>BTHU01000011.1:34232633-34947633 GCA_036184795.1 Tokudaia tokunoshimensis | reverse complement strand
ATCCATGAGTATGGGAGATCTTTCCATCTTCTGATATTTTATTCAATTTATTTCTGTGTACTATTTTTATCAATAAGTCTTTCAATTTCTTAGACTTATATCATAATATTTTAAATGACTTGATGTTACTTGAAATGTGTTGTTTCTACTCTTTCATTTCTATTCCATTTTCTTTTTATTTTATATAGGGCTACTTAGTTTTGTGAGATAATTTTATAACCAGCAACTTTGTTGAAAATGTTCATAAGCTATAGGATTTCCCTGGTGGAGTTGTATACATGTAGTATGAATACTATCATATCATCTTCAATAAAGACACATTTGTTCCTTCTTTCCATTATGAATCCCCTTATTCTGATTCAGTTATTTTATTGCTGTATCTAAGACACTAAGTATTACAGTGAATAGGTATGGATAGAGTAGAATCTTGTGTTGTTCCAGATTTTAATGGAATGCTTTCAGTTTATCTCAATTTAAGTCAATGTTTGCCTTCAGCTATTATAACCTGCTCTTGCTATGTTGAGGTATGTCCCTTATATCTCTAACCTCTTCAAGACAATTAAAATCAAGGGATGTTAGAATATATCAACAGTCTTCTTGGCATCAATGGTTTTGCTTTTGATTTTTGTCTTTCATTTGTTTTGTATGATTTACATTTATTAATTTATGTATGCTGAATGAGTTGAACATCTCTCAAATGAAGTTTATTTGATCATGGTAGACAGTACTTTTGATATACTTTTTTTTAATTTTGCAAGTATTTTATTGTATATTTTTGGATCTATATTCAAATGGGAAATATTATGTAATTTTCTCTCTTTATTAGGCTTTATGGGTTTTCAGTATCAGTGTAACTGTGACACTGTAAAAGAAGTTGAGCAATGTTCTATCTGTTTCTATTATTGTAGTAAAATTTATGAATATAAAGTATTTGTCTTTTATGGACACCCAAGTTCAAAAAGAAACACTAGTTCAGCTTTAATAACCCTCACACACTGATAATTTAAGTCTTTAATAACCCTATCTTACTAATAAATTGGTCACCCAGAAAAAAATTTGAGAATAGACTGTTGGAGCTAATTTATGTTACAAATCAATTGGACCTAAAAGATTTGTACAGATCATTTCACCTAAACACTAAAGAATATAATTTATTTTCAGTCCCTCATGGAAATTTCTTCTAAATTGACCACATGCTAGGTTTGGTCTTACAAGACACAAGAAAAGGAAATAAAATTTTATATCCTATATGATTACCATGGATTAAGGCTGGGTAACAGCAACAACTGAGAACCTACATACTCATGGAAACTGAACGCATCACTCCCATCTGAATGAAAATAGGTCAGGACATAAATTAAGGAAATCATTAGAGGATTTCTATAATTGAAAAAAAAAAACCCAAATGTGTGGGAAACATGTAAGGCAGTTGAAAAAAGTAATATTTTAGCCATAGATTTCTACATAAAAATATTTAGAGAGATCTCTTAAAAGTTCACCTGCAAGCTGCAAAGAAAAATGAAGAACTCATATACACAAGGATGTGAACAGAAGAAATAATCATACTTGACTTTGAAAATAAACTGGTAGCAATAACAACAAAAAGAAAATAAAAAGAATTGAGGAACTCAAGTGCAGGTTCTTTGATGAAAATCTATAAAATTTTGTAAATTCTTATCTAAATTTACTAAAACAATGAGAGAAAATATTCAAATTAACAATATTAGAAATGAAAAGTTCAAAAGAACAGACACCAAGGAAATCCAAAATCCTAAAGACGTATTTTAAAAATTGTTCCCCATCGAATTGGAAAATCAAAAATTAAACTGGATAATTATTAATACAAACAACTTCTCAAAATAAAATCAGGATCAGATACGCAATTTTAACTTACCTAAAATGCCTAGTAAATTAGGAGTAACTAAAATTCTACCAACCATTCGTAATAAAAGGTTAATCTGGATTTGTGATGGTTTGTTCATGTTTGTCCCATGGAGTGACACTATTAGGAGGTGTAGCCTGGTTGGAGTATGTATGGCCTTGTTGGAGTAGGTATGTTACTGTGGGCATGGGCTTTGAGACCTTCTTCCTAGCTGCCTGGAAGCCAGTCTTCTCCTATCAACCTTCAGATAAAGCTGTAGAAATCTATGCTCCTCCTGCACCATGCCTGCCTGGATGCTGCCACGCTCCTACCTTGATGATACTGAATTGAGCCTCTAAACTTGTAGTATAGCCCCAATTCAATGTTGTCCTTATAAGTGATGCCTGGTTTATGGTGTCTGTTCACTGCACTAAAACTCTAAGACAGTGTTGTTTCAATTTTCTGACAATTACAAATAAGGCTGCTATGAACATAGTGGAGCAAGTGTCCTTATAATATACTAGAGCATCTTTCAGATATATGCCTAGGAACACTATTGCTGGGTCCTTAGGTAGAACTATTCCTAATTTTTTGTACCTGCAGATTGATTTCCAGAGGAATTGTACAGGTTTGCAATCCTACCAGCAATGGAGGAGTGTTTCCTTTCTCTACATCCTTGCCAACATGTGATGTTGCTTGTATTATTGATCTTATCCATTCTGATTGGTATAAAATCACAGGGTCATTTTGATTTGCATATCCCTGATCACTAAGGAATTTGCACATTTTTGTAAGTGCTTTTTGGAAATTCAAGATTCCTATGATGATAATTTACTGTTTAGCTCTGTACCCCCATTTACTTTATTTGTGTTATTTGATATTTTGGGGTCTAAGTTCTTGGGTTATTTATGTATTTTGGATGTTGGCTCTCTGTTGTATGTAAGGATAGTAAATATCTTTACATAATTGATAGGGAGCTATTTTGTCCTATTGACAGTGCCTTTTGTCTTACAGAAACTTTTCAGTTTTAAGAGGTCCCATTTATCAATTGTCGATCTTAGAGCCTTAAACATTTGATGTTTTGTTCAGGAAATTGTCTCCTGTACCAATGTGTTCAAGGCTATTTCCCACTTCTTCTTCTTTTAGATTTTGTGTATCTCGTTTTATGTTGAGGTAGGTCCTTTATCCTTTTGGCACTATCCTACATGCAGACATCCAGTTAAACCAACACCATTTGTAGAAGAGGTTTTCCTTTTTCTGTTGTATGGTTTTTGGTTCTTTGTCAAAAATCATGTGTTTATAGGTGAGTGGATTTATTTCTGCATTTTTGATTCAATTCCATTGCTAAACATGTCTGTCTCTGTTCAATGCAATGCAGTATTTATCACTTTTTCTCTGTAGTGCAGCTTGAGGTCAGGGATGGTGACTCCTTCAGAAGTTCTCTATTGTTCAGGATAGTTTTGGCTATCTTAGACATTTTTTTTATGTGAAGTTGAGAATTGCTCTTTCAATATCAGTAGAAAATTGTGTTAGAATTTGGAAGGGTATTGTATTGAATCAGTATTTTTTTTTTTTTTGTAGGATGGCCATTTTCATGATGTCCCTCAACAAAAGAATGAATAGAGAAAATGTACTTCACTTATGCAATGGAATACTACTCAGCTATTAAAAACAAAGTATCATGAATTTGCAGGCAAATGGGTGGAACTAGAAATTATCATCTTAAATGTGGTAACCCAGACCCAAAAGGACATACATGATAGGTACTCACTGATAAATGGATATTAGTGACAGAGCAAGGAATACATATGATACATGCCAGTAACTCAAAGAAGCTAAACAATAAGGAATTCCCAAGTGAGGATACTTGAATCCTATATAGAAGGAGAGAAAATTAATCAGGAGGCCGAGGGTGGGAAGGATTTTGTGGAAGGGAAATAGGAGGCCAGGATCAGGTGTGGAAAATGAAAGAGAGAGGACCAGAGATCCAGGAGAATGAAAGGAAATCTGCAGCTGCCAGGGGTTTGGGTGTGGACTGCTCTAAGCAGTCCCTGAGAATGGTGGAAGCTCCAAGGAGTCCAAATGGGAAACTTCAGCTGAAATGCCTGAGTGGGGACATGGAACCTGAACAGTCCAGCTCATGTAGTCAGGCAGGGTCCCCAGGGGATGGACATCAACACTCACAAAACTTTTAATTCAAAATTTGTCCTAAAAGAAAGAGAGGAACATATACTGAGGGAATGGCCAACAAATAACAGGCCCACCATGAGACCCATCTCATGGGCAACAACCATTCTGTGACACTATTAATGATACTCTGCTATGCTTACAGACAGGAGCCTAGCATAACTCTCCTTTGAAATGCTCAACACAGCCACTGATTAAAATAGATGCAGATACACATAGTTAAACATTGAATGAAAGTCAGAACCCTTATGGAATAATTGAGGAAAGAATCAAAGGCCTTGAAGGGTAGGGTAATCTCACAGGAATGCAATCAATGTCAACTAACCTGGAGTCCTGGAAGTTTTCACAGTGTGAGCTACCACCCCAAGAGCATATGCGGGCTGTCTAAAGGCCCCTGGCACAATGATGCAGAGGACTGACTTGTCCTGCCTCAGTAGGAGAAGATGTTCCCAATCCTGCAGAAACTGGATATACTAAGGTAGGGTGATACCCCCAGGACCTGTCTCAGAAGTGAAGCAGAGTGGGGTGGGGAGGGAATCTGTGGCAGGGGACAGGAAGATTGGAACAACATTCATGATCTGAAGAAAGAAAGAAAAAACAAAGAAAAGAAAAGGAATCCACCTTCCAAAATAAACAAAAAAATTAATAAGTAAGCACAGCACCAGCTGCTTTTATTGCACAATTCTCCCAAAATTCATATTTAAACCTCCAATCCCCATTGTATGTTATTTAGAGGAAGGGCTTCTTGGAGGCAACTAGGGCTAGATAAGTTTCTCAGGGTAGTTCTGATTCAATGTAGATGGTTGCTATAGAAGAGGCAAAAATGTCTCTTCATAGATAGGAATCAATTAAACACTGTGTGAAGACAGAATGGGAAGGCAGATGTCTGCAAGACAGAATAAAGACTGCATCTAAACCCCCACATGAATCTCAGAGCCCCAAACTGTGAGTGCAATACGTTCTGTTGCTTAAGTCTTTATTTCTGTGGAATTTTGGTTTGGCAGCTCAAGAAGACCAGACACATCCTACAAATTCTCAGAAAACCTGCAGTGAGAATTATCAACTTATTTTGGAAAGTCTAAGGAGAGAAAGAGAGAGAGAGAGAGAGAGAGAGAGAGAGAGAGAGAGAGAGAGAGAGAGAGAGAATACGAAGAGTTAATAATTTAAGAAGGCAAGACTAGCCAGGCAGTGGTGGCACACGCCTTTAATCCCAGCACTTGGGAGGCAGAGGCAGGCGGATTTCTGACTTCAAGGCCAGCTTGGTATACAGAGTGAGTTCCAGGACAGCCAGGGCTAGACAGAGAAGCCATGTCTCAAAAATATAAATAAATAAATAAATAAATAAATAAATAAATAAATAAATAAATAAATAAATAAAAGACAAGACTATTTACTTACACCATTTTTAATATAGTACAGACACTTCCAGTTAGCACAATTTGGCTGAAAATTTTATGAAATGTATTGTGAACAGAGATAAGTTTATTAAACACTGGAAGATTACATGGATGCTTACATTAAAAATATCCCAGGATCTCCAAGAAAACTGCAAAGACTAATACCATATTGATACAAGGAAGAATATAAAATAGACACAGAGAAAATAATTTATATTTTTAATAAATTAGTGTGAATACTTAGATCCCAGATTTTCTTAAACATATAATTCTTTGTAACATAGAAAGTGAGATGCAAAACAATTTGTACAGGATTAAGTTGCTTAAACCATTTCCAGTTCACATCTCTGCCTTCCTCCTTGCTGGCATGTCCTGACCAGGGACAACCACTCTAGATTCCCAAGCCACAGTCCCCCTGTTTGTTGGTCTCTCTGCAAGCCCACAAGCCTTGAGATCTTCCATATGCATCCTGAGATCTATGTTCAAGGTCATACCTCTACCTGCAATCTTGAATCTGCATCCCCCAACCCAGGACACATCTCTCCTTTCCTCCTGGAGGGTGGGGGGGGGCTACTGCCACTCAGGAAAATCAGGCCCTGAGGCCTGCTGTTCTCAATAACTTCCAGACCAGCCAATACCAGAGACAAACAAATGGTTAAAGACAAGTACAAGAATACAAAATACAGCAAAGTACAATCAAACAGGTAGAAACCTTTAAACAGGAAACAAATAAATACCTTAAAGAAATAGAGGAGTATACAATAAAACCGTTGAAGGAAAAGAATAAATCTGTTTAGGACCCAAAAATGGAAATAGATTCAGCAAAAAACAAACAAAAGGAGACAACCCTAAAGATGGAAAACAAAAGAAACAGAACAAGAATTACAGACACAAGTATCACTACCAGAATATAAGAGATGAAAGAGAGAATGCCAAATGTAGAAGATACAATAGAAGAAATTGATACAGCAGTCAAAAAAAATACCAAATCTAAAAAGTTTCTAATATAAAACATACATGAAATTTGGATACTATGAAAAGACCAAACCTAAGAATTACAGGAATAAACAGAACAGGGAGAAAATTCACAGTTCAAAGGCCCAGAAAATATCTTTAACCATGTCCTATAGAAAACATCCTTAACCTAAAGGAGAATACACCCATAAACATACAAGAGGCTTACAGAACACCAAATAGATTTGATCAGAAAAGAAAATCTTCCTGTCACATAATAATCAAAAATGCTAAATATACACAACAAAGAATGAATTTTGAAAGCAGTGGGACAGACAGAAAGACTGATAAGGTCTTGCAGATTAAGGAAGCTTAGCAATTCTCATAATTGAAAACAATAGACATTTGAATCTACTCCTGTCGTGGAGGTAGTGATCACAACACCCCACAAAGGCATGGGGTCATAAAGCAGAGACCCCAGAATTCTACATGCTGATAAGCTATCAAGATGGGCTCTGAGGGTTTAGCCAAAAAGGTTCCCTTCCCTGACATTCCTTCATGAAAATAATTATTTAATCTCTGTCTCACCCTGAGTACAATATCCAGTTAAATCAAAGAACTGTCTCCTTCTTCAAGGATCACTGTGGGCGTAGCCTTCATTACTGTGCTTCACCAACTAAGGCTCCCACAGAAGACCCTTTTGCTCTCCTGAAAGTCAACCCTGATCTCAGGCTAATTCCTCATCCCTGGCCTTCCAAGACCCTTCTATCATCTCCTCCAGGTACCTCTTGGTGTCTATGACACAGGAGTATAAAAATCACAGCCTTGGCCCCAGCCTGGGCTTGGTTTCTTACCTGGAGGAAAACTGGCTGGGGTCACTATCTTAGTCTGCAATACACCTCTCATTACTGGGTATCAGTGTGCCATGAACCAACAACAGGATGGCAGAGAGAAAAGAATGTGGCAAAGTGCTCTTGAATTTCATTTCTCCAAGCAGTTTTCACACACCACAGTGGTGAGACAGAACTCAGACCATCAAAAGCTGTAAAGGAACAAGAGGAAATAACATATAAATGCAGACCTACTTAAATTATACCCGACTTTATAACAAAGACTCAAAAAATCAGATAGACCTCAGATGTCTTACAGACCCTAAGAGACCACAGATGTCAGCCCAGTCTGCTATATTCAGCAAAATTTTAATCACCATAGATGGAGAAACCAAGATATACCATGACAAAACCAAATTTAAACAATATCTCTCTAGTAATCCAGCAGTCATACTAAATGGAAAACTCCAACACAGTGAAGGCAACCCTATCCAATAAATTAATCACATCACAGCAAAACCATAAGAAGAGAAACACACACACACACAAATACATATGTACAGAAACACACACAGTCACTCACACAGCACCATGAACAACAGCAAAATAACAAGAACTAACAATCATTGATCATTAATATCTTTCAACATCAATGGACTCAATTCTCCAATAATAAGAGACAGGCTAACACAGTAGAAGAATAAATAGCACCAATCATTCTGCTCTATAAAAGAAACACACCTCAGCAACAAAATAGACACTACTTCACAGTAAACAGCTGGGAAAAAGTTTGCCTACCACATGGAACCAAGAAATAAGCTAGAGTATCTATTCTAATATCTAATAGAATATAATTATACCCCCAAATAATCAAAATAGATGGGAAAGACACTTTATACTAATCAATGGGGAATCCCACCAAGATGATATCTCAATTCTGAATATCTATGTCTCAAATGGAAGGGAACACTCGCTCACCCTCAATCATAAATGAGATATTATTAAAGCTTAAATAACACATCTATCCAAACAATAATAGTGCGGTTATCAACACCTAGTTCTCACCAACTCACAAGTCATTGAAACAAACAGATTTTATGAACCAAATAGCTACAGAAACTTTCACTCACACAGAAAAGAATATGCCTTCTTCTCAGTACCTCATTTCCAAATTTGGTAATGTAATCAGTCACAAAGCAAGGATCAACAGATATAAAAATATTGAAAACTCCCCTTGTATCCTATCAGATCTGGACTTCAACAACAACAAAAACAAGAGAACCTACATGCTCATAGAAACTGAACAGCTCTCTTCTCAGTGATCAGGTCAGGGAAGAAATAAAGAAATTAAAGACTTTCTATAATTTAATGAAAATGAAGGCAGAATATACTCAAAGTTATGGGAAGCAATGAAAGAAGTGCAAAGAGGAAAGTCCATAGCACTAAGTGCCTTCACAAAGAACTTAGAGAGATCACATACTAGCAACTTAACAACACAACTGAATGGACTAATATAAACAGAAGCAAACACAGCTAAGACGAGAAGAAGGCAGGAAATAATCAAATTTAAGGCTGAAATAAATCAATAGAATCAAAGAGAATAATCCAAAAAAAAAAAAAATCAACAAAACCAAGATAGACAAACCATTATCCAAGACAACTAAAAGGCAGAAAGACAGTATACAAATTAACAAAATCAGAATTCAAAAGGGAGAGATAACAACAGAAACTGAGAAAATTAAAAAAAAAATAGGTATTAATTCAAAAGTCTATAATCTAACAAAACTGAAAACCTAAATATTGTGGATTATTCTTTAGACAGATACTACTTACCAAAGTTAAGTAAAGATCAGGTAAACTATCTAAATAGGCCTATAACAGCTAAGGGACTAAAAGCAGTCACCAAAAGACTCCCCCGCTTCAAAATAAAATGTTCAAGGAGAGAAGATTTTAGCAGAGAATTCTACCAGACATTCAAAGAAGATCAACTATTATTAGTCCTCAAATGATTCCCAAAATAGAAATAGAAGGAACTGTACCAAGTTCAATCATTCATTCATTCATTCACTCTGATACATAAACTGCATAAATAATCAACAAAGAAAGAGAATTTCAAACAAATTTCTCATATGAAGATCTGTATAAAAATATTCAGTAAAATTCTCCCAAAATGAATCCAAGAACATATCAAAAACATCACTCACCATGATCAAGTAGGCTTTATCTCAGGGATGGTATGTTTCAATACATGAAAATACATCAAGGTAATCCATTATATAAATGCCCTCAAAGGAGAAAACCACATGAACATCTCATTAATTGCTGAAAAAGCCTTTTATCAAACTAATACCTCTTCATGTGATATATATTGGAGCAATCAGGCATACAACACCTATGCCTAAACATAATAAAATAAAATACAGCAAGCCAATAGCCATAGCTAAATGGAGAGAAATTTAGAGCAACACTACAAAAATCAGGGACTAGACAAAGCTGCCCACTCTCTCCCTATTTAATCAGTATAGTATTTGGAAGTTCTAGCTAGAGCAATAAGAACACAAAATGATATCAAGAGTACACATATTGGAAAGAAAGAAGTCAAAGTATCATTACTCACAGATGATATCATAATATACATAAGTGTCCCCAAAATTCTACTGAAAAACTTTTACAGCTGATAAGAACACACATGGTATGCAGTCACTGATAAGGGGATATTAACCCAGAATCTCAGAATACCCTAGACACAATTCGCATATCAATAGATTTCCAAGAAGATGGAAGGAGAGACCCCTGGTCCTGGAAAGACTGGATGTAAGGGGATTGCCAGGACACAGCAAGAGGGGGTTGAATGGGGAAAAGAGGGAGGGAAGGGGGCTTATGGGACTTTTGGGGAGGGAGGAAACAGGAAAGGGGAAATGATTTTGAATGTAAATAAAATAACTTAGAAAATAAAAAAAAAGAACTTTTGCTTCAGCAAAGATGCTAGACACAAAATTAACTCAAAGAAATCGATAGCACTCCTTTATACAAATGATAAACAGGCTGATAAATAAATTAGAGAAAAAACACCCTTCAAGCTAGAAACAAATAATAGTAATACTAAAGAAGCAAGTGAAAGATCTGTATGTCAAAAACTTCAAGTCCCTGAAGAAAGAAATTGAAGAAGACCTCAAAAGTTGTAAGGATCACCCATGCTTGGGAATCAGTAGGACTAACATAGTGAAAATGACCATCTTACCAAAAGCAGGTCTACAGATTTAGTACAATTTCCATCCACTTCTAACACAATATTTACAGACCTTAAAGAACAGTTCTTAACTTTGTACTATAAAACAAAAATGTGGGATGGCCAAAACAATCTTGAACATTAGAAGACCTTCTGGAAGAATCACCATCCCTGATCTCAAGCTGTAAAAGAAGTGATAAAAACTGCAACCAAAGACTACACATGGAGGGACACAAGGCTACAGCTGCATATATAGCAGAGGATGGCTTTGTTGGACATCAAAGTGAGGAGAGGCCATTGGTCCTGAGAAGGTGCAATGCCCCAGTATAGGGGAATGCCAGAACAGGGAAGAGGGAATAGGTGGATTGGTGAGCAGGAGGAGGGGAGGGTGGGATAGGGTGTTTTGGGGAAAAACCAGGAAAGGGGATAGCATTTGAAATGTAAATAAAGAAAATATCTAATAAAAATGAACAAAATAAATATTGCAGGGTATTGGTGTAGAAACAGACATGGTGATCAACTGTATTGAATTAGAGACCAAGATATAAGCCCATATATTGATGGACACTTGATTTTGACAATGAAGCTATGATTTATACAAAGGAAAAAAGAAAGCATTTTTAACAAATGATAGTGGTATCTAGATGTCTGCATGTAGAGGAATACAAGTAGATCCATATTTATTACCCTTCACAAAACTCAAGTACATTTGGATCAAGGACCTCACATAAAACTGGTTACACTCAATCTAATAGAAGAGAAAATGGGAAATACCCTTAAATGCATTGGAACAGGAGAAAATTTCCTCAACAGGACATCAATCACTCAGGCTTTACAGTCAAAAATATTGACAAATGGGATCTCATAAAATTGAAAAGCTTACATAAGGCAAAAGATAGTGTCAAAGGGACAAAATGGCTTTCAAAAGGACAAAATGGCTGCCTACCGATTGGGCAAAGATTTTCACTAGCCCTATAACTAACAGGGTGTTAATATCTAAAATATATAAATTACTCAAGAAATTAGACTCCAAAATCCAAATAACCCAATTTAGAAAAAAAAAAAAGGAATACAGAACTAAAGAGTGAATTGTCATCAGAGAAATATTGAATGGCCAAGAAACACTTAGAGAAAGGTTCAAAGTCCTTAGACCTCAGTATAACACAAATCAAAAAGACCCTGGATTCCATCTTATACCAGTCAACATGTCAAGATTAAAAACTCAAGTGACAGCACATGCTCAAAGAATATGGGGAGTAGTGAACACTTCCATTACTGGTGAGGTGGCAAACAGGTATAATCACTCTGGAAATCAATTTGGCAGTATCTTACAAAATTGTCCTACCTGAATACCCATGAATACTGCTTCTAGTAATGTACCCAAAAGTTGCCATGTGGACTCATGCTCTAGTATGTTCTTAGCAGCCTATTTGTAATTGTCCAAAACTGAAAACAACCCAGATATCCTTTACATGATAAATGCATACATAAAATGTGGCTCATTTACATAAAGGAATACTACTCAGTTATTAAAAAAAAGGCATCATGAATTTTGTAGGTAAATGGATGGAACTATATCATCCTTAGTGAGGTATTCCAAAAGTAAAAGGACAGGTGTGGAATGTACACACTGATAATTACATCTCAACTGTAAAGTACAGTATATCCATAATATACTACACTGACTCAAAGAACATAAAGGCTCAAGAAGAAAGATCCAAGCAAGGATGTTTGAATCTCACTTAGAAGGGAGATAAAATAGTCATAGAAGGCAGATGGAATGAAGGACCTAGGGGAGAGAGGGATTGATAGAGGAATGAGAGTGTTTCAGTATCTGCTGTGGGAGAGACACAAGAGAGTGTTGTATCTGTTCTGGGGAGAGACACAAGAGAGTGTTGTAGGACCAAGAGAATGATTGGAAATGTGAAGCTGGCAGGTGGCATCTCTATGAGGTGTCAGGGATTGGGGATGGGGAAGGCACCCAGGTCTCATTGTGGGTGACCTTAGGTCCAACTCAAAGCAGTTCAGATATGGAACCGGAAGAATGCACATCCTATAGTAAGACAACATCCTCATTGTAGGAAGAAAAACCCCAACTCACCCACAAATCTTTTGACTCAAAACTTGTCCTGTCTAAAAGATGTGTAGGGACATAGATACAGTAGACACTGAGGTAATGGCCAGCCAATAATCAGCCTAATTGAGATCCATTCCATGGACAAGCACCAAGCCCTGGCACTATTAATGAAACTCCATTATGCTTACAGACAGGAGACTAGCAACAGTTCCTGACACTAAGTAGACAGTATCCTAGAATAACTCCTCTGAGAGGCTGCATTCAGCAGCTTACTGAAACAGATACACATACCCATGGCCAAACATTGGATAGAACTTTAGACTCTTACGGAAGTGTAGGGGGGAAGGATTGATGGCCCTGAAGGGGATAGGAACTCCAGAAGAAGACCAAGAGAGTTACCTACCTGGACCATTGGGACTCTCACAGACTAAGCCACTAATCAAAGAGCAAACACTGAGGCTCCTGGTACACATGTACCAGACTTTCAGGTCAGTCTTCATGTGATTCCCCCAACAACTAGAGTTGAGGCTATTCCTAAAGTTGTTGACTGTCTGTGGAATCTATTCTCCTAATTGAACTCACTTGTCTGGCCTCAGTGAATGAGGGTGCCCCTAACCCTAAAACAACTTGATGTGCAGTACCTAGGTGTGGCCTCAACCCCTCAGAGTAGAAGGATATAAAAGAGATAGGGGAAAGATTGTGTGCAGTGGGGAGAGGGGGACTGGAATGGGAGGTAGTAATCCAGATGTAAAATGATTAAATAAATTAATTAACAGAAAAATAAAGTGCTTAAACGTAGAAAATGTTGAATAAAGACATTTTGTAAAGTACCCATCCAACAACTGCAAAGAAATACTTGGAAATAAAAGATATCAAATTTCATCAAAATTGTTTTCATCTTCCAAAGTAATTTTCTTTAAAACTGCTGCACGTCTTTGTAAATATATGATTGTTTTTAGCATATATTAAAATATGAAATAAGCTTATGAATAAGAATATAGTAAATAAATGTATACAACCCTAAGGTTTATTATGTAGTTGGGTCAATCATGAATGTCCTACCCTTAAATAAAACACAGGTCAATGGAATAAAAACAGGAATACAAAAATAACCACATATAAATACACACAAATGGGAAATTCCAGGTAGGAAATGCAGATTTTCTGCATTATTGTCCTGAGATTTATTAGGTTCATAGGGAAACCTGAATTTATTTATTTTTTTTTTCTTTTTTTTTTTTTTTTTGGTTTTTCAAGACAGGGTTTCTCTGTATAGCCCTGGCTGTCCTGGAACTAGCTCTGTAGACCAGGCTGGCCTTGAACTAAGAAATCCGCCTGCCTCTGCCTCCCAAGTGCTAGGATTAAAGGCGTGCGCCACCACCGCCCGGCAGAAACCTGAAATTTAAGCTAATTCTTTAACATTATATACACAAACAACAAAACAAATGAAAATCTTTTTCAAGGAAATATAGAAAACATCGTTTTTCTATAACTACAGGGTTTATATAATTGAAAGTAAAAGTTCTAGATATGAAACAGGATAATAATAATTTGGAATTGATCAGAAATATTTTAAGTTTGTCTCAAAACCATCATATTAAGCTTATAAAAATGCTTAAATGCTTGGATAAATAATAGTAAGCCACACTTCTGAGAAATGATTCGATCATAAAAGGAGACAACAATTTGTCCACCTAAAATGGGCAGAAGATAAGATCAGATATGTTAATGATAAGGTATTTTAAAGTTTATTTTCATATTTTTAAGTAATTGGGTTAATATTTAAGATTTTTATTTTTTTTATTTTTTATTTTTTTAAAGATTTATTTATTTATTATTATATGTAAGTACACTGTAGCTGTCCTCAGACACCCCAGAAGGGGGCATCAGATCTCATTATGGATGGTTGTGAGCCACCATGTGGTTGCTGGGATTTGAACTCAGGACCTCCGGAAGAGCAGTCAGTGCTCTTAACCGCTGAGCCATCTCTCCAGCCCCCTTAAGATTTTTATTAATCATTCCATTCATTTACATCTCAAATGCTATTCTACTTCCTGGTTACCCACTCCACCATCCCCCCACTTCCTGGTTACCAACCCCTGCAACCCTCCATCCCACATCTGCCCTTTTGCCTGTATGATAGTGTTCTCCTACCCACCCACACTCTCTTGCCCACCTGTTCCAACATCCCCCTACCCTGGGGCCTCAAACCTCCCTGGGACCATGGGCCCCCCTTCTCATTGCTGTCGGGCAAGGCTATTCTCTGTTACATATGTGTCTGGAGGCAAAGAAACCCTTTAGGTACACTCCTTGGTTGGTGGTCTAGTCTCTGAGAGAACTGGGTGGTCAGGCCAGCTTATGTTGTTCTTCCAATGGGGTTACAATCCCCCTCTGCCCCTCCAATCCTTCTGCCAGCTCCCTGACCAGGTTGCCTGATGGTTGGCTCCAAGCATCTTCCTCTGCATTGGGCAGTTGCTGACTGGACCTCCCCAGGAACTGCCATGCTTGGTTCCTGTCCACAAGCACCTCTTGACCATGGCAACAGTGTTGGGTTTGTTGTCTGCAGACATGATGTATCCTCAGGTGGGGCAGTTCCCCAGGTGGCCCTTGCTTTAGTCTCTGTTCCATTTTTTGTCCCTGTTCTTCCTTTGGAAAGGAACATTTCTGGGTTAAAAAAAAATGAGATGGAGGGGTGCCTCCATCCCTCAACCAGGTGCCATGCCTATCTACTGGAGGTGGTCTCCATAGGTTATATGCTCCCCCCCCCTTCTCGGTGAATTATGGCTAAAGTCAATCCTATTGGGTTCTGGGGCCCTCACATTTCTCTGTTATCTGAGACCCTCCTGTGCCTATCCCCAGTTCCTCATCTCCCATGCTACCTATTTTTATTTGATTTCCAGACCCTGTGCACCCCTATCATGTCTTCTTAAGATTTGCTGCCACCTGTATTTCCTCCTCCCTTCTCGCTCCCTTGTACCCTCTCCTTCCATCTCCCACAATTGTCCTGTTACCCCTCAGTGCAGGACTGAAGCATCTACCCCCTGATCTTCCTACCTCTACTTTTCATATGGTCTGTAGGTTGTATCATATGCATTGTGAGATTTTGGGTTAGTATCCACTTATTAGTGAGTATATACCACGTGTGCTCTTATGTGCATGTTACTCACTTGTGATGATATTTTCAAGTTCCACCCATTTGCCTGCAAATTTCATGAAGACATTATTTTTAATAGCTGAGTTGTACTCCATTGTGAAATGCACCACATTTTCTGTATCCACTCTTCTGTTGAGGGACATCTGAGTTCTTTCCAGTTTCTGGATAATATAAATAAGGATGCTATGAACAGAGTGGAACATGTGTCCTTGCTATATATTGGAGAATCTTTTGGGTATATGCCCAGGATGGTACAGCTGGGTCCTCAGTTAATACTATGTCCAGTTTTCTAAGGAACTGCCAGATTGATTTCCAGATGTACTTAATACAACTACATGAAAGCACTTACAACATTTAATCAAAGGAAATAAAAGGTAAAGAATTACTCATGGCTATAGGCTTGCCAAAACGACTACATAAATATAGGCAATTGATACATGTGTAGTTAGGTATGTGACATATATGAATAGATATTTAGATGGGCAGATGAATGACAGACAGAAATACAAATGATGGTGAGAATGCATAGACATGTACTACTCAGACAATGTTCATTAATAATGCTTTGATAGCTACAAAGATTGAAAATATTTTGTAGTTCATATAAAATAAATATAGAAGTATTCATAGCAGCTTTCTATGTAACAGACACGCTCAAATTCACATACCCTACAAGTGGAAAACCTTACACACTCTCTACACATGATTTTTTGCTCAGTAATGTGATAGAATTAATTTTTGATTTTTCATTGCTTTTTAAAATAACAAAACAATAAATGATTTCTATATAATTGTTCAGAAATTAAATAAGGAAATTTATTGTGTGAACTAGTTATACCGCATATAAATATTTACCCAAAATTTGCCAGCTCAACATGATATTCAGAATTGTTAAGCTATGGAAGCAATATAAATATCTGTGTTCACAGGAATGGATATGGAAAATAAAGTTTAAATACACAGTCATATTCTTTTAAAAAAGTTGAATTATATTATTTATAGGAAAATAGATATTGTTAGAGATTATAATATTAAAAAGGCAATCTCAGAAACATCAAAACAGGGTTTTCTCTCATTGGTAGGTATTCTGAGACATTATAGATACAAATATATATATAGATACAAGTATATATATATATATACTTATATATCCACATATACATGTATATATGTGTTTGTGTGTATATATAATGTGAAAATAGAAGCAAAGCAGTGTACACAAAATAGAATACATATGATATGAGAGTTTGGGTTAGGCATGTGAATAATATATTATAATATGTTATATTATATTATATATTACATATAATATATATTCTATTATATATAATATAACATTTTATCATAATATTCAAAATTAATTATATATTTTCATGAAAACAGCTTTAACTAAACATGCAAAAAATAGAGATCACTAGAGGTTATTAAAAACTTTGCTTCATTCCCTAAATAGGCAGAGAACATATCAAAGTGAATGATAGTAGGAAGTAATGTAATCAGAATTTACATGGGAAACCATGCAGAATGTCCATTTAATGTTTTTGCATCTGGATTATTTTAACAGCCTAAATGCTATATTTTAATATGATTTACAGTGTAACCACTAGGGTAAAACCTGCAAGAGATTGCTTCTGTGCCCATTTCTAAGCATAATTTATTACTACATGAAGTTTTTCCTTTTTTTGTTTTATTAGATATATTCTTTATTTACATTGCAAATGCTTTCCCCTTTCCTGTTCTCCCCTCCCCCCAAAATTCCATAAGCCATCTCCCTTTCCCCAATCAACCCTCCCCTGCTTCCCTGTCCTGGTATTCCTCTACATTATAGCATCAAGTCTTTTCAAGACCAAGGACCTCTCCTCCCTTTGGTGTCTTTTTTTTTTTTTTTTTTTTTTTTTTTTTTTGGTTTTTTGAGACAGAGTTTCTCTCTGTAACTCTGGCTGTCCTGGAACTCACTCTGTAGACCAGGCTGGCCTCGAAATCAGAAATCCACCTGCCTCTGCCTCTCAAGTGCTGGGATTAAAGGCGTGCACCACCACTGCCCGGCTCCCTTTGGTGTCTAACAAGAACATCCTCTGCTGTCTATGTGTCTGGATCCATGGGTAACTCCATGTGTACTCTTTGCTTGATGGTTTTGTCCCTGGGAGCCCTGGGAGTACTGGTTGATTCATATTGTTGTTCCTCCTGTGGCTCTGCAAAACCCTTCAGTTCCATGGGACCTTTCTCTAGCTCCTCCATTGGAGACCCTGTGTTTAGGTCAATGGATGGCTGAGAGTGGCCCCCTCTGTATTTCTAATGCACTAGCAGATCATCTCAGGTGACAGGTATATACAGCTCCAGTGAGCAAGTACTTGTGGGCATCGATAATAGTGTCTGGGTTTTGTAACTGTATATGGGATAGATTACTGGATGAGGTTAGTCTCTGGATGATCTTTCCCTCAGACTCTGCTCCACCCTTTGTCTCTGTATCTCCTTCTGTGGGTATTTTGTTCCCCTTTCTACAAAGGACCCTTCTTGGGCACCATTTGATATGTGAAATGAGTCTTGGGTATTCCAAGATTCTGGGCTAATATCCACGTATCAGTGAGCACATACCATATGTGTTGTTTTGTGATTGGTTATCTCATTCAGGATAATATTTTAAAGTTCCATCCATTTGTCTAAGAATTTCATGAATTCATTTTTTAATGGCTGAATAGTACTACACTGTATAATCACATTTTCTGTATACATTCCTCCGTTGAGTCACATCTGGGTTCTTTTTAGCTTCTGGCTATTATACATAGGGCTGCTATGAACATAGTGGAGAATGTTATTATATGCTGGAGAATCCTCTGGGTATATACCCAGGAATGGTATAGCAGGGTCCTCTGGTAGTATTATGCCCAGTTTTCTGAGGAACCGCCAAACTAATTTCCAGAGTGGTTGTACCAGCTTGTAACCTCGCCAGCGATGGAGGATTGTTCCTCTTTCTCTGCAAACTCTCCAGCACCTGCTCTCTCCTAAGTTAATCTTAGCCATTCTGACCAGAGTGAGGTGAAATTTCAGGGTTGTTTTGATTTGCATTTCCCTGATGATTAAGGATGTTGGATATTTCTTTAGGTGCTTCTCAGCCATTCAATATTCTTCAGATGAAAATTCTTTGTTTAGCTCTGTACCCCATTTTTAACATGGTTATTTGGTTCTGTAGAGTCTAATTTCTTTGTATATATTGGATATTAGCCCTCTGTCAAATATAGGGTTAGAAAAAATCTTTTCCCAATTTGTTGGCTGCCATTTTGTCCTACTGAAAGTGTCCTTTGCTTACAGAAACTTTGTAATTATATGAGGTCCTATTTGTCAATTCTTGATCTTAGGGCATAGGCTACTGCTATTCTGTTCAGGAAATTTTCCCCTGTGCCCATGTGTTCAAGGTTCTTCCCCATTTTCTATTCTATTCACACACAGTTTCAGTGTGTCTGGATTTATGTGGAGATCCTTGATCAACTTGGACTTGAGCTTAGTACAAGGAGATAATAATGGATAGATTTGCATTTTTCTGCGTGTTAGCCTCCAATTGAGCCAGCACCATTTGTTGAAAAATCTTTCTTTTTTTTAGTGGATGGATTTAGTTTCTTTGTCAAAGATCAGGTGACCATAATTGTGTGGGTTCATTTCTGGGTCTACAATTCTATTCCATAAATCTACTTACCTGTCACTGAACTTGTTCTGTAGTACTGCTGGAGGTTTGGGATATTGATTCCTGCACAAGTTCTTTCACTGTTGAGAATAGTTTTCACTATCCTGGGTATTTTGTTATTCCAGATGAATTTGAG
Organism: Tokudaia tokunoshimensis; assembly: GCA_036184795.1. Lineage (NCBI taxonomy): Eukaryota > Metazoa > Chordata > Mammalia > Rodentia > Muridae > Tokudaia > Tokudaia tokunoshimensis. Next base: position 34,928,129 of record BTHU01000011.1, on the reverse strand, counting down.
AATTGCTCTTCTTAAATCTATGAAGAATTTAGTTGGGATTTTGATGGGGATTGCATTGAATCTGTATTTTGCTTTTGGCAAGATGGATATTTTTACTATATTGAACTTGCCAATCCACAAGCGTTGAAGATCTTTCCAACTTCTCAAGTTTTCTTCGATTTCTTTCTTCAGAAACTTGAAGTTCTTGTCATACAGATCTTTTACTTGTTTGATTAGAGTCACACCAAGATACTTTATTTTATTTGTGACTATTACAAAGGGTGTTGTTTCCCTAATTTCATTCTCAGCCTCTTTATCCTTTGAATATAGGAAGGCTACTGATTGTTTGAGTTAATTTCATATCCGGCCACTTTGCTGAAGTTGTTTATCAGCTGTAGGAGTTCTCTGGTGGAAATTTTTCATCACTTAATTATACTATCATATCATCTGCAAATAGAGATAATTTGACTTCTTCCTTTCCAATTTGTAACCCTTTGACATCCTTTTGTTGTCTAATTGCTCTAGCTAGAACTTCAAATACTATATGGAATAGTTAGTTATGGAGAGAGTGGACAGCCTTATCTACTCCATGATTTTAGTGGCATTGCTTCAAGTTTCCCCCCATTTAGTTTGATGTTGCCACCATTTGTTGAAATGGCAATCTTTCTTCAACTGGACGGTTTTAGTTCCATTGTCAAAGATCAAGTGACCATAGGTGTGTCGGTTCATTTCTGGATCTTCAATTCTATTCCATTGATCTTCCTGCCTGTCACTGTAAAAATACCACACAGTTTTTAACACTATTGCTCTGTAGTACTACTTGAGGCATGGGATACTGATTCCCCCAGAAGTTCTTTTACTGTTGAGAATAGTTATAGTTATCCTGTTTTTTTGTTATTCAAGATGAACTTGAGAATTAATCTTTCTAACTCTATGAGGAATTGGTTTGGGATTTTGATGGGGAATGCATTGAATCTGTATATTTCTTTTGGCAAGATGGTCACTTTTGCTATATTAATCGTGCTATTCCATGAGCATGGAAGATGTTTCCATCTTCTGAAGTCTTCTTCGATTTCCTTCTTCAGAGATTTGAAGTTCTTGTAATACAGACCTTTGACTTGTTTGGTTAGAGTCACACCAAGATACTTTATATTGTTTGTGGCTATTGTGAAGGGTGTCATTTCCCTAATTTCTTTCTCAGCCGGTTATCCTTTGAGAATAGGAAATACTGTCAGCATCTAATGATATGACCATGTGGTTTTTGTTGTGTTTGTGTATGTAGTGATTATATTGATGGATTTCCATATATTGAACCATCCCTGCATCCCTGGGATAAAGCCTACTTGATCATGGTGAATGATCGTTCCGATGTGTTCTTGGATTTGGTTAGCAAGAATTTTATTGAGAATTTTTGCATTGATATTCATAAGGTAAATTGATCTGAACTTCTCTTTGTTGGATCTTAGTATGGTGTTGATATCAGCGTAATTGTGTTTTCATAGAATGAGTTGGGTAGTGTTCCTTCTGTTTCTATTTTGTGGAATAGTTTGAAGAGTATTGGTGTTACCATTTGCTAGTAAAATTGTTTTCCAGCCTTATACTCTCAGGAAGTTTTTGTCTTTGATACTGAGGTGTGTTTCCTGTATTCAGCAAAATACTTGGTCCTGTTTACATATCCAGTCTATTAGTCTATGTCTTTTTATTGGGGAATTGAGTCCATCAATATTACAAGATATTAAGGAATAGAGATTGTTGGTTCCTGTTATTTTTGATGTTATTTTTATGTTTGAGTTGTTATCTTCTTTTGGATTTATTGAAAGAAGATTACACTCTTGCTTTTTCTAGGAAATAGTTGCCTTCCTTATATTGGCCTTTTCCATCAGTTATCTTTTGTATTGCTGGATCTGTGGAAAGATATTGTATAAATTTTGTTTTATCATGGAATATCTTAGTTTCTCCATCAACGGTGATTGAGAGTTTTGCTGGATATACTAGTTCTGGGCTGACGTTTGTTCTCCTAGAGTCTGTGTGAGATCTTCCCTGGATCTTCTAGCTTTCATGGTCTCTGGTGAGAAGTCTGATGTAATTCTGATAGGTCTTCCTTTATATGTTACTTGGCCTTTTTCTCTTACTGCTTTTAATATTCTTTCTTGTTTAGTACATTTGGTGTTTTGATTATTATGTAAGGAGGAATATCTGTTCTGGTCCAGTCTATTTGGAGTTCTATAGGCTTTTTGTATGTTAATGGGCATCTTTCTCTTTACATTAGAGAAGTTTTCTTCTATAATTTTGTTGAAAACATTTACTGGCCCTTTAAATTGTAAATCTTCACTTTCCTTTTTTCTTTTTTTCTTTTTTTTTTCTTTTTTTGGTTTTTTGAGACAAGGTTTCTCTGTGTAGCCCTGGCTGTCCTGGAACTCACTCTGTAGACCAGGCTGGCCTCGAACTCAGAGTTCTGCTTGCCTCTGCCTCCCAAGTGCTGGGATTAAAGGCGTGTGCTACCACGGCCCAGCTAAATCTTCACTTTCTTCTATACCTATAATCCTTAAGTTTGTCTTCTCATTTTTGTCCTGTATTTCCTGGATGTTTTGCATTACATGTATTTTGCATTTTGCATTTTCTTTGACTGTTGTGTCAATGCTTTCTATGGTATCTTCAGCACCTGAGATTCTTTATTCTATCTCTTGTTTTCTGTTGTTGATGGTTGCATCTATGACTCCTCATTTCTTTCTAAGGTTTTCTATCTCCAGAATTTTTTCCCTTTGTGATTTCTTAATTGTTTTTACTTCTGTTTTTAGACCCTGGATCATTTTGTTCAGTTCCTTCATTTGCTTTTGTTTCCTGTAATTCTTTAAGGGATTTTTGGTTTCCTTTTTCAGAACTTCTGCCTGTTGACCCATGTTCTGTATTTCTTTAAGTGATTTTTGAGTTTCCTCTTTATGGGCTTCTATCTGTTGACTCATGTTTTCCTCTTTTTCTTTAAGTGATTTTGTGTTTCCTTTTTGAGACCTTCTACCTGTTTAGTCATGTTCTCCTGTACTTCTTTAAGGGAGTTAATTATGTCCTTCTTGAAATCCTCTATCAGCATCATGAGATATGATTTTAAATCCAGGTCTTGCTTTTCTGGTGTGTTGTGCAATCCAGGACTTGTTGTTTTGAAGAACTTGATTCAGATTGTGCCATGTTGCCTTGGTTTCTATTGGTGATGTTTTTTTGCATTTGCCTTTTGCCATCTGGTTATCTATTGTGTTAGTTGGTGTTGCTGTCTCTGTCTGTGACTTTTCTTACATGCAAGCCTCTGTATCTGTGCTCCTGGGAGACCCGTTCTCTCTGTGTACACTGGTTTTTAGGGACTCCTGTGAGACCACCTCTCTTGTGGTTGTATTTGTGTTTGTAGCTCTGTGGCCTGAATCAATTCTGGGTGCAGGAAGTTATCAGAAGACTCCTGTCCCAGACATTTCCTAGGCTCTTGGCTCTTGTGTCCTCAGGATTTCTGGCTGTATCCTCTGAGCAACAGTGGTGGTCCCACCTGTGTTGTCAGGCCTCTCTGCACTCCTGAGTGGTTAGCTACCTCCTTGTATCATTTGAATGTGGTAAATGGTGGCAGAGGGTGGTCCTAAGCCAGAGAATGAGGGCTTCTGCCAGAGGGTTCTTGGTGTGATCCTCTGGCAAGGGTGGTTCTACCTGTGTAAGCAGTACCCTCTGTACTCCTGGGTGGTTAAGCTGCCTCCCTGTGCCACCTGGGTATGGCGCGCTGTGCAAGACGATGGACCCAAGCCGGACACTGAAACAGGAGGATTTCTGCCAGAGGTTTCCTGGCGTGAACCTCTAAGCAGCAGGCTTCGTTGTACCTGTGCAGGCCAGTTTCTCTGCACTCCTGGGTGGTTAAGCTGCCTCTCTGCACTACTTGAGAATGGCATGTTGTGCCAGAGGATGAACCCAAGCAGGAGAAGGAAACCGGAGGGACTACATGAAATTTAATATTTAGTTAAAATTAAGTAATCCCATGATTAGAAGTTACTATATCACTCACTATAATTCTATGTTATATCAAATCCTAAGTACATTTCTCCATATATTTTGATGATTTTAAACATATAAACATTAGAACATCTGTGCATTGATGGTAAAATATCAAAAATTTCGATGATAGCATAACTTTTTCAATGTAAGTTAGTTTGATAGACTTTACACACACATGCACACACAGATATATATATTTATAGATGATTTTTTATGTGTTTTGTCATTCATTTAAATTTAATTGTTAAGGATCACTGGCTAATGTAGATTTTATATGTCCTTATGTCCACATTATTATCAGAAATTTAGTGAATTTTATGTTGTAAATAGATTATTCTTTTAATTACTACATCCTGACCACAGGTTCTTTTCTCTTCTCTCTTCATCCCAGCCAAACACTCTTACCTCCCCTCTTCCCCACCCCTTCTACTCCTTCGTTTCTCATCAAAGAAGGGCTATTCTTCTATGGATATCAACCAGCCATGCCTTATTAGGTTGCAGTAAGACTAGGCACTTCCTCTCCTATTAAGAATAAACGAGGCAACCCAGTAGTAGAAGAGGATCCCAAAGCCAGGCAACAGAGGCAGAAAAAGTCTGTCCACCCACAGTTATGTGCCCCATAAGATCATACTTCACAATATTTGCTACCTATGTGCAGAGGGCCTGTTGGACCATCAAGTTCCCTGGTTGGTAGTTCAGTCTTGTGAGCCCTTAAGAGCCCCATTTACTTAATTCTGTGGATTTTCTTGAGGTTTATGTGAGCCATCTGGCTATGGCAGTACTTGCTCCCCCTTTCAACAGGTTTCCTCAAAGTTCCAACTATTATTGACTGTGGGAGTCGCTACCCAGGGAAACTTCTCTGACGATGATTAGTCTAGGTGCCAATCAATGAGTCTAGCATATCATTATAATTAGAAATTATAGTTATTTAATTGACTTTTTCTTTCTTTCTTTCTTTCTTTCTTTCTTTCTTTCTTTCTTTCTTTCTTTCTTTCTATTTTGTTTTCTATTCCTGGTTAGTTCTATATTAGTTCTGTGGGCTACATATCTGGTTCCTAGCCCTCCACATATCATCAGTGGTAGGCTCCCTCTCATGGCTCTTACAATGGACCAATCACTGATTGGCCAGTCTCACAATTGATGTGCTACTTTTTTTCCTTACCATATCTTGTAGGCAGAAAAAATTATAGCTCAAATTTTTCTATGGCTGTTTCTGTGTTCCAATCCCACAACTTGCTTGGAACTAGAAAATATTATCCTGAGTCAGGTAACCTAGGCACAGAAAGACAAACTTCATATGTACTCACTTATAAATGTATATTAGCCTTAAACAAAATATAATCATGCTACAATCCACAGAACCCGAGTAGCTAAGTAACAAGGAGTATTCAACAGGGTGACACATTAATCTCAATCTGAAGAGGAAATAAAATAGACACTGTGGATGGATGTGGGGTTGGAACTGAATGGTGATTTGGGATGGGAACAGGATGGATCAGGTACATGTAAAATGGAGGGAGAGTGTACTCTGAGAGACAAGTAGAATAGGGAGGCATTTGAGGGGTGATCTAAAAATCTAGTGCAATGGAATCTCCAAGGAACCTGTGAGGCTAATCCTGGACTTCTATCAATGGGGGTATGGATCCTGAACTGACTATCTCCTGTAACACAGCAAGGCATTGTAAGTCTGTGGATCAGGACATTGGCTATATTGGTATAATGAATGAACATCTATCATATAAATTGATGCATTAAGACAAGTGCTGAGAGGTATAATTGGTCCTTCCATGAGACATGTTTCAGTTTATCAGAGTTCCTAAGGAGTACAAGTAGGTGCTAGTCCATAAGGCAAAGAGAGTCCACATGGTAGGATTACTGACAAAGTAGATAGCAAAAGGAAGGAATATGGAAAGATTGTTTTTATAGAATACATTTATTTGTCAGGGAACAGGTGGTAGCAGCCACTAGGTAGTTGATTTGGAATTATCTTCAGCTTCTGAATGGAAAACAGTCTATAGAAAGCAAGAACATCACACTTAAGTAATTTTAGGGATACATAAAATTCCTAGTTAGGAACTCCAGAAAAGGGACAAATTTGGAAGTCAAATTTCAAATCTATAAAAAGAGAGGTTTCTGATTACAGTAGGAAAATAAGTATTCAGTTCTCTTCTTAACTCTTTTTCACAATCATTCCATAAATGCAAGCCACAGAGTCTTAAATATCACATGTCTCCAGTAACTCTTGAGATGCTTTTAGATCTTTCAGATATTACCTAGAATGTCGACTTGAAGTGTTCATTCCTGGAATAATAATAAAATACTAAGATTTAGACGGCCATGTATCCTACATGGCAGTTTGAAATCCAAGTAATTCTGATGCATATCTATGGCACAATGTAAATAAATATAACTGTGAGTATTGAAGCAAATTTAGGAAGCCTGTGATACAGCAGGGATATTCTAGTCCCTCTGGAATAGCAAGTGTCTCCACCTGTAGAGAAGTAACCACCAGGAATCTGCAGATATGTTTCAAAACAAAATTTGATATCCACACATTTCCTGTAGGCTGCTTCACTTGGCATAAGTCTCATCACCCTATGATTTATGGAACAAACAAAAACAATCAGAATCTATTATTTCTCGGGCACACTACAATTTACAATTATCCAACTAGTCATTTTCTTGTTTCTCAGTAATCAGAGTTCAGAAGCAGAAAGCACATGATTTAAGCAATAATCTTGAGCCCCACTGAGAACCATTTTTAATAATGGGTCACCTTTTCAACCTTAGAACATGGGGAAACTAGGTTAGTCCTCTAAGGTATACTGGTTATAACCCTTGTAAAATTAATGCTAACGTGGCTAAATGAAGGGAGTGAGACAATTATAGGATATGTTGTCAGTTCATTTTCCTAACCTTCCCTATAGCTGAAGCCAATGTTCTCATTAAATCTTCATTTTCTAAAGTTAATTAACTAATATATAGTTCAACATCCTCATTTTATAAAATTGAATAATAGTATTTTATCAATCTATGGTGTTGTGATGGCTGTTTTTTACATAAACTGCAAAGGTGACTAAAAAGATATCTAACAAACTATGCTTACTTAAGATTATTTAATTAAAATTATACTTTATAATTAGAATTAGATCAAGCATATATCTTTATATTACAATGTTGCCAAATATACTTAACTTCTAATTGGTACTCAAAATACTATGTTCAGATTTTCCTATACATTATCATAACATATACATCTGTTCTTTGGGCATTTTCATGTCTTCTGATTCTTTCAAATAACTATGAGAAATAATCAGGGTATATATTGCTATTACTGCTATTTCTAATAATTTAATATAACAAAAATCTACAGGAAAATCTGTTGCAGAACATTTTATGTTGCTTAGTAAATATATAGATGGCAGCTACGTGATGTCATTGAACACATCCATATTTCTCATCCTATACTGTTAAAATTCCTGTTTTATAATTGATTTTGACTATAACATTATGAAAGAATGATAGATATCTCACAGGTTAATGCTAATGCTACTTACAAGTAGAGGATGTAGGTTTATTTCTCAGTATCCTATTTCCCTACAAACTTTTGTAACTCCAGTTCAGAGATTTACAAGGTAAAATATAGCTTTATCTAGTGACCTTATATTGTCAATATAAGGTAAGCTACAAAGAAGTACACATACATACATGCAGGTAAAATAGTTATTTATTAAATGAAAAAATTTAAAATCATAACAAAACATAAAATCTATCTAAATAAATTAATTCACTTAATTTAATTAAAGAGTTTAAAAGATTCAATAATCGCCGGGCGGTGGTGGCGCTCGCCTTTAATCCCAGCGCTTGGGAGGCAGAGGCAGGCGGATTTCTGAGTTCGAGGCTAGCTTGGTCTATACAGTGAGTTCCAGGATAGCCAGGGCTACACAGAGAAACCCTGCCTCGAAAAACCAAAAAGAAAAAAAAAGAAAAAAAAAGATTCAATAGTCTATTTATGCTTCTTCAATATTCAAATTAAAACTATACAGCCATCTCTACAAAAAAGGTCTAATTGATTGTCATGGAAATTAATGTCCATTAAATGGAAGTGTGTACATCTTATTTTTAAATTAGTAAGCAGAGATATTAAAACCTAACAAGCAGTTGAATTTTCCTCCTTATATGAAATAAAGAATTTATTTTTGTAATTGACATGTTAATTAAAATGGAATTATCTTGTTTCTGTTAACTCGTAGGTGCTATTATAATTTCAGCACATATTTGTATAAAGTCTGTTATCTCATTGAATTTACTTTTAATGTTATCTTCTCTTTAAATCTTGATACATACTCAGGATCCTTTGTTAGGTTCATTTCTAACTATATATTTCCTTCTTTGAAATAATATCTACTCCTGACCTAAGGCTATTAAGCTTCAATATTAATTCTGCTTCCTGGATCACTGTTGAGACCTCCAGTAAAGAGACCAAATTGCCTTCTGGATAGCAGGCATACATGCCTCTGAACAAATAAGGCACAGAACAACTGAAGCATGTTTTAACCATTAACCAAATTGGCAAGACATGAACTTAGCAACAGTTTACTATTGTATTCCTTCACATCATAAAATACACGATCATCTTATTTTTATTCTACTAGCTCATTGGTCCCTAATTTCTTCTTTCCTTGTCAATGGTACTCATACAACCATGGATCCATTCTCTAACTTAGATTTCCACAACACCATCATAAGGAGCCATTGTCAACCTAATGGCTTGTAAAATGTACTTTTCAATATTAGTAGTAGCAACATCCTTATGCCAAATTATTATTGTTGTAGTTCTTGGCCTAAAATACAGCAATATTTCACTGATAAACTGTATAATGCATGCAGTGCACTAATTTTAGTTCATTAATCTTAACCTCTTTCACATCACTTTTGCTTCAGTCCATAATTAAAATACAATAATATAATTTGATGAATGTTGTGACAATTTTATCTACTTTGATAAGTACTCAGAAGATGGTCACTGTGGCTTTTATGTGACTTTTGTTCTTTTAGCAACAAAACCTCAAATTTTATTTTACTCAGTATTATTGACACAACTACCTTATCCTTAACTTTCCTTGAAGTCTCATATCTACCTCCAACATACCTGAACTTTGCCCAATGAAAAATATTAGTGTCATAGCACATACTATAACAAGCCTTGAAGCTAGTACTTTGAAGGAGAGGCGGGAAGGTGTAATCATGGATACAATTCTAAGATGTATAGACAAACCTTATTGCAGTCTCTCTCTCTCTCTCTCTCTCTCTCTCTCTCTCTCTCTCTCTCTCTCACACACACACACACACACACACACACACACACACACACACACACACACATTCACACACAATGTTATACTACTACTTTGACAAACAAATGCCAAATAAAGATCACATTGATATTTAGCTTTTTTTACTCGTTTCATGATCACATACAAGAATTAAGTATATAGCTACATTTGCCTTACAAAGATGACCTTAATAAAGAAAATACAAAGAAAATTTCAACTCATTATTTTAATGATTATTTTATTTCCTTAAAAAATTTAAAACCAAAAAGAAAAACACATTTTCTGAAAATCTATTTAGCTCTGACAGATGCAATCATTTCATACAAGGTATGAAAAACTACAAATGACTGATATTTCCAAGATTTAGGAAGAACTATTCACAGTTGAGAAAGGTAAGTATTAGACAAAATAGTAAACACATTTCAAATTAAACTGTCCTTGAATAATTGGATATATTAAAATTATTAAGTTTAACTTATTGAATAATTGTTATTTAAAGGAAATAATTACATTCCTTTTCTAAAATTCTCAGGAAGTGAAGTTCTTGTGAGAAATTAATCAGTTCTCATTGTCTCCCATAAAGCTATCACATAGTCATTTTTAAGAATTATTTTCTCAAATAAACAAATTAATCAATTGATTAATTAATCAGAACATAGAACATATCTATACCTTAAGAAAAAACAAATCTAAAACAATAATTTCAGCTGGGCAATGGTGGCACACACCTTTAATCCTAGCACTTAGGAGACAGAGGCAGGTGGATTTCTGAGTTCAAGGCCAGCCTGGCCTACAGAGTGAGTTCCAGGACAGCCAGGGCTACACAGAGAAACTTTGTCTCGAAAAAAAACAAAACCAAAGAAAACAGAAAACAAAAAACAAAAAACAACAACAACAACAAAAAAACAATAATTTCTTCTCAGGGACAAATAATTTGGCTATGAATAAAAGAATGTTTAATGGGTCTTCATAACAATGTATGATAGAGTAAACAATTTTATTAGAAGTTAAGAGTTTGGAACAAAGAAGGGGATGCTAAAGGTATATGGAGATGCTTTATATTACTGTACTACAGATCAAGAAATTTCTAATAAGCAAATGTGGCATGCTAAATATGATGGACTTTTATCCTTCCTTAATCTTTTGATATATACAGCAGGAAACTGGTCACAGTGATATCTCATATCTGTTCTATCTTATCAGTATCTGATTACAATGACTATTATTTCCTCTTATTCACTCATTTGCATTATTTGCTATAACTGATTTAATTTAGAAGATAAAACAGGCTCTTATTCAACTTAGTGACACAAAAAGATTTGAAATTTTTCATTATACAGTACCACCATGTTTTAAATGCAAAGAGAAGTACTATAATATCCCAGGGTTCAATCAATTGGCTAAATTTGGATTACAAATGACAAAGAACATATGTTGAACCTGGTATTACTCCCAAACTGCTGTTCCTCTCAAAAGTAAAATTGAACATTGTATTCTAAGATTCCTATTGTTGACCTAAACGGTAGTCAAGTTAAACATAAATAAACTCTCTGTTTTCTTTTTATTTAATAATATGAATAAAATTTTTCAGAAGCTTCAAAATTTATACTTTTGCTCCTGTGACTACTATATTTCAACAACATTTTAATGAAATGGAAATATTGCTAATATATTTTGAAATTTATTACAAAGAAGGGCTTAGAGAGCAGGCTCAGAAGTTAAAATCACTTGTTGCTCTTCCAAAAGAATCAGGTTCAATACTCTGTACCTTCATGGTGGCTCACAACCCTATGTAACTTCAATTGCAAGGGATCTTCTGGCCTTTATGGGAACTAAGTGCACCTATATTAGACATATACAAAATAAAACAATATAATTAAAAATGATTTCAAAGCCACCTTGCAAAAATACTGATAAATTCATTTTCAGTGAATGTGTTCCATATTCAGACGTAATTCATAATTCAAATTTCATACGTGTAATTTCAGCAAGGTATATTTACAGATGTGATGATGTGAATAACATCACCAGCTATTGATAAGGTATATTAGTAGTATAATATACTACTAATTGTTTATGTAAATCTTATGCTAACAGTATTTGAATCTGTCTGATTCCCAGTATGTGGCGCTTCATTATTATCTAACAAATTATCTCTATAATAATTTTAGTTAGTTTTCTTGATTCAACTAGAAATTCATTTAATTTTCTAGTATGTTTAAACACTTGCCTTAATTTTTCATTTATCAGTAATAGGAACTCTTACTAATTCATTACTAGTAACATGAAAGCACCTATTTTTCCTTGACTGGGATTGCTGTCTTTCTAGGATAATGTGGAAATATTCTCTGCTTCTTTGTACTCTGGTAGGTGACAAATTAATTTTATTGGGGTAAATTGAATTGAAATGATGCATTTTTCTGTCATTTCTCATTTTTTATGTGTTGGAAAACAAATCTACCTTTTCACCCTGTGAGATATGCAATTGTTCCAGTAAAAAGGCATAATTTATGTTTCTTCCCCTCACGGGGTTCACATCATTCAGAAACACATGGAGAGGTTTTCAATGAGCCATCCAGAAGATGGCTCAGTGGGATGTCTGACAGTTTACACTAAAAGAGAGAGGAGGATCTGGAATTTGTAAGGATGACCTACAGAAAGCAGGAAAATAAAAATGCCTCTCTAGTTTTATGTTTCCCTTTGTCAATAAAACTAGAGCCACAGAACTATAACACCAACAGGTAATCTGTGTTTGGCAACTTCTCACAGATCATTTTAGTTCTACCAGCTCAGGCTGACATTTCTATGTCATTAGGGTTCGATTATATATTATGCAAAGAGAGAGGCCAAAACTCATATGCATATGTGGTTGGGTAAATTAAATTAAATCCTTTATGAAATCATTTAAGGGAAAATGTCCTATATGTGTAAGTAGTTCAAATTATTGTGTATAAAATTATTTGTTTAAATGAATGTTATATGATCCATTGAACGTTGTATTCAAATTTCATTTATTATCACAAGAGTACGTATTCTCTTTTCTGGCATGTATACTATAGAGAAAAGAAAACAATGTCCACAAAATAGAAAAAAAAATATTCTACCACTTATTTCAATATTATTGATGAGAAATAAATATAAAATAACTACTGTTTGATAATATTAAGTTTGCTAACAAGTTTCAAAAAATTAATTTTTTTAATTCTGAAACTTGTGTGAATTTTCATGAAGATATGGAAATTTTAGCAAGTATTCAAATTAAAATATAGTTTCAAATATAGCAAAAGCAAGGATTACTCAGGTTTGATACTGAAATAAAATTTGATGAATATCATTTACATATTCATGCTATTAAAAACCATGCATTATCACAAGAAAAACGCTAATTAGAAGTTATTGAATATGAATTTGTTATTTTATTGCCCATGTTCCTTTAGTTCATGTCTTAAGGTTTTATTTTTTTAAAGTTGTATTCTTTTTTCATTGGATATTTTCTTTATTTACATTTTAAATGTAATCCCCTTTCCTGGTTTCCCCACCCCAGGAAACCCTCTATCCAATCCACTCCCCCTGCTTTTATGAGGATTTCCCCCATCTACCCACCTTCTCCCTGCCCTCACATTCTCTACCTGGGAGCATTGAGCCTTCATAGGATCAATGGCCTCTTCCTCTATTGGTGTCCAAAAAGACCATCCTCTGCTACATATGCAACCAGAGCCATGGGTCCCTCCATGTATACTCTTTGGTTGGTGGTTTAGACCCTGGGAGCTCTGGGGTTGTCTGTTCTTCCTATGGGGTTGCAAGGAACCTTCAGCTCATTCAATTCTTTCCTAAATCCTTCACTGGGGATCTCATGTGTAGTCCAACTTTTCTTTTAGTTTATTAAATACCAACCAGTGACTTCTGTGGAGTCAGAAAAATTCATGGTTCCTATAATTAGGATATGAATGAAATCCTCATGTTTGATATTCTACAATGATCCATAATATTTGTTTGTAGCCAGTTTTAATGGTATTTACAAGACTGATAACAATAGAAAACTGGTAAAAATTATGTAATTTAAGTTTTTTGATCTATATATATGTATATATATATATACACAGACCCCCTCTGATTATATATATATATATATACACACACACACACATATATTGAAGAGTTCACTCTCATTTTTCAACCATAAATGTTTCCACTTAAAATAAACTTATATATTAAAGAAAGAATATTATAGTCTTATATTTTTATTATAACTAAAATATTTTGAAAAAAAACTGCTGGCAGAAATTTTTATGGTGATATGGTATTTCACAATTCTATAATAAAAAATACAGTTAAACCTCTGATATTCATTGGCTTCCAGAGTTGTAAAATTTATTAAAGATGGAATAGAATTTCACAAAGATTATCTATCACATATCTCATAATTCTTGTGCTGTTATTAATGTCAAATAATCAGAGTAATGTGATAGAAAAGAGTCCTGATTTGTTTTCAGTTTCAAGTTGGTTAAATGTGAGGAGTTCTCAATTTCTTACTTTATAAATGCAGGAGTTAAATTACACAAGTCATTTTCAAACTGACCATAAGCCCTTCTGTAGAAATATTTGATCTAGTTTTCATGGAAACTTAATATTTAAAAATAACACCTGATCATTGCTGCCCATCTATGAGGCAGAAAGAAGGCCTTAGAAAAAGTTTTGGTGTTAATGAACAGATCCAAATTAACAGACCCATAAATTTTAATTTATGACATCACAGTTCATAGAGGGCTAGAGTTTGTCAAAATATTTTGCTTGTAAAACAACAAAACAACCCTGAGATTCCATCTCACACCAGTCAGGATGGCTAAGATCAAAAACACAGGAGACAGCAGTTGTTGGCGAGGATGTGGAGAAAGAGGAACACTCCTCCACTGCTGGTGGAATTGCAGGTTGGTACAACCACTCTGGAAAGCAGTCTGGCGGCTCCTCAGAAAACTGGGCATGACACTTCCGGAGGATCCGGCTATACCACTCCTGGGCATATACCCAGAGACTTTACCTGCATGCAATAAGGACACATGCTCCACTATATTCATAGCAGCCTTATTTATAATAGCCAGAAGCTGGAAAGAACCCAGATGTCCCTCAACGGAGGAATGGATTCAGAAGATGTGGTATATTTACACAATGGAATACTACTCTGCAATTAAAAACAATGAATTCACGAAATTCCTAGGCAAATGGTCAGAACTTGAAAATATCATCCTTAGTGAGGTAACCCAATCACAAAAGATCACACATGGTATGAAGTCACTGATAAGGGGATATTGACCCAGAATCTCAGAATACCCTAGACACAATCAGCATATCAATAGATTTCTAAAAAGATGGAAGGAGAGACCCCTGGTCCTGGAAAGACTGGATGTAGGGGAACGCCAGGACAGAGTAATGAGAGGGGGTTGAACGGAGAAAAGAGGGAGGGAAGGGGGCTTATGGGACTTTCGGGGAGGGAGGAAACGGGAAAGGGGAAGTGATTTGGAATGTAAATTAAAAAAATAAAATAAAATTAAATTAAAAAAAGAAAAAGAAAAAAAATTCCTAGGCAAATGGTCAGATCTTGAAAATATCATCCTTAGTGAGGTAACCCAATCACAAAAGAACACACATGGTATGCAGTCACTGATAAGGGGATATTGACCCAGAATCTCAGAATACCCTAGACACAATCCACATATCAATAGATTTCTAAGAAGATGGAAGGAGAGACCCCTGGTCCTGGAAAGACTGGATGTAGGGGAACGCCAGGACAGAGTAACGAGAGGGGATTGAATGGAGAAAAGAGGGAGGGAAAGGGGCTTATGGGACTTTCGGGGAGGCAGGAAACGGGAAAGGGGAAATGATTTGGAATGTAAATTAAAAAAAATTAAAATAAATAACAAAAAAATATCCTATTTTCTTTACTGCAATAATGTTAGTAATCATTAAAATTCTATAATTCTAAAAATCAATATGTAGGTGAAGTTTTTCATTGAACATAAGACCTAGTTTAACTCTTGAACTTTGAAACTACTTAAACTTCTCTATAGAATAATTAAGTAACTGTGATTGGTAGGAAATTCAAACATAATGCTTCTTTTAAAATTGATTTATTCACTTTTCATCACAATATCAGGGCCCCCTCTCTTCCCCTTTTCCCCCTCCTCTTCTCCTCCTCTGAGGAGGAGACCTCCCTCTGATTATCATTCACACCTGACACACATAATCTCCCCTCTCCTAGCACACCAAGTCACTGCAGGACTAGGCATATTCTTTCCCACTGAGGCAAGAAAGGAAGTCCTGTTATGAGAATGGGATCCACAGGAAAGCAACAAGTTCAGGGATAGCCTCTGCTCTAGTAAACATAACACTTCTAATGGCAGTAAATCAATTAGTTGAGGTTTGAAAAATGGAGAAACAAATCACAGCACTATTTTTAATTGTTTCAGAAAAGCTGTGAACAAATGTCCACTTTCCTAAAATAAGGAATCAATAACAGATCAAAGTAAGGATATTATCAAAAATTCTACTAGGTGAAAAAAATTTGACTGGGGTTACTTATAGGATTATGGCTGAAGAGTAACAGGAATAAAAACTACTCAAAGACAGCTATATCACCAAATACCCACTGCAGCATAGATGACAAAACTTGAAATCTGAAAGCATGCAGGTCATAGGTTCAAGAACATCTGTTCTAAACTGCTCAACCATCTGAGATTGATTCTGAATATTACTGACATTTGTTTTTACTATGCAATAGTGTTTATAACTACTAAATACTTTCAACTTATTAAAATAATATTTACTGCTAAACAGGACACTACATTATACTGGTAGTCACTTAATATATTTGATGTGTACAACTTGCGTGATTATTCCATTTCCTTTTGTGTATGATTTAAATTTATGCTTCATTCACTACCATTTCTGCACTTATGTAAATACTACTATTACTTCTCATAGGAAGCCACAAGAAGTCATTAACTTGAATGCAGAATTACAAGCTATTAAATACTATAAAACTGTATATTCATTGGTGGTTAGAACTTACCAATAAAGCATATATATCCATTAGAGATTTGAGCTTGAAATATGAGCATTAAGTAATACCAGACACAAAATATCTATTGTATGTATTCATTGAAATGCCATACTGAGACCATTTAATGTGTAACCTTACTATTATTTGCTATTAAAAAGTAAAATTTAACAATTCTGAATTATGATTACATTAGCTTGAAAATTGCCAAGTTATATTCTTTTCAACATAATGGCAATCACAATCATGGCAAAAGCAAAAGATTTTTTTTTTTTGGTAAAATGCTAGCTCTGAAGTGCTTAACAGATTGAAGAGTTGACATTCAGATATTCATTTCATGTATGAACGTGAGTGCTGTTTGTGCAAGTACTATGATGTGATGGTGGGTAGAGAACCATTTGAGGAACTCTAAATAAGCTTTTTGTAATAGAAAACTTTGTGCCAGAACAAATCTGCCAAGGGAAGATCAAATGACAGAGCAAGTCATAACAAGCTCATAGAGTAGAATTGGCAGAGAAATAAGCCATACAACCTAGTTCAGTATTACTACAATATGGTCTTCAAACCAACACATATTATGGCATGACTCATTTCTTAAAACATGTCCTAATTTTTAAGTGGTACATAAAGGTATCACTGATTCAAGAATACTAATTTAATCAATCATAGGGATGAAAAATTTCTACTAGATCACAAAACATACAAACATATATTTGTGTCCAACAATGAAAACTTTCTCTGTGTTCTAGGCATGGTGGCATAGGTACTTAATCCCAAACCTCAGGAGACATAAGTAAATTGTTGTGAGTCTAAGTTCAGGATAGTAAATTAGCATAAAGTCAAAGCTATATGTGAGACCCTGTCTCAAAAACAAACACACAAGAAAATCAAACAGCACTAAAATAATAAACAGAATCCAAGAATAGGAAATATCTTTCCTTCTGAAAGTATAACTCCAATGATTAAAAGTGACACGCAACATGGAAAGGAAGCTAATGATTTTTAGATAAATTCCCAAATTCCACACTTTCTTCATTGTCTTCTGATGGGTCTACCTAAATGTGTCCATTTATACAGCATAGTAGAATAATTTGAGATACAATCAGTAAAGAAGAATGAAATAGAAGTCAAGAAGAAAAAAAGAAAAGGGGAAAATAGGTAGAAACTCAGTGAAAGAAAACAAGTGAGGTCTGGAAATTTTCAAATAAATAGAACTAAAGTTCATACTTGGAAAAGAATATCTGTTTTAACTAGTAAGTGGGGTCTCTTCTGCACATCTTTTCCAAGCCTATTATCTGTTGAATTCTTTACTGTATCCCACTACTAAATGAAATTTCAATTCATTCATTGTAAAAGAGGAAAATGGTAGTTAAACCTTTGCCTTAGGTCACACAGCTGTTTAGTTCAGATCTATAATTGGAGCATGTGAGTCTGGACATCGTCCATGCTCTTAACTACTCATGCTGTGAGGAAGTAAAATGTCATAATAATCCTGTAATATACAGGAGAGTAAAGTTAATGGGGATATGGAAGAGAGGGATGCCAGATAACAGATCTATGAGCAAAGACACAAGATCAGTGAGACAAGAGGAGAAATTCGAGGCAGACAAGAGTGAGCCATATGGAAAGGTGAATTATTAAAACAAAACAGAAAGAATTTGTCCTTCCCAAAGGGATAGTAAGAAAAAATGAGTTAAGAAAAATTAATGTGAGGATGCAAGTTTGCCTCTCCATGTTCTCCATACTGTCAAACTGAATTTCACATTTATTCATTTAGTGTATTAGCATACAATTAGAAGAACCAGCAGTCATGTCTAATGCCAAAGGGATCTTGAAGAATCAAGAAGCTAGCCAGTATGCCAGAACAGAGAAGCGAGAAGTTGTTGAATGGGGAACAGAGGGAGGGAAGGGGGCTTATGTGACTTTCGGGGAGGGAGGAAACGGGAAAGGGGAAATCATTTGGAATGTAAATAAAAAAACTTAGAAAATTAAAAAAAAATAAAAGATATATCACCCAGAAAAAAACTAAAAAATGCCAAAAAAAAAAAAAGAAGCTAGTCAGTAATTTATATAAAGGAGAGTTTTCTCTCTACTAGGTAAACAAGGTGTGGATTCATAGAAAAGTAAAAATCCACAAAATAAGGATAGTACTGGGATAGAGATAATGCTAGTTTTCAAGTCTTCTGTTTTTCATCTCTTCACTAAGCATTCAGTGCTTCATCTCCCTGCTTCATCAATAAAGCCAGAAAAAATAAAAATGGGCATACAAAAGT
Source organism: Tokudaia tokunoshimensis (assembly GCA_036184795.1). Classification (NCBI taxonomy): domain Eukaryota; kingdom Metazoa; phylum Chordata; class Mammalia; order Rodentia; family Muridae; genus Tokudaia; species Tokudaia tokunoshimensis. Next base: position 34,909,464 of record BTHU01000011.1, on the reverse strand, counting down.
TATTTGGAAAAAAAACTTAGATAATTGTATTTTACTCAGGGGTAGGCTTAAAGTCATCTGATAGAATAAAATGTATTGATGGAAATTGCTGGCCCAAGTAATAAATTGATTGAATTAGATAGATTTGAGGAATATAAAGAAATTAAAATGTATTGTCTTATCCACTTTCTGCTGGTGTTATGAAAATGCACTCAATAGCTGTGCTTGTAAGCAAAAGGTAGAATAGTATTCATTAACGTTCAGCTTAACTGAGAAATGTAACATATAGAATTGGTTTATTAAAAGGCTGATAGTAAGAAATTGGCTTAAAGAGTCAAAGGGATTGTTCAGTCAAACCTGAAATTCATAGGGCAAGCTGTAAGGTAAGCACACTAGAAATGTGTTTTGAAACTAAGCTGTTGTCTGAATGCAGATGCCTTCAGTTCAGCTCAAAGTTATTATCAACTATTTAAAATATACTCAATCATATTATTTTAGATCACCCCTTCCAAAATAACATTCTAAACTTTAATTGTATATGAAACATTTTCTTACATCTGCAAGTTAAGATATTATTGGGTAAGTGAGAATCATAGTTCATCCTGTCTACTTGTAAAACTGACAATCTTGGGAACACAGTGTTGGAGGTAGAATTCTTTCTAATGTGGTCATAATGTGTGTCTTATTACTGGACCTCCATCTTATTATCTAAGTTTATCATTTGAAATTGTCCTGATTGAAACACCATTATGATTCCATACTAGCAAGGTATAGTGAACATACAATAAAAAATTAGTTTTTATAGTGAATGGAAGGATGTGTATAAAATCTCCTGTATGTGCTCCACAAGTTATAATTAAAAGTGTGGTGTGATTCACACAAAGATTTAATTTTACCCTGAGAAAAATATGTGACATCATTCAGATAGAGATTGGTTGCAAAATTCAAACCAATAAAAATACTTTTCCACATCCACATTTCTGATTTTCCTAACATTTTCTCTGTATGTGCCCTCATATGCTGTTACAGGACTTTACTGACAGCTGTAGAAACATTGCAACCATTGCATTTCATGACATTGGACAGATGTGTTAATTACAAAATTGGAAGCAGCCCATCAGAGGAAAAAAAATGGGAGACGTGGTTTTACCCATTGTTTCAATGTCCATTCATTTCAAATCCACATGGAAAAGTTCTATTGGCAGTTCTCAAAATTTAGCAAAGATTGAGGATTTTTAATCAGCTAAATGCTTACAACTTAGCTCTACACACTCTAGACTATTTGATGTAACCTATATTCAGATAACAGTTCCCCTCCCATTAATTTTTACTTGGTTTCTAGGACTCATCTTGCAACTACTTTTTAAAAATGCCTTGTTGTTTTTGAGGTTTCAGGGGAATAAATCATGCATTTGAGAAGTAGGTGCTTATGACACAGACAAAAGAATTTATTACATAATTGAGTTTCTGTCATCTGAATTGAATAGATATAATGCATTAGCTTCAAGAATAAGAGAATCTTTGAAAGTCAGGGATAGAAATGCCATTTTACAATAAAAATCTGTGCAGCACCTGTATTATAGGAAAAAGACAAACATAATTGAGAATACCCATGTGTGAGACTAGTCAATGAATGGGGTTTACTTCTATCAGTTATCCAGTGAACAGCTCCAAATTTTAAAATACAATATAAGGTTTTCCTAAATATAACATCTACCAAACAATACATAGTTATCAATAAAGTGTCAGAATTGTATCATTTTTTTCTTTCTCCAAGAAAGAGAGATTTTTTGTTCACTCTATAAGCCATGGTACAGATAATGGCATTGTGATTTATGTATGTATGTATTTATTTACTTATTTTATTTATTTTTCTACCATATTATCAAACATAGATTGTAACTTTAACAACTCATAATCATGTTGCTAGTCTTTTATAGTCTCCTGGGTAAGCTTCCACTATCCTTATGGCTATACTATTTATCAAAAGAATCATTCTCATATACTAAAAGAAGCAGTAATGGTGAAAAGCTAAGATTTTACATTTAATTATATTCATTATAATCCTGATGTCGACTATAATCTTTCCCCTTTTTCTTTCTTTATCATTATATATGAAGATTTTCCCTTCTTAACTCATGTTTACTGAGGTATAAATTCAACAGTATTGGATGTAAATGAAGAAATACTTAATCTATATATTTATTCATATCTGTGAAGTATTAAGAGAAACTATGTGATTCACAAAATGTGAAAGAATTAATCACACAATATAATTAATATTTTAAAATATATATAATAAGAACAAAGTAAGGTAAGGTGGGATATATGTAAAATAATTAAGTCTCTTTTTAAATAGCAGAATATTTCTAAAAACTTTTCTATTTAAAATATAATATGTACTCTTCGATTTTGTATATCTCCCCATTTGAGCTTACATTGAACTCTATTGAGAAATTACAAGAAGCTTACCATAGTTTCATTTAAATTCAAAATATGCACCTGAGTAAATATACAAGATATTTTATACTTTAAATTATTCAGTTATTTAGTTATGTGTCTTTGATTTATACTCCAAGTGACCTTGATGCACTCTGAACACTTTTAAATACTATTTTAAAAAAAATCTTATTCTATGTCTTTATTCTTTAAAAATACCATGCTAATCACTCTGCACTTTTCTTAATTCTACAAACCATATCTGATAAGCAGAGATTTAAACAGAGTTAATAACTTTGTTTTACTTAGGCAATTATCCTACTTAGAACTGATTTATTTATAACTTTCTCTTTGATTTTGAGTAATTATGTCATTATATTTGTATTTGTCTCATCAGTCCTCTAGAATCTTCATTGTTTTTTATTCCTTCATGCCTATGTAATTCTGTCTGCTTCCCCTGTAACAGCTGTTGCTTCCTGAATATTCAGCCCCCAAGCATGGCTTAGCTCCATCTTATATAAATGATAGTGGATTGCATTGACTCATGGCATTCACATTGAAGAAAGGAATCTTGTTTCTTTTGACTTCCTACCTTTGTTTTAGAAGAGAGATGCTTCCTAACCTAACCTCACTATGTAGTGTGGGTATTAAAAAAAAGCATCTCATCATCTACTGTGCTGTATAAGATGGCACATGAAACAGGCTACAGCATTCTGTTGGATGTATAAATGGCTTAACTCACTTATGTTCATTTCCTTTTGCATTGCCTTTAAGTATTCCATCTGCACCACAACTGAAATAGAGTGTTCTTGCTCCACAAGTATATACATCAGGGCATATGCCCAAGTCTATACTTCCCAGTGGATTAACATCATTACTATTCAGATATGAGTTAACATCTTACAGAAACATCTCACTCATTTAACTCTAAAATAACCTCTGCATTTTTGAGTTGGACTTAGTTTCAGTCCCATGTCCTTTTATATAATTGCTGTCCTCATTATTAATTTGGATAAGTATTCCAGTGTCTTCTCTTTATGTCATCTATAAGATAAGGAGACATAAAAATTGAGAACAAAATATGTACATAAAATAGATAGGAAAATATTTCTTCTCCTGTCCTTATACATTTTTGAAAAAAAGAAGTTTTGCTGATGTTACTATCTTTCACAAACAGGAAAAGTGATAGAATATGTCTCAAATATGATTTTCATATAATATCTAATGACTTCTAAAGAAATATAATAAAAATAACTCAGAAGGGATATAGTCAATGTATATGTGAAGACAAAAAGATATCCTTAATAGATTTATGAATTCATGACTCTGTGTTCCCATACTGCTGAGGAAACACCACTGAGGTGAAATATCCTGGCAACAGTGAAAATTTCCCAAGAAACTTCTAAATTAAATAAATTTTCATTCTTATATAAACATTTAAATGAACTATGATTTATACTCCCAAGCAGTAGGAACACAGGTAAATCCTTGGCTAATCCTATTTCAGTAATATAGTATCAATAGCCTGACTTTTTCCCTAGTAAGACATTTCCCAAAGAGACTATGTAAAAAAATAAATAAATAAAAACATTGGAAAGAGACAGAGAGACTCTATAATTACATGTAATTCTAATTACATGTAAAAATTTCCCTCAAAAATAGGAAGAGGCTATGGAAGTTTCTTATCTAATTTTAGCAGAATGAACATCTAATTTAATGCATTTAGTTCATTACATGAAAACGTTCCTATAAAAAGCAAACTCATATCTTGTCAGAAAGATTTGAAGTATACAACTAGAGAGAATAGCACACAAATGTCCAAGTATGTTGATTACTTCTGCTTGAGTTTGACTAACATATTTCTAAAATGCTAAGGGAAACAATTGATTAAATTCTCATATCTTTTGCATCTAATGTTTTGACCACTTATATTTTATGACTGAAAAATAAAGAAGACTATAGTCTAACATTAGCAATATTTTTTAATAAATTTTGTTATAGTGAAAAATACAAAGAATTCTCTATCTGTCAAAGCATTCCAGTGGATTTGTATAATAGATTAAATGACCTGATATGCAGAATAACATCAATATTTATTTTGTTCTTATCTCCAAATACTCCAGAGAGGACTATTTTACTTTCAATTACAAAACAAGGTTTGATAGATATATTATTTCCAGATTTTTTTCCCTAATTTCTATTAGGAACTTCCTGTCATAGTTTTTGACTTCCACATTTTATTTAAACATTTCCATTACAGTCTTTAAGAATTGTAGGTACTTTATTATCATGTCTTCATTTGATTAAATCAATAGCATTTTGAACTGTTTGAATTATGCTACTAAAATTCCTTTTTGTTTACAATAGGAAAATATGTTAAGAAGAACGTTTAATACTTCAGGTAAAATATAAAGGAGAAAACCTATTATATAATATACTCTTGACTTTATAAGATTGCACTTAGTTGTACTAACTGTAGATTAAATGGTAAATAAACTTCTGTCCACCATCTTAATGACTGAAATATCCCCCCAAAAAGATGAAGAATAAGTTTTGGAGGGACAAGTTAAAAGGAAACAACATTTTCAATAACTTGTTTTGAGAACCAATGGACTTGAATTTAATTATCTGTAAGACTGTGAATTAATTTCCCTAACTGTAATTCTAAACCACATTGCTTGTTTCCAATTTTTCTATGTCAAACCATCATATGCTTCAAAGGACTTAAGAATATTGTAGCACAAAAACAGGCTTTGTAGTATATATGAAGACAAGATGAAATATTCTATAATTGGTATTTGTAAAGATTAAGAGAAATTGCCTCAGCATATTTTAAATTTATGATTTAATGTTATCAGTCCTCTAAATATGTATGTGATTTGGAAGAAAACTAGTCTTAATGTTCTCAGTATTTGAACCTTTGTTCTCAGTTTTCTTATCAATATTCAGTGTAATATTTATAATTATTTTAAATGGCATCTAATATTTTTGTTTTTCTCTCAAATAACTACAGATATCTTGCAGCAAAGTATATTTTAGTCAGATTGAACATATCATTTTCTCAAAATCCAAGAAACTCTAAATTACAGAAGGGTTGCGGTTGCCCACCAGAACAGTGTGATACAGCCCCGTTACTGAAATCACTATTATCCATGGATACAGGGTATACAGGAGATAAGCTGGAAATAATTAAGAAATTCTTCTCTGTTGGATACCCTTTCCATTATGGCAAGGTCCTATAGAGGGGGAATGGAGAGATAAAGTACCAGTTGACATATCAAGCTACAAACTCTGTAACTGAACCACAGCTTCAATCTGTCAAGTGAGAAGCTGTCACTTCTCTGCCCAGAGGATGACTGTTAATTTGGTAACTTCTCTGAGCTTGGATTTCGAGTGAGTATAATCTTGAGAGTGAAAGATGTCAAAAATCACAAGGCTGAGAAAGTCACAATCTTAGACATAGCTGACTATTGCTCTTCAGCTAAGTTAATATGACATCAATTGCAGCCATAATATTTATATTTGTTCTCATAGATAACACAACTCCAATTCTTAAGTAGAGAAGTGCCTTTTTGCAGAACAGGGGGAATACAATGTCTCAAGGTGACAGAAGATGCTTAGTAGAAATGACAGGTGAGTACTTAGCCAGAAAGCAGACAGTTGAAACACTCCTAAGAAGGCACAGGGCACATTAAAGAGGAGAGAACTAGAAGAATGGAAGAGCAAGAAAGTAAAGGGAATGGTTGAGAAATTCTATTATTTAGATCATGACAAACTGAAGGCCATTATCACGCAGATGATCATAGTTACAAAGAGGAGGTCATAATCTGTATCTATTGGTATGCTTTTCCTCTCCTTGGGTGATGCAGGCCAGATCAGACCAGATTAAAGGTAGATAAAGGTAAGTTTATTACGAAACAGCTCTTGTGTGGGTTCACCCATGTCACAAGTAGAGTTCAATGACATTGAATCTCTGGGGTAATGTAAGGTGGTTGTATAGAGCATAGGCAAGGAGCAGAGACATGTCAGGTAGTAGCTGGGATTTTGTCCATACATGCTCCAAAATGAACCCTTGGAAACACATTCTTTGGTGGGTTGCTGGAAATGCTAAGACAAGGATGATGACAGGTAACCATGGAGATTTTTCTGATGGATGAAGGAGTTTTTTTCTATGAGGAAGGGGTTGGGGGGGGGAAGGGAAGATTGAGGTTTCCAAGCTTGTGTGAGGGATGAACATAGGTTCCAGCATAACATCCATGTATCCATTCATATACAGATATATGATGAGAGAAATTAAGACAGCAAGAGAGATAACAGCAGAGGGAGGAAGGGAAGGGAAGATGAAAGTGCAAAGAATGTGTTATGTATATGGGCAAATCAAAGAACATTGCTAAGCATTTAAAAACACAAAAGATTACAAGATTTGAGGTCTACTTATCAATTATTTTAATAAAGTCCAATGTATCATTTTATCATAGCCATGGCAATTAATGTTGCTAAACTTTGTAAGCTCTAATTCCCCTATAAATTTCTCATATAATGTCTTTTCTTTTTAACTATATCAAAAAATAAAAGTAATATAAAATACTGAAAAATATTTAGATAATAAAAATATTCCAATAGTATTAGAATTGAAACAAAGGCAATTGCAATATATCCCTTTACTTTTATAAATATGATCACATCACATTGCCTTTAATTTTATAGGGTTGTCTGACTTTAATTGATAATGAGAATGCTCCAGGTCTGGGCTTCTAAATTATCATTGATTATGAGGAGGGTCAAAGTATCTATTGACCAATTCCACTGAAGTCTGCTTCAAAGTTGATTATATAAGAAAACAGATCTATAATTTCTCAGGCCTGGAAAATGGCAATAAGGTCACACACTCTGTATATCCTCATTGCTGCCATATGTACAAATTATGTGATGTCACAAATATTTATAATTGGCCATGAAGCAATAGTGCTTGATAAGCCACTGAATTAATTTTACGCAATTTTGATTTATTCTATCACATATTTGTATTAAATATTTCTAAATTTTATAGCAATGGACAATAGGTATCATTTCCATTTTGGTAGATGAAGAATGGGCATTTAAGAGAAGAGGATGCTGAGGTTGTTTTGGACAAGCAAAATATCAGCAAAATGAGGATGTTTCCTTTATTTTCCTGGGTGAATTCCACTAATATTTATACCTCAAATTATTTATATATCCTTCAAAACTTACATTCAGATAAGCACCTTTTTGGAAAACTTTGAGTCATAACTTGTATTAAGATAGATCTTTCTAATATCACATATTAGCATGTGCTGAAATAATGGTAGAAAAAAATTAAAACAGTATAGACAAATGGCGCTTTTTGCATTTCTTTCCCATAATATCTCATAGTCCTGAATCCTTACAAGTTAGAATTTCTGCCTTTGATGGCGAAAAGAGACACTGAACTTAGACATTTTGATTATACTCTGGTTCATTTTGTTTTAATAATACACTGTGGGAAGCTAATTGGAAGCAATGGGACTCTTTCAATCTTACTGGATTATCTTGTGCAGCCTTGATATGAGGACTTTTGATTTGTCATATTATACCTTGTTTTATCATGTTTGCCCTGGTCTCTTTTGAAGGAAAATGGAGCAGGAGTGATCTAGGGGAGAGGGGAAGGTGATTGGATCTGGGTGCAATGGAGGGAGGAGATTCTATACTCAGTATGTATTATGTGAGGGAGAAATCTATTTTAACAAAATAATCATGTAAGGATCATGGAAATATTAAAAAATTATAAATGATCATGAAAAATCCAATTTAGTCAAGACTACATTCTCGATTACATGAGTTTTGCCTATAATTTATATTATCCAGTAATATGTAGATTGTAATATTTAATGATTCATAAAGGTGTTTAGATTTCAGAAGCTATTAATTAGAATTTCATAATAATCTTCAGAAATAGATTGTTACCTCCATGACACATGATCTTAAACCATATGGTATATGTGTGCATGTGCATGTATATATGTTTACAAAAATATATGTATACTACACACATACACACACACACACACACACACACACACGATAAAAACATAATTTCACAGCAGCTAAATGGTTCTCTTGAACAGAAGCACAATGAATTCCATCAGCAATACATGCCTCATTTAAAAACCTTTCTCAGTTCCTAATGACAAGGAAAACTTGGGACAATTCTCTAGCCTAGACTTTGAAGTGTTTCTACAATGGCCAACTGCAAAAGATAGATCTCAAATTGGTTTTCCAGTTTTCGGTCAGGCAGGATTAATAGTACACCTCACCTTCAAATGCAAATTAAAATCTTTTTAGGATAAAAATATTAATACATCAATTTAGAAATACTTCTGGGAGACTTATGAATCATCCTAATTAAAATGCCCATTTGACTGATTATACAGTCCTGGGATTTAAAGACTCTACATATAGAAATAGTGATTTTTGAGCTATAAACCACACCCATCAAAACCTATAGAAATTGAACAATCTAGTTTGGTTCTGTATAAAGAAGTCGTTTTACTTAGCTATAGTTAACTTACAATCTAGTCGAGCCAATTAATATAAGAATAATAAATAAAAAAAATTAACCTAAGAACAGTTAAGTGGAAAGTTAGACCTCAAGCATGGAAACAAATCTGAGATATATCCTTTGCAATAGCTCATTGTTAGAAGACTTATGAAGGCTAGACTAGAGAACTGCCCTAAATTTTCGATGTCATTTTGTACTGAGAGACAGAATGATTTTAAAATTAGACATGCAGGTAAAGTCTCTGGGTATATGCCCAGGAGTGGTATAGCCGGATCCTCCGGGAGTGTCATGCCCAGTTTTCTGAGGAACCGCCAGACTGCTTTCCAGAGTGGTTGTACCAGCCTGCAATTCCACCAGCAGTGGAGGAGTGTTCCTCTTTCTCCACATCCTCGCCAACAACTGCTGTCTCCTGTGTTTTTGATCTTAGCCATCCTGAAGAACTTGAAAATATCATCCTTAGTGAGGTAACCCAATCACAAAAGAACACACATGGTATGCAGTCACTGATAAGGGGATATTGACCCAGAATCTCGGAATACCCTAGACACAATCCGCATATCAATAGATTTCTAAAAAGATGGAAGGAGAGACCCCTGGTCCTGGAAAGACTGGATGTAGGGGAACGCCAGGACAGAGTAACGAGAGGGGGTTGAATGGAGAAAAGAGGGAGGGAAGGGGGCTTATGGGACTTTCGGGGAGGGAGGAAACGGGAAAGGGGAAGTGATTTGGAATGTAAATTAAAAAAATAAAATAAAAAAACAAAAAAAAATTAGACATGTATCACTGACTAAATGCATTGTGCTTTGGTTACCGAAAATCGTGTTGACACTAATTTTCATTTTCTTAAAATATTCTGAATGAACACAAGGACAGTTTTTTTCCATATTCCAGCACATCCTCATTGATTTCATTTATAGTGATACACTTGCTTGAAGTATTGAGAATAAATGAAAATTGTGACTGACATTCAACAAATGCTTACTGTGTTAGATTTTTGCTCACATAGAATGCCCTTTATTGCTACAGTGTTTAGAGGACTATTACCTTACCATCACTACTTTTGCTGACATTTCATGCCCACCAATAATGAGAATTCATGCTTTCTTCTTTTTATCTGTCTTCTTTTTTGTGTAATATGTTGTAGAATTTCAAGGCTCAGTGATAGAAGTTATTCATCTCCATGGATTGGGATGTAGTTTTTTTATAATTAGAATGACAATTGTGTGATTTGAGTGGACATAAATCTAAGTCCAAAGAAACAGCTTGATTTACTCTTACATTCTTCACATACCTGAGATTTGAATTCTTTCCTTTTATGTTTGTTCAAATCTTTCCCATTCACAAACAGTAATCTTGGCAGAAACTATAAGAGAAAAGAAGTGACTATTTTGGTCTTTCTGTATTATCTTTAGGTAATATACCATTTGTCCAAGTGATGATTCTAACTTTTCTAATTCATTCTTATTCATTTTTACACAATCTAACATAACTCAACGCATTTAGAAGACATTTCATCATTTACTGCCTCCATCTGTCTGTGTAATATACATTTTCTTGAACTTTTGAAGGCTAGTCGTCTGTAATTTTTCCTTGATTACCTATCACAGCCACACTTTAAAAGCTTTGCTCATTGTGTAATCATGACAACAATATCCATTTCTTTTGAATCATGCCACGTGTTTTTTTTTAAAGATAAGTTTATATGGCATTAATAGCTTGTCTTTTAACAAGCCTGACTAACTTGCAAACACTGTAAGTCAAGATGTAGAGCCTTAAAGACTGAGAGTAACCAAAACCTCAGCTGAAATTGGTTTCTAAGCCTGGTATTTGTGCATAATTCCCTGCAGTTAAAGTTAAAATGTGCACTTTCTAAAGCACATACACTTACTTTCCCATTTTGGATGATCTACGGCATACTGCTTGTTAGAAAAGGTTATTTATAAAGTTTTTTAGACACCTGCAATGCAATCTGCTTGAGGATTATTACAATAGCCTGATTTAAATATCAAATTTGTCAGTTTGAAGAATTAGATTTCTACAGTATATCAAAATTGACTTCTGGTTCTTAATAAGATGACAAACTAATGTAGGCTGCTGTCTATGCCTCTGAACAGTAACCCTAGAAATGCTGTAGGAGGAACTGGGAGACTTGAGATTCAAATATGAACTTTGTCTAAAAGTCTTCATAAAGAAGAATTTGGTTTGATCTCTTAAAATGCAAAAGGTCATCTTATGCTTTGAGGGATGTCATATTCTTGAAATAGGAGCATCATTTGGAATACATGTTTTTTGATCCTTGTATTGCATTCCTTCATTTTTCATCCTATTTCTGTTAAGGTCCAAGAAACCAGAATCTTCAACTGTTCTAAAGCTTGATCGAGTCAGAAATGCTGATAGTTTTTTCATAAGTATTCAATAACAAAATGCAGAAACAAACCTGACCTTGACATGGAGTGGACAAAGCATCCATGTAAGGATATAGGACAATAAACAACAGCTATACTAGAAGGAGATAGAACTTTGAATATGGAAGAACCCACTCCTTGGCATGGAGCCTTTTCAATGGGAGCATTAAAAGGAAGATGTAAGAAGTCAGCTGCATCCAAGCCACAAGCCACATTGTCACAGAACGCTAGCACAAAAAAGTCATAACTAGAAATGAAAGAAAAAAGAAAAATAGTAAAAAGATTTTTTTTTGAAGAAAGAAAAGGATTTGTTCAAAAAATGTAGTGACTATGAACATATGTGGACACATACATGATGAAAAGCCTTTAGAGGTTTCAATACACATTTCTCTAAAATAAGGAACTTTGGGAGACAGAAAGTTATTGAATTATTTAGTAATTTTATAATTACCTACAATTAATAGATATGTATTTTTATCTACAATAGTGTGAATCCATTCTTTCTGAACACATTGAAAATTATAGCTTAAGTAAGTCCAAAAACATAATTTACTATAATAAAGTATAGTCGTTCATAGTGTTTTATGACTGTGTAGGAAAATATAAAAATATGACATTCCAACAATGAAAAATAAATGCAAATCTCCTTGTTGTGAAACTGTAACAACTGAAAATAAAATGAAATTCACAAATCCATGCTAACAAGATGTGCAGTTGTAAAATATGAGGTAAAAGTTGAGGGAAGGCCCAACCAGTGACAGGCCCAGCTTGAGACATGTGGCATGACAGAATGACGACCCCTGACACTATTAATTATATTCTGCTGTACTCGCAGACAGGTTCCTAGAATAACTGATTTCAAAGAAGCTTCACTTATCAACTGATGGAAACTGGTGCAGAGACCCGAGTCAAACATTAAGTAGAGATTGGGGAATCTTGTGAAGAGAAGAAAGAAGGACTACAGAAACCTGGGTCTTCATGTGGGACTCCTAAAGCAGGTTCAGGAGCTGTCTCTGTTTGTATTGCCTGACTTTGTATTCTTTTCCAAAAAAAAAAAAAATCTGATTCCTTGTCTAGCCCAATAGATGAGATGCCTAGACTTAAAGCAAGTTGATATGCCATGACTGTTAGATATCTATAAGAGTCTTTCTCTTTTCTGATGAGAAGGAGTGGAGGAGAATATTGTTGGGAAGGGTAGGAGAGATGAAGAGACTCAGAGGAGAGGAGAGAGGAGAAGCTGAGATCTGAATGTAAAGTAAATAATTAATTTAATTAGTAAAAATAACTACTAATCCCTAGAATAAAGAAGAGAAATTGGAAGGACAAAAATATCCCTAATAATCAAACTGAAAAAACAATTCTGTGAGCAAGCAAACATTTAGAAATTTATCTTTTTTAATAACAGAGAAGATTTTTTTTAAACTTTAAACAAGACATGCTTTGTTTCTGTGACAATAGCCAGCCTGCCTTTGGGGCTTTTTCTACAGCCTCTACAAAGTAATAGCATCTTCTCATCAGCTGTTAGGTTTTCTCAAGATTAATCCCAGACCCTGTTCTCCTTGTTCTACCTACTGTTTTCTTATACATGCTCACCCACTGGAATGTTTTAATTATCAGATACTCATAACATTCATCTATTCTTATACTTCTATCCCACACACATCTCCTGATGCCTGTACTTGAAATTCAACATTCTATTTGTTTTCCCTGCCTGATTGTCTAAAGAGACATCAAACACAATTATCTAAAATATATTATATAAATGTTACACTAAACTTAACTTGGTATTTTGATGCAGATAAATAAACCTTCTAGTTGTGTTGTGTGATGACTTCTACTCCTGTGTTTAATCTCTTCCTTCCTAGTTACTGACACTGTTTTGGAAGGTTGATGAAGTCACCTGGAGTCTAGCTGGAGGAAGTGGGTTTCTAGGAAAGATATTTAAGGCTTTGTCAGAGCCCCATATCTTGTTAGCACTCTACTTGATGACAACAAAGACACTGTAACCAACTTTTTAATACTCTGTCTGGTATGTTTTCTCTGCCTTGATTCCTTACAGCCCCTCAGAGTCTATGTTAAAACAGATCTTATGTCTTTTAAAGTACTTTTCTACTTGACATTAATCATAGCAACAAGAAAATGCAGTAATAAAAATATGAATACCTAACGTGTCAATATATTATATTAATATTTGAGATAAATCATAATACTACCAGTAATATACTTACATATCTAGCTATTTTAAATGAGTATGAACTGTGGTTCCAATGTATACATTTTGAAAATAAAAATAAAATATTAACTGTTCTTAGTTTAATAGCAATGAAGTCAATATGGTAAAGAATTAATCAAAATTATTTGCTTCCAAATTCTGTCTAAATTCTTATTTGTTATACATCTATCAGGATCAATACCAACCTATTGTCATATTCTATCTGCTATATTCATTAAATATATCTATTACTGAGAAAATTTAGAATGTTGTAACAAATGGTCAGCTAGTATGTAACATACTAAGGCAAGCAAAATAATGTTTGGTTTAGAAACTATTGAAATAGAGTGAGCTTAGTGGGAAAGGTGCTCCCTTAGTGGTGTGAGATTCAGTATAACTCTACTGATGAGCTTTTCATCCTCTGTAACATGTTTACCAGCATCAAGCTGGTAAACGAGAATAATGTAGAACAAACATATATTACCTGAATTTTTGATGAGTTATTCTGGGTACCATTTCATTTCATTTCTCCTCCACCAGTATTCATCAGAACCCATTCATTACACTTTAGCCAACTGAAGATAGAAGGTATTGTATACTACCCTTGTATACTACAACTTTTAAAAAAAGGTGTGTTTGCTTTTCAAGTATAGACTACTATCTCCTCCGATTCTGCTTTTTGCCTGAACATCTTCAACTTAATGCCTTTTTCCACCTAAGATAAGGGGATATTAACCCAGAATCTCGGAATACCCTAGACACAATTCACATATCAATAGATTTCCAAGAAGATGGAAGGAGAGACCCCTGGTCCTGGAAAGACTGGATGTAGGGGAATGCCAGGACAGAGATGCGAGAGGGGGTTGAATGGGGAAAAGAGGGAGGGAAGGGGGCTTATGGGACTTTTGGGGAGGGAGGAAACGGGAAAGGGGAAATGATTTTGAATGTAAATAAAAAAAAAACTTAAAAAAAATAACAAAAAATAGTGCCAAATTGCCTAAAATCCTGTTGTTTTACTTGTAAGACAAACTAAATCCTAGAGAAGATATTTAAATGTGCAACCTGATCACAATTAGTTCTCTTTTCATTTCTCAGCGCTGCAGCACACAGACTACCCTCAAATTCAGCAAACACATTCTATCTAGCCACATGCTTATCTCCCTTGTCAGCCTTTTCTTCCTGCTTCTTGTGATTAAATCTAAAAACTACCACATGCCAAACTCATGCATAAGTTGTCTCCTCACCTCCTGCTATTTATATTGCTACTGTGGACTCACTTTTTACAACCTCACATCTATTGATTGGCTTTATTTTCTAGTGGTAATCAGTAAATAATCCCTATAAATATGCTTATGATTAATATGCATATGGTTAATCTCCTGAAGACCACACCACAAGAGTTCTACTTCTTTTGAAACAGAAATGTAGTTCAATGTGTAATTATTAAAAAGAAAAATTAATATTATCTCTCAGCTCTCCCTACCCTGTGGTAATCCCTCTGTTTTGGTCCACCCAATGTCCCACAGTTAGCTGGGGCACACTCTCACCTTCCCAGTCATCTGTCCCCTCTGTCTAATCTGCCATGACTTGCTCTAAACCCAAGCCTATAATAATAATAATAATAATAATAATAATAATAATAATACTGCAGAGGTTTGTGGTTTACCAGTCAGATTTATTAACAATAAATTCTCAACCAAAAAAAAAAGCCCATTCAAAAAACTTAAAACTCACAGTAGAACAAATGGCTTTGTGTCATGGCAGGGCATCTTTTGGGTATATTCCCAAGAGTGTTATTGATGGGTCTCCAGGCATATCTATTTCCAATTTTCTGAAAAACCTCTTGATTGATTTTCAGAGTGGTTTTACCAGTTTGCAATCCTATCAGCAATAGAGAAATATTCCTCTTTCTCCACATTCCTGCCAACATGTGCTGTCCCCTGAGGTTTTGATCTTAGCCATTCTGGTTAGTGTAAGGTAGCATCTCAGGGACATTTTGATTTGCATTTCTCAGATCACTAGGGACTTTGAACATTTCTTTAGGTGCTTCTCAGCCATTCAAGATTCCTCAGTTGTAAATTCTCAGTTTAGTTCTGTACTCCATTTTTTTTATGATAGAACTTTCTTTTCTTTTTTTTAATTGAATATATTCTTTATTTACATTTCAAATGTTATACCCTTTCCCGGTCCCCCCATCCCAGAAAACCCCCAACCCATCCTCCCTCCCCCTGCCTCCTTGAAGACGCTCCTCCACCCAACCCATTCCCACCTACCTCCTCCCCAAACCCCGATTTCCCCAAGCTGAGCTGGGACGTCTATTGAGCCTTCATATGACCAAAGATCTTTCCTTCCACTGATGCCCAACAAGGCATTCCTCTGCCACAAATGCAACTGGAACCATGTGTACCCCTTGGTTGCTAGCTTAGACCCTGAGAGCCCTGGGGGTGGGGCGTTCTGGTTGGTTGATATTGTTGCTCTTCCTATGGGGTTGCAAACCCCTTCAGCTCCTTCAGTCCTTTCTCTATCTCCTCCACTGGGTACCCAAGCTCAGTTCAATGGATGGCTATGAGCATCTGCCTCGGTAATTTTCAGGCTCTGGCAGAGCTTCTCAGGAGACAGCTATATCAGAATCCTTTCAGCAAGTACTTCTTGGCATCCACAATAGTGTCTGGATATGGGGATTGTATATGGGATGGATCTCCCAGTAGGGCAGTGTCTGGAAGGTCTGTCCTTCAGTCTTTGCCCTATACTTTGTCTCCATCTTTGCTCCCATGAGTATTTTGTTCCTCTTTCTTAAGAAGGACTGAAGTACCCACACTTTGGTCTTGAGCTTCATGTGGTCTGTGTTATGTATCATGGGTATTCCTAGCTTTTGGACTATTATCAGTGAGTGCATATCGTGTGTGTTTTTTTGTAATTGGGTTACCTCATTCAGGGTGTTATTTTCTAGTTCCATCCATTTGCGTAAGTATTATATGAGTTCATCATTTCTACTAGCTGTGTAGTGCTCCATTGTGCATTGACTTGTTTGGATTTTTTTTTTTTTTTTTTTGGTGGCTAGCTTCTTGAGTCCTTTATATATTTTGGATATTAGCCCTCTATTAGATGTCAGGTTAGTGATGATTTTTTCCCAATCTGTAGGTTGCCAATTTGTCTTATTGACTATGTCCTTTGCCTTACATAAGCTTTCCAGTTTCATGAGGTCCCATTTATCAATTCTTGATCTTAGAGCAAGAGCCATGGGTGACAAATTGTGGAGCAGAGATGGAAGGAAAGGCCAGAGATGAATGGAATGCCCCACCTGGGGATCCATCTCATATACAGACACCAAACCCAGACACTATTGCTGATGCCAAGAAGTGCTTGCTGATAGGAGCCTGATATAGCTATCTCATGAGAGGACCTGTCAGATCCTAAAAAAATACACAGGCACATGCTAGCAGCCAAACTTTGGACCGAGCACAGGGTCCCCAATGGAGGAGGCAAAAAAAGGACTGTAGGAGTTGAAGAGGTTTGTAACTGCATAGGAATAACAACAATATCCACCAACTATATCTCCCAGAACTCACAGGGACTAAACCACTAATCAAAGAGTACACATGAAGAGACCCACGGCTCTAGCTGCATATCTAGCAGCTATGATGGCCTTGCTGGGCATCAATGAGAGGAGAAACCCTTTGTCTTAGGAAGGCTAGATGAAGCCCCAGTGTAGGGGAATGCCAGGGAGGTGAGGAGGGAGTAGGTTGGTGGGTGAGGGAGCACTCTCATAGAAGCAGGGGGAGTGGGGATGGGATAGGAGGTTAAAGGAGGGGAAGCCAGAAAAGGGGATAACATATGAAATGTAAATAAATAAAATATACATTTTAAAAAAAAGGTTAAAAGAAGATATAATGAAGCATTAGTGTCTTATTCTTATTAAATTCCAAGCATCTCCAAATGCCTGGAATTTAAAGATGAAAATGATAATCTCCATGCCCTTCAACCATATTACTTAGCAAATAGGAGAGAAGAAAGAGTGTGCAAACAGTGGGGATTTCATAAGTAACAGTGGCAAAGGCTGTAGAAGAAAAGTCCCAAGCAGCTGCTGAAAGATAAGATGGAATCTGAAAGCCACAGGCATTTGGACAGAAGGTGCTCCTAGCACAACACAAAACAATTTCACATAGTCACGGGTGTTTGGAAAGTGAAAGCAGCAGACAGACCACCCTGTGTGTGATCATCTGAGATGCATTGGCTCCATTTCAGCAAACCTGTCAGGCAGCCTCAGGGAAAGAGGCATAAAAGTTAGAGCTGAAATTAGGAGATAGACTATAGCTTTCCAAATCGTGTCTGGAAAGCAGAGAGAAAAACATGAACAAACATAAACAAGGGGATATACAAATGGACGTCCAATATGGTTTTATTAAATAAGTACAAAAGTGAAAGTGTCAACATCTCCAATAAAACAAAAGCTATTACAGTCTTAGTGTTAGCCTTTTCATCTTGCTTAAAGCTGGTTGTCAGGTTATGCTATCCATAGAGCTTGGGCATGAAAGTTTACATTTGACATTGGTCTAGCACTGATGTCATTCATTTCTTCAATGGTCTTAAAACAAATTTGTGACTCTTTTGAAGCGCAGACCAGGGAAACATTCTGTTACTGGGCCAATATTCCAGTTCTAGTTGGTCACTTCTAAAGTCTCTATTTACCAAGTCATTTTTTAAGTTTTAAGTTTACAATTATCTTTTAAGTGTTCTAAAACTATAATGAGCTTTGTTTGTGTGCTTGTGTGTACATGTGTGTGTGTGTGTATGTGTGTGTGTGTGTGGTATTTGTATCAAAAATAATAAGCCAAAATTGCAATTGCTAAATACTCATATATGATATTATATATACATATATAAAGGTGAATATATTTAAAGACAATTGATTAATTTGATGATTTATTTTATATTTTTCTACATATGTTTTGTCTGTATATATCTAAGTGCACCACATGCTTGAGTGCATAGAAGAAGGTAGAAAGTGGATTTATAGCCTGTAGTATCCTACCATGTGGATGTAAGAAATCCAACAGATGTCCTCTGAAGGAAGAAAGATGGCTTGTAACTCCTGAACAGTGTCCCCAGCCAATAATAAAACTATATTTAATTTAATATTTTATTTTAAAAGTGTGAGAGAGACAGAGAAAGAGAAAGACAGAGACAGAGAGAGACAGAGAGTGAGAGACAGAGGGTGAGAGACAGAGGGTGAGAGAGAGAAAGAATAACAGACAGATAGACAGACAAACAAAGACAGAGAGAGTAAAAGAAAGAGAGATATTAAGGGTGTAAGGCAGTGGGCACCACTAGAAAGTCTCAGACTCCAGGGACCCAACAGGGACTAGATTAGCCGAAATAACCCCAAAAGGCTAGATAGAATATGTAGAGAGCACTTCCAGTAGATAGGCATGAACATCATTTGAGGGAAGGGGCCACCCACTCAACATAAATATTTTAACCCAAAATTGTTCTTGTAAAAAGGAAAGGCAAGGACAAAAAAAAAATAGAACAGAGACTGAAGGAAAGGCCATTCAGAGACTGCCCTACATAGGGATTCATCCCATATGCAGACACTGAACCCCTATAATACTACTGATGCCAAGAAGTGCTTTTTAACAGGAGCCTAGTATAGCTGTCCCCTGAGGGGTTGTGCCAGAGCCTGACCAATACAGATGCAGATACTCATAGCCATACATCAGACTGATCTTGGGGACCAAAATGGAGGCGTTAGGGGATGGACTGAAGGAGTTAAAAGGTATTGCAACCCCATAGAAAGAACAATATCAGCTAACCAGACCCCCACACTAGAGCTCCCGGGGAATAAACCACCAACCAGAGTATACATGGAAGGATCCATGGCTACATGTGTAGCTGTGGATGGCCTATCTAGCATCAATGGAAAGGAGAGCCCTTTGTCCTGTGGAGAATTGATGCCCCTGTGTAGGGAGATGTAGAGTGGTGAGGAATAAGTGGGTGAGTGGGTGGAGGAACAACCTCATAGAGGCAAAGAGGAGGGGTTGGGATTGGGGTGTTTGTGGAGGGTTAACCATGATGGAGGATATAAATAAAATGATTAATAAAAAAGAAGGTGGCAGTGGAGTAGGAGAAATAGGAGGAAGAGAAAGAGGAGAAGGGGGAGAAAGAGGGGGAGGAGAGGAGGAGGAGGAAAAAGAACAGGAAAAGGAAGAATTAGAATTAGAAGAAGAAGAAGAAGAAGAAGAAGAAGAAGAAGAAGAAGAAGAAGAAGAAGAAGAAGAAGAAGACCAAGACACACTACAGTACAAGAGGAAATTTTTCCCTCAAATTGAGGGCTTTCTTTTTATTATTATTGATACATGAATGCATATATACACAGATAGTGAATAAATAAGTATAGTACAAATTGTAAGGTTATTTTTAGTATATTTATACAACTTGAGACCTGAGCCTTTTGCATTGGATAACCAATTAGGAGCCTGGAGAAGACTAATTCCATTTCACTCAGCTATCATTTAATTTGTGTAGCTCTTTACCTAGAAGTGGGGCTCATACTATTCCTCCTTCCAATTAGCCTATCTATTGATATTAACATTTATTTATTTATTGATTTATTGAACATACATTTCTTTAATACTTATCAGGCTCTGGAGATACAGAATTAAATAATATATTTTCCCTGCAAAGAATATTTAAAGTAAAATTTAAATTTACTTTATTTTGAATATGAGGAATTAGTGATGTGGATATCTGATCTCATATGTACATATAAACCAATAACTGATAAATAATATAAAATATTATCTTTCTAATCTTAACACCCTAGTTTCTCTTTAGACAATGATACTTCTGTTATGATCACATGAGCTTTAATTAACATATAAAATTATATGCCTTTTTGTATAAAATACTTCTATATATGTATATATTATATAAAGACAAAAATAAAATGATGCATGTGGTGATGATTAGCATGTGGATGATATCCAGCGGTAGTAATAACATTATTAGGGTGTAATCCAACAAAGCCAGGAAGGAAAATACAATTCCAATGGTGGTTTAATCTATTCAATGTCTTTCATTTCAGTAGAGAGTGAAGCTCTGTCTTGAAAATGTTTTATACTTTCCAAAAGTATATATGAATGAAATGAGGACCTTTGTTTATGCTCCTTTCCCAATTACAGTTTCAAAAACTTCATTTATTACAAATACACATATGTTCTATATATTTAATATTTTATCCCTTAATTACTAAGTACTTCCTACATGTACTGATATTCCGAAAGATGTTTATCCATTTGCCTATTGATGAACATATGGCCATGTTCAATATTTTGGAACTACAAATCCTATTATGAACATTTTTATACAAGTTTTGTTATGGGCATATGCTTTTATTAATCTTGGATGAATGCATAGAGGCAGAATGCCATGGTTTGCTTTCCAAAGTGAATACTTCATTTGCAGTCACATTAGCCATCTATGAAAACTCCAGCATTCATTAGGCTTGCCTGCCATTGGGAACAGTAGCCAGTGTAGCACATAAGACCAGTGTATTGGTAGAAATGATTCATTGTGCTTTTCATTTTCCATTATATTTTGTAACTTTTGATATTAAGATTCTTCCTAATATCTTCACTTGTGATGAAAATTTTTACTGTAATATTAATATCTTCACATATAATTATCATTGATATTTTCTCAGGATAATAGACTCTCATAGTATACTTTGCCATTAATAATTTAATTTTTATAATAAAATGTGCATTTAAAGTACTTAAGATAACTTGATATACACATGCATTGTGAAATGATTACCGTGTTCAAAATAAGAAATTCATCTCTCACTGCTCACCTTTGGGTTTTTGATCATTTAAGTGTCTTTAGATAGTTTCCATACTGTACACTCAATGTCTTGTAAATGTACACATCCTACATTACTAGAACCTCCCTGCCTTGGACAATCATTATCTCAGTGCCTCTAGCCGCACTCTCTTAGTATTCATCATGCAATATGTTTCGTCCGTAAATTTGACAGTGTAGACTTGGCATATATATGAGATAGAATGTTTTTATTTTTAAATATATACTTACTTTTATTTTGTGAATATTAGGGATTTCCTGGTGTGTGTGTGTTTGTGTGTGTGTGCGTGTGGTGTGTGGTGCCTATAGGCGAATAACAGATCCCCTGGATTGGGAGTTACAAATGATTACAAGCAGTCATGTGAGTTCTTGGAACTGAACCCAGATCCTTTGCAAGGACAGCATGTACACTTATGAGCTATCTCTCAGCACTATAGATATGGCTTACTTCATTTAGCATAATTTCACCAGTGTTATCCTTATTGACAAAAATTTGTTTTATTGCCAATAAGAACTAATGTATCCATGTATATCATCTTTGTGTTCAAAATATTTGCAGTTTTGAGTACTCTGATATTGACTTTTTCTTCTATATACAATTCATAGATTTCTTATTTATTTTTTTTATTTTTGAAAAATTTAGTTCTTCAATTTTGCCAAGCAGAAATTAAGATATCCTGTTATATTTTGACTCCATTGTTTTTTTTAATTATTTATTTTATTTTATTTTTTTTTAATTTACATTCCAAATCATTTCCCCTTTCCCGTTTCCTCCCTCCCCGAAAGTCCCATAAGCCCCCTTCCCTCCCTCTTTTCTCCATTCAACCCCCTCTCATCATTGTTTTTTATCCTTGATGTGTTATATAGACATGATTAGCATTTCAGTGTGATAAGAAATACTAGGCAATATATCATTGTTATGTGGTTTTCTATTTTTCAAGCATAATTGAGGAATGGATTTGCCAAATTAAATTACTTTAATATATATTTAAAAATATTTTTTCATGTATGTGCTGAACTAAGGAATTGAACCAATGAAAGTGTGAGTTTTGGTTTGATACATGTGGGCTTTTCATTAGGGTTTGATGGGGAATTTTAAAAACTTATTATTCTTCTTTGAATTGTTCGACTTTTTCAGCTCTGCAACAAAAATAAGTAGGCCTACGCTGTGTAGCCTAGAATTAAATCAAACATGTACTTTAATTTGAATGTGACTGATGCCTAAATCATTTTGAGTATTTCGACCTACTTACATTTATATTTTTGATGTTAGAGATGTTTGATTTTCCTTAGAAATTATAGTAGTCCAAGTGAAGGTCATGTGTGCCTTTTGCCAGTACATCTCAGGATATTCATTTATTATAAACCAAGAAATTTCAAAACCTTTTTGGATAATTTATATCTTTTTAGTTTTCAACTGTCCATTTTCTCAATTAGATCACTATTGTTTTCATAAAACTACAGTCATTTGCAGTTAATTTTACAGTGACCTACGGTTCCTTTTAAATTTCAAAATGTTTGTAATTTTATGTTTAATGATGTACATTTTGGAATAATGTATATCTAAATGATAAATTTTAATAAATCTGATAGTTGTCTTAGAATTTGCAGCATAAAAAGTTTATTTATAAAATTGTTGGTATAATTCTGCATAAATATGTCATATTATTTATATTCATTTTTATTTCCATTTTAATATGTATCCCTGTTTAATTAACTCCATAAATTTAAAATGACATTAAATTTGTATGTACCAATCTTATATGTCTGTTTTTGAAAGATTTTTAATTAATTGTGTTCCTTTCAGAAGGTTAACTAAAATTGGATGCAAAGCAACTTTAAATTATCTCTTCTTATTAAATATTATATAATTGAATATTTATTATTATAAACTCAAAACAGAACAACTTGATTCTCTTGATCATTATGAGTACTCTTGTGTGATATTTTCTCCATGTGTTTTTCCAAAACAATAACTTGCAAATTTTTGTTGTTTGTCAAGCTTAATGAGAGCCTCAAAACCTGATAACTTCAAATCTGGATCCTGTTTTTTTCTGGTGTTCTGATATTACAGACATTTACTAATAATCCAAGCACATTTATGTTAAAGCTACTTTTAAAATAATTTGTATTAATAGAGATCTTTACAGTTCTATGTTCTTCAATCTCATTTTATGTCCAGAATTCCAAATCGTTTTTCTTGTTTCTACAGCCTTGAGAAATGTAGACAATAGTTTTGTGAAGCACTGCAGTGGCCATACGATGCTCTCATCAACTTTTGCAGGGTGTCATATTTTAAGTTCACAGTCCTAATAAATTGAGATTTGCTTCATTGTCCTCTGAGGTATGTGTATGTGTGTGTGTGTGTGTGTGTGTGTGTGTGTGTGTGTGTGTATGTGTGTGTGTTTTCTAAGTTGCTTTACTTATTTTAACTCTTCCACTACCTAGTTTCTCCTTTCGGCACTTTTTAACATTGTATCTTTAATGTTGTCTTAAAGTCTGTCTGTGTTTTGTTTCACTTACAACCATCTTAGGATGTATTGAAATGCAACACTATATCTCTGACTCTCAGTCTCTATCTTTCAATAGCTCTCTCTCTCTTTCTCTCTCTTTCTCTCTCTCTCTCCCTGCCCCCCTCCCACACACCTAATTCAAAATTAATTTCTGTCAGTTTAATCTTTTTCTTCCAAACTTCTATTTAGCATGTTCCTTCTGTTCCAAGCTTTTGAAAATGTAATCATTTGAAATTTCCTATATTATTCCTAATTTCATGTACTTCCTTTACCCTATATAATAGTTTTAAACTAATTTTAGCCCCATATGATGATATAAGCTAGTTACCATAGCTACTTGGGAGGTTAAAAAAAGTAGCATAACAAATTCAAGGCTATGCTATACTAGAAGATATGTGCAAAGCCAATGTGAAAAATCTTTTCTAGATCATGGTTATAAAAGTAAGAGTTGTGGAACCTTGACTGCGTTGCCCCATTCTTTGAGTTCAGTTCTCAGAACATCAATACAAAAGCTTTAATATTGGTAATTTCGTAATTTCTCACCTGTCCTCTTAGGTATTTAATCCTATAATGGATTTAATATTATTTGGGACATTCCAAAAGAGAACCATCAGAAAAAATGTTTGACATCAAAAATCATTTTACCTTGAAACTATAATTTCAGACAGTTCACATTCAAAACTATGAGGTAATGATGTTTTTTATTTGAATGTGAAAGTAGCTTTTATTCTCCTGATGTAAAAAGTGTCATCTCACAGATTTATTGTTGATTAATCACATACTTTCTAGTTCTTTCTGAACTTTGGCTGGGTGGATCAACTCAGCTATTCTGGCTCCAAAGCCTTTCCTAGCTGACTGATTCAGTCTGGATTCTATCATCTTCTCTACTGAGATGCTCTGCTTGGCCTAAAACTTACTTTGGTAATTTGTTCTTATCTTCTGACTCCTTTTAATTCTGTGTCTTCAGCTGCCTCTGCTGACCTGCACTGAATTGCATGAACTCACAAACAAACTCAACTCCAGTGGACTGCACTCGCTGTATTGGCTCTGAACTGCTCCCTGGAGACTTTTCTCTTTTCTTTCTGTTTTCCTGAGTGTTGGCTTCTCCTATCTCTAGTTCATTCTGTCAAGTCTTCTCTGATTCATCACTTTTTTGATTCCTCAATTTGATGTCACTTCCAAAATTGGCTAATTCCTTCTACAAGCTACTCTTATATTCATTGCTTGGTGCTAAAGGTGTATACTTAGGGTGTTCCTGTATGCCAGTCAGAAAATGTAATCCAGGGAAAGTCTGAATTCTGGGACCATTATACAGACCTAGAAGGTATTTGGATGTAATCTCTTGTCAGATCAGCCAGGTTGCTGGACTAAAATTCCTCTATATTTGAATTAACTGCTTTATGGTGGTATTCTGTGGATAATTTTCTAGAATAGTTAAGATATCCTTAAATTTTGAACTCAGTGACACATACTTTAAGTACATTGTAGTATTTTTCTTGCAAAAATGACCTTGAGAATCTGTTGAAATATAATCTAATGACTTCAAAGAATTTTATTTTGCCAGGCTCTTATGTTTGTCCAAAAGAAGTCAGATTATTCTTAAATGTGAGACTGCATTTTCCACTCTACTGTGGCAGTATATTTTGAAATGTGCTTCCTAATGCCTCAAAAATTAAGATATTCTGGCTATGAAATAAATATAAACAATGTATTGTCTTCAATGAGGTTTCAATATTTTATATCATTTTAAGATGGCTCCAGCTACACATGTAGCCGAGCCCTTGTCAGACCTCAGTGGGAGAAGAGGCCCTTAGTCCTGTGAAGGTTCGATGCCCCAGTGCAGGGGAATGCCAGGTTACTACCTGGAAACTCTGCCAGTCGTAAGGTGACACAATCATAGGTTTCACTTTATTAATTTCCCCTTCTCAATCATCAGTGTCCTAATGCTTTATGTACACCATCTTTAAAATGTAGTCTACCATCAGATTATTCATGCCAGTGAACATGATCACTGTTACACATGTTCTGGAAAACTATAAGATTTTATTTCCTATGCTTAATTTTATATTCTCTTTCTCTTTCTTGCATATACACACAGACATTCAAACATATGTATGAATATATTATAGATGGACTATTAATAAATATTGACAAAAAGTATTTTATTATTAAGATAATATAAACTGAATAGACATAAATATGGCCCATATTTATTTATTTTTATTTTTGCATGTATATGTAAATATTTCTGGCCATGGGAGTAAATGTTGATGTTTACGAATAATCTGTGAGACTAGAAGAAATGAATTAGTGGCAAAGAGCTCCTACTAATCTTGGAGAGAAAACATGTTCCATTTTCAAAATCTATATATAAGTTCACAACCAGCTATACCATCATTCCTAAGGCATCATACTCCTTATGTATCTGATAAGGATATTACACATTCAGTTACATAAACTAAATATAAATCATAAAAGAGAATAAAAAGATATAAATGATATTTGTTAAGACAATTTATCTTAAGTAAGCGAACATATCTTTGAAATAACAAATCTATAATCCTCTTTAAATATATGTGCATAACACTATGCAACATATTTGTAAAGTAAATATAAAATATCTAAGGCTATATTTATATGTTGTGTGGGGCCATAATTCTACCTATGGTGATGAGTGTAGCTCCAATTGTATAATTACTGGGCACTGTTAATCATCTAAATCAAAGAATTAAATGGAGTGTTTAGTTTTGTCTAGAATTCATAGGTTGATGTCATGAATCTAAGTTAGTTATAATACGAAGAATTAAATCTTAGTATATGATGGTACTATCAAAAATGGATACAAAATGAAGACAAATTTAATCTAATTGCATGACTTTTTTTCAAAACTAAAGTACACAGGCGCCAATTAGAAAGCGAATCATGTAAGAAAATAGAATGAGATAATGTTTCTAAAGTTTTATTGCATTATTGAATTATATAAAGCAAATTGAAAATTATTCTACTAAAGCAGGCCATGGGAATGGAAGGACATATCTCTTTGTATGTCATGAAATACTTAAGGGCATTTAAATCAGTCCAGACACTTAGTAAATTTAAATGCTACTAATCAAATGCCACCTACAGTGTAGCCACTGTTTTGAAGATCAAAATAAATCAGTGAACAAAGAAGCATAATCTCTAAACTGATTGTTAGGAAAGACTTTAAAACCTTCAGTGAAAAATGAATATATACAGGAAGTGTTTAAAAGAAGTATCAAAATGCCATCATAGTGGCAGTATATCATTACATCAAGCAACTTCACTTTTTTTTTAAAGATTTATTTATTATTATATGTAAGGACACTGTAGCTGTCTTCAGACACTCCAGAAGAGGGCATCAGATCTCGTTACAGAAGGTTGTAAGACACCATGTCCTTGCTGGGATTTGAAACTCAGGACCTCTAGAAGAGCAGTCAGTGCTCTTAACCACTGTGCCATATCTCCAGCAGCAACTTCATTTAATATACGTGTACACACACACACATACACACACACACACACACATACACACACACACACACACACACACACACACACAAAGAGACACATTTTTTAGAGATGAATACATGTATACAATCCATTTTGATCATACTTACTCTTCCCAACCATTACAGGAGCTTTTGTGTCAATCACACAAATATTCCCACTCAAGTTCATTGCCTTTTATTACATAATTGATTGAGTCCAATTAATGTAGCCCATAGGTTCATGGGGACAAAACTAATAACGTATTATGTAATGAAGTAAACTGATTTTTTTTTCTCCTTTAGTAGTCATCACTGGTATGAAGCTTCTCATCTCGGAATAGGATCTTGTGACCTTTTCCTTTACTCATGCTAGGATATTGTGTGATATGGTCTGGTTGATTTAGATATATTATTGGTTGAATGAAAAGTAGAGATATTTATAATTCCAATAAGATGAAACTATTAAATTATTATATTATAGTTATTGTATTTACACAAATTATATTAAAGCTAATATATTGTGTAATACATATATATATATATATATATAATCTTAAAATATCAAACCAGAAGTTATTATCTAAATTAATCTTAGCCCATAAAATGTGTTTTTAATTTACTTATAAATAGAACAATAGAAATATATCTTTAAATCAGATATAGATATTTAATTATGTCTTTAAAATGCATATTTTTCTTTTTTTTTTTATTAATTTAATTTTATTTTATTTTTTTAATTGTATATTAATTCATATGGGAAGTAAATTCAATGGGGATTGCTCTATTTGGTGGTATTTTTTGGCAAATTGTGTCTGCAAGTTAGAGAACATTGAGAATCATTTTACTTAATTAACAACCTATGTTTCAGGCATGTCACAAAATATTTATAGGCCAAAATTAATGTTGTGTGTTATATGACATTTGACAAAATCTTTTTGTGTATCTATGTATACATTCATGGTTTTGTGTGTAGGCATGTGGGTGTTCAAGTATGTGAACATATATATGTATTCACATTTGGAGGCAACAGACTAAATCAATTTATCTCATTTAATTTTTTCTTCATATTGAGCCTCAAACTCACTGATTCTGCTAATCTGCTAATCTTACTTTCTCGATTACAAAACTTCAGTTACAGACATAGGGTGCATCACTGTAAATATTTTAGAAAGGTGCTCCAATTAGAATTGAGATTCTCATTCTTGGGTGGCAAGCAAGCTATCATATAAACCATCACTGTAGCTCATTTGGTAATTCTTTTGAGACAGGATCTCATTAAACATGGGCATCAATGAACTCTGTAGAACCTGACTTGAATACAAACATCTAATTCTTAGGCTTCTCCTTCGTAAATCATGGTATGTCACCTATCATGAACAACATTATTTATTGGAACGTTCAAAGTTTTATAGCTATTATTATAAACATCCTGATCAAGAATAAAGAGGTGTCTACTATTCTTAGCGTTCTTTGTAATAATGTAAGTTAATAAAGTTTTACTTGAAATTTGACTGAAATTTCAGAATTTGAATGCTTATTTTTTAAAAAAAGCAAAGCTGTAGGATACGTAATAAAAAGTACAGCTGGCATACTTATTTTTTTTTAAATAAGCAATATTGTCTAGAAAAGGCCTTTCCTTTTTTTCCACTGTTGGCCCATTTTGCTCCAAGATCACTGTAAAGAATCCAGAGTACATGAGTTACATAAACACAATGCAGAGATCAAAGATTTACTGATAATAGAATATAAACAATTATATTCTATTGTTTCATATTGTATTATATTTATCAAACTTATATATACTCATATATAAGTATATATAAGTATACTTATATACTTTCTCAAACTATAGAATGTTTAAGAAAGAGGAAGACAAAAGAAGTCTTCACTCAAAGCTCAAAACTCAGACATTCTTTATAAATCTATTCCAGTGCACATATTTAATTTGCTTTATTGTTATATTTCCATAAATTTATAAGATGACAAAGGTGCAATTTTGAACATCATAATATTGTTAATACCTAAACATGAATGAGATTGAACTTTTATATCTATATAAGATATAATCAAAGGGAAATTAATATGCCAAATATAAAATGTATCAGTATCATAAAAATCTGTATATTAAGCCTCCAGTCATCATTATTTTAACTAAGATATATACTAATCACAGGGAAAAAAGGCTAAATTTTTCATATAGTTGGACATAATTCAAAGTTTTCTTCTGATTCTTATATCATGATGTAAATGAGATAACCATGGACATATCCTTTTCTAGAAGTAGAAATCACCAAAATGTTAGAAATTCATAAGGAGGCTGTGAAGAGCAAAAGTAAATATAAGTTGGCATGAGGACATTAAAATGAGTAATTATGCAATCCAAAGTATTACTAACTGAATCGTACATGTGAGCAAGTGTCTTATATTATTTCCAACTTTTAAAAATAATTATGTAAAAAGTTCATGCAGTAGAAAGAGACAGTGACAGCTAGAAGAGATAAAAATGTTGAAGTAAAAGACATTGATGCCTGAAGAAATCAGGGCTTAGAACATTTAAGTATAGTTCTCAAAATACTCAATGAGGTTAGGATGAGAATCTAAGTTCAGGCAGCTTTCAGATTCTATATAAGCATTTCATCCTGTGTAAACTTACAAAGGCAATGCTATACTGAACATTTTTGGAGCTCCATCTGTGGTAATACATCATAAATCTGTAGTTCCTCATATCATAAAAGGTAAGAGAGAATCATGTAATATTGTAACCTTAAATTTTACAAATATTTTTAATTTCTCAATTCTTAACGCTCTGAAGATTGTCTCATTGAATTTTTATAATTTTACAAGCATATATGTGTATATTTATAAATACACCCTATTGAGTTTCTAAGGTCATAAATGCACCTTAATTTATGATAATTTA
Organism: Tokudaia tokunoshimensis; assembly: GCA_036184795.1. NCBI lineage: Eukaryota > Metazoa > Chordata > Mammalia > Rodentia > Muridae > Tokudaia > Tokudaia tokunoshimensis. The sequence goes on along the minus strand of BTHU01000011.1, from coordinate 34,879,068 downwards.
AGAGTTATTTAATAAAAACTAAAGTTTAAGTCTAGTCTATCAAACATCAAGTCTCACAACACCAAAAGCCTTTATGTTTTTTTTAAAATAAAGATGAGCTTGTAAATCCAAATTTCTTCTCAAAACCTTAGCCCCAGAAAATCTCTCTCTCTCTCTCTCTCTCTCTCTCTCTCTCTCTCTCTCTCTCTCTCTCTCTCTCTCTCTCTCTCTCTCTCTCTCTGTAGATCTTTGCAACAAATCTTTTCTCCTGGCTGTCCTGTGATGGAACCTGCTGTGTAGAGAAGGCTGACTTGAAACTCACATTCATAAATTACACACATCTTCCCTCTTGAAACCTAAGGCACTGCATTGTGGTAAATCCAGAGATTCTATTTCATGAGGCAATACATTGATAGACACTAGAGATCTTATAACAACAACTTGAATTTCTTGAAAAGTATATGCCAAATAGGAAAAATAAAGTCTGTTCTATATCTGTGAACTCAACCTAGCTTTATTTGACTTTGAATAAATATGAGTATAATTATAATAATAATTGAAATCTTACATGTGTATGTATGTGTTTAAAAAATTGTATGTAACCAATGCTAAGTGTTATATTCAATGAATTTGCAAAAAGATATTTTTACTAGATCAAAGAAGGGTGAAGTAAATATATGGCAATAGTTCTAGAGACCAAAGTGTTCTAGATAAGCCAACATTTTGCCTGGTATTTTATAAGGATATTTATTGTTTATAAAATACCCTGATAGGCTTGTCACCTCATCATGCATTTGATCATTACAGTCAGTCACACAATTTTTGTCTTCACTTTAAGAACTGAATTGAGCCATCAGCACAGATGTCTAACCATTAGAATGCTCAATGAGCATAATGTCCCTAGTTTATTAGATCAATGATCTATGACCAGAAAAATTATCTAAATCTATGTTGACCGCATTTATCCAATGAATAATTTTCTTTAGCCATCATTTTTCTTAAATGATAAAGAACAGAAGAAAATGGCACATCTTTTCAAAGCCTTGGTTATACTGTAATCACTGGATAGACAGAAAAAATAAACAATTACTCATTTATTGTAAGTCACTAGGAAATAATTGTCTGATGAAAAAGAAATTAATTTTGGGTCACAAAGTACATCAAACTGCTCATTGCTTAGATTTTTAAAAAAGAATATAATATGCCTGAATACAAGTAGAAAAAGAAAAACATGCAACAACTGAGAGAACGCAAAGTAAACATTTCACAGATTTATACAAGTTTGGAGATTTGTCTTTTGTCTAAAACAGTATGTAAGAAAATACTGAGAAAGGACACTAGTTAATTAAATGCTCAATAGACAAATGAAATTTATTTAGGATATTTAAAAAGTTTTTGAAATGTCATAATTTTTGATATTTTGACATAATGCAATTTGAGTAATTTTAAATGCAAATTATGTAGAGAAATATCATAGAAAATTTTTTTTTATTTTCTAATTTTTTTTTATTTACATTCCAAATCATTTCCCCTTTCCCGTTTCCTCCCTCCCTGAAAGTACCATAAGCCCCCTTCCCTCCCTCTTTTCCCCATTCAACCCCCTCTCGCTTCTCTGTCCTGACATTCCCCTACATCCAGTCTTTCCAGGACCAGGGGTCTCTCCTTCCATCTTCTTGGAAATCTATTGATATGCGAATTGTGTATAAGGTATTCTGAGATTCTGGATTAATATCCCCTTACCAGTGACTGCATACCATGTGTGTTCTTTTGTGATTGGGTTACCTCACTAAGGATGATATTTTCAAGTTCTGACCATTTGCCTAGGAATTTCATGAATTCATTGTTTTTAATTGCAGAGTAGTATTCCATTGTGTAGATATACCACATCTTCTGAATCCATTCCTCCGTTGAGGGACATCTGAGTTCTTTCCAGCTTCTGGCTATTATAAATAAGGCTGCTATGAACAAAGTGGAGCATGTGTCCTTATTACATGCAGGTAAAGCCTCTGGGTATATGCCCAGGAGTGGTATAGCTGTATCCTCCGGAAGTGTCATGCCCAGTTTTCTGAGGAACCGCCAGACTGCTTTCCAGAGTGGTTGTACCAGCTTGCAATCCCACCAGCAATGGAAGAGTGTTCCTCTCTCTCCACATCCTCGCCAACAACTGCTGTCTCCTGTGTTTTTGATCTTAGCCATTCTGACTGGTGTGAGATGGAATCTCAGGGTTGTTTTGATTTGCATTTCCCTAATGACTAAGGATGATGAACATCTCTTTAGGTGCTTCTCATCCATTAGATATCCTTCAGGTGAGAACTCTTTGTTTAGCTCTGTACCCCACTTTTTAATAGGGTTACTTGCCTCTCTGGTGTTTAACTTCTTGAGTTCTTTGTATATGTTGGATATTAACCCTCTGTCAGATGTAGGGTTGGTAAAGATCATTTCCCAGTTAGTTGATAGCTGCTTTGTCTTTTTGACAGTGTCTTTTGCCCTGTAAAAATTTTGTAATTTAATGAGGTCCCACTTGTCAATTCTTGATCTTAGAGCATAAGCTATTGGTGTTCTGTTCAAGAAATTCTCCCCTGTGCCCATATGTTCAAGATTCTTCCCTAGTTTCCTTTCTATTAGTTTCAGTGTGTCTGGTTTTATGTGAAGGTCCTTGATCCACTTGGAATTGACCTTAGTTCAAGGAGATAAGAATGGGTCAATTTGCATTCTTCTGCATGTTGACCTCCAGTTGAACCAGCACCATTTGTTGAAAAGGCTATCTTTTTTTCCACTGGATGGTTTTAGCTCCTTTGTCAAAGATCAAGTGACCATAGGAGTGTGGATTCATTTCTGGGTCTCCAATTCTGTTCCATCGATCTACATGCCTGTCACTGTTCCAATAAATTTTAAGTGTTTATTATATGAAAACACTAGATCAAAATCGAACAGTATATTATTACCCAAATTTAGTAGTTCATAAGGATGAATATCTTAATATCTTTTAGAAGAATTCAAGGATTTGTTTATTAATATTATTTTGGTGTGACAGTTTATACACATATCAAAATTGGTAGGAGATTTTATAATGACAGCTCACTTAGTGAAGTTCATGCTTTTAATTATGAAGACTTGAACTTATATACCATAACTCAAATGAAAGAAATGCAGACAGAGATGTTTTCTTGTCTTCCAAATACTAGGAAGAAGGGCACATGCTCTAGGGTGGAACCATGGGTCAGCTGGCTATTCAAGTCATCCTCCTTGATGAGATTCAGACCAGTGAGAGATTGACTCCAAACATAATGGAACGCAGTATTTGAAAAATGAAACCTGAGAATGCTGTCTCTAAATGTATACATATATATGTATTTATGAACCAGTGCAGTTATTTCATCATGTACAGGAACAGATACAAATCAGAAACGTATTCTGTTTTGCATTGTTTTGTTTTCTTCAAGACAAGGTTTTTCAGTGTAATGCTGGATATCTGAAGACAGGTTCTGTAGACCAGGCTAGTCACAAATTCATAGATCTACTTGCCTCTACCTGGTGAATACTGGGATTAGTGTCTGCTGGGATTAGCTAGGTGTGTGGCTCTGAAGACTACTTTTGATGATTGGAGCAAGAAAAAGATGATGAACTAAACTATACTAGCATTGTCATTGAAGACTGTAATCACTTATATAGATAAAGTAAAGAAGAGGAAGAAAGTTATGGAAGATTTCGGGTGACAGCAATTAGTAGATTTTAGTCAATTACAGTATATTTGAATGTGATGTATTACAGGACAGGAACAACTTTATTCATGTAAGTCAGTACTCACCAGAATTTTATTAGGGAAGTTGTGATACAAATGAAATCATATAAACTCTCCAAAGCAAGTATCGAGAACAGTATCAAAAGTGATTAGGGCAGTATGTGCTCATACTGGCTTGGCTGTGGAGGAACATGTGGAGTGATGTTGGCAGTTTTATCCCTCATGGTGTGGAAGTCTTATTACCACCATCACAAAAATTAGATTTATGCTAGCAGATGAAATGATATTGATAATGCATCCTTTCCACTCAGCCTCCAGATCACACCTGAGGCTCCATCTCACTGTGACTTTGGATTCAGAGACTCAAATCACACAGATGAGAACATGACACTCATGATCTACAGGGTTGTAAGGTAAAAAGCAGTGAGTATTCTTCTCAAAGGTGGTGTGAATAGAATGACTATTTGGAAAAAAGGAAAGGAGTTGCAGTGTGAGAAAATGAGAAGAAAACTGATAATAAGAGTGAATAGAGCCAGAGGACATTATATGCTAAAGTGTAATAAAAGTTGTTCAAATAAAAACTTTAATAACTTATTCAAATGTCTTTAAAATTAAATTGAAATTGTAATGATATTACATATAAATATATACATTTAGAAAAAATATCACAAAAGATATGGTGAGGGTTAGAGTTAATTTTAATACTTTAAATTAAAAATTAATATCAACAAATATGCTATTGTAACAGTGATCAGACATAAAGAACATGTCACTTCCTCGGTTTAAGGGGATATTTGTAGTAAAATGACCATTTATAGTGACTAGAATTACTCACAAACAAAATTGTTGGACATCTTAGCCTCATTCATAAAATTTCTCTATTTGAAAACAATATACTTAATTCTTCATGCTTCAAATCTGCAGTATGTTAATCCATACATATAAAACCAGAGAGTTTATACAATAAATCGAATAAACATAGCTGTCATCTCACCACATTCTCTCTTCTGCTGTGTCAGAAAAAGTGCAATGTAACTTTTGGTGAGAATTCTCAACACAATGCACATGTGTTAACTATAGTCTTTGAGTAGTGTGATATATCTTTTGAATCTTTCATCCTTTATATTTGCAAACTTTTGTCCAGTGATTAACATCTCTTCGTTTTCTCCACAACTGTTGACTCTAATACCCAGTTATTTTACATTTATGTTATTACTTTTATAACATTATATATTAGTATTTTACTGATATCATTTCCATCTATCACTCACTTTCAATTTCATGACCCCTTCTTAATTAGTATTATTACAAATTTATTTATACATCACTGAATATATAAAAACAACCTGACTGCCTGAATCCATTTAGCAGTCCTCCTAGGTGTCTATACCTGACCTTGTATAACTGGGTAACTTATTGGGGGTAAGGATCCTTACTGAAGACAAATCCTGCCTTTTTTAATTGATTTTAGCACTTTATCCATGGCTGGAAGCTCCTGTGAGATTTTCCACATCCACTATAGCTTTCCAACTTGTAGTATAACACAGACTTTTTTTATTTGACACCATTCTTAAGATTTCATTAATGAAATGTCTTGTAATATACAGATGACATTAATTTTGCAGATTTCATTATCCTCCAGATCTTACATTCTTTTCATGGCTAGAGTTGTGTTTTTGACTTCTGTATAGTTGGCTTCTTTTTCAGATTCCAATGTAAGTGAGATTGTACAACAGTTTTCTTTCTGTTAGGCTTATATTTCTCAGAATAATGTCTATCTTTAGGAACATGCTTTCAACATCAAGAAACAAAATTTACAGAAGATAATCTTTCTTTACCGTGCCTTCATACAGTTGACCACACTTAACTTCATTTATGGTCTTTATTGCTATGAATTGGTTTTCTAACTTGTGGAATATACTTGAAATATGGGGGCTTAAACTGAACAACAAACCATAGAAAGAATTAGATAACATTTTTACAGTATTTTTTCCTTACATTTGCCAGAAAATTGCATAGATTCTGGAGGGTATTTTGAAGGATAGTATAATTGATATATTAAATATTTTAGTTTCATATTCCAATATATTACCTATGCATTGCTTTGCTAACTATTTCATAATGTTAAATGATGGTAATTTCAGCACCAAGAAGAGTGATGAGTTGTTGACAGCCTTATTTGTCATGACTTGGGTTGATGCCTAAATTATAAAGAGTTGATTGTAACTGGTGTGTGACTAAATCCTTATAACAAATAAACTGCTCAAATCTGTACTAGAACCAAGGTCAAGAGGAGGACTTTCACCTAGGTGAGAACACATATGGCGAGCAATGTGATTTATGTTCCCAGAACAGAATTTTTTCCAGTAATATAATCAGTGTCAATCATAGATTCAAATATGTACATGATGCTCATAAAATAAACTTATTTTGCCAATTTTCAAACATTCAACAGTAAATAATTTTCTCTGGGTAATTATATGATTAGTTTTTCAGAAGTCAGAAACTTTGGCTTACTTATATAAAAATCTTTTATTTTGTGAATGAAATATATTGATGAAAATATAATTAGATTATTGGTTTAGTTAGTAAGTATTGAGCTAGTGTATTCCTAATAAACCCAAAATTTCTTATTTGAATGGAAATAGGTATTTTCAGTCATAGCCATAGTGACAGACAGAAGGAAGTACTGTTGATATTCCTATCACAAAACTTAATAGTGGAAGTAAAATAAATTATATTACTCTGTTATCCTTGGAGTATTTATTATTCCAGCACTCGTGAAAAATAGCTAAGTGAACTTTATAAACCATTAATTTTAGAGTTCCAGAGGAAGGCTTGTTCAATGAAGGCTCATTAGAAACAATAAATTCCAAACTCCTAAATGAGTATTATGTCTTAGATTTGCCTATATTTTCACTTTTGCTTGATTGTGCTTTTATTGTGTGCAATATTATGCTTCTGTGTTGTGTTAATTTGACATAAAACCATTCAATTTTGGTACATTGTAACCATCTATTGAAATATTGTTGAAGACACTTAAATAAATACTAGAGCATACCCAGTAACATAGTTTTAGAACATAATAAACATGGGTTGAAAACCTTCTCTCCCAATTAGTAGTAATGTAGTTTTAAGCTACAAACTTATTCACAAAAAGCCACAGAGAAGAACAAGTCACGAGATCTTAAATTTGTATCTAGAAGTTTACCAGTAATTCAACTGAAGCTAAAATAAAATATATAATATACTAGAGCAAAGAAGAACATTTATATTTCAATATATGTGAATTTTCTTTTCCTGATATGTTAATGCTAGCAACATGGTAATTGTGAAGTCTAATGTATATTTTTATTATTAATTATTAATAAATATGACATTGAATATTAGAGAAATGCCTAGACAATCAATTCTTGAGAGTCTGACTACTTTAGACTTGGTTTCTATCAATGTAGTAACATTGAAGTAGTACATGTTTTTATTGTTTTTGCTTTGTTTCCATGGACTGCAAGAACATAGCTCGAATTTAAAAAAATCCAGATAAATATGTCAGAACCTAAAAAGACTTCAGGACAAGAATGTTCAGTTTGATAATATTTTAACAAGAAAAGAAATGAGCTGTGATTCAAAAAGTCTCATAAATTAAAAGTTTATCATTAATCTTGCATGTAGCATGGAAAATTTTTATTTTAATTAAGACACTGAAAAGTCTCATGATTGTAGATCAATTTGAATGTATAACAAAGGTGTGCAAGTGTATGTATTGTAGTATCACACTTTTAGCATACAAAACTGTATTATCTGATTAAAATACTGAAAATTGTTAATGTTTGTCTTATTGTAGACAACTTAAAGTTATTCCCTTTAAACTATTTCATATACATAAATGTATATTCTATGGATAATTTAGTAATTACAGGTAAGCACACTATTTTTGTAACTCATGTTGTTGGCTTAAATAAAAGAAATGGAGGAAGCAACATGGGAAGAATGACCTGATCTATAGCAAAGAGAGCAGAGCATATAGAACTCTTAATTCTTAATTAGTTGTTGTTATTATTATGAGTATTAATAATTTTATAAATGTAAGCTAATGAAAGTAGAAATTTATTTTAGATAATATCACAATAGATATATTTTAAATATGCCATATGTGTTCATGGATTCAGATATTAGATTAATAGATTTAGCTTTAGTACATAAATCTATAAATTTTGTTAATTTGTAGATCTACCCCCAAACTGAGTATATCAAAATAGCTCTTCTTTAAAATTGAAAGTTAAAATATATCAATTAGAAGCTTTCTAAATAATTGACATTATAGAAGAGCAAATGACAATAAACATGGTAAATTTTGCAATTAATTGATATCCAATCAACTCACTAATAGTATTTTGTTAAATACCAGTTAATTGTTTGAATCTTTTCAAGTTTAACATATTAACTAGGGTAATAAAACACATTTATTGTTTTCTTTGTTGACATAATTATATGGCAACTAAATTAACTCATTGTTATTCATTTAAGTTTATTACAATATCATGTATTTAGTGTACAATAACTGTGTAATCTAATTAAATACTGAAAATGTGTTAATGTTTATGTTATTCTAAACTAGTTAAGAATAGTCTCATTAAAAAGTTTCCTAGAAAGAATGCTGTGATTTATTTCATTATATACTTAGTTTAAGTATGCCTTTTTGTACATATGAAGATATATTTATATAGTACATTTTGTATATTTTATCTTTTTATAAATTTAAAAGTCTTAAATTGATTTGAACTGCTTAGTCATAAAATTAAAAATATTATCAAAATCCATGCTAATTAACTTTAGAACGTCACCCATGAAATACTTAGGTTCAGTTTCTTTATAAAGTACACTCATATAAAATTTCATAAGTGACCTTCAATGAACTATGTATTGCTTTATGCTTATTAACACAATGGAGTGATTAAAATTACAAAAGCCAGCCATAGTATCCTGTCCATAATTCTCCTTTACCAATCCCTGATGAGGGTGGTGAATAGAGGGATCTCCAGAGCTTTGATTTTGATTCTTTATTTTTCTAGTTCCTAAACTTTTTGATCTAAGATCAAATATAATAGTAAATATTTTTGTAATGTTTACTTTTGATTCATTTATTTGCTTCTTTGTAGTACCACACATACAAGCAAAAACCTTAACAATGACATCAACTCTAAACAGTCATTCTGTTTTAACATCACTTAATCAATAGACACCTATGTAATTTATAATATAAATATTCAGGAAGATTTTAACATTTATTTTATAAATAATATCTATTTAAAATGCTTGATCACAGTTCATTAAGAGTCTACATCAGGGGCTGCAAAAATGATGACTAAGCACTTTAAAGCATGTACTACTCTTGAAGACAAGAGTTTACTTCTCAGCACCTTCTTTTGCCATTCACAATAATCTTAAGTCAAGCTTTCAGAGATCTGACATCCTTTTCTTCCCAGGGAGTTTAAGAACAAGCAAAAAAGGGGCAAATGCTTTCTTCTTCCAGGTCATTTTCTGTGGCTTTGAACAGAAGATATGACTCAGATTTAAGGTGGGTCTTCCCACTTCAAAGATGGTATCAAGAAAAATACACAGCAGGTATACCCAGCTGCTTTGACTTCAGTTATTTGATTAACCATAGAATTTGTATTCATGTGGATTATAACTCCTTTTATTTACTCAAAAATTATATACACCTTTGTTACTTTAATGTCATGGAACATTGTTAAGGTTTGCCTTCTGTAGTGATAAAATATCAACCAAGCTAAGAAGGCAAGAGTTTAGTTCATTTTACAGTTTATAGTTCATCACTGAAAGAAACCAGGTAGGAACCTAGAAGGTGGAACAAAGATAGAAACAAAGACAGGATGGTAATTTTTTTTTTTTTTTGCTTTTCTGTTTGCTTATATCACCCAGGATCATTTGTCCAGTTGTGACACTCTTATTCTAATCATTTGGATGCTAATAGTATTGTCTCTAATGATAGATCCGTTCATTTCAGTAGGTATTGAGTGTGTATGCTTAAGTATTCTACACCACTCACTGGGGCTACTGGGGCCCAGACCAAAACAATACAGTTAAATCTTCACCACTGGCCATTTCCTGGTAGTGAATCAAATAAATAAATAAATAAATAAATAAATAAATAAATAAATAAATAAATAAAAGAACATAAGAAAATGTTAAGATACAAAAAGACTATATTTTACAAGTTAACATCTGGAATATGGTTAGAAGAGAACATAAAGCGTGTGTACTTTAGTCATAAAACCTGCCAAAACATTGACTGAATGATGATAATATTGCGATAACAATTCTTAAGACTGTGATGTGAAAACTTATTTTGCATAAAGTTTCACTGTCTCTAAAATGTTATTTCAATGATTATATAGAACAAATTAACAATATATCAAAAATCACTTAACAACTGAACTATTGAAATGAGTTATTAGGAATATTTACATGAATTTAAGTGTGATATTGTTAGATCGACTACTCTTAAAAGAAGAGGCTATGTTTTAATGATGATACAGCTTTTAAAAACGTACATTGGAACACAGAGGCTTGTCTCATGGAATATCATGAAGCTCTGGAAAGAGAAACTGTACAGAGACCAGCCTCCCTCCACACCACAGGAAGTTGCCCAGGGAGAGGAGGTCTCCCAATGTTCCACCAGTTGCCACTGTGACATCCACTATGATGTGTAAGCATGTGGTGGACAGAAAGGAGAGGAAGAGAAGTAGAGCATTATGAAGAGAGATGGACCTGAAGACACATGGGTAGAGAAAATTAGCCTGATGTAAGTATTCTGCCCTGACCCCTGAGGTCATGGTGATATCCCAGCCTGTGGTGCCACTGAAGGCCATGTCTGTATTCATGACCATGCAGTGGCAGAGGTCTGCATTAATGTATGTTGCTTATATTATCACTAGAGTCCCTGGTCAAGGAAGCTACTTGGGGCCATGAAGAGGTCGAAGAACTGCTCAGAACTGCCCTGCTCCCTTCCATTTGCACTCTGACCACCAGCACCTCTCATCTGATAGGAGCACTCAGGATATTAAGCACTGCACCTCACCAGGGAAGTATAGTAGAGCTGGTTCTGGTAGCAATGGGTGCAGCCCTAAGGGACTGAGCATGAAAGAGTATGTACTGCTCTTTGTAGGTTTAAGCACTGGTGAAAGTAGGGCCTGCACTTTTCTTGGACAATACACTGGAGCTGGTCTTCATGGTGAAAGCAAGGCTGAGCCAGCCCTGAGGGTGTGAGAGCAGGAGATGTGTCCCAACTCCTCACAAACTGTAGTACTTGGTAGAGTGTGTCAGGTGTTTCCACTGGGGAGCAGAGTGAAGGTGGCTCTGTTAGTGTGGATGAGCTGGATGTGACATGAGAGCTGGAAAGCTCGCCCTGCCTCATGCTGCTGGCAGCATTGGGTGGACTAGTCCTGAGAAAATTAGAGAGCTTGATAGTGGTATAGATGTGGGAGAGCCAGTGGTGGACTATTGATAATTTCAAATAGCAAGTTTAAGTGTATGTGTTATTTTTCTGTACTACCTTACCTATTTGCATTGCTTGTGTATTTAAATATGAAAATGAAAAGAAAAATGAAAAACAGATTAATAGAAACAGAAGAAGCTACCCTATAATAAATTTAGGAGTGAAATTTTATTCTCTTGGCTCGGCTCCTTCTTATCCAAATTAAATGAGCTCTGGGAGGGGGGGTCTGGTTGGTTGGTATTGTTGTTCTTCCTATGGGTTGCAAAACCCTTCAGCTCCTTCATTCATTTCTCTAACTCCTCCATTGGGGACCCTGTGCTCAGTCCAATGGTTGGGATAGGGGTTTTCCTTAGGTGAAACTGGAAAAGGGGATAACATTTGAAATGTAAATAAATAAAATAGCCAATAAAAAAGGAAAGAAAACACTAAATGAGAAAATGAGACATCAGATATGATGATATTTTCACAAATCTATCAGGAATACATCATATGGAATAGGCCAATAGAATGTTACATATATTTACTAATTTATTTTTATTGCTTCTAAACAGTTTTTCCCACTATTGTGAAATCATGAATATTAGAATCCTCAGTGTAAACAAAATGTTATTGAATACAAGATATAAACCTGGAGGAAAGGCAGACAAACATGGAGAATACATACGACTGTCAGTGTAGAGCTCTATAGGAGGAGGTTGGTGAGAAGAGAAGGGAGGTAGTTACACTGGAGAACCAATGCAAAATGAACAGAGGATCAGGGAATGAAAATATTAGCACCTGCTTAAAATCTAGCAGGATGTAGAGGATGTTTTTTAAACTGCTTACTCAATGAGGATAACCATTGGTCCTAATTGAATATTTAAGTAACAGGACAGAATCCCATGTACAGAATGTTCTCATGATTATTAGTCTAGACTCCTATATTTCTAATATTTACAGTGAGGTATATTATGATTTTTCAAGAATTCTAATATCGTTTGCAGTCATTCTCCCTATATTCACCCAAGCAAAGTTTGGTAACCAATATTCTATCCCCTAGTCTCTCGAATTTGCTCTTATATAAGCAACAACCCTCCACATTGAAGCAAGTGTTCTCTTGTATCTGGGGTTTCTTTTGGTGTTCTTCACTTTTCGTTGATATATCATGCAGGAAGCTTTAGTTATCTTCTCTTTTTGATCTTTAAATTATAGCATTTATCAAAGTTTATGCCTGACTATTGTAAGTCTTCATTTTACACTATTCTTGTATTCAGATAATTCCAAACAAGATCTATACTGCCTTACAAGTTAAATTCATGGCCCAGAAACATTCTTTGTATTTAAGAATTAGAGATTCAAATATTCAGTGAGTATGCCAGGAGGTATCTTCACAAACATGATTAGAGATATCCTCCTGATACTCTCAATAGTTTCATTTCTCTTACACTGACTAGAAAAAAAATTATATGTGTCCATTGACATTGTCATTATTCTGGTCTTGTTTACTAGAAAGGATAGTTTTACCTCAGACTTTCAGATATTCTCTCTCTTACAGTCTTTCTAGTCCTTCTGTGATTTTCCTGACCCATAAATGCAGTAGTTGTGATACAGATGTATACATTCAAGCTAGTCTTCCCACAGTTGATTGATCTCTTCATTATTTTTGGATGCTATATTCTTTAATGTTCTCTATTTAGTGTAAACAGAATCATCTTTGATAAGAGGCGGTACCTATAGTTACTTCTGAGTATATGGATAATATTTGGGATGTAGAAAGGAATTATGCTGTCCTATCAAGGTGGCAGTAGTAGATTATTGCTAATGTCTATAACCTCTCATACCCTGGGAAGTTGCCTAAGTTTTCAGTATCAGGCCTGATTTGCCTACTGTTGAGTGATACTTAAGTCAATTAATTAGATGGCTTTGGTTATCACTAACAAGTGAGTACCAATTATTGCCCCTTTTTAGATATCCAGTGTAGAGTGTTCATCAGTGAACTCACACATATGAAAATAACAAGAATAGCCTCAGTAGATTGGATTCATGTATTTGTGCCTGAATTCAAGAATGCACACATACACACACACACACACACACACACACACACACACACACACGCAGAAATAATTATCAAAGATAAAGAAGTAAAAACTACCAACTTGAGAGTAGGGGGAGTACAGGAGGAGTATACCAGTGGTGGTTGGAGGGATAGTATCTGAGAAGGGGAAGAGAAATGAAATGTAATGAGGAATTGCTACTTGTGAATTGAAAATGCATTTTAAAATATATTACATAGAACCCAATTGACTTTTGGTTCTAGAAATTAGAAATCACTTAGACAACTCGATATTCCTCCTGTGTTCATTGTCATTGCTAGTTCATCATGATGAAAGTATTCACACAAATTAAGTTTCTACTATTTCTATTTCCTACAGTTTTATTGTTTGGATTTTCGTATATGTTTAAATTAATTTCTGTCTTTCCTCCTCCCAAGCTGAAAAAGAATCCAAGTATTTTTTTTTTTTTGGTTTTTCGAGACAGGGTCTCTCTGTGTAGCCCTGGCTGGCCTGGAACTCACTTTGTAGACCAGGCTGGCCTCGAACTCAGAAATCCTCCTGCCTCTGCCTCCCAAGTGCTGGGATTAAAGGCGTGCGCCACCACCGCCCGGCAGAATTTGTTTACTGTTATCAACATTTATTATCTTTAACTGATAATTATTTCTCTTTATTTAATTGAAACATAAAATCTTTATACTTTAAAACTTGTTCTGCATTCTGTGAGTAATATGTTGTTTTCTTTTTATGACACTATTAGTCTTTCTAAAAATATACTTTTTCTCAACCTTTGTAAATGCCTGCCAATATTACAGGTGTCCGTTAAGAATTATTTCTTAAAATAAGAGTTTAACAGTGCAATCTAACTTCATAAGCCTCACTCAAGTTTTTAACAAGAGCTGCAGTTTCCTAATTTGTATTTGTATACATTTTAATTTATATTTATCCCGTTAAAATATTACCAACTTCAAGATGTCAGTTTCTAAATGGCACCAAAACAGTATTCATATTTTCCTTTACAGGTCTCACAAATTTCTGATGTTATTTCCTTTTAAAAAATCACTGAGATCTTTCTTAAAGAGCAAATTTGTTCTCTCCTGGAAGTTGAGTGGACAGTATCTAAAACATAATCATAGCTCTGATCTAGAAAATCCAATGCTAAATATTATTAACTGGGGGTGGCTTCAATCAACATTTACATTATTTGATTAGTGTAATAACTGAGCTCCTTTTCTATTTATAATGTAAAAGAGACTACAGAATTTCAAACATGTTTTAGCTTGGTGTATCCGGTAGACAAAAATTATAGAACCTGAAGAATTTACTTCAGAGTATAAAAGAAGTCATTTTCTTATCATCAATCACTACTACATGAAGTTAAAGGAATTGTCAACACTAACATTCTAGCATTCTACTTATATATATATATTATATAAAATAATACATAATATATATGTAATACATATTATATATAATATTTAATAGCTATGTATATATGGCTGTTGCTGGCAGTTTATACTTCATCAGCAAAATTATGAGATATTATTCCATATAATATCAAATGGAAACTGACAGTGTGCTGCTCTTAAGACATTTGCATTTGCTAGGGTTTTATTCATAGAGTTTTCTTGTACTGAATCTTGAATACAGCATCTTCAAATATATTTATCTTTTACTTTAAAGAATTTTACACATCTATAAAATAAAATATAGTCATATCTATTCCCAACTTTCTCTTCAACTCCCCTCAAATCCTCCCATTATACTTCCTCCCAATTTTTTATTTGTTTTTGATAATCTGTTAACGCCAGTTAATATTGTGCATGTTCGCCATCAGTGGAACTGTATTGTAACTATTTAGGAAAATGACAATAGGAGGTCCTGCTTTGGGTTTATGACCTCTAATCTATTGGCTTTGACCAAGGATTTATTATCAGGAATGGAATCTCCTCTAATGAAACAGGCCTCAAATCCAATAAGCATGCAGTTAATTTTGCCCAAACAGTCATGATAATACTATAAAAGTAAGAAAATTTTGCCTGGCAGGAAGAACTTGCAGCATGCATGCTTGAGCTCAGGCTAAGTCTTTTCTCCAAAAGAGAGTTTATAGCATCTTCTAATTTAACTGCAACTTCTTAAACTATGATTCAAAACATTTAAGGAGTCACATACCTGAATATAGGTTTGGATAAAATTCAAAATAATGTACAATACTTTCTGAATGTATAATGACCAAATATTAACTAAACCTTGGCTATGAAATAAACTTCATTCCTGACATATTTCAGGAAAAACAAATCCATCATTTATTGTGTGACTTCATTGCAGGCTTGATTAAAAACACACAGCACAAAAAATTTGCAACACTCATAGAATCTAGCTATATTATGCAATGAGCTTTTCTAAAACACCTATGCTACTGTATGTTTGAATTATAGTTTCAACAGGACACATAAAATTTCTAGTCATAGAGAAAATAAATACTATTTTTATGGAAAGCAAAAAAATATTAATTTTCTATCATCATTTTATAACCCATAAATATCAACTAATTATACAGTTGGAATACTTTGTTTTAGAATGATCATTTTTTAAGATTGCAATATCTGCTCTTGACCTGAGTTTCTAAAGTGATGTTAGCATTCTGCTGTTATAGTGGATATTTACATGAGAAAACATTCTTGGTATTTATGATTATAAAACTTAAATATTTAAAATGCCAAAGATGCTGAGTGTACTAAATATCAAATATTCACCCAATATTTAACTATGTATATAAAAACAAAGAATACAACTATGTCAATTGTATGCAGTTTTTTATATTTAATAAATAACAATTATGATTTGTGTAGCAAAGAATCATCTTAAACATATTATTTCATTTATTATCAGCAATATGTAATTTGTATTTCAGTCTTATATATATATGGGGTATCTTAAAACATTCTTGGGTATAAAGCATTAACAGTTGAAAATATTTTAAGCAGCTTATTTGGAAATGTTGCATTGTCAAAATAATGGAAGATTCTTATAATATTAAATAAGTGTTATTCAAATTTCTTCATAAAAATACTTCTATAACATGTTTCGTTTATTTTTCACAGATAAAAATACAGTAATGTATGATAATTTAATAACTTGTCACTAAAGAATTTTTAGTGTTTTCTTTTCTCAGAGGACAAAAATAAATAGATACAAATCCTAAAGTGTTGTGCATCATGCAAAAAAGCCTCATTTATATTTTCTGCATTACCTATAATTTATGTCACTTTTAGCTATGCTTCATTTTTTTAATAGAAGTGATCTTTCTATATAGCTCCAGCTCTCCTTAAGCTTGCTTTTCCCACCTCAGTCTTCAGAGTCTTACAGTATAGCACCATCTTGAAGCTTTTCAAAAATATAAAATCAGAAATAGAGAGAGGGAGAGGGAAAGAGCGAGAGAGAGAGAGAGAGAGATGGAGACAGAGTGACTGAGAAACACAGAGAAACAGGGAGAATGTGTGTGCATATTTGTATTCGTGTGTGTGTGTGTGTGTGTGTTGTGTGCGTGTGTGTATGTTGTGTGTATGTGTGTGCGTGCGTGTGTGTTTGTGTCTTGAATATAAGCAAAGCAAAACCACCACACATGATATATCTGTGCCTGTGTCACTTTAATTCAATTTCTGTCTCCATCAGCATCTGTATCATCTATCTGAAGTCAGCAAGCTTTTCCTTATTTGAAACTATCTGCAAGTTAAAGAAATGGAAACCCATTCCAGGAATGATACAGAAAGTCATACAGTGTTCAATCTATGGGATCATATAGATTTTGTAAGTTTTAGAAGTGCAGATAATGGTAACCAGTGATTATCGGTAAAATGGAGAGTACTTTATTCATAAGAGGGACTGAAGATACTTTGAAGAACATTGAGTTTATTTGAGGAAAATCATGATTATTGTTATTGAATCAATTTGTGTTTTGACAATATGGAAGCAATAATAAACTATTAGTGATAGAAATTAGACTTAAGAAAAATAAAATTCTTATTTGCTTTTATTTTCACTTCAGTATTTCTCAGTCTTTATTCTGTCACTAATTGGAGAGCACAAATTGTATTCAAAGTGGCAAAAAAAATTGATAATATTTGAAATAGCTTCTTATTATTGCTTTATTACATTTTATAACCTATTATTACTTTTAACTATCTTACTGCTTATAATTTTATCTAAACGTCTATATTCTTACATAGAAGTCTATACATTGTATCCATTAACTTTTCTATCTTTCAAGTCTCTCTGAGGCATGATTGGACAAACATTCTCTTAACATGAAATAAAACCCATTATGATACCACAAAATGTATGGAGGTAAACACAGCATAATAACTGTAACAATTAATGAACTGTAACGGTTTTACCATATTTCTTTTAATGTTCTGCACATGTCACTGCTAACAATGTTACAGTTGAACTCAATTTACTTTAAGATATTATCTTACTGGAATCTTTTCTGTCATTTGTCAGAGTTGATTGTCTCTCTTTTATGATATTCTCTATTCGATCTGTTTTTTTTTCTCTTAAATTTGTGGCAGTTAAATTTTGAATAATCCGTTTTTATTTTGTCTTACCCTGAAATCCCAGTACTATCTCTTTCAGGGTGGTTTATACTGTTCTTAGGTATTTTATCTAAGAGCATCAAATATTCTCTCTAGGAGATATCAGTTTCCTTGATCATGTCCTAAAGATTTCTAAAACGTTTTTGGTTTGATCATGTGCTAAGTTCTAGAGGTTTTTCTCCTTTGACTATCTGACTTACTTATGTTTTTCTCATTCTGTCTCCATTCCCTCTGTCTCCTCTCTTCCTCTCTCTCTACCTCTCTTAACAACTTCTCTATCTCCCTATTTAATCTGTCCTCTCTTCTTTTCTTTAATTCAATAGATCAGAATAAGTACAAATAGAATAAATATCACTGAATATTTAAGAATTATGATTATCTATAATGACTGTGTTTATTAATTACTGCTCTAATCCCTCAGACAGTCAAATCATGGAACTATGAAAAGAACCAATTTCTATAATTTAACTACTCTTTCTCTATCCAAAGGTGTGACAAAATTTACTAGTTATATCAGGATATATTATAAAATAATTCTGTCCTCGCTGATTTGTAAATCTTTCTTAAGGTCTTGTCATCAAACATGATAATTGAATAGCTATGAACTAACTAACCAAAGTCTATTTTTGCATACTAAATTCCCACTTCAATGCATCATTACTTAACTATAAACTATGTAATTGAGAATATAATTGTTAAAGCAGTAAGATAGAAAGTGGAATAAATCACTATTGTGTGACAGACTTACTTCTGAGGAGATGCAACATATACGATTATGTTCCTGAGAAGAACAAGAGAGAACAAAGTAAGAATTGCATCAATATCAAACTTGGTGAACCAATTTTTATTGGTGTTCCTAATGAGAATATCAGTGAAGGAGTGCATTAAATGAGTGAGAATGTTGTAAAAGCAACAGCATTTCCAAAGAACAGATTCCAAACTCTGGTAAGCACTCAGCGATGCTGAAACCTGAGAGATCTCTGTACCCACCTTGGTAGCTACTCCCTTATCTGAATGTATGTTCTCAATGCATTTTAATCTCTATTTAGTCTCCTCCTACAGCACTGGTTACTCCTGGTTGCTTTATTGGGTGGTACCCACAAAATCTTGCTTGTCTCTGTCCTCCCAAACACATGAACTTCTGTTTAGGTGCTGAGACTCACATCACTTCCCTTGCTTCAGAAGGGTACTTTTCAATAGCAGAAATTGCCATACAAAATTGAACAACCCTTACTAATAATTTATATTTTTAGTATATTAATATTTACATGCCTAATATA
Organism: Tokudaia tokunoshimensis; assembly: GCA_036184795.1. Taxonomy (NCBI): domain Eukaryota; kingdom Metazoa; phylum Chordata; class Mammalia; order Rodentia; family Muridae; genus Tokudaia; species Tokudaia tokunoshimensis. The sequence goes on along the minus strand of BTHU01000011.1, from coordinate 34,859,920 downwards.
TGTCATAAAATGATATTTCTGGCCAGTTATTAAAATTAAGTATAATAATTAATATTTTCAAACATTGATTTTGTATGTCTTTGTAAAACCATGTCTGCACAAACACATAGTATAAAATAAAAGAAGCATGAGAGGTGTACTAATAACTCAAATGGGAGGACGTATCAGGAGAAAATTCATAGGAGGACCAAGGTATATGCTTTGAAAAATTTTATATAAAGTAACATTAATTACCTTGAAACTATATATTACAGAAGAATTTAAAACTGTGTTTGATAGGAAGATGGAAAATAGTCTATCAAAATATTAGAAAGTCTATCCCTGTCTTAAACTGATTGTAGTTTTACATGTCTGCCCTACAGAAAGACTAGATCCAAAGGCAAAAAATTAACTATGCAAGCTGAGAAAATTACCACGTCATGTGTATTTTCCCATATCTAAACTGATGTATCATGCTTTTCCAAATTAATTATCATAGCAACTTATATTTTCAAGATTGAAATATTCCATGTCAAGCAATTATTGACAATCATAAGTAACACAATTAAAAATGTAAGAGTCCTTTTTCAGCTGGCCAGTAAGAGTGGCTCATATAAAGACTCTCTTGATTCCAAAGCTCAGAGATACAAGGGCAGGGGATACTGTCTGCCTAGGTTGTATCTAGACAAACATGAAATAAAGTCAGGATAAGACCTAGATGATGTTGCCTTAGTATATCAAAGTTTGTATGTGTGAGCGAGTGGGTGATCACCTTCATAAAAGCAGGGAGAAGGAGGATGGGATAAGGGGTTTCTGGAAGGGAGACTAGAAAAGGGGATAAAATTTGAAATGTAAATAAAATATCTAAGAAAAAAAAAAGATTGTATGCCTTAATGTCTAAGGATGACTTGAGTCCCCTCCATTGTGCCATTTATGAATGGATTTCTACCTTTACTTACCTTTGTATTTTTCTGTCACTAATCCTCCTAAGTGCTCTGAAAAACCCATGGCAAACAGCTTGCTATATGTTCATCACCAATATTGAATATAGTCATCACTTGCATAGAGTGAATGATCTAGAAAGTACTGACGGTGTGGCTAGTGCAGCTGAAAAGCTGAATCTTCCATTTTATTGTATTTTAATTTTAACAAATTTGCATGCATGATGTAGTAGCACACACCTTTACTTCCAGTAGTGGAAAGGTAGGTACAGGCAGATCTCTGTGAGTTCAGGACCATCCTACTAAACTCTGGCCAGCCAGGGTCACTGAGGAAAACCTCACCACAAAACACACACTCTCTCTCTCTCTCTCTCTCTCTCTCTCTCTCTCTCTCTCTCTCTCTCTCTCTCTCTCTCTCTCTCTTTGTGTGTGTGTGTCTTTTCCTTCTGGTTTCATTTACTTTTACTTTTAGTTTTAGTAACCTGTGACACATTGCTAGTTTAAAAATTATACTAAACTTCTATTTAATAAAAGGTAAAGATTGTAAAATATGTGATAAGATATTTTGTTTCTATACATTTTAACTATTTTCCCCAAGTGATTTTGTGTTTATTTGGTTATAGCACAGAAGGTGTATGAGACTGCAATTATAGTTCAATTAAAACCCTCTTCTATGCTATTTCTAAAGTGGCCCAGATTTATCTTCAGAATAGAAAAAACTAGAAAAATCACTAGGCTTTTTCACACCTCAAAAATGTTGATAATAAATCTTCCAGAATGCCATTTAACCTTTGGCTGCTTGAAAACAAATTTATCTGTCAAAACACAGATAGGTTGTCACTTTTTATATGCATATATCCTAAAAACACCTGAAGCATTATTTTAAAATGTGAGATGTTGTTCTACATCTCCTGTGTTTTTATAATTCCAACTAAGCATTCCACTAAAGTCAAACAAATATTATAATTCCCTTTAGTTAACCAAAGTATTTATTTTATAAAGTTATTTTAGAGAAAATACATGATAATCATTACTTTATTGATTATACCGTAATGGTTGTATCAAATACAACCAGGAAATCCATTTGTCGTCCTATATCCTGAATGTCTCCTTCAAGAAAATGTTTTGTATCTAATTTCCAAATATCCCTTATTGTCTTATATTTCCTTTTTGTATAGAAAAAGACAGATTCATAAGAAATATTAAAGGCTAAAAATTTAAAATTACATTTACTATGTAAGAAGTTTGATAATAAAGATCATGTATGTTGTTTTCTTTAATTATTTAAGTTTAGTCCAATAGTTTTTTTGGGGGGGGTTGTTTGTTTTTGTTTGTTTGTTTGTTTTTGCTTTACTTTTGCACATATTGTTTTTGCAAGGACTTAGTCAATGACAATATTTATTTGAATTCATCAGCTCTCAATCGCTAGCAAAGTCTCTACTGTTCTGTCTTCATCTCCCCCCTCTGGCAGCTGGCCTTTGGTTTTTCATCAGCTTTGTCATTCTCATTCTTTTAGCTACATTTGAGCTTAGACATCTTTCTAAGATGTATTGATTTTTGTCCTTATTTAAATATTATAAAAATTACTATTGATTGTTTCAAGAGCAGTTTTAGTGCATTTCCTACCTCTGCAACATACTCATTACCAAAATCTTCATTCTAAATGGTGTGGGTGACTTTGGGAGTGATCTAAATAAAAGTGAGGTGGTACTCTTCTGTCCTTGGAAGACTTCGGTTGTAGTGTTTTGCATTTTGCCCTTGTTCACCCTGCACATCTCTCCAGCAACTTTTTCAGATACGTGGCTGGCTGGCTACATCACGCCCAGCTCAGTATCCATGGCAGCAATTTCCGCACTAGTTTTTAATCTGACTTTTCATTTATTTCTTCTCAAAGGGCATATATACCTTTGTAGAAGAAGCTAATGAGCTACTGGTATCAAAGCCCTGGTTCTTTGGTGCCAAAAACAGCATCTTGCAAAGCTGCAAGACATATGACCTTGGAAAGTTAGTCTCATTGAAGAATTTTGCATTTGGAATATGTCTAACAATAACCTCTAATGCCAGGATTTTATAAAACTCAGTTATCAAAATGGATTTCTATTGAATATCATCATTATTAAAACCAAATATATATTTCTTATTTTCTACTAGTTTTTTATATTACTTAATTTAAAAAATGATGAATCTATAACTTGCCCTAAATACACAGTATGAGGATTAACACTGTTATATGTGGTCAAGAAGACTGTGGCTTTTTACAAATTCTAATATTGTTCACAACCTTTGATGTGTGTAACCTCTAGGAATGATAAAAGAATAATCAACTCAAAATTAAATATTCCAATACTAATCTTTAAACAATAATTTAAATGAACAACACATGGGAAAGGTTACAAAAAATGACAGGATGATTTTATATTTTTACCTGTAACAAATTTAATTACTAATAATTAGCTCAGCTTCATTGTTTCATATGTAAATAGATGTAGCAATCTCAGTCCAGTTAGAGTAATATCCAAAATAATAACCCAGTTAAAAATGGAGTAAAAATGTAAAAAAAAAAAAAAATCTACAAGACTCGACGCAAATGTCTGAGTAACATGTAAAAAGTATTCAAAATTTTTATTCCTTAGGAAAATGGAAATAAAAGATATTTTATTTCATTTTACACCAGTCAAAATGACCACGAATAACAAAACAAATGACATTGCCTGCTGGCAAGGATGTGGATCAGTAGGAACACTCATCCATTTCTGGTGAGAGTGTAAACTTGTACAGTCATTAAGGATATCAGTGTGGTGATTCTCCAGGAAGCTACGAATTGATCTACCTCAAGGTCTCGTTATTGTACTTCTAGCATATACCCACAGTGACACTTGTGCAGTCATGTTCATTGCTGCTTTATTCTTAAAAGCCAGGGTTTCTAAATAACCTAGATGTCCATCTAAGGAATTTTAACACCAACCCAACTAAAACCTTTCAATCGACGATAGTAACCTACACACCAGACACATTAGTGTAATTGTTTCACAAAAAATATGGAGTCATCAACCAAAATCTCATTTGATTTAGAATCAGTTATGTGAGATGGAACCCAATGGTAAAATTTTATAGTTGTCTGATAATCAGACATGAGTTAAACCAGGGATTTGTGGGACTACAAAAATGCTTCTATTTTAAAGGAACATGGCAAGAAAATTACTCTTTTCTTTTTTAAATTGGATATTTTCTCTTTTTTTCAACTTTTTTATTAGATAGCTTCTTTATTTACATCAAATGTTGTTCCCTTTCCTGGATTCCCCTCCAAAAACACCCTATCACATCCCCCCTTTTCTTTACATTTCAAAAGTTATCCCCTTTACTGGTCCCTCCCAAAACACTCTATCCTATGCCCTCTTCCCCCATTTCTATGAGGGTGTTCACCGACCCACTCACCCACTCCTGCCTCTCTTGAATTCCCCTACACTGGGGCATCCATGAACTTCACAGAACCAAGAACCTCTTGTCCCATTGATTTCTGACAAGGTCATCCTCTGCTACATGTACAGCTGGAGCCATGGGTCCCTCCATGTGTACACCTTGGTTGGTGGTTTAGTCCCCGGGAGCTCTGGGGGGGGGTGTCTAGTTGGTTAATATTGTTGTTCTACCTATGGGCTTGCATACCCTGCCAGCTCCTGCAATCGTTTCTCTAGCTCCTCCAATGGGGACTCTGTGCTCAGCCCAATGGTTGGCTGAGAGCACCCACCTCTTTTTTGTCAAGCCTGGCAGAGTCTCTCAGGAGAATGCTATTTCAGGCTCCTTTCAGCAAGTACATCTTGGCATCCACAATAGTGTCTGGACTTGGTGACTGTACATGGGATGGATCCCCACGTGGGGCCATCTCTGGATGGCCTTTCCTTCAGTCTCTGCTCTACAATTTGCCAGTGTATTTCCTCCCATGAGTATTTTGTTCCTCTTTCTACGAAGGACTGAAGAACCCACACTTTGGTCTTCCTTCTTGAGCTTCACATGGTCTCTGAAAATCATCTTGGGTATTCCGAGCTTGGGTATTCGGCTAATATCCACTTATCAGTGAGTGCATAGCATGTGTGTTCTTTGTGATTGGGTTACCTCACTAAGGATGATATTTTCAAGTTCCTTACATTTCCTAAGAATTTCACAAATTCATTGTTTTTAATAGCTTAGTAGTACTCCATTTTGTAAATATTTTCTGTATCTATTAGTCTGCTGAAAGACATCTGGGCTCTGTCTATTATAAATAAGGCAACTATGAACGTATTAGAGCATGTGTTGTTGTTATACATTAGAGAGTCTTTTGGGTATATGCCCAGGAGTAGTGTAGCTGGGTCCTTAGGTAATACTATGTCCAATTTTCTGAGCAACTGCCAGACTGATTTCCAGCTTGCAATCCCACTAACAATGGAGGAATGTTCCTATTTCTCCACATCCTCTCCAGCATCTGCTGTCCCCTGAGTTTTTGATCTTAGCTGTTCTGATTGGTGTGAGGTGGAATCTCAGTGTCATTTTGATTTAAATTTCCCTGATGACAAAGGGTGTTGAACATTTCTTTAGGTGCTTCTCAGCTATTTGATATTACTCAGTTGAAAATTCTTTGTTTAGCTCTGAACCCCATTTTTTAAAAAGGTTTATTTATTTCTCTTGATTCTAGCTTTTGAGTTCTTTGTATATTTTATATGTTAGCCCTCTATTGGATATAGGATTGGAAAGATCTTTTCCCAATCTGTTGGTTGCTGTTTTGTTCTATTAACAGTGTCCTTTGTCTTATAGAAGCTGTGCAATTTTATGAGATCCTATTTGTTGATTCTTGACCTTAGAGCATAAGCTATTAGTCTTCTGTTCAGGAAATTTTCCCCTGTGGCCATGTATATTTGATGTGTGTATATGTATATTTGATGCTCTTCCCTACTTTCTCCTCTATAAGTTTCAGGGTATCTGGTTTTATTTGGAGGTCCTTGATCTACTTGGACTTGAGCTTTGTACAAGAAGATAAGAATGGGTTGATTTGCATTCTTCTACATGCTAATCACCAGTTGAACCAGCACCGTTTGTTGAAAATGCTTTTTCCCACTGGATGGTTTGCTCCTTTGTCAAAGATCAATAGGTGTGTGGGTTCATTTCTAGGTGTTCAATTCTATTCCATTGATTTTCCTGCCTGTCTCTGTACCAGTACCATACAGTTTTTTATCATGATTGCTCTGTAACACAGCTTGAAGTCAGGAATGGTAATACCCCCAGAATACTCGTGGGGGCAAACATGGAGACAAAGTGCAGAGCAGAGACTGAAGGAAAGGCCATGTAGAGACTTCCCCACCTGGGTATATTTCCCATATACAGTCACCAAACCTAGACACTATTGTGGATGCAAAGAAATGCATGCTGACAGGAGCCTGATATAGCTATCTCCTAATAGGCTCTGCTAGAGCCTGACATATACAGAGGTGGATGCTTGCAGCCAAACATTGAACTGATCACAGGTTCCCCAATGGAGGATTTAAGAAAGGACTAAAGAAGCTGAAGGGGTTTGCAACCCTGTAGGAAGTACACTATCAACCAACCAGAGCTACCAGGTTCTAAAGCAGCAACCAAGGAACACACATGGAGGGAACCCTGGGTCTAGCCACACATGTAGCAGAGGATGTCCTTGTTTGGCATCAATGGGAGAAGAAGCCCTTGGTCCTGTGAAGGCTCATGGCACCAGTGTAGGGGAATTTGAGGGCAAGAAGGTGGGAGTGGGTGGGTGGGTGGAGGTACATCCTCATAACAGCAGGAGGGGGGTTGGTTTATGGAGATTTTTTGGTAGGGGGATAGGGAAATGTGATAATATTTGTAATGTAAATAAAGGTCCAATAAAAATTAAAGAAAGAAAAAATACAATAATCTAAAAAAAAATTCTCATTTTCTTTCTCTGCTCTATGGTTGTTATTGTGGATTATGGATGGTATCTCTAAGTTTTCTACTCCAGGCACCATACCTTACAGTTGTTATAATTCTATCTGTCACTGTGGACTCTTTTCCCTCTGGAAAAAGAAATTAAAATAAGCTCTTCAACACTGTTGTTATAGGGTAGCATAGAAATTACTGATCTCTCAATTTTACTTGATCTCAATGTTACTTGTAAGCATATGTCCTTCCATTAGTTGTCAGAGTTTTGAAACAAATAAATACACACAAATATCAGTTAACAGAAATATTTGTCCAAAAATTAATTTATGTGATAAAATGACCACTAACTAGTTCATTTTTTAATATCCACTAAAAGTAATTTGACATTAAAAAATATCACTAAATTACTCTTTTAGAAAGAAACCAACTTAAATTTAATGTGAATAAAATTTTCCCAATTTGAGTGATTTTTATAAATCATAATCTCATCCTTTCTATCTGATAACATGGAAGAAGCAAAAATTTGTACACTTAATAATGAGATTTTGCTCAAAGGTAATAGGAGGGAAATATCTTTAGCAGAATAAATTTAAAGAGTATTTTAAAACTAATTATGCAATTGATGCATTAAAGGTAACTAGCAACCAGAGAAGAAGAAAAATGTGATAAGAAAGAAAAGAGTATGTTCTGAAATAAAGCTATGAAGGATTAGTTTTCAAGGAAAGGTAATTATTAAGTTTAATATAAAATACTTTAGAAAACTTTGGACAAGATAGTTAAAATTATGTCTGTAATGTTAACTCATAAAACTGTAATTGTTAAGATAATTTCTAGGTGACAGGTTGTGTCATGACAGAAATCATTCTGATGCTGGCATGCTTCTATTCTCAGTGTCGATCAGTAAACCTAGTCTCATTTGGTAAATATGTTTCAGGAAAGTTTTTAAACCACTGAATCACTCTCAACTCAGATTTTGACATTTACTTCTGTCTTTCAAGAGGGAAATCCCTTACAACTTTGCACACATCTGCTCTAAGGTTCTGCAGATCCCTTTGTGACACCATCAGGAAGGTCATTTACCTACTATAGTATACAGAAATGTACAACAAAATTTTTGCAGCAATTTAAACAGACATCTGTTGATTCTGTTCTCTATGTTCTCTCTTTCAAATTTGTGTCTCTCCTGTCTTTTCTTCTAATACATTTTTTTTATTTTTTATTTTTTGCCAGACAATCACTTTTAGCCAAGGTTGTGCTGAAATTCACTAAGCAGTCTAATGACATGAAGTCCATGTTCATCAACCTGTCTAGTGATAAATTTATTGGCCTAGACACCCAAGCATATCTTATTCTTTAATTTTCAGAACTCATTCTAGTTTAAAAATTCCATTTTATATTCATAGTTTCTTTTCTAACGATTATTATATGCTCATTTAATAACGAAAAATAACGTGCTCATTCTGTATATGACTTTTATGCATGTTTTCAGGTTTGTGATCCAATTGAAGTACTTATAACTAGAGAAGAGTAATTTTTACTAAAAACATATATACAGGTAATGTTATACAGGCTTAGCAGACTCCTATATTCTTATAAAAATCATATATTGCTTGAGACACACATATGCATATAAAATATTGATGATAAAAGACCATGAATTTAAAGGAAAGCAAGGAGGAATAGAAAGAAAAAATGATGTAAAATATTATAATCTATCCTGTAGGAGGACCTGCAGTCTCAATCTGGATCCACGAGATCTCCTAAATAGGCAACATACACCAGCTGATATGAGGCCCCAACACACATACAGTAGAGGACTGCCAGGTCTGTGTTCATTCAGAGAACATGCACCTAACTTTCCAGAGACTGGAGGCCACAGGGAGTTTAGAGATGATGGGATAGGGGGTGGGAACATCCATGTAGAGACAGAGGGGTGAGGAAGAGTTATGGAATGTGGAACAGTTGGAGAGTGGACAGAGGTGGGGAGATAAATATGGAGTGTAAAAAAGAAATTAATTTAAAAATTCATAAAAATTAAAAAGATGAAATTTTGATTAGTGTCAGTAGAACACACACATAAGATAAAAAAGCCATGAAGTAGGAGAGGCTTCTTTTTTATATCTTAAGAAATAAGAGTAACAAGAAAAAGAAGGAGTGAGAGAGTTCAATAGAAGATGAAAATGCCTGAATTCCATTATATGAATAAATAAAAACACCAAGCAGTAAACAATTTTGCAAGACAGCAAATAAATCTAATTGGCTATTGTAAGGCAGAAAAACGCTTTTTTAAAAGGCTATTTTTTTTAAAAAAAAATCAATAAACAACAAACAATTGAGGAAACTATTATTTCTCTATACCCTTTAAATAATAGAGAAATTTGAGATATATGTATAAATAATTCATATTTATCTCTATAAGGTTAACTAATTAATTCAATTTTACATGTATTTTCCTTAGACTAAAGGTCACAATTTATACTCTATGCAGGTGAACCTGTCTTTGCATCATAAACATAACTGACCCTTTGCATTAACTTTTTAATCATTCCATCATTCTTTTTATCTTTATTTAGCCCTTAATATTCTGAATGCATACCTATATAATTTAAATTTACTAGCTAATTTTAAGTACTTCCATTAGATGCTATTAGATATGAAGGTACTTTCTTCTAGCATTCATATTTGCCTTTCAATTTACAGTATAAATACATGAATATAAAACACTCGGGCTGATGCTTCCAGAAACATAAAATGAATCCTGATTTTCCTGCACTTCTTTATTAAATATTTTAAATAAAACAAATAATGAATTCACATCAAATAATTTAAAAATAAAATATACCTGAAAATAATAAAAACCCAATGTTAATTTATTGGAATTCCAAGTGTTAGTGTCAATAAAGAAGCTGAAATACCTAAAGTTTAATGGGAAAGTAATTAAACAAAAAAGAGACAGAATTATGTACAAGGCTGAATTTTCTTGACTTTTAAATGTTTCAACAATCATGCACATAATTTAGTTTGTTAAAATTTCTATAATAAGCAGTTTTACCTATTAACTCTCTGTTACTTTTGTGTTTGTCTTGATTTTTGCATTCATTTCTCCCTCATTTTACTTCTTAAATATTTCACAATATCATTTACTTACTGATCCTTTCCTTTCTGTGTTCTCTATATGTTTTCCTGACTGGTGTTTTGTTTTATTATGGAGAACAACAACAACAACAAACTCCACCTCAGCTACACTTTAGGCCCACATTATGATTTAAATTCATACCTTTGGTTGTGTATCTAACTGTTGAACTTTTTATCACTTTATGACAAAATCTATCTTGTGTCTATAGCTCTTCTGTGGCAGTGATTCACTCATTGTTTTACATCTGGATGCTTATTGTCCCTTTATCTCAATTCAGTGTATACATCTGAATTAATGTGCATAAATCCATGGTTCAATTATGCATATATACTGGATGTTGCAGGGCTACAACACATGAGTGCAAATCTCCCAAATGCAAAAGAGGGGTGTACTTAAATTCTAATTTAAGTTTGCTTCTTTCTATCCTGACAAATATGCTAACACTGACTTAAATCCTTTGCCCATTCTATTAATTTCCAGATCTTATTGAATCTTTAATCTTCAAACATTGTATTTGCTTTTCCTCTCAATTTTGAATCATCTGCTTCTCAGCACTCTATCCAGATTGTTAATAAATATGTTAAATAGCTAAGGGCCTGAAACTGATCCTAGAGGGCCTTACTAGGTGTTTTATTTTGAAAGCCCAATATGTTCTATTAATAACACCTATGCATTTTAATGTGGTTTTCCTTTTGCTATCCATCATACACTGTTGTACTGCATAGACGTTATTAAAGCGTGAATGTTAATAAACTTTATGTATACTCTACTTTAAAATTATTATTAGAGATAATTCTAAAGAATTATATTCTTCATGCCCACATCAAATATGACATGTAAATGCATTTTTGCCTAAACCTATTTTCAGTGAATCTAACAGTGAAAATGTACATTAATATGACATGATAGAGAAGGAAATCTTTGGACCATTCAAAAACAAATAAAAAAATCACTTGAGCTTTCTTTAAGGCCCATCCTTTCTCGCAACAGGGGCTCTGAATCTTAAATTGATTACTTTGAGACTTCAATTTTGTGGCCCTCAAAGTGCTAAATTTATATATTAAAAATGGTATATCTCTATAAAACCAACAGAGTTTAGTAAAATCAAAACCACAAAGAGTGTTCGCAGTAAAGACATTCCTCTTGAAACAAAGATTTTTGTCATAGAAGATGCTGGCTTCTTAGAGGCCTTCAATGTCATAATTGGTTCATACTCTATGAGGTGGTATTCCCTGGAATTTAAGTGACTATAGATAAAATAATCACCTTGAAAAACCCTATCTGGATATTTACATGTTTTCCTCTTTTTTCCTATACATAGTTTTACTTTGTTTATCTTAAAATATAAACAATCCTGACTTTTTACTAATTAGTTTTTTCTAATTAATAAACAAATGGTATATATCATTATACAATCATGAGAAGTGCCTGTAATATTTTAAGGAAAAGAGATTTTTGATGGATGCTGCAAAATGATCTCTTATGGATAAAGCAAAGATGTTGCAATTATAAACTCACAGAAAGTGCAATTGCTTACACATATCTGATTAAGATCAAGTCAGGAAAAAATTTAGTTTGTATTGTGTATCATTTATGTGGTTCTGCACACACAAAAGTTTTTGGAAAATGATGGTTGATGAAGAAGACAACATCACTGTTTTTCAGTGATATGCTCAGTGGTAGATTTTTCGAAATCCAGGGAATGAACATTCACTTGTGTACATACAGGGATTGCTATCAAACTCTTTGGGTTATAACAAAGAGCTAGAAGTAAATGTAAGATCTAGTAGGAATTTGTGACAGCATGGGATGGGGAAGTGATCTAAATTTATTGTACACTTGTACAAAAATACAAAAAAATAAAAATTAAAATTAAACCAAAAGAAGAAACACATCTGGATTGGGAATCTGGAAAGGAGGAATAGTAAGACAATGAAACAGCTAAAAATGCAAAGTACTGAAAGGTAAAGAATGGTGCTATTTATTTATGTATAGCACAAAAATAGAGCATTAATTTTGGTAACTGCCTTATTCCAGTTCTGAAGGTCTTTTATGTTATAAGAGAGTAAATTAAGTTAGATGATATTCCTTTCCAAGACCCAGAGTCTAATCTCTTGGATTCGTGAAATTCTGTGAATGTGCCTTTTACATTAATGTTAAGGAATACATCTAACTGGTGTTTGTATTTAGTTTATTTAGTTTATTTTCTTTATATTTTGTGTATGGGAATTTTGTCTGCATTTATATCTATGTACCATATGTGTGTCTGGTACTTAGGAAGACCAGAATGTGTTGAACCCCTCATAATGGATTTCTGGACAGTTGTGAGCTATGATATGGATATTCTTAATCAAGCCATGGTCTACTCAAAGAATGACTAATCCTTAAAACAGCTGGGCCATCTCTCCAGCTCATATATTAACTTCGTAAATTAAATAATATTCCAAACCCAAAATGATACTCCTACTTCTGTACTATAAATTTCTTATCAACAAGATCTTTTAAATGGGAAACTAAATACCTTGTCAGTAAAAAGTCTATCAGAAATTAATTTAATGTACACATTTTTATTTCTTTATGATTCTAAATAAAGAACTTGACTTCTGTTATCAAGAATTATACTATGAAATACTTCAAAATAGTAATGAGTAAATTAACATAAAAAGTAAAGTATATGATAATTGTTTTAAAATAACTTATTTATATTCATACCTTTAATTGAATTAGTAGATTATAGTTTTATATTTTAATGTATCATTCTCCACTTTTAACATAACAGCATAATTCTTGATCTTAGGTACCCTAATTATTGGTTTTGAATTTCTGATCTGAGAAGTTGTCAGCAGATTCCTGAGGCAGAGAATTGGTGTAATGTGAATGAATCCCTGGGTGTGATACCCAGTCATATAACTAATACGGTCTGGAGATATAGTATATCACCATCTCCCTCACATTTCTAGAAACCACTTAATATTTCCACATTTAAGTTTCCCATTATTCATCCAAAATATATATTAATGACTTCCTAACAGGTTATTTCAATGACAAAATAAAGTATCTCTGTAATGTTTTTGTTTAGCCTATGGAATAAACTTTTACAAAAATATGTCAAATTATTATACATATAGCACACATATATGCCCATACAATACAGACACATATAGGCACACCCTATTTTTTAACTGATTTTTTTCTTTTATTAAGGTTATAAAATTTAGTTCTAAGTTTACTAATTCACATGTGTAAAAAATTGTAAGGAAGTCCACCAGGAGACAGTAGTCACCATACCCAGAGAGTATCAGTCAATTTTCAGGTTTTGAGACAGGAATTGGTAAAAAAGAAATCTCATCATTAGAGAAAACAACAGCAACAAAATATTATGCATAAGCTAGAAGAAAGCTTTTGTCATTCAATACATTAAAATAGAATAAAAAAGACCAATGAGCATCCTGTCAGGAAGAATTTTTATAATTGGAAAGATACAGAGGTACATGATTTAGACTGGAGTGATGGCTCAGCGGTTAAGAGCACGGACTGCTCTTCCAGAGGTCCTGAGTTCAAATCCCAGCAACCACATGGTGGCTCACAACCATCTGTAATGGGTTCTGATGGCCTCTTCTGGTGTGTCTGAAGACAGCTACAGTGTACTTACATATAAAATAAATAAATAAATAAATCTTTAAAAAAAAACAGAAGTACATGATTTAATCTTAAAAGTATCATCTTAAATATAAAATCAGTGATCAATTTACTGATTTATGATGAAGTGGTCATCAAAAATGTATGATTTTTTATGAAAATTTTCCTAATACCATTGGTTTTAAATATTTTAATTTATCTTCAGGTCTTATTCCCTCATCTTTTCAATAGGTTTTATTTCAATAAAATGATCATGGGTAAATTATAGATCAAGGTACTCAATAGATCAATACAAAATAGATAATTTTGATCAATCTTGAATTACAGACATTTATGACACACTATTATTGCTCAATACTGTGATTTGAACTGTACTGCAAAGAAATTCAGGATGACACACTCTGTAAACATACAAAATATTTGTTTCTATGATTAGATCTTTTAATAAATCTCAAATTATATACAATGTGGCATTTATATGTTTAAAATATCATGTTTAAAATGTATATCGAATCATTCCCCCAACTCTGGATCTCTGATCTCCATCCAATGTTTGCTCGTGGATATCTCCATTTGCTGTGCCTAGCCCTGCGGAGACTTGATGAGGTAGGGTGGGGGTGGGATGGCGATACCCAGGGAGACGCCAGCCACTCAGCAGAGAACTGGATAGGGGATGCAGAGAGTGACTCTGGGGTGGGAAGATGGTACATTCAGATACTGTTTCAAATCCTGTGTACGCTTTATATATACATATATGCTATGATATATGTATATCATATACTCTACATAGTATGTATATATACTTTGTATATAAATACTACATATATATATGCTATGATAATTTTTTATATTGTACTTGTACATTTTAATTTCTGTTCTAAAACTTTAACCTGGAATTTTATAGAATTTATATATTTGTGTATCTGCTCTTTTCTACAGAATTTCATGTAATAACAAATGTGTCCTAAGGATTTTGCAACGTTAAAAAGATATGAAATAAGATTGGCAATTTTGAGCACTAAATGAAAATTGGCTATTATTACATCGCTTTTCATTAGATATAATCTCATTTTTACACAATTTAAATCCAAAAATTCATTAATGCTTTCCTAGTGCTGTTTTGAAATGATGATTACTGTCCTGTGCAAATCAATAAAATCTAGTTAATAGTCATACCTATTAATAATAAATAATAATAATAATAATAATAATAAAACTAGTTATCAAATTACAACAAGCATAGATTAGTAAAAATTAGCTTCCATGAAGCCTACATTTATATATATATATGTATATATGTATATATGTGAATATTTTTTCTTCTACAATTTCAAACCTAATAAAAACTTTTATTGTACTGAAAAGTTTCTATGATTATTTATGAAGTATTTATGCTCAGTGAATGAAAATATCCTATCTAGTTAGCTTTCTATTGTCGTGATAAGACACTATGACCAATGAAAATTATTGTAAAAATACATTTATTTGGGGCTCAAGTAAGAACAAGTAAAGTCTATGATCTTAATCTATAAGACAAGGCAGCATGCAGGAAGCCATGGTACTAAAGCCATAGCTGAGAACTTAAATCTTAAGACACAATAAGAGGCATAGAAATCCACTAGTAAATGTATGGACTTCATGATACAAACCCTTCGCCCAATGACATCTTATCCAACAAGTCAAAACCTCCTAAGTTTTCCAAAATGTTTCAGTAACTAAAGACAAATTATTCAGACATATGAGGCTATGTAAAGGGAATTCTCATTCAAACCATCATGTGAGCTATACTAAATTCTGCTTTCCTTAAGAATGTAAGAAATAATCAATTGAAAGCTGTGTTTTAATGTAGCAATCTACTTTCACAGTAAGAACATAATACAGTTATCACTAATAAGTGTATGAAGTATTTCTTTATAAAATGAAGTCCAGACTTCTCAACCTTTCTCACTCAGCTTGACTTTTGCCTGTTAAACTTTTATGATTCTCTAGGCACACAGCATATGAAGAAGGTATATTTAGGGAAATTATCTCCTGATAATATAAGTTTTTAGTATATATATAATTTCACAATATTATAAATGATTAATGATAAAAGCAAATTTAAGTGGTAATGAGATGCATGAGATCATTTATATCTACTTAAATAATTAAACATTTGAAGACTATTTGTTCCTGTGGGCAGTGTTTTAATTAGGACTTTTGTTGCTTTGATGAAACAACATGCCCCAAGAAACTTGGGGAGGAAAAAAGATTATTTGGCTTACATTTGCCGAATCTTTGTCTACTGGGAGAAACCAAGGCTAGAACTCTAATCTTTTGGGAACTTGGGAGCAGGAATGGCACTGACACCACCAATGAGCATAGCATGGATTGCTCAGCTTGCATTCATACACTTTCAGTATCTCCAGCACAGAGGGCAAGAAGTACAAGGATCTGGCCTCTCTATATAAATCACAGATTAAGAAAATACCCAAAAGTCTTATCTTCAACAAGCTATAATGAATTCAAATTCTCAATTGAGGTTTCCTTCTCTCAAATTATTCCGTATTTCAAGTTGACATAAGGCAAGCCAATACAAATAACTTAACAAACACAACACTGTTAATCTATAATCTTTCCAATCATGTTCATCCCTAAGAAGACACATTAATATCAATATTTCAATATAAAATAATATAAAATGTTAAAGTCTTCGAGTCTTAAAAATTAAAATATATTAAAAACCAGTCTTCTTTAACTATTCAAACTACTTCTGAATATACAAAATCTCTTAATTTTGAATTCCTGTAAATTAAAATAAAAAAATTAGTTTAATATTTTCATACTCCAAGAGGAAAGAATCAGGCAGAGTCACAATTTTGAACTGAACAAAGACCAAATCCAAAGTTCTAAATAACTCAGTATTTAATGTATAGGTTCTTTTCACATTCTGCTGGGCTTCTCCAAATACTTGTAGTTACATCCATGGATTTGAACACACACACACACACACACACACACACACACACATACACACACACACCATTTCTAACCTTGGGCAATCTCCATTACAAAGCTGCTACTGTCTGCAAAAGTCCACATGGAGGGACCCATGGCTCCAGCTACATATGTAGCAGAAGATCATTTCAGACATCAATGAGAAGAGAGGCCATTGGTCCTGTGAAGGCTTGATTCCCCAGAATAGGTGAATACAAGTCAGGAAATTGACAGGGGAAGGGGAAGTTGGGGAAGAGGATGATGGGATAAGGGGTTTTCTGAGGGGTGCGTAAAGGGGATACCATTTGAAGTGTAAATAAATCAAATATATAAATATAAATAGCATATATATATATATATATATATATATATATATATATATATATATATATATATCTGCTACTGAGATTACACCAGGAGGTGTCTCCTAGACTCCTGTGGTATCAAGAATCTACCACTCTGAAAGACAAATTAAATTGATCAAGGTCAGCTTCTATACCTTACAGAATAAGGCAAAGGACACTCTCAATCAGACAAAATGGCAACCAACAGATTGGGAAAAGACTTTTACCAACCTTACATCCAACAGAGAGCTAATATCCAATATATACAAAGAATTCAAGAAGTTAAACTCCACAGAGCCAAATAACCCTATTAAAAATGGGGTACAGAGCTAAACAAAGAATTTTCACCTAAGGAATATCGAATGGCTGAGAAGCACCTAAAGAAATGTTCAACATCCTTAGTCATTAGGGAAATGCAAATCAAATCAACCCTCAGATATCATTTCACACCGGTCAGAATGGCTAAGATCAAAAACTCAGGAGAGAGCAGGTGTTGGGGAGGATGTGGAGAAAGAGGAACACTCCTCCACTGCTGGTGGAATTGCAAGCTGGTACAACCACTCTGGAAAGCAGTCTGGCTGTTCCTCAGAAAACTGTGCAAGACACTCCTGGAGGATCCTGCTATACCACTCCTGGGCATATAACCAGAGGCTTCCCCTGCATGTAATAAGGACACATGCTCCACTAAGTTCATAACAGCCCTATTTATAATAGCCAGAAGCTGGAAAGAACCCAGATGTCCCTCAACGGAAGAATGGATACAGAAAATGTGGTATATTTACACAATGGAATACTACTCAGCTTTTAAAAACAATGAATTCATGAAATTCTTAAGTAAATGGGTGGAACTGGAAAATATCATCCTAAGTGAGGTAACACAATCACAAAAGAACACACATGATATGCAGTCAATGATAAGTGGAATTAGCCCAGAAGCTCAGAATACCCAAGACACAATTCACAAATCAAATGATGCCCAAGAAGAAGGAAGGAGAGGACCTTGGTCCTGGAAAGGCTCAATGCAGCAGTGTAGGGGAATACCAGGAAAGAGAAGCTGGAGGGGTTTGATTGGGGAACAGGGGGAGGGAAGAGGGCTTATGGGACTTTCAGGTAGGGGAGAGCCATAAAAGAGGAAATCATTTGAAATATAAATAAAGGATATATCTAAAAAAAAAAAAGATAAGCTTCTAGGAAGAGGTGGAAACTAGACCTTTTGTGAAATGTAGTTTGTGCATGTTAACAATGAAGAAACTCATCCCAGAAAGTTTTACCTCAATGATGCTTCCTTCTTATTATTTTTTATTTGTGTGTGTGTGTGTGTTCTTGTGTTTATTTTCTTTTTTTAATTTTTTATTAGATATATTCTTTATTTACATTTCAAATGTTGTCCCTTTTCCTGGTTCCCCCTTCCCCAAAAATCCCATAAGCCATCTCCCCTTCCACAATCAACCCTCCTCTGCTTCCCAATCATGGTATTCCTCCACACTACTGCATTAAGTCCTTCCAGGACCAAGGGCCTCTCCTCCCTTTGGTGTCTAACAAGGCCATCCTCTGCTTCTGATGTGTCTGGAGCCATGGGTAACTCCATGTTTTCTCTTCCATTGATGCTTTGGTCCCTGGGAGTTCTGGGAGTACTGGGTGGCTAATATCATTGTTCCCCTTCAGCTCCTTGGGTCCTTTCTCTAGCTCCTCCATTGGGGACCCTGGCTCTCTGTAGTCTAACTTCTTCAGTTCTTTGTGTATATTGGATATAAGCCCTCTGTCAGATGTAGGATTGGTAAAGATCTTTTCCCAATTGGTTGATTGCTGTTTTGTCCAACTGACAATGTCCTTTGCCTTACAGAAACTTTGTAATTTTATGAGGTCCCTTTTGTCAATTCTTGAACTTAGGGCATAGGCTACTAGTGTTCTGTTCATGAAATATTCCCCTGTGCCCATGAGCTCAAGACTCTTCCCAGTTTCTTTTCTATTATTTTCAATGTGTCTGGTTTTATGTGGAAGTACTGTATCCACTTGGACTTGAGCTTAATGCAAGGAGATAAGAATGGATAGATTTGCATTCTTCTGCATGCTGGCCTCCAGTTCAGCCAGCACCATTTGTTGAAAAGGCTATCTTTTTTCCACTGGATGGATTTCGCTCCTTTGTCAAAGATCAATTGGCCATATGTGTGTGGGTTCATTTCTAGGTCTTAGATTCTATTCCACTGATCTACCTGCCTGTCACTGTCCCAATACCATGCAGTGTTTTTTTATTATTATTATTTATTTTATTTTATTTTATTTTAATTTACATTCCAAATCATTTCCCCTTTCCCGTTTCCTCCCTCCCCGAAAGTCCCATAAGCCCCCTTCCCTCCCTCTTTTCTCCATTCAACCCCCTCTCGTTATTCTGTCCTGGCGTTCCCCTACATCCAGTCTTTCCAGGACCAGGGGTCTCTCCTTCCATCTTCTTAGAAATCTATTAATATGCGGATTGTGTCTAGGGTATTCCGAGATTCTGGGTCAATATCCCCTTATCAGTGACAGCATACCATGTGTGTTCTTTTGTGATTGGGTTACCTCACTAAGGATGATATTTTCAAGATCTGACCATTTGTCTAGGAATTTCGTGAATTCATTGTTTTTAATTGCAGATTAGTATTCCATTGTGTAGATATACCACATCTTCTGAATCCATTCCTCCGTTGAGGGACATCTGGGTTCTTTCCAGCTTCTGGATATTATAAATAAGGCTGCTATGACCATAGTGGAGCATGTGTCCTTATTGCATGCAGGTAAAGCCTCTGGGTATATGCCCAGGAGTGGTATAGCCGGATCCTCCGGGAGTGTCATGCCCAGTTTTCTGAGGAATCGCCAGTTTTTGCAAGGCAAAAGACACTGTCAAAAAGACAAAGCGGCAACCAACTAACTGGGAAATGATCTTTACCAACCTTACATCCGACAGAGGGCTAATATCCAATATATACAAAGAACTCAAGAAGTTAAACTCCAGAGAGGCAAGTAACCCTATTAAAAAATGGGGTACAGAGCTAAACAAAGAGTTCTCACCTGAAGAATATCTAATGGCTGAGAAGCACCTAAAGAGATGTTCATCATCCTTAGTCATTAGGGAAATGCAAATCAAAACAACCCTGAGATTCCATCTCACACCAGTCAGGATGGCTAAGATCAAAAACACAGGAGACAGCAGTTATTGGCGAGGATGTGGAGAAAGAGGAACACTCCTCCACTGCTGGTGGAATTGCAAGCTGGTACAACCACTCTGGAAAGCAGTCTGGCGATTCCTCAGTTTTTAACACTATTACCCTGTAATACTGCTTGAGGTTTGGGATACTGATTCCCCCAGAAGTTCTTTTACTATTGAGAATAGTTTTAGCTATCCTGGGCTTTTTGTTATTCCAGATGAACTTGAGAATTGCTCTTTCTAACTCTATGAAGAAATTTTGAAAGGATTTTTATGGGGATTGTATTGAATCTATATATCGATTTTGGTAAGTTAGCCATTTTTACTATATTAATCCTGCCAATCCATTAGTATGGAAGGTTTTTCCATCTTCTGAGGTCTTCTTTGATTTCTTTCTTGAGAGACTTGAAGTTCTTGTCATACATATCTTTCACTTGCTTGGTGAGAGTCACACCAAAATGCTTATATTGTTTGTGACTATTGTGAAGGGTGTCGTTTCCCTAATTTCTTTCTCAGCCTGTTTATCCTTTGAGTATAGGAAGGCTACTAATTTGTTTGAGCTACTTTTATATCCGGCCACTTTGCTGAAGCTTTTTTTATCAACTGTAAGAGTTCTGTGGTTGAGTTTTTTGGGTCATTTCAGTATATTATCATATCATCTGCAAATAGTGATAATTTGACTCCTTCCTTTCCAATTTGTATCCCTTTTACCTCCTTGTATTGTCTAATTGCTCTATCTAGATCTTCAAGTACTATATTGAATCAATATGGAGAGACCACAGTCTTGTCTAGTCCCTGATTTTAGTGGGATTGCTTCAAGTTTAAATTTCTCATCTCCAGGCAACCAGTGTCAACTGTTTGAATAAAGCAAATGTTTAGTTTCAGTGTTGCTAGTCTCTTGTTAAACATGGTTTATTCTATAGCCCCATATGAACAGAAACACAGAGAACACATTCAAAATATCAAATGAAACCCCCCATTCAACAAGAGGATGCCCCGTGTATTGGCTATTTCTGGTTGTCAACTTGACTAAATCTGAAATGAACTAATCAAGAATTGGAAGGCTCACCTTTTATCCTAATCTGGAGACTCAGAGATACAAGTTTCTGACCTGGATCTTGGCATGTAGCTCTTGAAGCATAGAGACTATGAATTCCAGAAGATTAAGGTAAGGAGATCTCTGAATTCAAGATCATCTGGGATTAAAGGCTGGTGGCACACTCCTTTTTTCTGGGCCTCACCCTCTTCAGGAGACCTATATAATGACATTGAAAGAAGGAAGATTTACTCTGACTTTTCCTGGCCTGCCTCGTGGGACTGAGCAATTGCTAGATCTTTGGACTTCCATCTACATCTGCCTCATGGGACTGAGCAACTGCTAAATCCTTAGACTTCCGTCCACAAGTACTGCTGACTATTGTTGGGGAGTTGGACTACAAACTGTAAGTCATCAACAAATTCCCTAACTGTATAGAGACTACCCATACATTCTGTGACTCTAGAGAACCCTGACTAATACACCACCCTCTCGCCAGGCCTCCCAACTCCCTGGGTTCTCTAATTTCTTGAGAGTTACATACATCTTCTCCCACTGAGACCAGATCAGGCAGTCATCTCCTATATATGTGTCAGGGGCCTCAGAATAGCTCCTGTATGCTTTCTGGTTGTTGGTTTAATATCTGAAGAGATCTCAGGGGTCTGGGTTAGTTAAGACTGCTGGTCTTTCTATGGGGTTGCCATCCTCCTCAGCTTCTTCCAGCCTTTTCCTAATTTAATCACAGGGGTCCCTGACTTTAGTCCTGTGTTTGGGTGTAAGTCTCAGCTTCTCAATCAGCTTCTTGATTGGGCTTTCAGAGGAAAGTCATGCTAGGCTCCTTTCTTTAAGCACACCATTTCATCAGTAATAATATAGGTCTTGGAGCCTCCTCTTGAGATGGATACTAAGTTGGCTGGTCACTGGACCTCCTTTCCCTCAGTCTTTTTCATTTTTGTGCCTGCAGTTCTTTCAGACAACTCTGGTTTAGATTTTTTGACTCTGGATTGGCAATCCTGTTTGTCCACTTCATGCCATGTCTTTCTACTGGAGGTGGACTTACGAGTTTCCTCTTTTCACTGTTGGGCATTTCATTTAAGGACCCTCACATCAAGTCTCAAAAGTCTCACCTCCCAGGTTTCTTGTACTATCTAGAGGGTCCCCCCATATCCCACCTCTTAGGCTGCATATATCCATTCATTCTGCTGGATCTCAGTGCTTCTCTCCTGTCTCCCTCCATACACCCCTCAACACCTTATCTGATCATGTTCTCCTTTTCCTTTTCCCTCCCCTCTCCCATTAATGTTCCTCCCTCTGTCTGCCTCCTGTGATTGTTTTCTTCACCTTCCCAAGTGGAATTGAAGGTTCTACTTGTTAACATTCTTTAATTCTAGGTATTCTTTAATTTTTTGCTAATATCCAATTATTAGTGAGTACATATTATGCATGTCCTTTTGGGTCTGAGTCACCTCACTCAGGATATTTTCAAGTTCCATCCATTTGCCTGAAAAAACTTATGATATCCTCATTCTTAATTTGCATTTTTCTTCATGTTGACCTCCAGTTGAACCAGAACCATTTGTTGAAAAGGCTGTCTTTTTTTCCACTGGATGGTTTTAGCTCCTTTGTCAATGATTAAGTGACCATAGGTGTGTGGGTACATTTCTGGGTCTTCAATTCTATTCCATTGATCTTCCTGCCTCTCTCTGTACCAATACCAGACAGTTTTTTTCACTATTTCTCTGTAGTAGAGCTTGAGGTCAAGGATGGTGGTTCCCCCAGGAGATCTTTTGTTGTGAATAATAGTTGTTGCTATCCTGAGTTTTTTGTTATTCCAGATGAATTTAAGAATTTCTCTTTCTAGATCTATGAAGAATTGATATGGAATTTTGATTGGGATGGCTTAGAATCTGTAGATCTAATACAGATCTTTCACTTGCTTGGTTAGAATCACACCAAAGTATGTAACATTATTTGTGACTATTGTGAAGGGTGTCATTTTCCTAATTTCTTTCTAAACTTGTTTATCCTTTGAGTATAGGAAGGCTACTGATTTGTTTTAGTTAATTTTATATCCAGCCACTTTGCTGAAGTTGTTTTTCAGCTTTAGGAGTTCTCTGGTGGAAGTTTTAGGTTCGCTTATGTATAAGATCATATCATCTGCAAATAGTGATATTTTGAATTCTTCTGTTCCAATTTGTATACCTTTGACCTCCTTTTGTTTTCTGATTGTTCTCGATAGAATTTAGAGTACTATATTGAATAGAGAGAGAGTAAGCAGCCTTATCTGGTCCCCGATTTTAGTGGGATTGCTTCATGTTTCTCTCCATTTAGTTTGATATTGGCTACTGGTTTGTAGTATATTGCTTTCATTATGCTTAGATATGGGTCTTGGATTCCTGATCTCTCCAAGACTTGTATCATGAAGGGATGCTGGATTTTGTCTAAAGCCTTTTCAGCATCTAATGAAATGACCATGTGATTTCTTTCCTTGAGTTTGCTTATATAGTGGATTAAATTGATAGATTTCTGTATATTGAACCATCCCTGCATCCCTGGGATGAAGCCTACTTGATTGTGGTTAATTATTGTTTTGATGCATTCTTGGATTCAGTTGGCCAGAATTTTGTTGAGTATTTTTGCATAGATGTTCATAATGGAGATTAGCCTGAAGTTCTCTTTCCTTGTTTGGTCTTTGATTAGTTTTTTGGTTTTTGTGGCTTCATAGAATGAGTTGGGTAGTATTCCTTGAGTTTCTATTTTGTGGAATAGTTTGAAGAGTATTGGTATTAGCTCTTCTTTGAAATTCTGATAGAATTCCCCACTAAACCTATATGGTTCTGGGCTTTGTTTTGGATGTGAGACTATTAACAAATGCTTCTATTTCCTCAGAACTTATGAGACTATTTAGATGGTTTATCTGATCCTGTTTTAACATTGGCACTTGGTATGTATCTAGAAAGTTGTCCATTTTTTTCAGATCTCTCATTTTGTTGAGTATAACCTCTTGTATTAGAATCTGATGATATTTTTGAACTTCCACACTTTCTGTTTTTATGTCTCCCTTTTCATTTCTGATTTTATTAATTTGTGAAGTGCCTCTGTGGCCTCTGGTTAGTCTTGCCAAGAGTTTATCTATCTTGTTAATTTTCTCAAAGAACCAGCTTCTGGTTTTGTTGATTCTTTGCATAGTTCTCATTTCTATTTGGTTGATTTCGGCCCTGAGTTTGATTATTTCCAGCCTTAGACTGACAATTTTTGTGATCAAACACTTTGTACAAAAGAAACCTGAGCAGGAAAGAGCTTATGTCTTACATATCCTAAATCCTAGTCTATTTTATAAAAAGAGCAAAAATTTAAACCTCTTGGAAACTTACATTCAAGAGCTAAGACACAGGCTATGGAGGAATGTTCCCAATTTGACTGTTCCTGATGAATTTCTTAGACTGATATCTAATAAAATCCATGACCACCATGCCAAGTGTGGTAGTATCCACACTTGGGTTTATTTATTTCTTTTTGTTCTAGAGATTTCAGGTGCACTCTCAAGTTGCTAGTGTAAGCTCTCTCCATTTTCTTTTTGGAGGCACTTAGAGCCATCAGTTTTCCTCTCAGCACTGCTTTCATTATAGGAAAAACTGAAAACACATTAGATGTCCATCAAGTGAACAATGGATAAAGAAAAGTATAGTACATTTAGACAATTTGCTCAGCTATTAAAAACAATGACATCAGGGAATTTACAGGGAAATGAATGAAGCTAGAAAACTTCATTCTGATTGAGGTATAACCCAGCCCCAGAAAGACAATGTCCTCACTTATAAGTAGATACTAACCAAAAAGTACAGGATAACTATGCTACAATCCACAGACCCTAAGAAGCTAAGAAAAAAGGAAGGATACTTGAATCTCACTGAGAAGGGAAGTTGAATACGTATTGGGTTTAAATGGAGGAAGGAAACAGGTTGTGAGAAAGTGTAGTGAAGGAACAGAAGTGCTCACGTCTGGGGAGGAGGAGGAGGAGGAGGAGGAGGAGGAGGAGGAGGAGGAGAGAGAGAGAGAGAGAGAGAGAGAGAGAGAGAGAGAGAGAGAGAGAGAGAGAGAGAACTGAGAGTGAGAGAGAGAGAGAGAGAGAGAGAGAGAGAGAGAACTGAGAGAGAGAGAACTGCAGGAGGCATCTCTTGGAGAAGCTAGAAACCTTGGTCATTAGAAACACCCAGTAATCTATGAGAGTAACCTGAGCTAACACTACAAGCAATAGTGGGTATGTAACTTGAAATGGTCACCTCCTGTAAAGAGAAAAGACTTCCAAAGGAAGAATGAGGACACCTACCCACCCACAGAAACTTCATCCTACAATTTGTCCTGTATACAATATGTACAGGCATAATATGGGGCAGAAATTGAGGAAATGGCCAACTAATGACTGACCCAACTTAAGACACATGCCGTATGAGAGAGCCTACCTTGTCAGGAGTCATTTTTGCCTGCTTCTGTGAAATACTGCATGTCAGATTAAGGTCTGCTGGCAGATTTTCTTGCCTGTTGATACATGGAACAATAAGAAGAGACACGCTTGATTCTCAAGGCCAGAGCTGCTGAATGTTCTATTAATCTTGGTAGAAGAAACAGAAGGGAAGTCATAGCCTGTGTATATATTAGCCATTGTTAATTCTAGTTTATGACTTTGTTTCCCATGTCATTATAAAGTATAAAACTCATGTGAGAAATTAACTCAGGGCTGCTTCAGTACTCACTATACAGTCTTCCTGAATTAAAAACAAACAAACAAACAAACAAAAAACAACCACCTCAAATGATACAATGAAGTCATTAAAGTTCTATCAGAACTGCATAAGCAAGTCTTCTGTCATCTGCATAGTTCACAGCATTATATACAAATCTCTGACAGTACTTCTTCCTTAGCTCTCTGTATTCAAATTCTTTTCTAACTCAGAATTCCAAAATTCTTCAACAGTCTTCCAAAAATTTTTGTCAAAAACATCACAATAGGACAGAGTAATGAGAGGGGGTTGAACGGAGAAAAGAGGGAGGGAAGGGGGCTTATGGGACTTTCGGGGAGGGAGGAAACGGGAAAGGGGAAGTGATTTGGAATGTAAATTAAAAAAATAAAATAAAATAAAAAAAAAAAGAAAAATCACTAACACACATAAATAAAAAACAAATCACAAAACAAAAAAAAAAAAAACATCACAATACCTCGCTCCTGGTACCAATTTCTGTCTTAGTTAGTGTTACTATTTTTGTGATCAAACACTTTGTTCAAAAGAAACCTGAGCAGGAAAGAGCTTATGTCTTACATATCCTAAATCCTAGTCTATTTTATAAAAAGAGCAAAAATTTAAACCTCTTGGAGACACAGGCTATGGAGGAATGTTACCAATTTGACTGTTCCTGATGAATTTCTTAGACTGATATCTAATAAAATCCATGACCACCATGTCAAGTGTGGTAGTATTCAAATGTGCTGGAACCTCAAACATCAATCACTAAGAAAATTCCCTACATGTTTGTGTACGGTCAGATCTTGTAGGGAAGAATTCACAGTTTAAATTCTATCCTCTCAAATGACTCCATTTTATATCAAGATAACATAAAACTGATTCATACCAACAGAAAGCATATTTAAAATTTTCTGGATTTGACAACTTTTTTTATTTTGTAATAAATAATACAGAGAATGCAGTTTCATAAAATAACTAATATAAGGAGGACCTGAAGGGGATGGCAACCCCATAGAAAGATCAACAGTGTCTACTAAACAGGATCTCTGAAAACTCCCAGAGACTAAGCCACCAACCAATGAACATAAATGGGCTGGTCCAAACCGCCACCCCCCCCCAGCACATATGTAACAGAGGACACCCTTGCCTGGCCTCAGTGGGAAAGGATGAGCCTAATCCTATAGAGACTTGATTCCTCAGGGAAGGGAGATGCTAGTGTTGGAGGGATCACTCTCTCAGAAGGGGATAGAGATAGGGTGAAGAACTCTGGGAGACTGGACCAGTAAGGGGGCAACATTTAGGGTGTAAATAAATAAAATAATTCTAAAAAGTCTGTAGTAAAAGTGTAATTGTCCTTTTAAAACTTGTTTGAAATTCTTTCTAAATCCTTGCTAATGACAGGAGTGCTTTTAGCCTCCATAGCAATCTTCAAGTCAGAAATACATGTAATCAAACATGTTAATCTAATAACATTCAAGAATACATTTACTTGATTTATGTTATATGCAGAAAATGATACTAAAAACTGACTTTCTTTTCTATAATTAACTAATTATGTGTCTGTAAAATCAGAATATTTTTATATGTACAATAAAAACAGTACAACTCATAACATGATCGATTGATTCACCCAGGGGTATTTTAGGTAACCTCTACTGACATTGTCTATAATGATTAGATATGCAGAGTAAAGTTTGCATGTTGTGTGTTCAGACCCAAGGCTGCAGTGAGTTTACCTAATATACAAAATGAGAGCAGTTACGTGGATTGTAGAGAATAAGGCAAGTGGGCCAAGTACCTAGATAGAAGGCAGCCTGGCTAGGGGAGAATGGAGTCCTTTGGGAAGTGGGGCCCATGTGGTCCCTGCACCTATGTAGGAAATTCCAGGCATAACTCCGTACCAGCAGGGGTAGGCTTCCCAGCTAGGTGGGAAGGTTCTTGCCCAAAATGCGGGGCATGGCGTGGGGCCCTGTGTACCTATAGAGGAAGCCTGGCTAGGTGGGGAAGTCCTGGGTCCTTTCTGGTAGCTGGAGGTGCTGAGGCCTGTTCCATTTCTCAAAAAGGGTGGGTTTAGAGATGAAGAGGCACCCTATGGTTTTAAAGCTTTATTATAGAAAAGTAGGAAAAAGAAAAGAGATAAAGAAGAGAAAAGAAAAGATAGAGGGGTGAGAGCTGGCCATGACCACGTGGAAAGAGAGGAAAAAGGAGAGAGAGGGGGTAATAGGGGGGGCAGAGAAAAAGACAAGAGAGAAGGGGCAAGAGAAAAGAGCAAGAGAGAGGGCAGAGGTCGCACAGCCCCTTTTTATAGTTGGCTGAACTACCTGGCTATTGCCAGGTAACTGTGGGGCAGGGCAAACCTGGCTGTAGTCAGGTAACTGTGGGGGTGGAGTCTAGTCAGAACACTAGTGGCCTGGCCCTATGTGACTGATGGTCACAGGGTTATGTCCAAAAGTGTATTATATATTTGAATTTAAATTTATATTGGTTACTATATATTCTGAAATATATTATCATTTCTAAGTTTGTCATGAGCTCCATTCAGTTAAAAGATGCCATACAACTTCGTTATGTATAATTTTAGAAAGTCTTTTGAATCTCACTAGGTAATATGTCCTCCAGAAACACTGATTTGCTCATGACTAATTGCTACATGCCAGTTGACAAACTTAAACCATCATTTTTTCAACTATTTCAACAAATTAGGAAACAAGTGAAGCCTAAATATATATGTAGGTATTATACTGTCTGTTTTTATAGGAAAGTAATAAACCCCTCTGTATTCATTTAATACCAGCTTACACTTGACCTAATTTATAGTTATATTCTTCATCTACTGAAGCCAAACAGATTATTAGCCATTAAATATACACCATTAGTGTATTTCCCATTAACTCATTCATTAGAGCTGGATTCACACTAGTCATGCCCTCATTAGTATATCAACTTTGTTCTAGACAAGTGGTTCTTAACCTGTGGGTCAAGATCTCCTTGACAAATTGTATTCCAACAATATTTATATTATGATTTATAGCAGTAGCACAATTACAGTTATTCAGTAGCAACAAAAATGTATATAGTAGAGAGTCTCCTTGAGGAATGATATTAAAAGGAAGCAGCATGGTTGAAAAATACCATTCTTGAAAATAACGCTGCACTTAATCACCATAGTGTTTTTCTCTCTTTCAAAACAAATAGTTTAGACATATGTATCTCTTCATAAAACTCTTTCAATAGAGGAATCTCAAACGGCCTAGAAACACTTAAAGAAGTGTTTAACATCCTTAGTTATCAGAGAAACACAAGCTAAAACAACCTAGAGATTTCATTTTACATCAATCAGAATGACTAAGCTCAAAAATTTAAGGAATGACACATGCTGGTAAGGATGTGGAAAACAGAAAACACTCCCCCATTGCTAGTGGTACAACCACTCTAAAAATCAATCTAGTACTTTCTCAAAAAGTTGAAAATAGTTCTACCTTGAGATCCAATTAATTTGCTCCTGGGTATTTACCCAAATATATTCCACCATACCATAAGGACATGTGCTCCACTATGTTCATAACAGCTCTACTTATTTATTTACTTACTTTTTTCATTGTCTGTGTCTTTATATTTTCATTCATCAATCATTTTATTTGTTTACATTTCAAATGTTATCTCCCTTCTCAGTTTTACCTCCATGAACCCCCAACCCCATCTCTCTCCTCTTTGCCTGTAAGAAGGTGTTCTCCCACATACTCACCAACTCCCAACTTACCCCTCTAGCATCCCCCTTCTATGGGGCATCAAGCCTCCACAAGACCAAGTACCTCCCCTCCCAGTGATGTCAGATGAGGCAGTCCTTTACTGCAAATGTAGCAGGAGCCAGGGACTGGCCCATGTATATTCTTTGTTTGGTGTTTTAGTCCATGGGAGCCCTAAGAGATCCAGTTAATTGACAATATTTTTTCTATGGTGTTACAATCCGCTTCAGCCCTTCTCCTAACTCTTTAGTAAAATTTCTTTTATGAATGTGGGTTCCCTTGCAATTATAGCATAGATGTTCAGAATTGAGAGTTCTTTTTGGTAGATTTTGATGAGTATAAATTGTCCTTTCTTATCTTTTTTGATGATGTTTGGTTGAAAGTCAATAATATCCAATATTTGAATGGCTGCTCCAGCTTGTTTCTCGGGACCATTTGCTTGGAAAATTGTTTTTCAGCCTTTTACTCTGAGGAAGTATTTGTCTTTGATACTAAGGTGCATTTCCTGTATGCAGTAAAATGCTGGATCCTGTTTATGTATCCAATCTGTAAGGCTATGTCTTTTTATTGGGGAATTGATTCCATTGATGGTAAGAGATATTAAGGAACAGTGATTCTTGCTTCCTGTGATTTTTGGTGCTACTTTTATGCTTGTGTGGCTATCTTCTTTTGCATTTGTTGAAAGATTACTTTCTTGCTTTTTCTAGGGTGTAACTTCCCTCCTTGTGTTGGCATTTTCTATCTATTATCCTTTGTAGAGCTGGATATATGGAAAGATAATGTATAAATTTTGTTTTGGGGTCCCTGGGGCTCCATCCATTGGTTGACTGTGAGCATTTGCATCTCTCTTAGGTGCCAGAAACTTCAAACGAGCCAGACTTCCCTAAACAAAAGAATGGATAAAGAAAAAAATTGTACATTTACCCAAAAGAATGCTACTTAGCTATCAAAAACAAGGATATCATGAATTTTGCAGGCAAATGGATGGAACTAGGAAATATCATCCTGAGTGAGGAAACCCTGATACAAAAAGATATGTTTGGTATGTACTCACTGATAAGAGGATATTAGCCATAAAGTACAGGATACCCATGAAACACCTTACAGACCCAAATAAGTTAACCAAGAAGGAAAGCCTAAACAAGGATGCTTGAATCACACTTGAAAACAGGAACAAAATAATCATAGGAATCACAGGAAGGGAAGGAACTGAGTGTAAAGGAAAAGGGAGAGGGGAAGCAGGATCACCAGCAGGCAGACCCATGAGAGAGAACCAGAGGCCCAAGAGAAGGAGTGGAAATTTGCAGTTGCTAGGGGTTGGCAGGATCTCTAGGAAATCTTAGAAACTTGAGATGGGGGAGGCTCCCGGGAGTCAATGTGGATGACCTTATCCAAGATGCTTAACAGTGTTGACATGAAAGCTGAAGAGGCTATCTCCTGTAAGAAGGCAGGACAGGCAGTGGAGAGTTAATAGTTCCAACCCACCCACAAAATTTTAATCCCAAAATTTGTCCTGCCTAAAATAAAGGCAGGGACAAAGATAGAGCAGAAACTGAAGGTATGACCAACCAGTAACGATCCCAACTTGAAACCCATTTCATGGGCAATAACCAGTTCCTGAGACTATTAAGATACTCTGTTATTCTTGCAGGCAAGAGCCTAGCATAACTGTCTTCTGGGATGCTCTACTCAGGAACTGAATGAAATAGACACAGACACCCAGAGTCAAACTTTTAGCAGAGGTGTCGAGGACTCTTATGGAAGAGTAGGGGGAAGCATTGAAGTCCATGAAAAAGATTGGTAGGCTACAGGAAAATCAACAGAATCAACTAACCTGGAATCTTTGGAGCTCTCAGAGCCTGAGCCACCAACCAAAGATGAAAAATGGGCTGAAACAAGGCCCAAACACATGTACAGCTTAGTCTTCATGTGGTTCCCTCAACAATTGGAACAGAAGTTCTTCATAAAGCTGCAGTCTAGCTATGGTATCAACAACATTTGGGATGTAAATAAATAAATAGGGACATCTGGGTTCTTTCCAGCTTCTGGCTGTTATAAATAAGGCTGCTATGAACATAGAGAAGCATGTGTCCTTATTGCATGCAGGGGAAGCCTCTGGGTTTATGCCCAGGAGTGGTATAGCAGGGTCCTCTGGGAGTGTCATGCCCAGTTTTCTGAGGAACTGTCAGACTGCTTTCCAGAGTGGTTGTACCAGCTTGCAATCCCATCAGCAGTGGAGGAGTGTTCCTCTTTCTCCACATCTTCTCCAACAACTGCTGTCTCCTGTGTTTTTGATCTTAGCCATTCTGACTGGTGTGAGGTGGAATCTCAGGGTTGTTTTGATATGCATTTCCCTAATGACTAAGGATGATTCAGAAGATGTGGTATATTTACACAATGGAATACTACTCTGCAATTAAAAACAATGAATTCACGAAATTCTTAGCAAATGGTCAGAACTGGAAAATATCATCCTTAGTGAGGTAACCCAATCACAAAAGAACACACATGGTATGCAGTCACTGATAAGGGCATATTAACCCAGAATCTCGGAATACCCAAGACACAATTCACATATCAATAGATTTCCAAGAAGATGGAAGGAGAGACCCCTGGTCCTAGAAAGACTGGATGTAGGGGAATGCCAGGACAGAGAAGCAAGAGAGGTTTGAATGGGGAACAGAGGGAGGGAAGGGGGCTTATGGGACTTTCGGGGAGGGAGGAAACAGGAAAGGGGAAATCATTTGGAATGTAAATAAAAAACTTAGAAAATAATAAAAAAAACAAACAAAAAATAGATAAATAAATAAATCAATGTAAAAAAAATAAAAAATGACATACCAATACCAAATTGATCATATTATTATACAAGTCATTATGACATAGCACTAATATTAAATGAATCTGGCCAGGTGGTGGTGGCGCACGCCTTTATCCCAGCACTTGGTTGGCAGAGGCAGGAGGATTTCTGAGTTCGAGGCCAGCCTGGTCTACAAAGTGAGTTCCAGGACAGCCAGGGCTACACAGAGAAACCCTGCCTCGAAAAACAAACCAACAAAAAAAACAAAACAAAACAAAACAAAAAAAAAAAAAACCACTAAAAAAAAAATGAGTCTGTTCTCATAAAACTTATGTCTAGATAGTCTTCTGACTGCTTTTCTCAAGGAGACTGAATAATAAGATATATTTTTCTGTACAATCTTATTTTTCTAAGTTATCATCTCAGAATTTGCATGATTAAAAATTAGTTTCATTCTCCTTAATTAGTCTTACTTGAATTTACACGAGTTTTTATAAATTTATAGGATCTGAATTTAGATATGTTGTAGTTAAGATTCCTGTTTCTTTCATAATATTAAATATGCAAATAAAATTTTAAAATAATTTGATATTTAATTAACAAAGGGCATGCTCAATTATTATCTTCTTGGAAAATAATAATGTAAAGTCCTCCTGACCCACAGGACACTTATATTTGTGATGGATTAAGAAAAGACATAAGACTTGAAGAGGTGACTTCTTATGTTTGACACAAAGTGTTTAAGAGCCTGTATTATATTTATATTAAACATATCAATTTATTATTATATTAATAATTTATTATTATATTAATATAATTAAAGTTTATATTTAGAGCATATGACAAATAGTCTTCCTCCTGATTTCTAATTATTTTCTAAGTTATTTTTGTCATGAACCTTTTTATCAGATATTAAAGTAATAAAAAAAAAAACTTCCATAAACTTGCATGAAACATTAAAGGAGAAATATGTTTCTTAGCTATTACAATAAGTGCAAAATACAATTTACATTTTATATGTGGGCATGAATTAATAAATGATATAAGGCACTCAATGCTTTTATTATTTTATACACCTCACCATTTGCAAATCATTTCTATCCTTACTGCTGAAATTCTAATGTCTTTGAAAATTTTAAATTGGTCAGTTATATTAGGTCATTGACATTTTTCTGGGCAATAATACTTGTCACTTGTATCATGTTATATAGAAAGTGACAAGATAAATGTATACTTTTCACTATTTCAGTGATCACAATACTAGTTGGAAAGAAAAGAATCTTAAATAATGGCTAGCAGTTATGTAACCAAAAGAAAACTATAAAATGTGTGTGGAAAGTTATCATTGTGAAAACTATAAAATTTAGATTCATAATGAAAATTTTAAAGCTTAATTAATTCTAATGAATATATTCAAATAAGTATACATTAGTATAAAATGTGTAGATAAAGATAATAAAGAAATGATATAAGCAGCTCAATATATTCTAGTTCGGTGAGTCTAAACATTGAAAGACAAAGGAGTAGTAGATGACAATTGTATTAAATTGCCTTAATCAAAAAACTTATAATCATATACAATATTATATATAAATTATGACAAATAAATATTGTTAATACTAGTCATATATAACATGAAACATTTAACTGCCTCAACTCTTACAGCATATTTAAGAAATATCCAGTGAATAAGTAACCATTGTGTGTTGGAGAAAAGGTCAAGGTAACCTAATACACAAAATGTAATTGAATAAATTTTGGCTGACAAAGCTATGAGTGAAGATTGTTTCATGTAAAGATTAATATGACACTTAAAGTGATAAAGATAACAGTTGATTGCATATAGGCAGTGAATAAAGTTTATTTTTTTATAAGTAATTATCTTCATTCAGTAGGAACAAAAAATATGTGTATGAGAGGTAGGCAGATTCTTATTAAATGCAAATGTCTATAAATAATATTTAATTGCAGCTTACATTCATTAAGTTTTACTATCATTATTAGACTTCAAATGTACAATTTTATAATGTCAAAATATGTTCATATTTATGTCAGTTAGTTGTCAAAATATTTTTACAGTTTAAATTATACATCATTAGAGTCAATAAGGATATAATGCTTAATCATTGTGAAATTATTTGGATTCCTGAATTCAATGTATTGACAATCTTTAAACCCTTTTACTACTAAAAGCAAGAGACATTTGAGCATGGCATGGTTATTACAGAAACTGGATGAATTTACTTTGTAATTTCTAAAATGTAATATAGATATATAGAGAGTATGTTGAGTTAATACCAAAATGTAGAGATAGGAGTTTATCAAATCTCACAGGAGTTATGTGTACCTACTTTTAATTTTTGGCTATCTTCACCTGATTGTATCTTTTTTTTTTTAAATTTACATTCCAAATCATTTCCCCTTTCCCGTTTCCTCCCTCCCCGAAAGTCCCATAAGCCCCCTTCCCTCCCTCTTTTCTCCATTCAACCCCCTCTCGTTACTCTGTCCTGGCGTTCCCCTACATGCAGTCTTTCCAGGACCAGGGGTCTCTCCTTCCATCTTCTTAGAAATCTATTGCTATGCGAATTGTGTCTAGGGTATTCCGAGATTCTGGGTTAATATCCCCTTATCAGTGACTGCATACCATGTGTGTTCTTTTGTGATTGGGTTACCTCACTAAGGATGATATTTTCCAGTTCTGACCATTTGCCTAGGAATTTCATGAATTCACTGTTTTTAATTGCAGAGTAGTATTCCATTGTGTAAATATACCACATCTTCTGAATCCATTCCTCCTTGAGGGTCATCTGGGTTCTTTCCAGCTTCTGGCTATTATAAATAAGGCTGCTATGAACATAGTGGAGTATGTGTCCTTATTGCATGCAGGTAAAGCCTCTGGGTATATGCCCAGGAGTGGTATAGCCGGATCCTCCTAGAGTGTCATGCCCAGTTTTCGGAGGAACCGCCAGACTGCTTTCCAGAGTGGTTGTACCAGCTTGCAATTCCACCAGCAGTGGAGGAGTGTTCCTCTTTCTCCACATCCTCGCCAACACCTGCTGTCTCCTGTGTTTTTGATCTTAGCCATCCTTACTGGTGTGAGATGGAATCTCAGGGTTGTTTTGATTTGCATTTCCCTAATGACTAAGGATGATGAACATCTCTTTAGGTGCTTCTCAGCCATTAGATATTCTTCAGGTGAGAACTCTTTGTTTAGCTCTGTACCCCATTTTTTAATAGGGTTACTTGCCTCTCTGGAGTTTAACTTCTTGAGTTCTTTGTATATATTGGATATTAGCCCTCTGTTGGATGTAAGGTTGGTAAAGATCATTTCCCAGTTAGTTGGTTGCCGCTTTGTCTTTTTGACAGTGTCTTTACAGATTCAATGCAATCCTCATCAAAATCCCAACTCAATTCTTCATAGAGTTAGAAAGAGCAATTCAAAAATTCATCTGGAATAACAGAAAACCCAGAATAGCTAAAACTATTCTCAAGAGTAAAAGAACCTCTGGGGGAATCAGTATCCCGGACCTCAAGCTGTACTACAGAGCAATAGTGTTAAAAACTGCATGGTATTGGTACAGTGACAGGCATGTAGATCAATGGAACAGAATTGAAGACCCAGAAATGAATCCACACTCCTATGGTCACTTGATCTTTGACAAAGGATCTAAAACCATTCAGTGGAAAAAAGATAGCCTTTTCAACAAATGGTGTTGGCTCAGCTGGAGGTCAACATGCAGAAGAATGCAAATTGACCCATTCTTATCTCCTTGCACTAAGCTCAATTCCAAGTGGATCAAGGATCTCCACATAAAACCAGACACACTGAAACTAATAGAAGGGAAACTAGGGAAGAACCTTGAACATATGGGCACAGGGGAGAATTTCCTGAACAGAACTCCAATAGCTTATGCTCTAAGATCAAGAATAGACAAATGGGACCTCATTAAGTTACAAAGTTTTTGCAAGGCACCTGATTGTATCTTATTTGTCTTCCCTTCATACCCTCACATACACTAGTTCTTCCTTTCTTTCAAACTCATGTCCTCTTTTCTATTATTTTGTCATGTGCATATATGTATATACATACATATATTATATACAATATATGTATATATAATACACATAGATATACACACATACTACATGGATATCAATGTATGTATATATACATATTTATTTGTGTATATATGCATATATATATAAATAAATCCTGTTTAGTCTGTATAGTATTAGTTGCATATATGTTTTCAGGTATGATCACTTAGTATTGCTGTGCTCTACAAAGGGTAATACTATTTCTCCCACTCTCAGTATTACTTATTTGTCCATGGTCCTCTGTGAGATTGAGAGCTTTGGACTTTTTCCCTTTTCATTTTTTTGTTTACAGGTCTATTTTATCCTGTTCAACTCATGTTCTGGGCAGTCATGTGTGTCATGTTCATGATACACTACATGGGTATAACTTCTGAAATTTCTAGAAGACACAATATCACAGCAAGTAGCATGGCCCTTGAATTCTTCCAAGATTACAACCTGCTCCCTCTTCTGCAATACTCCTTGAAGCTTAGGTGTTACCTCTACATGTAGATTAGTAGCTGTTTTTTGTAATATTTGCCTATTTCAATTAGAATTTTCCACTATGAAGGGGATGAGGACTTTATTTATCTGTGTGCATAATTAACAATATTTATAATGTAGTTAATAATTATGGAGATTTATCAAAGTTTTGGTTGTATGTTCTCCTGTGAGTTCCATGACTTCATTAACTGTAGATAACTGATTAGGTTTCCTGTGCAAGGTATAATTTCCTTGTTATTGTTTGGGTCTTAATAGTAGTTCAATTAGAGAACTCTTGTTTACGTCAAAGATGTGAATGCTTCTACTGGACACTTAGGGTTATTGTGCCATGATGGTTATTGTTGTGGGTCATAGGTACCATAGCTTCGTGGGAGAATTAGTTGCATTCCCTCTTGGAAGTTTGCTCAGGCATTCTGGAATCATGAACTTTAGTACTCAGGAAAGAGGCAATCAGGTCAGTTTCTGGTTAGAGGCCTCTGTACACTGTGTCTGGGGTGAATGCTGTCTTCTGCAATAGGGTATAGCATTCCATCCCTTGGTAGAAGTAGACAATTATTAGCAACTGCAA
This sequence comes from Tokudaia tokunoshimensis, assembly GCA_036184795.1. Classification (NCBI taxonomy): domain Eukaryota; kingdom Metazoa; phylum Chordata; class Mammalia; order Rodentia; family Muridae; genus Tokudaia; species Tokudaia tokunoshimensis. The sequence goes on along the minus strand of BTHU01000011.1, from coordinate 34,822,344 downwards.
TATTCTGTAATATTCTGAGCAGTTTTGTGGCAAAAATTAGGGCTTCTCATACCTTATGTTGGGGATTTTGTAAGATAGTGTTTATGTATTAGAGAGGACATTTTCAGCCCAAAAGTGACATTTTAAATTATGTATATATTAATATAGAATCTTCTATGTATCACAGGTTCTTTTTAGATAGAGGCTCTAGGATTTTATAAACTTCTTACTGTTCTTTTGACCTCCCTGCCTTCTATCTCTGTATTTCTCTTCCTCCACAATCCTTAATTTCAACACTGTCTTTCCCTCATTCTCCATCATATCACTCTATACCGCTACTCATGTTTCGATTTCTCTACCAGTCACCTCTCTCACAAGTATCCTATTTTAATTTCATGGTATGTGCAGTTACTATAGAATATGTATTCTCATCTGATAAGTGGGAGCTTGGAGCTTTTGCTGAGAGAGAACAGGTAACATTTGTCTTTCTGCCTCTGTGTTACCTAACTCAATAGATGTTTCCTAGTTCCTTCATTTTTCTTCAAAGTCCATGACTTCATGTTTCTGTACAGTTGAATAATATTCCATGCTGCATATTAACTGCATTTTCATTACCAATTCATCAGTTTAAGGACATTTGATTGTATCCATTTCCTATCTCTTGTGAATAGGACACAGCCCAGCAAGTTTTCTGAAGAGTAGAAGAGTCCTTTAGTTATATTCCAGGGAGTGGTAAAGCTTAAGCATATGGTAGCTATATTTTCACATTTTGAGGATTCTACACAATGATATGCCAGGGAGTGGTACAGCAGTGAATGAGTTCCCAATTTGGTAAGTGATTAAAAATAAAGTCAGCGGAGTTAGAGAAGGCATCTGACCTCAACTGCTGATGCAGAGAGATGGGATAGGAAGAGGGACAGGGACAGAGAGGGACAGGGTCAGAGAAGAACAAGGATGGAGGACTAGTATATGGACAGTTACAGGGATATTATATTTCAATCTGATCACCCTGTATCCTTATTGAGATTTAAAAGTCTTCCAGAAGGGCAGATTAAAGACATCTATGTGGAAAGTAGTTAGACATAGTCAAAATTCAAGTACAGTTTAAAAGATTTCTTGTAAAAAAATCTTTCTCTGAGTTTTGCAAAAATAACACTTGACAGAGAATATGATATGATTATTATGAATATTTTTGTGTATTTTATGTTGCCTAAGAAAATTGTGTCCAAAATTGCTATTCTGTCAGACATTATACTTTACAGGAAAATAGAATTGTCTACATTGGGTGCTGTTGAAATGTGCTCTAAGTATACAAAGTCTGAGTCAAACTGAAAAGGTAGGAGGATGAACAGATTCAGCCATCAATTTTTACCTGAGCTTTGTAGATTAACAAATGTTTGCCACTAGAGGAACATATCAGATTTTTGGCCACTTGTGACATTTTTGTTGAAATAGCTACAGTTCTACTCAATTTAGATTTCTCATTGCAGTAAAAATGTTTAAATGAGAAGTTGCTTATTGTTTTACTCATTAGAATTACTTTATTAATAATTGAATCTATAATATAGCATGGGAGGTTATAAGGAAGTGAAACATAGCTGAAGCATAATTACAAACTTCAAAATAGCTTTTCTGAATATGTTAGAGATCTTAAAGAAGAAATGAATACATTCATTAAATAAATATATGAAAACATATGCAAACAGTGGAAGGAAAAAATAAAACTTCTCAAAACTTGAAAGTGAAAACACAACCAATAACAAAATCTCAAACTGAAGGAAATCTGGAAATAAAAATTTATAAACTTATAAAGAAAACTTACAGGCAACTCTCCCCAACAGAGTAAAAGAAATGGAAATAACCATCTCAGGCACTGAAGACATGATATATCTCCATCAAATAAAATGTTATATCTAAAAATTAATTCTAAAACTGAAATACCCAGGAAATCTGTAACACTATGAGAAGGCCAATTATAAGAATAATAATAATAGAGCAAGGAAAAGAATCCTAGTATATTAGATTTTTTCAAAAAATTAGAGAAAATGTTCCCTAACCTAAAGAAAGAGGTGTTTGTTAAGTTAAAATGAGCATATAGAGCTTCAACTAGACTGAGCCATAAAAAGAGCCCTCTCAAGATATAATAACGAAAGCATTAAATTTACAGAAAAAAATTACATTACATTTAATAGGGAAAAAGACCAAATAACATATAATGTCTGACCTATTATATTAACATATCACTTTTTAGTGGATACATTAAGTGTCAGAAGGCCCTGTAAAAAGGATTCTATGGACTCTAAGAGACCGTAAATGCTAGTACACCATCATACTCAGGAAATGTTTCAATGACAGTAGAGAAAAATGACAATTTGACATAAAAGAAATTTAAGCAATATCTATCTGCAACCTGCACTTGTTAACCACATCCAGAAAATAACATACAGAATAAATAATCTCAGATAAGCCACAGCAACGAAATAATAAGAATCAATAAATTTTCAGCATCAATAGTCACAATTCCCCAATATAAGGACAGAGCACAATGCAGTCAATATGAAAACAAGACCCATTCTTCTGTTGCATCCAAGAAATACACCAAAACATCAATATACTTAAATAAAGATTCAATATTTTTATCTACCAGGGAAATTTAAATCAAAACTTTGAGATTTTCTCTTACACCTATCAGAACAGCCAAGAACAATAATATGAATGAATGTTCATGCTGGTGAGGATGAGGATGAGGAATAGGAGAACACTCATCATTGCTGCGCAAACTCATGCAGACTCTGCAGAAGTCATTGTATTAGGTCTTCAGAGAGATCCAGCTATAGCACTCTTGGTCATATACTCAAGGGACATTTAATCCTGCTACTGAAAGAGCTTGCTTGAATATGTTCATTGCTGCTTTATTGATAGTAGCCCAGAACTTGGAAACAACCCAGATGCTCACAAATAGATTTACACAATGGAATATTAAGCAACCATTAAAAAATGAGATCATCAAATTTGTAGGTTGATGCATCGAACAAGAACAAACACAAATTCTGATTGAGACAATCTAGATCCAGAAAAATATTGTATGTGTTCACTTATATGTTGATATTAGCCAATAAATAAATGATTTAAAAAGGCTACAATTCATAGAATAAAAAACACACACCCTTAGGTATAGAGTAAGGAACTAGAGGGAAGGAATCAATATTCTTAGGAAGGGGAAAAGGAATGAATATTTATAATGGCAGGGTGGAATAAGAAGATCAAATGAGAGGAAAGATAGGGGCTACTGAAGAAATATGGGAAGAAAAAAACTAAATGAAGTTCAGTTTTATTTGGAAACCTAATAAAGTTAAGTCTTCCTAAAATATATACATATATGAAAAAGGTCTATATGAAATCAACAACTATTGGAAAAACAGAGTCACCGAATTAAGCTTCCAGCATCAGCAGTGGGATAGATTTTTCTGCATAGATATGTAAAGGGATATCCCCAAGCAATCCAGCCTGTTGAAAAGACTGTAGATTGTTCTCAAACTGACCTCAAGGCCTTGTTGTGAAAATGATCTATACAACTAATTGAACAAGGAAAAGCTGGACTAGTATATTCCTAGATCTTTAAACCCTAAGGGTTTTTACTGCCTGGCAGTGGTGTCACACCTTTTAATCCCAGCACTTGGGAGGCAGAGACAGCTGGATTTCTGAGTTTGAGGCAAGCCTGGTATACAGAGTGAGTTCCTGGACAGCCAGGACTACACAGAGAAACCAGTCTCTGTGTAGGATCTCTTTGAGGACCCAACACAATGACTGTCTTTAAAAAAAGAGAGAGGAGAGAGAGAGAGAGAGAGAGAGAGAGAGAGAGAGAGAGAGAGAGAGAGAGAGAGAGAGAGGAGAGAGAGAGAGAGAGGAAGGAAGAAAGAAAAAGTGTTCTTACTACCAAAAATTATTCGGCATGCCACCAAAAGAAAAAAGGTGAACACCAAACAGATATAAACTCTTCAATCTACATTGACTTTATTTTTTTTTTAGATATTTTTTTTTATTTACATTTCAAATGCTATTCGCTTTCCTCATTTCCTCTCTGAAAACCCTCATCCCATCCCCCGTTCCCCTGTTCCACTCCAGTTTCCCTGTCCTGGCATTCCCCTACATTGGGGCAGTGAGGCTTCACAGGACCAAGGGCCTTTCCTCTCACTGCTGTGCATATGCGGCTGGAGCCATGGGTCCCTCCGTGTGTATTCTTTGGTTGGTGGTTTAGTCTCTGGGAGCTTTGGAGGTACTGGTTGGTTCATATTGTTGTTCCTCCTATGGGGCTGCAAACCTCTTAAGTTCCTTGGGTCCTGTCTCTAGCTCTTCCTCTGGAGACCCTGTGCTCAGTTCAATGGTTGGCTGATAGCATCTACCTCTGTATTTGTCAGGCATTGACTTCTTATCTGAAATGATATGCTAGTGCAATGGTGACCCAAAGACTGTTGGAGTGACTAAAATGGTTTGAATAAGAATGGCCTCCATAGACTCATAGATCTGAACATTTAGTGATTAGGGAGTGGTACTACTTAATAGGAATATTAAGAGGTGGGGCCTTTTTGTAGTAGATGTGGCCTTGTAGGAAGTGATTCACTGGGGTTGAGCTTTTGTGTTTCACATTCTCAAGAAAGGCCTAGTGTCTCTCTCTTTCTTGTGGTTGCCTGCCAATCTAGATACAGAACTCTCAGCTACCTCTCCAGCACCATGTCAGCCTGGATGCCACCATCCTTCTACCCATGAAGGCAATAGACTAAACATATGAAACTCTAAGCCAGCCCCAATTAAATGTTTTCCTTTATAAGCATTGCATTAATGGTCATGGTGTTTCATTATAACAATAGTAACATTAACTAAGACAATAACCAACTAATATCTGATTTAATTTAAGGCTCATTCCATGAAATGGAAACCAAACTCAATGCAGCTTTGCCACCAAGTAGCTGAAACTAGATAAGTTAGGGACCTATGAGAAAATCAAACACTACTGTTCAAAAATAAATTTGTCAATAAAATGACTCCTAGTCATAGTCAGCTATTCTCATACATCAACACCTTGCCCACCCATCATCAGAGACGAGTCTTCCTGTAGCAGATGCAAACAAATACAGATATCTATAACTAGAGAATATTCAGAAAGTGAGATATCCAGGAATACCACAAAAAAGAATGTCTTGGTCAAATTCTTCCTCTCAAGGGAAGAGGGGACTGAAGGATTGTCAGAGATGGAGGAGATAGAGGATTTGAAGGAAACAAGTCGTAGTTGACAGAGGAAAACCATTGTTTGAACATACTTGGAGAAATGCTATTTTCAATTTAAAAATTGCTAACATGTTTATAAAAAATGCTAGAAAATAAAATGTGACTAAAAGTACTGTAAAATATTTCTTTCCTTTGAAAAAAAAGAAGCATCAATTGCCTTGCATCTAATCTTGCAATCCTGATCACATTGAGATCAAAGCATTGAACCCACACAGCTAAGAGCAGAGGAGTAAAACAGATTACAGATGAGAATCTTGTTCAGAAAATAGTTCTATAATAGTTATATAATTAAGGAAAAGAAGTGACACTGCAAAGATGTTCTTGGGAAATAATACATTTCACATCTCCTTTAAAAAATATGACTACATTTTCCTTAAAACACCAAAACTAACTCCCAATGTTTATTTCTTATTTCCATTTGTTCCCTCCATTAAGTAAAATTGAATAAGGGAGACATTTTAACTTGTTTTTGCTACTACTTGCTCATTTCCCTTTAGTCCATACATCTCAGTAATTCTATGTAGATTTTTAAATTAGCTCTATAGAATGCAATAGGATTGATCAAAAGACAATCAGATGGATGCATTTCTAGTGAATAAATATTCCACACCTTGGTACACTGAGATGATACAGTGCCAAGAGATTTGTAGAAACCTAGCCAGTTGTACAATAGAGAGCACTCTGAGAATAGGGTTGCAGGAAGAAGCTGGTAGTCTGGTTTTCTATTCCTAGAGGCAGTCTTAAAGCAGGAGTATGAAGAGACCCCAGGCAGAAGGACTGAGAGACATTATGCTTCCAAACAAATGTCCCATTACACCTCAGAAGCCTGATGTGAGGCAGATAAGTTATAGCAAGAATTTAGACTTTGAGACTACTGACAATCATCTCAAATATTGACAATGCTGAGGTACCCAATGATACTAATGTTGTTGCTAGGAATACCTCTGACTAAATGAGAAATCGCTCACATAAGTGATTAGGCGCTTTACTTGGGTGAATCTGATATACATTTAGTTTTACTTCATCCATGTCTCTGGTGAGAGGATTTGTTTCCCCTCCCATTCTTTGTAGTTTTGCATGTTTCCTTATTTACCTTAGCATGGCATTCATGACTTCTGCACTGATAACCTCAAATTTGCTTCATTCTTTCTTCAATCCAGACTTCATTATGTTGCATAGTTAGTTTTAAATCTAAGTCCAGTAAAGCATAATGGGACAGACTTATAAACCATATTAAATGCAAATTTTCCTGTAAAGTATTTAGAAGTTTAAAGTAGAAAACTGACAAATTAGTCTAACTTCAGATCTTATGGCTGTGGAATAATGCTACATCTGTCATTTATATACAATTTTTCTTGATGTGTTCTTGCCGGGAGCCAGCCCTGGCAGACGTGTTTCTTCTTGGTTCTTCTTGAGGCAGCGGAGGGGGGAAGAGCGTCGGTGGGGGTAAGACTCTGTCTTATGAAATTCTGAGGGTAAGACTTTGTCTTACGGAAAATTTAGGGTTGCTGTATAATAAAAAAGTTTACTTATCTAAGTTTAAGTTACTATGCTACTGTAGCTGACCTGTCTTCTATAATCCTCTGAGGCCAGAAACTGCAGTTTCTGGCATTTAGCACCTCTTCCTCAAACTGCTAAAGATTAGGTAAATTGCCTTTGTACTGTCTCCACAGGAGCTGCTGGGCTCTAACTTTCAGCCTGATAGTCAGAAGTCGCAGGGAGAAAAATGGGGTTAGTGAGTTTATTACTAAGTTGTAAAAAGTTTCCTATCAAAGCTATCTAAGAGTGAAAAGCAGAAAGATTCTAAGTGGAGAAAGGGAAAAATTCTTCTAAGTGGGGAAAGGTAAAACGAGAGAGAGAGAGAGAGAGAGAGAGAGAGAGAGAGAGAGAGAGAGAGAGGGAGGGAGGGAGGGAGGGAGGGAGGGAGGGAGGGAGGGAGGGAGGGGGAGGGGAGGGGAGGGGAGGGGAGAGGAGAGGAGAGAAGAGACTGAGAGAGTGAGAATGAGAAAGAGATGATTCTCTCTTTTGTCTTCAGTATTTATACATCTTTCAGAATACATGATCACATGTTACAAGGTTCATCACAAGTTCACACAAAAATCAAACCATAAATTGAAATAGTAGTTTACAACAGAGAATGTTTACATGCATATCCATTAGGAGCAATTATCTAGCTAAACATCTACTATTTCCCTTCTCTACAGGTTCATAGAAAGTTTAACACCATAACTAAGTTATAAGTGAAGTTTTGTATAGATAAACCCAGTAAATATTTTATGTTCTGTCCTAGCACCTATAATAAATCGTTAGTTCCCTTTTTATGACCTTCGGTTAATTGTTTTACAACCTCTTGGAATGTGCTCTGAGTAGGAGAAAGTCTGGTTGCCATCTAAGAGCAATTAACTAGGGACACTGGGGAGACTGGCAGAATTCTCTCTCATTGCAGTTTTGACTATCAGAAAAGGACCTAATAGAAGTTCCACTATAAAAGAGCTTAATAATCACGGAATATAATTTTAGGAATTCTTATATGATCATCATTAAAACTTAAGTCATCTATTTGTCTGTATAGCACCACTATAAGACAGTACATCTTTGTGGATCTGCAGAGATCTGCTCCAAAGGAGTGTGCTATTACTTATTGATTATTATATATGTATAATAATAACAGGAAAGCATATTAATAGCAGGAATCTTTCCTAAAATTAGTCCCCCACAGACTTACTGAATGAGGATTCACCTGTCGCAGATTATATAATAATCCAAAGCAGGCCATTTCAGGATGATCACCTGCTAGTATATTAGCTTGTCCCATTATGGCTCCCAACATGTTCTGAGGAATTCATTCTTTCTGACTTTTAAAATAGAAAATATCAAAACTTCATCTTAACTTTTCTTGTATGATAACTTATATATTCATTAGTCACCAGGTAACCAAAAGAACTATTCCACATGTCCTTCTTTTATCTTTTTGTTCCAATCAAATTTTAATATTTACACAATTGTAATATGCGCAGTAGAATCATGAGCCAATAGCAATTCTTTAAAAAATTTGCCAAAAAAAAAAAACAACACAATAAAAACTAAAAAATCTAAACCAAAGTTTAAAAAGCAAGCAAACCAAAAATCTAAAGGATCAACAATGAACTGCTATGCTGAGGAGATGTGTAGGAAATGGTCAAAAGGCAGGAACAACAGAAAATGGCTGTATCTATCTGGCTTCTACCTTGGACTTTTGGAGGGTTTTATTTGTTTGGGATTATTTATTTATTTACTGATTTTACTATATTTTCACTTTAAAGATGCATCTAATTCTTATTTACCTACAAATCCACAGACACCAGTTTGAAGCCGTCTACTCATTGCTGCAGCTTGGGGCTGGATTTGTTTCTAGAATGACATCTGTAGTCAAATTTCTCAAGTTTACTTGCCTGCCCAGAAGTACTTGTTTATTGAATTTCACATTTATACTGCTTTATACTTAGATTTCCATATGTTGTGCCATTCTGTTCCCGAGCACAGTATGTTGAGTACAAGGTGTCATATATTTATCACATTTCCATAATTTTCTCATACTTTATTAGACTGAATGCCTAAACTTTTGGGCTTTTTGTATAATTAAAACTGCAATCATTTGATAAATTAAGAAACAAGATTTAAAACTCTCAAAGCTCTGTTTACTTCTAACTTTTATAACAGTTAAGTATTTCAAAAGGACAATGTTTGAGAAACAACAAGAGTTTATAACTCTATAGAACAGATTTAAGAAAATAATTTCTTTCAATGGAAAAGGTTTGGCACTCATTGTGCTCTATGGAAGTCTGTTTTATAAATTATTATATATGAAAATATAGAATTAAATCAGCCTTGGCTATATAAAATAATAAAATAAGAAATCAACCATTACAATGTACACAGTAAGTTAAAAATTGCTTTCAACAGTGCTAAATTTCATTAATACATCATTTTAATTTCATAATCTTTATTCCTTTCAATGTTTCATTTTGCGTGTTCTGAATGTTTTGGTTTTTAACATAAAACAACATACCTCCTATAACTTTGGTTTAAAATTTAAAACAAAGCTACCATAGAAGTATTTCAAACATGTTTGTATTCCTCAAACATGAATTCAGAAATACATATACTCTCATCTTAAAAGTAACAAAAGTCTCTAAGAAAACGATGATGTACATTTGATTATTTTTCCTGAGCTATGTGAGCTATATTGTCTAGAATTATTAAAGGGAAATAAAACAACAAGATAATTGAAGAGTCATAGTGAGGGAAATGTGTAAAAAATAAGGGGATATTGATATTAGTACTTAGTCTTAGAACATGATTAGTAAGGTATGGGTTTCCTCTAGTCCTGAGAAAAATCAATAGTAAAGAAGTTCTAAATGAATCACAATTTTATCAGAAAAACAAATTGTACCACTAGTGTTTTAGTACACAAAAGATTTTCTTAAATATAAAAATTCAAATGAATATTTATCAACTTCAAATTCATTTTAAGCTCCCCTTTTCTAAGGATCTATGAATCCTAATTGTGAATAGTTTAGACTCGAAGTTGCCACATTTTATTTCTAGCAGGAATTTAAAAACCCATCAGTTGCTTTTGGTTTGTTGTTTGTTTGTTTATTGTTTGTTTAAACCCAGGATCTCACTAAAAGTCTAAAATGGGCTTGAGATAGCACATTTGGGATTTCTTCCACAGTAAACTCAGACATAACTCCAAATCTGTAAGATGATACAAACATCAAGTTCAGAAGGGGATGTAAGAAAGTGAGGAGGCATTACCAACTCACAGGCCAGATCTCAGAGGACTGGTTTGTTGGCTCATTTTGTGTTAGTTTCATCCACAAAGTGGCACCTATTTAGTGCTAATTGTAGTACGCATGTCAAGGTGCACATATCTATAGACTGATGAAGATTATTTAGATGACAAACCTCCAAGCATTGTGTCATCGATCACAATGAGATTAAGATGTTGGAATAAAACCAAGATTTTTGGATGGCTTTCCTAATGTTCCAAACACATCCTTTCTTTTGCACTGTGTCTGGTGACCTCTCTCTGAGATTGTTACAAGGATGCAGGTACACAGAGGTATTTATTACTCAGATGCTTCATTTTTTTCTGGGAGGGAGAGAATCTTCGTCCTTTATGGTAACCTTTGGCTGATTTGTCTCTACTTTGATCATGGTATAATGAAAATGTGCAATATTACAGTGGTTTGTGACTGATGAACTGTGGAAATTTCTTTTTATGCCTCAGTAGTTTTTAATTTCACTATTTCAATTTCCAAAATTGTATTTAGTTTAGCGATTTACTATATTGTTTACTATGCTATGGCCTCTATTAGTTTTTTTCAATGTTGTAACATTTGATTGTTTCCACAGTTCTCATTTGGCCAGTCTCGTCCTTGGAAAAAAAAAATAAAAGGAGTTTGCATAAGTTCTGGTTTATACACTGTAAGATATTAAAATTTAAGTTCCTATAAATGCTTGCTTACCGATAGTAAAGGACTAAAACTTAGCACATACACATATTATGTTAGGAGATTATATTTAATAAATAACAAAGAAAAATACTAGTGTTGTAGTCCTTAAATTTATTATATGAGATTATGCACTTAATTACCTATATTGCTTGTGCTTGTACTGTAAACCGAAAATATGCTATCTAGTTATATCTTAATGGTCTTGGAAAGCAGTTACCTAACAAGGCCTGTGGAAATTCCAGTGAGATCTTTAAAAATAAATAAATAAATGAATAAAAGAGTAAAATGAGCCACTGAGGAACAATAAGCATGGCCGAGAAAATTTTCAGTGACTCTTAGATATTAAAAGTGGATCTTGGAAATAGCAAAATCTTACCAACATGGCTACCTAAACATTACCTGTACAAGGACACTATGAACTGGGAAAACCAGGAAGACCTCTACAGACAATTAAGGATTACTGAAAGAAAAAAAAGGAATGCCAACTGGCTGTACAACACTCAGCGGTCAGCCCTGGAAACACTTATGCAAGCAAAATTGAACAGACTGAGGAGTAAATATTTACAAATTTTGTAATGGATGCATGTGAGTGTGCATTTCTCTGTGAATGTACGTGTGTGAGCATGTGTACATGTGTGTGGAGTCTAAGTCACTTTTTTACTGTTGCGACAAAACACCATGATCATGGCATTTAATTTCCAGACTCATGGTTCCAGAGAGTTGAAGTCTCCATCCATCATGACTGGTAGCATGGCTGCAAGTCGGTAGACTTGGTGTTGAAGAAATAGCCAAGAGTGTATATTTGATCCACAAACAAGAGGGAGTGAGTAACAAACCTAACTGACATGGGCTTTTGAAATCCTAAAGCCCACTCACTGTCTTAGTCAGGTTTTCTATTTCTGCACTAGAATAATGACCAATAAGCAAGTTTGGGAGGAAAGGATTTATTTTATTTACACTTCCACATTGCTGTTCATTACTAAAGGAAGTCAGGACTGGAAATTAAGCAGGTCAGGAATCAGAAATCGATGCAGAGGCCATGGAGGAATGCTACTTACTGGCTTCCATTCCCTGACTGCCTCAGGTTGCTTTCTTATGGAACCCAAGACTACCAGCCCAGAGATGGCACCATCCATAATGGGTTCCCCCCATCCTTGATCACTAATTGACAAAATGCCTTACAACTGAATCTCATGGAGGCATTTCTTAAGAGAGACTCCTTTCTCTGTGATAACTCCAGCTGGTGTCAAGCTGACACTCCAAACCAGCCAGTACACCCACCACCCATGATATACCTCTTCAAGCAAGGTTATACCTCCTATTCCTTTTTAAACAATTTTATCAACTGGAGACCATATTCTAATATATTATCCTCATGTCAACTATATCATAATATACAAATATATATGCATATATATATATATATATATAATATAACAAGGCTATGAATGGGAAAGAAACCAAGGGCTTGTGTGGGAGCATTTGGAGGGAAGAAATTGAAGTGTAAAACAATGTGCTTAAAGTATAATTTAAAAGGTATTTTTAAAAATCTTTTAATTCATATTTAAAAATTAATAAAAATCATAATTGGATGACTCCAGGACACTTTGCATGCAGGATAGAGAAATCAATCCAAGAATATCTCTCCCTGTTGGCTAGCTTTCATCATGCTAAAAGGTGCTATGGAGGCTGCAAGGGGCAATAAAAGATATCAATGACCTTCCCTAGCCTCGGAACCCTCATATTAAGATACCAAGTAACCAGAGAAGATAGACTCACTCTGAAATGGGAAATACTCTTTACAGAGAAAGAGAATTCTTCATTTTAATGGATTTGAAGCTTGTTTACAGAAGGAATTCATAGCTAGTACTGTAACCATGGTCAAAATGCATGGCATAGGCCAAAGGAGAGTACCTTTTGGTATTATTTTGTTAAAAAAAAAGTCCTGTCAACGTACTTTCTGGATATCTATGTTTATGTCCATAGTATGTTCTGCTTTTAACCCAAGTCATAGAAGCTACTTAATGCAGTGGAGAGTGATTAGAGCCCTGGTTCATTAAGCTTCCAAGCAATTAAATAATTAAATGACTCTTGTTGCTTAACTTTCAATGGAACTATGCCACTGTACCCACTATACATAGAAGCCTCAAAGGCTCAGGGTAATCACAGCAAAGGGGCTGAAGAATTTAAGAACCAAAGAAGGGAAGAAGTATTGTAAGATGATGTCTTCTTTCCATGATCTGATCGTTACACACATGAACTCACAGCAATTGTTGTTACCATCACAGACCTAAAGAATATGAGACCAATAACAAGTCTGTAGAGTAGCATGGAGACAGAAGGCGCTCCAGATATCCAGGTCTTGGTAAGAATATATTGATAATGAGTTGGTGACTGCTCAGAGTTACTTTTCTTTAAGAAAGCAGCTACTATTAGACTTCTCTTTCTGTTTCCATTTGCATATCCACTGAAATTGGGATGATCTAACTGGACTCAGTGGACTCCTCAACCAACAAAAAAGAGCAACATTCTCAGTGCAACTTAATATGATATTGAAAGGGAAATACATTACAGTGGTGTTGGAAAATGGGATTTGTTATTGATGTGACTAAAATGCATTGCATATATCTTTGAAATTTCAAAGAATAAATAAAAAGCAAAGTACAGAACAAATCTTTATGTCACAGTTTTCTCACCTTAGAACTCTGTCAAGAAAAACTGAAATTGTACTTGATATCAGGTATTAGAATAAAGGTGTGTAAATAGTAATCACTAACTAAGAATGTTCTCTGAATTGACACACAGAAATCATCTTAAAACAACATTCTTCACATGTTCTTGAAGAAATTTGTGTAAAATCAAAAATGCTGAAAATAAAGTTGTATAGGTTAGACTAACATCAAGTCATTGCATTTACATGAATTAAGTCATTAAGCTATTATAATGCCTATTGTAATGCTGGTGTTTAAGAGTGGCCATTACACTCTTTTAGAATCTCCATAAATCTCCATTGGGATTTTCACCCAGGAGTGATCAGTGCATCTGTTTAGTCTTGACCCCAGAACTCTTGCTTCTGTCTTAGAAGACAGTTATCATATGCATTTCTCTTAGGTGAACTAATAAAAGTCACTATCAGCTCTACCAACTTAAATATTTGAAGAAATAAAAGATTAAGCCATATTCCAAGGATGTTGTAGCTACAGCATGTATCACTAAATTACATTTCTGCTAAAAAAAAAAAAAAAGCAGTTTGGACTTCCATTATGGAATTGTAGTTTCATTTTCACAATGACACCAAACACACATGCCACTAATTAGTATATATAATATTTAGGGAATGGATTAATAATAAGGAAGTTTATTAACTATAATTATTTAAGTACTCATGAAGAAGTCAGCTGACCTCTATGACTTTGCAGAAAATAGTATAATCTCATCTAAAATACTAATAAAGAATGCTTCCCATATGTCAGCAAAGCTTCAAAGTCAGAACAGAAATCAGTATGATTAGATATGCACAAGCTGATTGTAAAAAGCAAAATGTCTGAATACTAAGAGATTAAGTATACCTATTTCACTAGTTTATTAAAATTAATTTTCTGAAATTTAGTTTTTTTATTTTATAGTTTAAATTTCAATTTATTTTTATTGATACTTCACATTTTAATACACAGGTCATTTTTTTATTATTTATTTTATTTTATTTTTTTAATTTACATTCCAAATCACTTTCCCTTTCCCGTTTCCTCCCTCCCCGAAAGTCCCATAAGCCCCCTTCCCTCCCTCTTTTCTCCATTCAACCCCCTCTCGTTACTCTGTCCTGGCGTTCCCCTACATCCAGTCTTTCCAGGACCAGGGGTCTCTCCTTCCATCTTCTTTGAAATCTATTGATATGCGGATTGTGTCTAGGGTATTCCGAGATTCTGGGTCAATATCCCCTTATCAGTGACTGCATACCATGTGTGTTCTTTTGTGATTGGGTTACCTCACTATTTTCAAGATCTGTCCATTTACCTAGGAATTTCGTGAATTCATTGTTTTTAATTGCAGAGTAGTATTCCATTGTGTAAATATACCACATCTTCTGAATCCATTCCTCCGTTGAGGGACATCTGGGTTCTTTCCGGCTTCTGGCTATTATAAATAAGGCTGCTATGAACATAGTGGAGCATGTGTCCTTATTGCATGCAGGTAAAGCCTCTGGGTATATGCCCAGGAGTGGTATAGCCGGATCCTCCTAGAGTGTCATGCCCAGTTTTCTGAGGAACCGCCAGACTGCTTTCCAGAGTGGTTGTACCAGCCTGCAATTCCACCAGCAGTGGAGGAGTGTTCCTCTTTCTCCACATCCTCGCCAACAACTGCTGTCTCCTGTGTTTTTGATCTTAGCTATCCTGACTGGTGTGAGATGTAATCTCAGGGTTGTTTTGATTTGCATTTCCCTAATGACTAAGGATGATGAACATCTCTTTAGGTGCTTCTCAGTCGTTAGACATTCTTCAGGTGAGAACTCTTTGTTTAGCTCTGTACCCCATTTTTTAATAGGGTTACTTGCCTCTCTGGAGTTTAACTTCTTGAGTTCTTTGTATATATTGGATATTAGCCCTCTGTCGGATGTAAGGTCGGTAAAGATCATTTCCCAGTTAGTTGGTTGCCGCTTTGTCTTTTTGACAGTGTCTTTTGCCTTGCAAAAACTTTGTAATTTTCAATATAGTACTTGAAGTTCTAGCTAGAGCAATTAGACAACAAAAAGAGGTCAAAGGGATACAAATTGGAAAGGAAGAAGTCAAACTATCACTATTTGCAGACGATATGATAGTATACATAAGCGACCCAAAGAACTCCACCAGAGAACTCCTACAGCTGATAAACGACTTCAGCAAAGTGGCTGGATATAAAATCAACTCGAGCAAGTCAGAAGCCTTCCTATACTCAAAGGATACACAGGTCATTTTGAAAGACTATTCTGTTAGGTAAATAGTTCTATATAGTTAAGTACCATTCAATTGGATTACATTTACAAATTGAGTGCATAATATTATTTTCTTTTAAGTTAGTTTTAAAGTTAGAATCTAGACTTGTGGGTTTCATTACAGCATTTCATTAAATCAATGTAATCCACTATATAAACAAACTCCAAGAAGAAAGCAACATGGTCATTTCATTAGATGCTTAAAAAGCATTTGACAAAATTCAGCATCCTTTCGTTTTAAAGGTGTTAGAAAGAACAGGAATTCAAGGCCCATACCTGAATATAGTAAAAGCAATATCCAGCAAGCCAGTACCCAATATCAAACTAAATAGAGAGAAACTTGAAGCAATTCCACTGAAATCAGGGTCTAGACAAGGCTGCCCTCTCTCTCCATATTTACCCAATATGGTACTTGAAGTTGTAGCTAGAGCAATTAGACAACAAAAGGAGGCCAAAGGGATACAAATTGGAAAGGAAGAAGTCAAATTATCACTATTTGCAGATGATATGATAGTATATTTAAGTGACCAAAAAAACTTCGCCAGAGAACTCCTACAGCTGATAAACAACTTCAGCAAATTGGCCCGATATAAAATTAGCTCAAGCAAGTCACTTGCCTTCCTATACTCAAAGAAAAAACAGGCTGAGAAAGAAATTAGGGAAATGACACCCTTTACAATAGTCACAGACAATGTAAAATACCTTGGTGTGACTCGAACCAAACAAGTGAAAGATCTGTATGACAAGAACTTCAAGTCTCTCAAGAAAGAAATCAAAGAAGACGTCAGAAGATGGAAAAACCTTCCACACTAATGGATTGGCAGGATCAATATAGTAAAAATGACCATCTTGCCAAAAGCAATCTACAAATTCAATACAATCCCCATCAAAATCCCAACTCCATTCTTTGTAGAGTTAGAAAGAGCAATTCTCAAATTCATCTGGAATAACAAAAAACCCAGGATGGCTAAAACTATTCTCAATAGTAAAAGAACTTCTGGGGGAATAAGTATCCCTGACCTCAAACAGTACTACAGAGCAATAGTGTTAAAAATTGAACGGTATTGATACAGTGGCATGCAGGTAGATAAATGGAATAGAATTGAAGACCCAGAAAAGAATCCACACACCTATGGTCACTTGAACTTTGACAAAGGAGCTACAACCAGCCAGTGGAAAAAGATAACCATTTCAACAAATGGTGCTGGTTCAACTGGAGGTCAGCATGCAGAAGAATGCAAATTGATCCATTCTTATCTCCTTGTACTAAGTTCAAGGGCAAGAGGTTCAAGGACCTCCACATAAAAGCAGACACATTGAAACTAATAGAAAAAAAAAAAAAAACTGGGGAAGAGCATTGAGCACAAGGGCATAGGGGAAAATTTCCGGAACAGAACACCAATAGCTTATGTTCTAAGATCAAGAATTGACAAATGGGACCTCATAAAATTACAAAGTTTCTGTAAGGCAAAGGACACTGTAGACTGGATGTAGGGGAACGCCAGGACAGAGAAACGAGAAGGGGTTGAATGGAGAAAAGAGGGAGGGAAGGGGGCTTATGGGACTTTCGGGGAGGGAGGAAACGGGAAAGGGGAAATGATTTGGAATGTAAATTAAAAATAAAATAAGATAAAATAAAATAAATAATAAAAAAAGGATAAAAATGCAATGAACAAATTGGGAAAAGATCTTACCTTACATCTGACAGAGGGCTAATATCCAAGATATGCAAAACCTCAAGAAGGTAGTCTTCAGAGAGCCAAATAACCCTTTTAAAAGTGGGATACATAGCTAAACAATGTTCACCTGAGGAATATTGAATGGCTGAGAAGCACCTTAAGAAATGGTCAACATCTTTAGTTATCAAGGAAATGCAAATCAAAACATCCCTGAGATTTCACCTCACACCAGTCAAAATGGCTAAGATCAAAAACTCAGGAGACAGCAGGTGCTGGAGAGGTTGTGGAGAAAGAGGAACACTCCTCCACTGCTGGTGGATTGCAAGCATCCACTCTGGAAATCAGCCTAGCAGTTCCTCAGAAAACTGGGCATACTACTACTGGAGGACCTGGCTATTTCACTCCTTGGCATAAACCCAGAGGATTCTCCAGCATGTAATAAGGACACATGCTCCACTATGTTCATAGCAGCTCTATTTATAATAACCAGAAACTGGAAAGAATCCAGATGTACCTCGACAGTGAAATGGATAAAGAAAATGTGATATATTTACACTAAGGAATACTACACAGCTATTAAAAACAATGAATTCATGAAATTCTTAGGCAAGTGATAAAATATCATCCCAAGTGAGGTAACCCAATCACAAAAGAACACACAGGGTATGCACTCACTAGTAATTGGATATTAGCACAGAAGCTCAGAATACCCAAGAAACAAATCATATATCAAATGATGGCCAAGAAGGAAGGAGAGGATCCTGGTCCTGGAAAGGCTCAATGCAGCAGTGTAGGGGAATACCAGGACAGGGGAGCAGGAAGGTGTTGATTGGGGAACAGGGGGAGGGAAGAGGGCTTATGGGACTTTTGGGGAGGGGGGTATCCAGGGAAGGGGAAATCAATTGAAATGTAAATAAAGAATATATCTAATAAAAAAAAATGTTTCTCTCTGCACCCCAGACCTCACCTTCTCAGAATGTATTACCTTCTGTTATCTTGACTGGAGGGAGGTAGAAACTGAATGCATTCTTTTTTTTTTTGTTTCTGATAGCTAAGTTTATTGGCCCCTTCTACTTCTTTTGAGAATTATCTATTCAACTTATTAGCTCTGTCATAGAGTAATATATTATACTTATAAATTAGTAAGTTTGGTATTTAATTCTTACAGTTCTTTTATATTTTAGATATTATTCCTCTATCTGATATGTAGTTTGTAAAACCATTTCTCTTAATCTGTCTTTTTAGTCTGTTTCCTTAGCTGTCCAGATGTCTTAAATTACACTTGTCGATTCTTTGAGTTATTTCCTGTACTACTGATATTTTTTCAGAGTCTTACACATGCTTATTTCTTTTACCTATGTTTTCTTCTAGCAATTTTAGAGTTGCAGGTGTTACATTAACATCTTTGATCCATTGTGATTTTATGCTTTTGCAGGGTAAGGAAGATCTAGTTCCATTTTATATGTGTAGAAAGTCACTTTTCTGAGACCTCTTTTTTAAATTAATTAATTAATTTCTATACTTCATATTTTATCCCTTACCCATGTCCACCCTCCTTACTGTTTCTCATCCCATACCTCCTCCCCACCCCCTGTATTCACGTGGGTGTCCCCACCACCCACCCCACCTGACCTCTAAACTTCCTGGGGTCTCCAGTCGTCTTGAGGGTTAGGTGCATCATCTCTGAATATGCACAGACCCTGAAGGCATCTACTGTAGGTTTGTTGGGGGCCCTCATATCAGCTGATCTATGCTGCCTGTTTGGTGGTTCAGTGTTGGAGAGAACTTGGGGGTCCAGATTAATTGAGACTGCTGATCCTCCTACAGGATTGCCCCTCTCCTCAACTTCTTTCAGGCTTCCATAATTCAACAACAGGGGTCAGCTGCTTCTGTCCATTGGTTGGGCGCACATATCTGAGTCTGACTCTTTCAGTTGCTTGTTGGGTCCTCTGGAGTGCGGTCATGCTGGGTCCATTTTTGTGAGTGCTCCATAGCCTCAGTAATAGTGTCAAGCCTTGGAACCATCCCTTGAGCTAGATCCCACATTGGGTCTGTTGCTGGACCATCTTTTCCTCAGGATCCTCTCCATTTCCATCCTTGTAATTCTTTCAGACAAGATCAATTATGGGTCAGAGTTGTGACTGTGGGATGGCCCCTTCTCCCTCTTCTTGCTGGATGAGGACTCTATAATTTTCCTCTCCCTACTCTCAAGCATTTCATCTAAGGTCTCTCCCTTTGAGTCTCGAGAGTCTCTCTTGTCTCAGGATGAGATCTCTTTGTTAAAGAGGCGGACTTTTCTCCAATGTATGCATTTGACATCTTTGTTAATAAAGGTGACTTGAGCTGTGTGAATTTACTTCTGGATGCTGTGCTGTGTTCCGTTGGTTTCTGTGTCTGTTTTTGTGCCAGTACAATGTGGTTTGTCTCTACAGCTCTCTACCTAATTTGAACTCAAGTGCTCTGCTACCTACAACTCCGCCCTTTCTGTTTTGGATGGCTTTGACTTTTCAGCTACTTCTGAATGAATTTTCAGATGTTTTTCTTACTCTGTAAAGAATGCTATTATATTTTCATGGAGATTGCACTATGAAAATCACTTTGGTAATTTATCCATTCTCACAATATTTTTTCTCATCTGTAAGCATGGGAAGTCTTTCCATTTTCTACTGTTTTCCTCAATTTCTGAAAAAATTTCATTATAGAATAATTTATCTCCTGGTTAGGTTTATTCTTAGACAATTAATTTTTAGAAGCTACTGTGGATGGTTCCTCCCCTGCTCCTGCTTTGTTCTTTTTTGACAAATTTATTATTAGTGTATAGAAAAACTGTTGATTTTTGTTTCCTGCTACCTTGCCAGATCTAAGCTTTTAAAGTATCAAGTCATGCCATCTGCAAATATGAATAATTTGATGTTTTTTCCTTTCCAATATGTATCCCTCATTTTTGGTCTTAGTGTTGCAGCTAAAACATGGAGCATTGCACCATATAAGAGTAGAGAGGTAGACAGATTTTAGAGGAAAACTCTCAGATTTCCTGGTTAGGATGTTGATATATATTCACCATATATAACTTTTCTTATGTTTTTATGTTTCTTCTATTCCCAGTTTCTTGAGGGATTTTATCATGTATTATCTATTTTTCAACATTAATTGAGATGATCAAGTGAATTTTGTCCTTAAGTCTATCAATGTGAACAATTGTATGTATTGATTTTTATATGTTAAACCAAACCTGCATTCCTGGAATATAAAATTAACTTCGGCATGAATTATCATCTTCTTAATATGTTCTTGAAATTGTTTTGCAAGAAGCTCATTGAATCTTTTATGCATGGAGCCTATTCATTTTTTACTTGAATATATTCTTCATTTACATTTTAAATTTTATACCCGTTCCTGGTTTCCTGCCTCCCTGAAACCTCCCAACCCATCCTCCCCTACTCTGCCTATAAGAATATGCCCCTGCATCAAAGATAAGAGAAATGATACCCTTCATGATAGTCACAAACAATATAAAGTATCTTGGTGTGACTCTAAGCAAACAAGTGAAAGATCTGTATGACAAGAACTTCAAGTCTCTGAAGAAAGAAATTGAAGAAGACCTCAGAAGATGGAAAAATCTTCTATGCTCATGGATTGGCAGGATTAATATAGTAAAAATGACCATCTTGCCAAAAGCAATATACAGATTCAATCAAAATCCCAACTCAGTTCTTCATCGAGTTAGAGCAATTCGAAAATTCATCTGGAATAACAGAAAACCCTGGATAGCTAAAACTTTTCTCAAGAGTAAAAGAACTTCTTGGGGAATCAGTATCCTGGACCTCAAGCTATACTACAGAGCAATAGTGTTAAAAATTGCATGGTATTAGTACAGTGACAGGCATGTAGATCAATGGAACATAATTGAAGACTCAGAAATGAATCCACACTCCTATGCTCACTTGATCTTTGACAAAGGAGCTAAAACCATCCAGTGGAAAAAAGATAGCCTTTTCAAAAAATGGTGAAGGTTCAACTGGAGGTCAGCATGCAGAAGAATGCAAATTGATCCATTCTTATCTCCTTGTACTAAGCTCAATTCCAAGTGGATCAAGGACCTCCACATAAAACCAGACACACTGAAACTAATAGAAAGGAAACTAGGGAAGAATCTTGAACCTGGGCACCGGGGAAAATTTCCTGAACAGAACACCAATAGCTTATGCTCTAAGGTCAAGAATTTACAAATGGGACCTCATAAAATTACAAAGTTTCTGTAAGGCAAAGGACACTGTCAAAAGACAAAGCGGCAGACAATACACTGGGAAAAGATCTTTACCAACCCTACATCCAACAGACGGCTAATATCCAATATATACAAAGAACCCAAGAAGTTAGACTCCAGAGAGCCAAATAACCCTATTAAAAATGGGGTACAGAGCTAAACAAAGAGTTCTCACCAGAAGAATTTCTAATGACTGAGAAGTACCTAAAGAAATGTTCAACATCCTTAGTCATTGGGAAAATGCAAATCGAAACAACCGTGAGATTCTACCTCACACCAGTCAGAATGGCTAAGTTCAAAAACACAGGAGACAGCAGTTGTTGGCAAGGATGTGGAGAAACAGGAACACTTCTCCACTGCTGGTGGGATTGCAAGCTGGTACAACTACTCTGGAAAGCAGTCTGGTGGTTCTTCAGAAAACCGTGCATGACACTCCCAGAGGATCCTGTTATACCACTCCTGGGCATGTACCCAGAGGCTTCTCCTGCATTCAGTAAGGACACATGCTCCACTATGTTCATAGCAGCCTTATTTATAATAGCCAGAAGCTGGAAAGAACCCAGATGTCCCTCAACAGAGGAATGGATTCAGAAGATGTGGTATATTTACACAATGGAATACTACTCTGCAATTAAAAACAATGAATTCATGAAATTCCTAGGCAAATGGTCAGAACTGGAAAATATCATCCATAGTGAGATAATCCAATCACAAAAGAACACACATGGTATGCAGTCACTGATAAGGCGATATTAACCCAGGAACTTGGAATACCCAAGACACAATTCACATATCAATTGATTTCCAAGAAGATGGAAGGAGACCCCTGGTCCTGGAAAGACTGGATGTAGGGGAATACCAGGACAGAGAAGGAAGAGGGGGTTGAATGGGGAACAGGGGGAGTGAAGGGAGCTTATGGGACTTTCAGGGAGAGAGGAACTGGGAAAGGGGAATTCATTCTGAATGTAAATAAAAAAATATAGAAAATAAAAACAAAAAAAGAATATGGCCCTCCACACAACCCACTCCCACCTACTGCCCCCTCAATTTCCCCACACTAGGGCATCTATCAAGCTTTCACAGGACCAAGACCTCTCTTCCCTCTGATGCCTGACAAGTTATTCCTCTGCAACACATTTGACTGGAACCATGTGTACCCTTTGGTTGATGGCTTAGTCCCTGGAAGCCCTGAGGTGTCTGGTTGGCCAACTTCTTAGTTCTTCCCAGGGTGTTGCAAACCCCTTCAGCTCCTCCAGTCCACCCTACAACTCCTCCATTGGGGACCCCAGGCCCAGGTTGGATGATAGCATCTGCCTCTGTATCTGTAAGGATTTGGCAGGGCTTCTCCAGAGACAACCACAACAGACTCCTTTCAGCTCGCATTTGTTGTAATTGTGGCATCATAGAATGAGTTGGGTAGTGTTCCTTAAGTTTCTATTTTGCGGAATAGTTTGAAGAGTATTGGTATTAGTTCTTCTTTGAAGATCTGCTAGAATTCCTCAGTAAACCCATCTGGCCCTGGGCTTGCTTTTATTTATTTATTTATTTATTTATTTATTTATTTATTTATTTATTTATTTATTTTTTTGTTGGAAGACTATTAACAACTTCTTCTATTTCCTCAGGATTTATGTCCATTTTGTCCAGATTTTCCAATTTTATTGAGTATAAGCTCTGATGATTTTTTGAATTACCACAGGTTTCGTTGTTATGTCTCCCTTTTCATTTCTGATTTTTTTTTAATTTGAGTAGTGCCTCTGTGCCCTCTGGTTACCCCGGCTAAGGGTTTATGTATCTTATTGATTTTCTCAAAGAACCAGCTCTTAGTTGTATTGATTCTTTGTATAGTTCTTTTTGTTTCTATTTGATTGATTTTGGACCTGAGTTTGATTATTTCCTGCTGTATACTCCTCTTGGTTGTATTTGCTTCTTTTTGTTCTAGAGCTTTCAGGTGTGTTGTTAAGCTGCTAGTGTAAGCTCTCTCCATTTTCTTTTTGGAGGCACTTAGAGTCTCTTAGCACTGCTTTCATTGTGTCCCATAAGTTTTGATATGATGTGTCCTCATTGTCATTAAATTCTAAAATGTCTTTAATTTCTTTCTTTCTTTCTTCCTTGGACAAGCTATCATTGAGTAGAGCATTGTTCAACATTCATGTGTATGTTTGTTTTCTGTTATCTTCGTTTGAACCTAAGACCAGCCTTTGGCCATGGTGATCTGATGGGGTGTATGGAATCATTTCAATATTCCTATATCTGTTGAGGCCTGTTTTATGTACAGTTTTGGAGAAGGTACCATGAGGTGCTGAGAAAAAGGTATATGCTTTTGCTTTAGGATGGAATGTTCTATAAATATCTATTAGATACATTTGGTCCACAATTTCAGTTAGTTTCACTGTGTCTCTGTTTAGTCTCTATTTCCATGATTTGTCCATTGTTGAGTGTGGGGCATTGAAGTCTCCCACTATTAATATGTGGGGTGGAATGTGTGCTTTGAGCTTACATGTTCAGAATTGAGAGTTCATTTTGGTAGATTTTTCCTTTGACGAGTATGAAGTGTACATCCCTTCCATTTTTGACAACTTTTGGTTGAAAATAGATTTTATTCGATATAAGAATAGCCACTTCATCTTGTTTGTGGTTAATTGTGGTTACTTGTGGCTTACTTGTATTCAGCAAAATGTTGGGTCCTGTTTACATATCCAGTCTGTTAGTCTATGTGTTTTTATGGGGGAATTGAGGCCATTGATATTAAGAGATATTAAGGAAAAGTGAGTATTGTTTTCTGTTATTTTAATTGTTAATGGTGGAATTCTCTTTGTGTGGCTATCTTGTTTTGGGTTTGTTGAAAGTAGATTATTGCTTTTTCTAGGATGTAGTTTTCTGCCATGTGTTGGTGTTTTCCACTCATCCTTTGTAGAGCTGGGTTTGTGGAAGATATTGTGTAAATTTGGTTTTGTCATGGAAAGTCTTGCTTTCTCTGTCAATTGTAATTGAGAGTTTTGCTCAGTATAGTAGCCTGGGCTGACATCTATGTTCTCTTAGGGTCTGTATGACATCTGCCCAGGATCTTCTAGCTTTCATAGTTTCTGGTGAGAAGTCTGGTATAATTCTGATATGTCTGCTTTTATATGTTACTTGATGTTTTTCCCTTTCTGCTTTTAATATTCTTTCTTTGTTAAGTGCATTTGATGTTTTGATTATTACATGACCGGAGGAATTTCTGTTCTGGTCCAGTCTGTTTGGAGTTCTGTAGTCTTCTTGTTAGGGAAGTTTTCTTCTATAATTTTGTCCAAGTTATTTACTGGACCTTTAAATTGTAAATCTTCACTCTCTTCTATACCTATAATCCTTAGGTTTGGTTTTCTCATTATGCCCTTGATTTCCTTGATGTTTTGAGTTAAGCTTTTAGCATTTTGCATTTTCTTTGACTGTTGTATCAATGTTTTCTATGGTATTTTCAGCACCTGAGATTTTTTTCTTCTATCTTTTGTATTCTGTTGTTGGTGTTGCATCTGTCACTCATGAATTCTTTCCAAGGTTTTCTATCTCCAGAAATGTCTCACTTTGCAATTTCTTTATTGTTTTTACTTCCATTGTTAGATACTGAATGGTTTTGTTTGATTCCTTCACTTGTTTGTTTGTGTTTTCCTGAAATTCTTTAAGGGATTTTTATGTTTCCTCTTTAAGGGCTTATACCTGTTGACCCATCTTCTCCCGTATTTACTTAAGGACTTTTTGTGTTTCCTCTTTAAGGGCTTCTACCTGTTGACCCATGTTCTCCTGTATTTCTTTAAGGGTGTTATTTATGTCTCTATTGAAATCCTCAATCAGCATCATGAGATGTGATTTTAAATCTAACTCTTGTTTTCCAGTTCATTGGGGTATCCAGGAGTAGTTGTGGGAGAACTGGGTTTGGATGGTGCCATGTTGCCTTAGTTTCTGTTGGTAATGATCTTGCCTTTGCCTTTTGTCATCTAGTTATCTCTGGTGTTAGCTGGTCTTTCTCAAAATTTTTCTTTCCATCCTCTCTCACTTTCTTTCATGAGCATGTGGGACTACCCCTGCATATCCCCTAACTCTGGCAAATCCAGTTTCTTGGAAGCTAGGCCCATCCTCTTCCACTGAGGCCAGACAAGGCAGCCCAACTAGAAGAACATATCCCACTTACAGGCTTTTGGAGTAGTCCCTGCTCCAGTTATTCAGAACCCACATGAAATCCAAACTCCACATCTGCTACATATGTATAGGCCTAGGTATAGCCCGTGTTTATTCTCTGGTTGCTGGTTCAGTCTCTGAGAGCCCCAGAATTACAGGATTTTAAAATTTGTTGATCTTCCTATGGAGTTCCTATCCCCTTCCAGGCCCTCAATCTCCTTCTATTCTTCCCTAAGAGTCCCCAAGCTCCATCCACTGTTTGGCTGTGGATGTCTATATCTATAGTAGTCAGCTGAAGGGAGGGTAGAGCCTCTCAGAGGACAGTGATGGGAGACTCCTGTCTGTAATCATAACAGAGTATCATTAATATTGGCAGGGATTAGTGCTTGCCCATGGGACATATCTCAAGTTTGGATGATTACTGTTTGGCCATTCCCAAAGTCTGTGCTCCATCCCTTGTCTCTGCATTACTTACAGACAGAATAAACTTTGGGAGGAAAGATTTGTGGGTAGATTGGTTTTCCTAGTGATTCATTGGTGTTCCTGCCTGGCTACAGGTGGTAGTGTCTTCAGGTTCCACATTCCCAATGTAGTGAGTCACATCTAAGTTCACCCCCATTATTTCTTGAACATCTCCCTTATCCCAAGTCTCTGTCTCATTCTGAAAATGTCCCCCACCTCCATATCAGTGACTGATTTCCATTCATTCTCATGACCATCTGGCCAGCTCTCCTTTCCCTCCCCAAGCCTGATCCTGAAGGCCCTATTCCCCTCCTTATTCCCTCTTGTATCTAGTTCACTGCCTCCATCTACTTCTTTCAACTATTTTATTCCCCTTTCTACCTGAGATTCAAGCATGCTAGCTTATGCCTTACTTCATGTTTTTCTTCCTTGGGTATGTGGAGTACAGCATAGGATGTAGAGAGCAGGAAATATGGCTGGGAGAAGGGAAGCTGAAATGTATGGTTCAGGCACTGCAGGTCTGATGAAGGTGGACAGAGATATGGGTGTGGCAGAGAATGGACTTCCAGAGGAGTTATCAGGCAGGTTAGGGCAGCTTGGTGTGCCCCAGAGGACTCAGGGTGCAAGGAAGGTAAGCGGAAATAGCCAGAAGCTGGAAACCACCCAGACGTCCCACAAAGTAAGAACGGATACAGAAACTGTATTTCATTTACACAATTGAATACTACTCAGCTATCAAGAATGAGGACATCAAGAGCTTTTTCCAGAAATGAATGGAACTAGAAAATATCTTGAGTATATCAAATATCAACAGAGACCTAAAAGGACATGCATGGTTTATACTCACTAGTAAGCGGATATTAGCCAAAAAGGTACAGAATACCCAGGACTCAATCCATAGAACTCAAGAAGATTAACAAGCCCAAGGCCCCAAGTAATAAGGATCCTTAAATCCCACTTGGAAGGGAGAAGAAATCAATCACAGGAGGCAGGGGTGGGGACACCTGGGTTGGAGAGAAGGGGTAGGGAAAAGGAGAATGTGATCAGGTTTTGGGGGAAGGAAGAACAGGAGAGAAGCTCCGAAGGCCAACAGAATGAACAGAAATATTTAACCTTAGAGGTTTGATGGTTAGGAGAATGGGGGACCCTCTAGAAAGTACCAGTGACCTGGGAGGTGAGAGACTCTCAGTACTGAAAGGGAAGGTCCTTAGATGCATGAAATGCCCAACAATAGGGAAAGGGAACTTATGGAGTCCACCTCAAGTAGAAAGACAGGGCATCAAGTAAGGGATAGGGTTGCCATCCCACAGTCAAATAATCTGAGCCAGAATTTTTCCTGTCTAAAAGAACTGCAGGGACAAAAATGAGGGACAGTCCAGTGACCAGTCCAAGGGATCCATCTCCAAGGCCTGACACTATTACTGATGCTATGGTGTGCTTACAGGCAGGAGCCTAGCATGCCTATTCTCTAAGAGGCCCAATAAATAGCAGACTTAGATGCAGATACTTATATCCAACCAATGAGCTGAAGTAGGGAACACCTGTGGTTGAATTAGGGAAAGGCTGGAAGAAGCTGAGGAAGACTAGCAGTCTAAATTAACCTGGATTCCTGAGATCTCTCAGACATTAAGCCACCAACCAGGCAGCATACACTAGAAGATATGAGGCCCAGACACATATACAACAGAGGACTCCCTAGTCTGGCCTCAGTGAGGGAAGAAGCACCTTACCCTTGAGTGATTTGAGGCCCCAGAGAGTGGGGAGGACTGCCAGGGGTTGGGTAGTGCAGTCAGAACATCCTTTTGGAGACAGGGGAGGAGGAATGGGGTGAGCAAATGTTTGGGGGTACACCAGTAAGTAGGAGGTAAAGACTGTACTGAAAATATAAAATAAATAAATAATAAACAAACAAACAAATAACTAAATAAAATCCTTCTGAGAAATACAAAAACAAATATATTTGCAAAAAATGACAAAATTTGGAATCATGAACTGTTTTATTACTCTTCTGCACATATTTTAAAACCCAAACTTTATTATATATGATCAATACTTTAGAACATCATTATGCGAGATATGTCTTTGGTAAAAACTTATTCTGTTCAAATTAATGTTCTCATTTTCATAACAAACTTAGGAGTATATTCTCAAAGTTTAGTTAAAAAAAAAAACACGTACAGACACACACACACTTGGGTGCTGGAAATATGGCTAAATGATTAAAAGTCCTGGATGCTCTTCAAGAGGACTTTGGTTCAATTCCCAGCACTCACACAGCAGGTCACAAAAGTCTATACCTCTGTTCTAGTCAATCTGCCATCCTCACATAGTCACACACGCAGGCAAAACACTATTGCATGTGAAATAAAAATAAATAACAAAAAATAAAACACACTTAGTTATTATTTTGTTCACTTATATATTCATTTATGAGATTTATTGGTCATCGGATAATATTACAAAGAACCACAAAAGAGTTTTAGGCAGATTCACAATTTCAAACTCTCATAAGTAATATATAAGAGTGTTTACTTCTCTACATTCTGGTAACAGTTTTCTGATCAGTCTTTTGGGTCATATTTTCCTGATGTGATTCAGTAGTATACAGTGAGTTCAAAATGAATTTAACAAATGAAAAAGAGATTGAACAACTTTTGAAGTATTTGTTACCCATTTAAAATTTTGGAGCAACACTTAAAATTTTCATATATTTTAAAATTAAGCCACCCACCCTTTAATGCTGACAAAAACCTCTATAAATTTCAGATACACGTTCTTGTCAGTTTCAGAATATAAATTGCTACCTATTCATTTTACCTTGCTTAGGATATCTTTGCATTCACATCATAATGTTCTTTGATGAGGTTTTTTTTTTTTTTTTGGTTAAATATAAGCAGTGTGGAATTAAAATGCCTTACTTTTGCAGTCATATTTTTCTATTGGATATTTTATTAGCATTTCAAATGTTATCCCCATTCCTGGTTTCCCCTCTGCAAAACCCCTATCCCTTTCCCCCTTATCCTGCTTCTATGAAGATGTTCCTATACCCACCTATCCACTCCTGCCTCACTGCCCTAGCATTCCCTACACTGGGCATCAAGCCTTCACAGGACCAATGGTGTCTCCTCCCATTGACGGCAGAAAAGACCCCTTTAGTTTCTTCAGTCCTTCTTCTAGCTCCTCCATTGCATTTGTGTTTTTTTTTTTATTTACATTCAAAATCATTTCCCCTTTCCCGTTTCCGCCCTCCCCGAAAGTCCCATAAGCCCCCTTCCCTCCCTCTTTTCCCCATTCAACCCTCTCTCGATTCTCTGTTCTGGTATTCCCCTACATCCAGTCTTTCCAGGACCAGGGGTCTCTCCTTCCATCTTCTTGGAAATCTATTGATACGCGAATTGTGTCTAGGATATTCCGAGTTTCTGGGTTAATATCCCCTTATCAGTGACTGCATACCATGTGTGTTCTTTTGTGATTGGGTTACCTCACTAAGGATGATATTTTCAAGTTCTGACCATTTGCCTAGGAATTTCGTGAATTCATTGTTTTTAATTGCAGAGTAGTATTCCATTGTGTAAATATACCACATCTTCTGAATCCATTCCTCCGTTGAGGGACATCTGGGTTCTTTCCAGCTTCTGGCTATTATAAATAAGGCTGCTATGAACATAGTGGAGCATGTGTCCTTATTGCATGCAGGGGAAGCCTCTAGCTATATGCCCAGGAGCAGTTGTGCTTTTTAAACATCATTTCTGTTAAGGAATGTCTGATTTCTATATTGATAGTTTGAAATATAAAATATTAGCACTTAAACATTTGTGTCTGAGTTCCATTTGCAATAATTTCTGTGTATGATATCAGTTAATATTACTATGATATATTTTTCAATATGTTTTTGCTTCTTTTCATGCATCACATCCACTGATAAATTTTCTTGGAAATATTTTCAAAAGCAATTGACCATAAAGGAGAGGAATAGTAATGTCTGGGTATCATTTTGCTCCATTGATGCTAATGTATACATTTATGTTAAGACAGAGCTATTGAATTTCTATGGATTTAGAATCTGTGCCCCTTTGGTTTCCATATGCATTTTCAAGGAAAATCATTCACTACTATTTTTGCTTTCTTTGTTTTGCTTTACATATTTTACTGAATCTGTGTGCAGACTAAGGTGTATCTTACCAGTATTCTGGGGACATGAAAAATCTTATCATTTATTTAGATCTTCTTTAAAGTTTATTCCACTAATGTTTTATAGGTACCAAGGAATAATTGGTATCTATAAAAATATACCAATATATTTTTATAAAACAATATATTATTCATTATTTTCATACTATTGGTAATAAAATTGTCTTTTTTCTTTCTTCTTCTTCCTCTTCCTCTTCCCCTTTCTCTTCCTCCTCCTCCTATTCTTCTTCTTCTTCTTCTTCTTCTTCTTCTTCTTCTTCTTCTTCTTCTTCTTCTTCTTCTTCTTCTTCTTCTTTTTCATTGTTGCTTTTTGAGATATGAATTTTTTTTCTCTGTGTAATCCCTGCCTATACTGGAACTTGCTCTGAAGACAAGTTTGATCTTGACTTGAGGAAATCTACCTGCCTCTGCCTCATAAGTGCTGGGATAGAGGCATGTGGAACCACCACCTGGAATAAATTATTTAAATTCATATTTGCATGGTAAGTTTTAGTTTATAGAATTATATATTATTGCTACTGAATGTAGTTTGCCTTGTAAGGCTTATGAACAATGAGTGTGCTGAATAATTGCACTTGCATCTTCTCACTGGAATCTAATTCTTTTAAAAAGATGCAGAAAAAAAGAATAAAGCAAATTTTGGAACTATCTAAACTCTTAATCTTTCCTAACAATAAAATACATTTTTATATCTTACATTAAGAATTCATTGACATACACATTCAGTTTGTTAACAAGGTGAAAACAACAATAAAATTGCTTTATTTAAGCTATTCTTAATTTTACATTAAGAAATCTATTACTATTTTCTCTTTATATTTTACAATACTTTTTATTTCTAAAAATGGTCTATTAGCCTAAATAAATTAATCAGAAGAAAATGTCTACATTTACTTAATTTGCACATGTTCAATCTCATAGTTCTTCACAGAAATAATAGTTGTTGTTGTCTAACTGTAAATTCCCCCTAGAGATCAACTATTCTAAATATAACTTACAAAAATACCATTTTGGTGTATTCATGTAAGTATTTATAATTTACACAGCAAATGCAACATTTGTTTATATGTTTCAGGTACATATACACAAATAAAATACATAAATATCATTTTCTCATTTAATATTTTTCAAAGATGTATAGAGTCTCTGTTACTTTTTTACAGCTGGTTTATGTGAGTGTTTGCTTTCAATCTATGTATAATTTTTAATTATGATTTTATCACCCAATGAACCTCAAAATGGCAAGTTTTAGCATCTATGTACCACAGCAGAGGGCAAACTAATGAGGCTTTTTCTTCTTGCATATTGATATCAGTTCTAGAGAACATTTTTCTGATCCACGGGGAGGTCAAAGAGCAAGATTTATTTACCTTCCTTGCTTCTTTTGCTACATAAAATATTTTAAATTATTACTAAAGAATATGCATCTTATACTTCTTTAATATACATATTAATGCTTGTTTCATATCGATACAATTGAAAAAAATCAGTCAGTACTGGAACAGGAAATATATTTTAAGAATTTGAGATGTAAAATGCAGTGCAAATGAACCAACTATAAGTTTTGGTAAAACACAAAACCAAACCATACTTTTGGAATACACACACACACAAACACACACACACACACACAGAGAGAGAGAGAGAGAGAGAGAGAGAGAGAGAGAGAGAGAAAGAGATTGAGTATATACAAAAGAGATAAGCACATTTAAATGCATACTTACAAAAAAATTTTATAATGACTTATTGAAACTATATTTTATTAATAACTTCTAAGAGTCCTAAGATCTTCCCAGAGGCCTATGCAAGCTCTCTCACATTTTAAAGACCAATCCATTAGGACTCATTTTCGTCTGAAGATAGTCTAAAATTTATCTCCATAGTCTGTGAATATTCATTCTCAGAGGCAAGTCATCATTAAATGAAATGACTTTCTTGTGAGGAAAAGCCTTATCAGAATTGTCCATCACTATTCTTTGCAATGGTTGCCATAGAGCAGCTGTTCATTATGTAATGAAATACAGTAATCGCCTTAATATTCACTTTATCTTGATTCAGTGCCATCTCTTTCAAATGCTGGTCAAAGGAATAATTTTATACAATAGAAGATTATGAGAAGGGTTCAAAACTAGTTTTAAGGGTTTCACAGCTATTGAATGATCACAAATTAAGTCAGAAGTACAGGTGCTAAATATATCTGAAGTTTAAATACACTGTGTCACATCATGTTTGGATTTTATAGCATAATTAAATATGATAATTACATAAGAATTGCAAGTTCAAGTCAAAATCATAGTTTTGTCTTGTTGATAAGTCATGTATAGAAATTCTTTTTAAATA
Source organism: Tokudaia tokunoshimensis (assembly GCA_036184795.1). Classification (NCBI taxonomy): domain Eukaryota; kingdom Metazoa; phylum Chordata; class Mammalia; order Rodentia; family Muridae; genus Tokudaia; species Tokudaia tokunoshimensis. The sequence goes on along the minus strand of BTHU01000011.1, from coordinate 34,789,518 downwards.
TGCATTTCATCCATTATCTTTCTGATACATATATATTTTGAAGCCCATGCTTCTTTATCCCCTTTATAATCATTGGCATTCATAAACGATTATCTCATTTTTTACCTTGTCTTTATTCTATATGTTCAAGCATATATCATTTTAACGACAAAACATTGCCTGAACTTACAGCCTTTGCTATCATCATTGAACAAAGGAGTTTATAAAACCTAACCCAGCTTATCACTACTATTCCTTGAACACAGCTTATAATAGCTCATCTGTAAGATGTATAATCCAATATTCAACTACTAAAGTGAAACATGGTTATCTTTTCTTTTTATGGTTTATTTGTTTAAATATTCATCAAATGTTTTTATTTTTTCCTCAGATACATTCTCTATTTACATTTGAAATGATTCCCCTTTCTGGTTCCCCCCTCTCCAAAAGTCCCATAAGCTCTCTTCCCTCCCCCTGTTCTCCAATCAACCCCCTCCTGCTTCCCTGTCCTGGTATTCCCCTACATTGCTGCACTGAGACTTTCCAGGACCAGGAGCCTCTTCTTCCTTCTTCTTGGGCATCATTTGATATGTGAATTGTGTCTTGGGTATTCCAAGCTTCTGGACTAATATCCACTTATCAGTGAGTGCATACAATGTGTATTCTTTTGTGATTGGTCTACCTCACTCAGGATGATATTTTCCAGTTCCACCCATTTGCCTAAGAATTTCATGGATTTATTATTTTTAATAGCTAAGTAGTATTTCATTGTATAAATATGTCACATATTCTGTATCCATTCCTCTGTTGAGGGACATCTGGGTTCTTTCTAGCTTCTGGCTATTATAAACAGGGCTGCTATGAACATAGTGGAGCATGTGTCCTTATTGCATGCTGGGGAATCCTCTGGGTATATGCCCAGGGGTGGTATAACGGGGTCCTCCAGTAGTATCATGCCCAGTTGTCTGAGGAACAACCAGACTAATTGCCAGAGTGGTTGTACCAGCTTGCAATCCCACATCAATGAATGCATTTCCCCAATAAAAAGAAACATGGTTATCTTACTTTGTTAGTTAGCATCAGTTGATGCAGTGAGTAAAACACAAATACTGGCTCAGAAAAATGACCTAAAAAAATTAAAAAAAAAAAAAGAAAAGTGACCTAAATATTCACAAATATCTTGACCAGCTTGCTGGGTATTACTGAGGAAGAAGTCACATGTTATTCCCCTTTTAAATAGTTTTATTTAAAACTTTCTTCATATAATATTTTATCATAATTTCCATGCCTCTAGTTACTCCCAGATCATTCCACATTTCCTTACTCAGCTGATGTTATGTCCCTTTCCATCTAAAATATAAAAAATAATAATAAAATAAAAATAGACGAAAGAAAGAAATAAAGAAATCCTTAACACACACAATTATGGAGAACATTTTATATTGAATACAGCTTTCTGGCCATATTGGCTGCTCTGGAATATATTTGATATACCTACTGTTATTCCATTGGAGAAAACTATTTTTTTTTCCATTCACAACAGGTATCAAATGGCTTCTTAGTGAAAAATGTGTCCAAATACCCTTTTCTTCGTTGGGAATTTTACTTTTCAGAACATGTGAAGTGATGTTGTGTGTTTGTGTGTGTGAGTGTGTGTGTTTGTGTGTGTGTGTGTGCATATGTGTGTGTGTGTGTGTGTGTGTGATTATGTAATTTAAATGCATAACTGTCTTGTTGTACCTGGAAGAGAGTTTCCTTGGTAGTTATCTACCATCTTTCAGCACTGACATTGTTCCATCCTACAACCTTATAGATCCATGGTCCCTGAAGAGAGGTGCTTGATTAAAACTCCCCACTTTGAACTGAGTACATCAAAGTTTCTGATTCTGTACACTGACTTGTTGTGAGTCTTTGTGTTAGTTACCATCTTCTGGGAAGCTTGTTCTATGAGGGTTTAAAATAATAAGACTTCAGTTTGTTTCTGGAAAAGATCCTATAAATATAAAAATTCTGAGCCACCTTCTGAGATTAAGCTAGCATCATTAGGGAGAATTCACAGGAAAAAATAAAGAGCAGAGTTATAGAGTTAGCAGAACAATGGCAACACATAAGAAGAGCTTATCAGGTCATTATTTGTTCAAAATATCAGAAGAGATATGTGGATAAATTTTTTTGAAGAATTTTTAAAACATAAATACACTGCAGTGTTTCCAAACATAGCTAAGTTGTTCACTAACTTGTTCCAACATTAACTACAAATAAATGATGTTGTCTCTACCTAAATTGACCCTGTATTTCATATAAACCTGAAAATGTACATGCTGTTGAGATTATTTATTCTTTCTCATGTAAAACATGATTCCCTTTAGGCTAGAAATGTGATTTATTCACAAGTACAAATACACACTATAGAATATAATTGGCAATGAGTTAGGATGTGCAGTAGGAATGACATAATTAGAAGAAAGATATAAATCAAGGCTTTGTAATATTCTTACTTATACAAGATTTATTCTTTAAAGTCACTTGTGAATTTTTATTAACTACACATTTATTTATATACTTATTTTGTCGCCAATTCTGAAGAAAATATGTACAATTAGTTTGGTCATTTGATACTATGAATGACGTTTTGCGTGGAATTCAGTACACATACACACACACATATGGAAAGATTAAGAAAGAACTTGGAACAGGAGAGTCACTAGTTAAGGATGATAAAAGATTGTCTCAATGTCGCTAGATATATGTAAAGCAATACTGGTCAGACTCCTCAGAATTCTCAGTAAATACCAAGCATATTCACATGATTCTTGCTTCCAGCTTTCAGAACAGAATAAAATCCTTTTTCTTTATGCTGATTAGTTTATAAGTGGCTTTAAGAAACAAATGAAATAAATAGAAATTGAAATGATTGCAAGTTTCTAAAACATGAGAAAAGAAATAGACCACATGGTATTAAACAACCTCCAGTTCAGCCCCAGCTTCTTTTTTTTTTAATTTTATTTTCTATGTTCTTTATTTACATTCCAAATGATTTCCCCTTTCCCAGTTCCCCCCCTCCCCGAAAGTCTCATAAGTCCTCTTCCCTCCCCCTGTTTCCCATTTACCTAAGAATTTCATGAATTCATTGTTTTTAATTGCTGAGTAGTATTCCATTGTGTAAATATACATGGAAATATCACTGATAAAATTGAAGAAACCTATAGAAAAACACATTAAGATCAACTATTTCATGGAAAAATTATACAGATAAAATGATAGGCATAAAAATATTCCTAAGTTGATTGAAAGTGGACTTATAAACATTTTCTGATAAAACTGAAAATCTACAAGAAAAGTATTTCTGATAAAACTCAAGAAATAAATAGAAAAACATGTTAAAACTGACTATTTCATGAAAAATTATACAGATAAGATGGTAGGCATAAAATATTCTTAAATTGATTGAAAGTAGAAGTAAAAACATTTTCTGATAAAATTGAAGATTTACATGGACAATATCTCTGATAAAATTGAAGAAATTTATACAGATAGATTTGTAGGAATTAAAATATTCCTAAGTTGATTGAAAGTAGAATTATAAATATTTTCTGATAAAATTGAAGATTTACATGGAAAATAATTCTGATAAAATTGAAAAAAGTATATGGAAAAGCATTAAAATTGAAGATTATCATGGAAAATTATTCAGATAAAATGGTAGGCATAAAAATATTTCTACATTGATTGAAAGTGAAATTATAAGCATTTTCTGATAAAATTGAAGATTTACATGGAAAATATCTCTGATAAAATTGAAGAAATATATAAAAAATGCATTAAGATTATTTCATGGAAAAATTATACAGATAAAATGGTAGGCATAAAAATATTCCTAAGTTTTTTGAAAGTGGAATTATAAACACTTTCTGATAAAATGGAAGATATACAAGGAAAATATTCCTGAAAAAATTCAAGAAATATATAGAATAACATGTTAAAACTGACTATTACATGGAAAATTATACAGATAAATTGGAAGGTATAAAAATGTTCCTAAGTTGATTGAAAGTAAAATTATAGACATTGTCTGATAAAACTGAAGATCCACATGGAAAATACTTCTGACAAAATTAAAGAAAAATACAGAAAAACATTAAAATAGAAGATTATCATGGACAATTATACCGACAAAATGGTAGGCACAAAAACATTCCTAAATTGATTGAAAGTGAAACTACAAACACCCCCCGACGAAACAGAAGATATACATGAGAAACACCTCCAACAAAATTGAAGAAATACACAGAAAAAAATTTAAAATTAAAGATTATCATGGAAAATAATACAGTCAAAACGGTAGACACAAAAGGCATTACTGAATTGTGAGAGGAGTCACAAACATTTTCTGGTAAAATTGAAAATCCACATGAAAAACATATCTGTTAGACCATGTTTTTGGATGGGGAATTGAGTCTATTGGTGTTATAAGATATTAAGGAATAGTGATTATTGCTTCCTGTTCTTTTTGGTGTTCTTTTTATGTTTGTGTGATTACTTTCTTTTGGGTTTGTTGGAAAAAGATTACTTTCTTGCTTTTTCTAGGGTGTAGTTTCCCTCCTCATGTTGGCGTTTTCCATCTATTATCCTTTGTAGGTCTGGATTTGTAGAAAGATATTGTGTAAATTTGTTTTTATCATGGAATATCTTGTTTTCTCCATCTATGGTAATTGAGAGTTTTGGTGGGTATAGTAGTTTGGGCTGGCATTTGTGTTCTCTTAGGGTCTGTATGAGATCTGCCCAGGATCTTCTGGCTTTCATCTTCTCAGGTGAGAAGTCTGGTGTATTTCTGATAGGCCTGCCTTTATAGGTTACTTGACCATTTTCTCTTACTGCTTTTAATATTCTTTCTTTGTTTAGTGCATTTGGTGTTATGATTATTATGTGCCGGGAGAACTTTCTGGTCTGGTGCAGTCTGATTGGAGTTCTATAGGCTTCTTGTATGTTCATGGACATCTCTTCCTTTAGGTTAGGGAAGTTTTCTTCTATAATTTTGTTGAAGATATTTACTGGCCCTTTAAGTTGCAAATCTTCACTCTCTTCTATACCTATAATCCTTAGGTTTGGTCTTCTCATTGTGTCCTGGATTTCCTGGATGTTTTGGCTCAGGAGTTTTTTGCATTTTGCATTTTCTTTAACTATTGAGAAAATGTTTTCTATGGTATCTTCAGCCCCTGAGATTCTTTCTTCTATCTCTTGTTTTCTGTTGTTGATGCTTGCATCTATGACTCCTGAATTCTTTCCAAGATTTTCTATCTCCAGAGATGTCTCACTTTATTATTTCTTTATTGCTTCTACTTCCATTTTTAGATCCTGGATGGTTTTGTTCAGTTCTTTCACTTGTTTGTTTGTATTATCCTGTATTTCTTTCAGGGATTTTTGTGTCTCCTCTTTAATGGCCTTTACCATTTGACCCATGTTCTCCTGTATTTCTTTAAGGGAGTTATTTATGTCCTTCTTGATGTCCTCTAACAGCATTGTGAGAAGAGACTTTAAATCCAACTCTTGCTTTTCTGGTGTGTTGGGATATCCGGGATTTGCTGTTGTGGAGAACTGTGCTCTGATGTTGCCAAGTAGCCTTGGTTTCTATTGGTAGGGTTCTTGTGCTTGCCTTTCGCCATCTTGCTATTTCTGATGTTAGTTGGTCTTGTCTCTGGCTGGAGCTTGCCTCTCTTATCGGCCTGTAAACCTGTGTCTGTACTCCTGGGAGACCAACTCTCTTCTGACAGGGTGTGTTCATAGAAGGCTGTGGAGTTGTCTGGTTCCCTGCTGCAAATGGTAGCTGGAAGGGAAGACTCCTGTCCCTGCTGCTCCACTGATCGTGTGCACTGTGCGCTCCTAGCTGTACCCCTCCAGAGAGAAGGTGGAGATCTCACCTCCACAGTCAGAAGTGAAATTGCTGGTGCGAAATCATTCTTTCCTGGTGGGCTAAGCACAGAAGGCTGTGGAGCTGCCTGGTTCCTTGGTGCAGATCAGCCCCAGCTTCTTTGTTACACTGATGTGCAGAGGAATGCTTTGGGTATTGTGGAGTACATGTCCAAAGGAACTCATATTTCAATCTATATCAAAATTGCAAAGTATCATATGCTTTTAATATGTATACATTTTATATGTGTGTGTGCTTGCATGCAAGTTTGGTGTATATTAATATCATTCTTACCACATATATTTGGTGCTCAATAGTCTCAAAAGGTTATATGAGTTTCCTCATTTCTTTATTTAACACTTGAAGAAATTAACCATTGAGTTCACTGAGTATGTAACTATAGGAAATATTGTAATTTAAATATTTAATTTGCAAATACATATAAACATATTTAGGTTTTCCAAAAAAAGGTATGTTTTCCAGAGAAACTATTATTATTATAATAATATAGATGTCATTATAACAAGAACAAGATAATGCAAATTTCATCATCTATAAGACAGGAAAAATTTTATATTATCAGTTCAACCCAACAATTTTCAAATTCTGAAATCTTTTGTGTTCCAGAAAAAAACCTAATATAGAAGCTGTTTTGATATTTGTAAATATCTATTAGTATTTTATTGAACTACAGTAAATCTATGTAGCTATTATGTTTTCTTGTTTTTGTTGCAATGAAATAAATATATTGATGCTTTTCCATATTAAGACATCAAGAAAATAATTGGCACATGGAATATTGTATGTATTGTAATCAGCTGACAATACGAAATGGTATTTAAATCGATAAATAATAAGTAATTCAATATGGAAATGTATGTAAATATCAATGAAATGTTCCCTTGATGGTATGTTTGAAATCACTACAATTTTTTAAAATGTTTCCAATCGTGAGACTTCAAACACATGAATTATAGATGCAATATTTTTTTCTGGTGTACTTTTTAAAATTAACAAGTTCACTGTTGAAGGAACTAATGGGAAGTGTAGTCTGGCAACAAAGCAGAACAAAGGGAAGAAAACAGACAGGAGAAGTGTATTTATTTATTGTGGAGTATCTTTTAGAGTGGAAAATATACCAGGTTCACTTTTCACTCAACTTGTTTCTTTTGGACATTGCCCATGTCAATAGGAATCAAGCTGCCACGGGAATCTCTTTCCTATTTCTGCCTGGCTAGTTGATTGTAAAAGGAGACTTCAGTGTGACCTGTGCTAGTTGAACAAATGCGTACATTTGAAATGAAGAGAAGCTTCGGGGAGACCCTGGCTAGTCTCCACAACACTGCTTTGCCTTGTTCACGCATACACTGTCTAAAACTGGCCTTCAGTGTAAAGTCTAAAACATCAGCCTTTCCAGCAGTTGTTCTTGGAGTGAAAAGTCTGTGTGAGAGATGAATTCATGCTAGATAAGCTCAAATAAAATGGAGAAGTGAGAAATAATGGCTGAAACAGGTCTATAACTAATTTTTACTACAGAAAGGAAGGCCTAACATTTAAACATGTGTGAATGTGAAGCTGTGTGATGAGCAGTTTACTTCTGTTACTGAATTTAAAGCCTCAGTAATTGAACGGGGAGGACATTGTTAGTTTCCTCACTTTATAGGTGATAAAACTAAAAGGTTAAGTAGTTTCTGATCAAACAGTTAAATAATTGGAGAAGTCAGAATTTGAATCTAAGTCAGGAATCAGGACTTTTGGGTGACATATTACACTGACTTTGTTGAAAATAAGCATGAATTGACATCTTTGTATCTGACTTGATGATAATTTATCAATATGAGAGATCCATCCAAGCATATGAATCCAATTTTAAGATAAGAAAACTTTTAGCTTTCTCTAATTTCTCTCTCAGTACCAAAAACTTTGTTGATAGTAAATCTCTGTTTTATAAAATTTCATCAGCTATCTATTCCTTTTAATTGTTTGAGTACAATAATAAACTGCTAGTCCAAGTCTAATTTTAAAAGCTTAAAAGATTTCTCATGGACCTTTATATTCTTTCTTTGATGAATTTTGTGCTGGTTTTATAGTTTAGCTTTTAGAGAGTTCTATTCATTGTAAATTATTTGAAGAAAAACAAAACCTGACCTTTCCCTTGTAGCTACTAAGTCAAGATCTCTTTAAGGGATTCTTCACTCAGTAAGAAAAAAAAATGAGCAACTTCTTTTTTTCCTTTCATCTGCAGTAAGAAGACAGGAAGATGAGGAGAGCATTTTTTCTTGCTACTTTTTTATATTCTATATTGACTAAAAAAACCAATACGATAAACAACCAGAGTTTCAGCCTTATTCATTATTATAACCTCTAAGGTAAATTCTGGTTGAGGATTTTTAATTTCATAATTAGCAAGGAACAATTTGACCTTGTCTGGAATCGTGTCTAATTGCATGAAGTTCTAATTTGAAACACATTCTCTAAGGGTCTGTACACCAGACACTACCACCACCCTGCTGTGCACATGCACACACACACATACTTATATCGTTTTTCTTGCTGCTATTGTGACCTCAATTTTATTATATTTTGAGAATAATTCAAGGTGAAATACTGGATGTACATGGACTATGTCTATCACACCAAGAACGTTATTACTCTTTTTATCTATAAATAGGCCATGTTATTCTTAAACTAAAAGTTGAACAAAGAAACCATAGAAGAGTAGAAACATGAAATATATGCACAGATTTAGGGCTTTAAAATCCTACTTATATTTTAATCCAACATTTAATTTGATTTAATTTTGCTCTAATTTGGCATGGAATATGTAGGTCATGTGATATTTTGAATGTGTGGATATAAAAACTGATTTACAGACTTATTAGAATGTCTCAAAACAAAGAGTATTATAGATGAAATTTCTGTCTAATTTTCTATTTATTAACTCATGATCATACTTCAGTTCAATGGTGTGGCCAATGAGAATCCTACCAGAAAGGAAAATTCTATTTTCCAATAATGCCTAACACACACACACACACACACACACACACACACACACACACACAAAACATATATATATATATATATATATTAATTTCTCTTAAATATAATTTGTTTTATGATAAGTATATTTGTTAAAACAATGAGTTTTTTGGTCAAGCTCTGGCACAGCTTCTCAGGGACCAGCTATACCAAACTCCTGTCAGCAAGCTCCCAGGGAATAAACCACCAACAAAAGAGTACACATAGAGGGACCCATGGCTCCAGCTGCATATATTGCAGAGAATGGCCTTATCTGGCATCAATGGGAGGGGAGCCCCTTGGTCCTGTGGAGGCTTGATGCCCCAAAGTAGGGGCATACTAGAGAGCTGAGGTGGAAGTGGATGGAGGGAGTATCCTCATAGAAGCTGGGAGGACAGAGGAAGGGTTAGGGGATCTGTGGGGAGAAAACTGGGAAGGAAGATAGCATATGAAATGTAAATAAATAAAATAACCACCCCCCCAATGTTTTATATAGACCTAAAATATAAAAATTTATAATGATTTAAATATTTAAGTGCATATAGTATCTCTATAAAATTCACAAATATTTGTGGCTGTTTGAGGCACTCAGTGTGAGCTGCGTATTCTGGGATGCAATGGAAATCTACAAAGGTCAAACCCTCTGTGGAAAGTGCTCTCCTTTACATAGGTGTTAAACGCATCCAGAGTATGTGCTAATACGAAGAGTTATAAGAGAAATTGCATAAGATCCATGGTTACATTTGAAATGTTTCTTAATATCACAGTACACTAACCTCCTGTATAATTTTGACATAAGAAAACATTTAAGAATTTATTGGGACTTGAAAAGAGCACACATGGATCTTCATTTACTCAAGAGGTTTAAAAGAACATGATAGCGTTGAGAAAACCTTAGTACAGTAGCAGGTAAGAGGCGTATGTATCCTTTGGTCATTTAGAGATTTAGAAAAACTGCTTCTCTTTTCTGTATCTATGTACTATCAAGGACAAGAGAGATACTCTGCATGATGTTTGGTTTTTTTTCCTAGCGATAATTACCCTTTATGTATTCTTATGCTACCTTCAACCTATTGAGTTATGTGCATCAATTCAATGCTCAATTTGCAAGACCACTATAAATGAGAAACATTTATTCTTTGTAATTTTCCACTGCAGAAACTTGGATTTTACAAATAGATGTCTGTTATCAATAATTACAATAGGCATTTCTCATATACATATCAAATATAGATGAGAGCTTCAAATGCTAAACACTATTTTATAGGTAGGCATGATATAGAAAAGTTTTAAAACTTTCTGAAAACTTTTCAATAACTTTAAGACCCTCTTGGGCTAAGGTATCAAGTCACAAGACTCAATTTGTCCGATGACATTTTACAGCACTTAATTTGATGTATTCTTTAGCACTTTGTTCTGATCTGATCTCAGAGAATCATAACTGAACATGGAAAATAAACTTTCTTCAAAGCCAGACATATTTAGATTAGATTCAAATGTCTATTTCAATAGCTTCATTTCCATATTTATGAACCAGGAACTTATTTTCAACTTTTTAAAATTGAAGTGGCAATATCTAAGACAAAATAGATATACCTAAATTGGTGACAAGAAAAAGTATCAGCTTGTTCTGTCATTTATGAGCCTAAAACCTAGCAATACTTTAGCAATTTTAGAATCAAAATGGTTTTCAAAAATAACCCAATAATACTGAAATGTCAAAATTAAAGAGGTATTATTCTACTTGGATCAAAATCTTTTACATTTCAGATATTATTTTAAAATGTCAGTATTTTTCATTCAGCAGTTTATATGAAGAAAAACTCTACTTCTTTGCAATTCCATGAACTGATAGAACAATAGCAATATCACTTTTCATCAAGAATCAAGATGTTAGATAATTGGTGAATTAAACTAAATGTAATTCTTTCATTTTGTGTCATAATCTGAGCCGAAGGGGTGCTATTTAGATTCAGTGACTTAGAATATAATTCTGTATTTAGTTAGCAAATATATATGCATATATGATAATGAATATATCATTTTAATCTTGAGGAGTTTTTGTGTCAATTTTGATTGCTATTTATTTTATGTTTATATGTGTGACATTTAAGATATTTTAAGTATAACTATTCAACACAAGAGTTTTTATGAATATGATTATAAACCATAATCAATTCATTGTCTTAATTATTTGGCACAAAATGCAAATTATAGTTTGAAGATGTTCAATCAATGTATTTTTTGAAGAGTCATGCAAAGAATCAACATTAAACAAGTATTTGCTTTCAATTAGGGTTGTGTAACTGTCTTAGAGTCAATCATATGAAAACACAATCTGCAAACTAATTGTAAATTGCAAAGTCATTTCCCAGATACATAGCATTTTGGTTCCTTTATTTTCCCCCTGTTAATTGTAGCTTTTCATCTCTAGATGGTGCTCTAAGTACCTGCATCACAGAATGGCCTATTCACATTATTATGAAAGGCAGAAGAAAAGCAAACTGAAAAACAGAAAGTGCAACAGAACTAAGTAAAGTTTGAGAAAAAAAAATGGTCTTGGAACTTTTTCTTTATGGTAAAACTGTCTGTGTTGTGAGGTAAAGCTCATGACAAAGTTTACCAGTGACATTCTTATTGATTAGAACAATATGGCAAAAATATTTTTAAAATCTGGTAAGCAAATTCTGAATTGATGTTTCCCCACCTAATTTTCATTATTTTCTTGACACTAGTGTGTTGTGTTAAGTACTGACTAGGGTCAAAAAACCTGTACACAAAGCAACTACTTAGAAATCAACTTTATTCAAAATGCTAAATGTACCTTGGGACAAAATTATATAGATGTAACAGTGAGCTACTATGATTTTACTGCTCTAATATTGTCTATAAAGGTTTAAACTATACTATGTTGAAAATTATTAAATTTTTGAGAAATTTCAAATTTAGCATCCACAAAGTTTTTTTCAGGACACTTGCTAATATTTTTTTTTCATTTAAATATTTTCTACAACTGCTCTCATAAACAAGGTGTACACTATTGCATCAAGAAAACTGTGTCCTCCAAAGAGTAGAGTTGCTATTAGGCTTTTCCTTTTAGAAAAAGTTTACTAGCTTCTGCATTAAGTGTGAGTTCTAGGCTGATAAATAATCTGGTATGTTAAAAACAATAGAAACAAATACTGTGGATGTTTAGTAGTACTCTATGTTCAAAACAAAACAGTGAAGCAAAGAACAACAAAACCCTAGCCCTTTTGATAAAATACTGTTTTTCTTGTAGTGTTGTAATAATACATGGTAAGTATTAAATGCAAAACAATATAGATTTTTCAGTAAAGAGTTTTCTACCAAGAAACAAAATACTATATTCAAATATTTAAAATTTGACCGATGTCATCTTTTGGCATCATGTAGACAAAACAACAGCAGTATAAACCCAGTAGAATTTTAATGACTGTAAATGTATTGTGTGTATCTTGAATCTAGACTGCATTTTATTCTGCTATTTTTCCTCACTGTCACAATTGCATATTAATGAGAAATTATGCCCTCTGAAATATATTAGTTTTCAATAACTCTTCTCAAAAGAGTTTGGCTCAAAAAGAATCAGAGTTGTTTTGATTTGCATTTCCCTAATGACTAAGGATGATGAACATCTCTTTAGGTGCTTCTCAGCCATTAGATATTCTTCAGGTGAGAACTCTTTGTGTAGCTCTGTACCCCATTTTTTAATAGGGTTACTTGCCTCTCTGGAGTTTAACTTCTTGAGTTCTTTGTATATCTTGGATATTAGCCCTCTGTCGGATGTAAGGTTGGTAAAGATCATTTCCCAGTTAGTTGGTTGCCGCTTTGTCTTTTTGACGGTGTCTTTTGCCTTGCAAAAACTTTGTAATTTAATGAGGTCCCATTTGTCTATTCTTGATCTTAGAGTATAAGCTATTGGAGTTCTGTTCAGGAAATTCTCCCCTGTGCCCATATGTTCAAGGTTCTTCCCTAGTTTCCCTTCTATTAGTTTCAGTGTGTCTGGTTTTATGTGGAGATCTTTGATCCACTTAGAATTGAGCTTAGTGCAAGGAGATAAGGATGGGTCAATTTGCATTCTTCTGCATGTTGACCTCCAGCTGAGCCAGCACCATTTGTTGAAAAGGCTATCTTTTTTCCTTAGTCATTAGGGAAATGCAAATCAAAACAACCCTGAGATTCCATCTCACACCAGTCAGGATGGCTAAGATCAAAAACACAGGAGACAGCAGTTGTTGGCGAGGATGTGGAGAAAGAGGAACACTCCTCCACTGCTGGTGGAATTGCAGGCTGGTACAACCACTCTGGAAAGCAGTCTGGCGGCTCCTCAGAAAACTGGGCATGACACTTCCGGAGGATCCGGCTATACCACTCCTGGGCATATACCCAGAGACTTTACCTGCATGCAATAAGGACACATGCTCCACTATATTCATAGCAGCCTTATTTATAATAGCCAGAAGCTGGAAAGAACCCAGATGTCCCTCAACGGAGGAATGGATTCAGAAGATGTGGTATATTTACACAATGGAATACTACTCTGCAATTAAAAACAATGAATTCACGAAATTCCTAGGCAAATGGTCAGAACTTGAAAATATCATCCTTAGTGAGGTAACCCAATCACAAAAGATCACACATGGTATGAAGTCACTGATAAGGGGATATTGACCCAGAATCTCAGAATACCCTAGACACAATCAGCATATCAATAGATTTCTAAAAAGATGGAAGGAGAGACCCCTGGTCCTGGAAAGACTGGATGTAGGGAACGCCAGGACAGAGTAATGAGAGGGGGTTGAACGGAGAAAAGAGGGAGGGAAGGGGGCTTATGGGACTTTCGGGGAGGGAGGAAACGGGAAAGGGGAAGTGATTTGGAATGTAAATTAAAAAAATAAAATAAAATAAAATTAAAAAAAAAAAAAGAATCAGAGTTGCTTGCTGTTGGTAGTGTGCTTCCATCATGTGAATCCTTGCAACCTTGTCATAATTGTGTTTTCTGTCTCTACAAGAGAGAGAAATTCAAATTCAAAATGAGAGAGAGGAGGAGAGAAAGGGAGGAAAAACAACAGAGGATGGAAGCAGGAAGGGAGGGTATGAGGGAGAAAGGCAAGAAGAGAAAAGACAAACAACTTCTTCCATTGCAATTATTAAGGAGTTTAGATGACTCCATGTGGTCCATTGCTCTCAGCCTTTATCCTATTAAAACAATTTAGGATTGGCTTAAGACATAAGAAACACATAGTAGAAAAAGGCCCCTAAGCAAAAGATACTTGATCCTCAAACTGTCTGTTACAAAGAAAAGTCTGAGGCTTAAAGAACAGTGAGCTACTCACAAAAGTAACTGGGATACTTTGTTTACTATTGTCACAAGTTTCTCCATTTGCGAAAACAGAGTTTCATGTTGGAGAGGAATGTTTTAAATTACCGAATCAATGTACATTATCTCAATTTTTACAAAAGAATATGTGATTTGATCTAAACAGGAAATCTTCACATTAGATTTTTGGACCGGCAGTGATCTTTTTATTATTTAAATAACACATCTTGGTAGTTGTGTTTACTGCTACTAGGTATGCACTAGAATTAGGGGTACCTTGCTGGGACTTGGTGTTGTAGCCTGGCGAACTAGGAGAGTTCGAGGGATCGTTTTTTTAATATTTCCTCCAACACTAGAATTCCACTTTGAGTAGAAAGTGTAATCACCAGGAAGTCTAATGTAGCATATATTCATTTATCACAATATATAGCATTTATTGACACCATCCATTTCTAAATAAGATAACAGGAATACAAACCATCTATTCAACAATCTTTCCTTTGGCTGAATGGTTATTTGGTTTGCCACAGAGTCAATATTATTGACTCAGTTGTAATTAATTGACAATTAACATGAATACTATAAAAATAACCGTGAAGTATTTGATGACTAAATACTGAAATGATTAGAGATTTAAACAATGTTTTGCTAAGGAGAAGTGCATAATTGTCCTTCCAGAAACATTTGACTAATTTATACTCTTAAGAAATACAATAGCAAAAATACCAGTTCAGTTGTCTTTAGATACTGCTACAGAAATTAGTTTTGATTCAACTTCTCATTATCAAAACAACATGTTCTTACCAAATTACAATGTATATCTTTTTACCTAAAGCATCATGTCAAGAAGTTTTGCCCAAGATAATACATTTATTTTGTTTCCCACATTGAAAACACTCAATTTGTAGGTCAAATGCAATTATACCATGATTTATTTTTACCATTCTGATTATGTATTGTCTAAATGTGACTGTCATTTTCAACCTATACAATTCAAGGTAAAAGTACAAAAGCTCTGAGTAAATCTTTCTAATAGGACTGTACTCCTATAGTTCCATTTGACTGCTACCTTAGACTCTGACACTAACAATGTAACAAATTCCAAAGCCTTTACTATTTGCTCCCTTGAAATTTTTGACTTCTTGTTGTAAATTCCACATTGTTTGTATTATAAACTTAAATATATTTTAGAAGAATAGGACTAGTTGTGGAGACTGATGTAGATAGGCTGTCTATTTCTGGTATATTATTGTACTTACCGTGTTTGATTAATGCACTGATAAGACAGTCTTATAAAAGGTTTCATGTTTCACTTATTTATTTCAAAGCATATTAAAACTACTGTAGTTACTTATTGGTCAACATCAGTCTTAAACTTTGCTTTAGTTAGAGTTTTGATTGCTGTGATGAAACACATGAAGAAAACATCTTGGGTAGAAATGGGTTTATTTGATGTAAGCTTCAACAGCACTATGATTTATGGAAGCCAGGACAGGAAGTTGTTTAAGGCAGGAAACTGAGGTCAGCTTGCTTATCCAGAGGATGTAGAGGACGGATGCTTACTGGCTTCTTACTCATGGCTTGCTCAGAATATAAACCAGGACTTGGTCCCAGACACCAGAGAAACATGAGGCTCCCAGGACTCAACAGAATTGACTTTAGCTGTAATGTGTAGAGAAAGGGGAAATAGAACCTGTGGAGACCACCTCTAGTAGATAGGCAAAGACCCTGCTCATGGGAAGGGGTCACTCACCCCTATCAAAGTTTTGTTAACCCAAAAATGTTCCTGCCCTGTTTGAGTTCTTGTCTTAGCTTCCTTAGATAACAAACAGTAAAAATGATATCTAAGTCAAATAAATTGTTTTCTTCCCCAGTTGCTTTGGTCATGGTGTTATATTTTGGTGAGGACTGTTTAAGGACTTTGGAAATTGGGACATGAAATATTCAAAGTATGAAGTGCTATGTGTGGGAGCTTGGAAAAAAAAGATCTTTGTGAAAATGCAGACAATGCATGCTTATATTGTTAAGACCAGGAGTGATTTTTCCATCTTCTGAGGTCTTCTTCAATTTCTTTCTTCAGAGACTTGAAGTTCTTGTCATACAGATCTTTCACTTGTTTGGTTAGAGTCACGCCAAGATACTTTATATGGTTTGTGGCTATCGTGAAGGGTATCATTTCTCTTACTTCTTTCTCTTCAAACTATTCCACAAAATAGAAACAGAAGGAACACTACCCAACTCGTTCTATGAAGCCACAATTACGCTAATAGCAAAAGCACACAAAGATCTGACAAAGAAAGAGAATCTCAGGCCAATGTCTCTTATGAGTATCGATGCAAAAATACTCAATAAAATTCTTGCCAACCAAATTCAAGAACACATCAAAATGATCATTCACCACGATCAAGTAGGCTTCATCCCAGGGATGCAGGGATGGTTCAATATAAGGAAATCCATCAATGTAATCCACTACATAAACAATCTCAAAGAAAAAAAACCACATGTTCATCTTATTAGATGCTGAGAAAGCATTTGACAAAATTCAGCATCCTTTCATGCTGAAGGTCTTGAAAAGATCAGGAATTCAAGGCCCATATCTAAACATAGTAAAAGCAATTTACAGCAAACCAGCAGCCAATATCAATCTAAATGGATAGAAACTTGAAGCAATCCCACTAAAATCAGGGACTAGACAAGGCTGTGCTCTCTCTCCATATCTTTTCAATATAGTACTTGAAGTTCTAGCTAGAGCAATTAGACAACAAAAAGAGGTCAATGGGATACAAATTGGAAAGGAAGAAATCAAACTATCACTATTTGCAGACCATATGATATTATACTTAAGCGACCCAAAGAATTCCACCAGAGAACTCCTACAGCTGATAAACAACTTCAGCAAAGTGGTCGGATATAAAATCAACTCAAGCAAGTCAGTAGCCTTCCTATACTCAAAGGATAAGCAGTCTGCTTACATTCTTATAGAACCCAGATCTACCATCTTGAAGTAGCCTATCCGCCATCCTTCATCAATTACTAATTTTAAAAAAATGTAGAAGTGATGTATTTTCTGACAATTCCAATTCTGAGAATATACGTGAAATAGGAGAAAAACAGAACCTGTGATTTATCCTAACCATGTCCATCATAAAACCATGTACAATAATGGCCAAGAGATATAGAACAGCAACCAGGATTGTCTATGACATGGTGAAGCCTCAAAGAAGATGATTGTCCTCCTGTATATTACAACATGCATCAATCTAAGAGCATTATACCAAGTGGAACAATATTCTCGCAGAAGGATAAATTGAACATGCTTCCCTTCACATGAACTCCCCAAGCTGGTTAATTAGAGAAAAGCATCAGGTCGAAATTGTTACCAACAGTAGGGGCCATGTAGATATACTATTTTAAAGGTAATTTCATTAATATAAGATAATAACTTTTTAGAAACATTTATCATAGCAATGGCTAGATCACATTATTTGTCTTTTCTCATAATATATATATATGCAAATTTTATAGAAATGAAAAAATTATTTAAGCATTATAAAAAGAAATTTCACTCATAGGTTTCCACCTTGTCTTGGGAAACTGTCTCTCAGTTTCTTATTGGATTCTTTTGTTGAACAAGTAGAAAGAATGTTTCTTCCTTTGTTACTTCACATCTAATCACTTATTTCTATACCTTAACTACTCCATTTGAAAGGGCTTTATTCCAACCCCGAGAACATTTCTTCTTATTCTTTTTTTTTTTTTTGTATTTTTCGAGACAGGGTTTCTTTGTGTAATCTTGGCTGTCCTGGAACTAACTCCGTAGACCAGGCTGGCCTTGAACTCAGAAATCTGCCTGCCTTTGCCTCCCAATTGCTGGGATTAAAGGCGTGCACCACCACTGCCCTTCTTCTTCTTTAAGTATGTTAAAATCAGTGTGCATGTGTGTGGATGCTCACACACGCACATGTGCAGCACTGAGTGTCCGTATCTGGGTGCTTATGGATATTCAATGTGTTTGTGTGTAGAGATCAAAAATCAATGTCCAGAACCTTTCTCAGTTGTTTTCAAGCTTATTTTTGAGACTAGGTCAGTATACCCTGGGGCTCATCAGTTCAGTTAGGCTAGTTGGTTATTGAGCTCTGGTTACTTATTGGTCCTTGTCTATGAAGCTCTGAGGCAGCTCTGTTCAGGGATGCTAGTGACCCAGACTCAGGATCAGATACTTGATTACTGAACCATCTATCTAGCTGCCATTGTATTTTAATGTGCCTTCTCTGATATGTCCTATAATGCATACCCTATAATACACATTACAAGAAGAAGAAACTCTGATAAGGGGAAAGCATAAAATGCTAGTTGACTACTATTCTTTGCTTTGTCTCATGCAAATAACTGTAAAATGCTTTTGATTCGTATCCACCTGGCACCAATGAAGGCCTGTCAGATACCAAGTAGGTATCATTTACATAAAAGAAATATGTATGGCTTTTCTTATATGTAAGTAATGTTCAACCTCAAGTTGGACAGATGCTAGGTATATAATTATAAAAAGTAATAAAATATTTCTGCCCTGGCTGGCATTTTTTTGCAATGCTAAAATCTCTACTTTAGCAATTGTATCACATAACCAAAGTTCAAAGAGATATGAAATATAAAAATATGTAATCTATTTAGTGCAGTTAAATACATGGCAACTTTTGATTTTATTTTTCATTAAATCATATTGAGAATATTTTTGTTACTGGCTGTAAGAAAATATACATTTTTTTTTTGCTGAGAATTGAATTTTCAATCTATATCTGTTCCTCTTTCTCAAATAATAAAAAATAAAAAAGATAAAAAACAAAAGAAAAAAGAAAAGAAACAAAACAAAACCAAAAATTCCCCAATAATCTTGTTCTAAATAAAAGACACACTGCCTTTTCAGAATAATGCTATGGTTTAATTTCTGTCTTTTCAAAACGAATTAGAATAATTAGACTAATCCTAATGCCTAAGCTTTCCTAGAAGTCACTCTACACTTCAGTCTGTATTTCCCAAAAGGTGGTTTAATTTGGTCACTTTACTTCAGATTAAATATCAGAATTTATTCAGAATAGCAAAAGCATTAAAACCATTCTCATATTGTTGTAGAAGTTGAAAGCTAAAAGCAAAAGCCTGCACTGCAAAGGAAGGTTGTTTGTTTTTCATTTAATAAAGTTAATGGAACAGCTTGTAAATCCAATCCCTCTAAAATGAAAATTAATTCCTGTCTCCAGGGGTTCGACTAAGTTATTTAATGCAAAAGTTCGGATTGAGTGAAGTTTCTTTAGTATGTGTAGAACACAGTAGTATAAGCACTTTTCCCTGTTCCAGACCTCAACAATTATACAGATCTGGGGTCCAGAAGGGAGCAGAGTGGGAGAGGAAAAATTAGTTGGGACTATAAGCCTCTTCCGAGAGCCAAGAGGGAAAAACATGATGTCAACACTTTTACCCATGAGATAAAACATGGGTTTAAGGGAAAATACTTGCCTAAGAACACCATAAAATAATGGAGTTTTGTCTAATGTCAGTGCAACATTCAGGCTCCAGGTCTCTTCTACAGTAATGAGGGAAATAATCTACCATATTCATGCTTACAGTTTTGAATGAGTAATTTCATGAAGCTGGTACAGAGCATGAGTAAAATAACAAATAGCAAGTAATTTATTGGTCAAAGCAGATATAATTAACAAAAACAAAAGAAAACAACAATACCAACTCCACTACCACTACCATGACCACCAACAACAACCAAACCAAAACAAAACAAAACAAAACAAAAACTTAGCAAGCACAAGAGAGATTCTGTTGTAGCCTGAGAGAAAAAAAAAAAAAAAAACATATCACCAAATTAGTCACTCACACATATGCATCAGAGTAGACTAGAAGGTGAAGGTACTTTCCTGTTCCCCACTGAGGTCTTTCACCATGGCTGTCTTAGTTAGGGTCTCATTGCTGTAAGGAGACACCACAACAAAGGCAACTCTTATAAGGAAAAATATTTAATTGGGGTTCGCTTACACTTTCAGAGATTCAGTCCATTATCATCATGGCGGAAAGGAGGAGCACAGAAGCAGACATATTGCTGGAGTAGGATGTGAGACTTCTATATTTTAACCCAAAGGCAGTCAGGAGCAGATAGATTGGCATCCTCAGGAGACTGAAAGCAGCTCTCTTTGCCCACTCCCACTGTGACATACTTCCTCCAAGTCCACACCCATTCCAAGAAGGTCACACCTCTTAATAGTGATACTCCCTGGGCCAAGCATATTCAAACCACCACAGTGGCTCAACTGCCATTTTCTCATTCTCACCGTATGCCTGTTGTCTCTGCTACAAATGATTTTGCTTCTTGCAGTTCTCAAGGATATGATATTTTAAATCCCTTAGCTGTTTGCTGACTTTTCTTTCCACTTTCATGAGGCCCTTGGATCCTGCCTGACCCAAGACAAGAAATCTGTAGGTTAAAAGGGAAGGGCACTTCACTGAAAGAGTCAGAATTTACAAGTTTGAACAGCACATAATAATTGACTATCATTATAACGTGCTCGGTTGTAAATATGATACATCCATTTTTCCTTTCCCAGTCCTGTTCCTGGAATGATGACTCTAATACTAATTAGTTGCTATTAAATGCCTAGACCATAAGCGTTGGATCATTCCCTAACTCTTAACTTATTTAACCCATTTGAACTATTCTGTATACCATGTAGTTTATGATTTCTCCTTTCGTATAGCCGGCTTCTTCCTCTGTGTATTATTATCTGTTTATTACATCTTTCTCCTCTGTCCTTCTGTTTCATCTTTTATTTCTTACAATTTCCAAGAATCCTCTCTCTTCCTGACTGTGGCTCATGTCTATTTTCTGCCTTATGCCATTGGCCATTGGCTTTTTTACTGACAGTGATGCTTTTAAGAGATTTTCTCTAGATACTTATTTTGTATTGTAAAACACATCATCTTAGGGTTTTACTGCTGTGAACAGAAACCATGATGAAGGCAACTCTTTTAAGGACAACATTTAATTGGGGCTGACTTATAGTTTCAGAGGTTCAGTCCCTTATGTTCAAAGTGGGAGCATGGTAGCATCCAGGTAGGCATGGTATAGGAGGAGCTGAGCCAAGCAAATACAAACCATTACAGTCTACTCCCTGGATCCCATAGGTTTGTTCAAACCTATGAGTCTATGGGGGCCATACCTAAAATAGCATAATGCAAAATATATTTTGTCCAACTTCAAAGGTCTCCATAGTCTATAATAGTCTCAACAATGTTAAAAGTCCAAAGGTCAAAGTCTTTTCTGAGATTCATCTACTCACTTAACTCTAATCCCCAAAACAAGACTTGGGCAAACTCCAAACTCTGCATCTCCATATCTGATTTCAAAGAGGTCTTCATTTCTCTACTCATTTTTATCTTTGTTGACTACAACAAACTTCTTTCTCACAGGCTAGTCCCACTCCCTGTTAACAGCTTTCCTCAGGAGATCAACCATGGCTCTGACATCTCAAATATCTTGGGGTCTCCAAGGTAACTTCAATATTACAGCTTCCTGTTTCAATGTCTGAGATCCCCACATAATCTTCTGGGCTTCTCCACCTCTGCCCTCTGTAGCACTCTAAGCTCAGGTTGACACATTCCACTGCTACTTCTGTTCTTGGTGAGCATCCCATGGTAATGTGTCTCCAACACATTAGGATCTTCTGCTACATGTAGGATTCACCAATAGCCTCTCATAGGCTCTCTTCATGATGCCAAGCCACAAATCCTTTGCATGAGCCCTTCAGTCCTGGCACATCATCTACAACTGTGGTTGCACCTTCACCAAAGGCCTTCCCTGGCCTCTCACAGTGCCAAGACTCAGCTGTTCTTCATGATGTCTTCGTGCCTTCAAAACCAGCACCACCTGGGTGACTCTTACACATTATCAAGTACAGCTGCAACTCGAGGTACAACTTTTGCTATCTCTGGAACACAACTTTTCTGTGCTCTCAGAAAACACTTCCCAGAAATTTTCACCTCAGTGACTCTGGTCTCTTCTTAATCACCACAAATTTCTTAGCTTTAGCTAACCTTCTATTTTTTCACTCTAAAGCCAGAGCCTCATGGCTGAGGCTGCCAAGTTCTGCTGTTTGTGAGAACTGGAACATGACCCCCTCATTCTATGACATTATCACCACTTTTCTGTTTTCTAATTCTTTCACTGCCTAAGCTTGACTGCCCTGGATCTTGCTTTGTGGATGGACCTTGAAGTCCGAGATCTCCTTGTATATATCTCCTGGGATTAAAGGTGTATATTACCATACCTGGAACTAAATTTAGGTGGGTAGGATCTTGCCCCAAAGTTCCATTCCCTTAATCTGCTATCTTCTTGAACACAGGATTCAGCTGCATTTCACTTCCTGGTGAACCACATATTTTATATTTTTCCTCTTTCAGCTTTCTGATTCTTGAAAATACTCTTCATCAGACCTAACCAGAGAATAAAGTCTTTATTAGGCTTTTTTGAGACTTCCATTGTCAATGCAATTAATCTGAGTCTCTTCACCATAACCTCAGGCAAACTCTTCAGACAAGGGAAAAAGAAGCCATGTTCTTCACCAAAATATCACAAATACAGTCTCTTGGGCACATACTGAAAAATTTCACTGAAATCACTTGGGCCAGGTCTGCACAATCCAAATCATTCTCAGCAACAAAATCTTCCATATTCCTAATAGGATGGCCCATTAAGCCCCACTTGAAGCATTCCACTGCTTTCCAAATCCAAAATCTGAAAATCCACATTCTTCCAAACAAAAGCACTGTCTGGTCTATCACAGCAATACCCCAGTCCCTGGTATCAACTTCTGTCTTAGTTAGGGTTTTACTGCTGTGAACAGGCACTTAATTGGGACTTGTTTACAGGTTCAGCGGTTCAGTCCATTATAATCAAATCAGCAACATGGCAACATCCAGGCAGGCATGGTACAGGAGGAGCTGAGAATTCTAATCTTCGTCTGAAGGAAGCTAGCAGAATACTGACTTACAGGAAGCTAGGATGAGGGTCTTAAAGCCCACACCTACAGTGTCACACCTACTCTAACAGGGCCACACCTACTCCAACAAGGCCACCCCTTTAAATAGTGCCATTCCCTGGGCTAACCAAATACAAACCATCACACACATGTAACGGGCACTCATGTCCCACTCCTTTTGTCCCAGCACTCATGAGGCAAAGGCAGGCAGATATCTGCAAGTTCAAGTCTAGCCTGTTCTACAAAGTGACATCCAGGGCATCCAATGCTACACAGAGAAACCCTGTCTCAAAAAAAAAAATATCATGCAATTTTAATTCTGTTTCTGTAGTTCAGATAGAAAACTTTTTTTGAAAAAAGAGATAAATATATTATCTCTAAATAATATAGTATTATATATGAATATGCATGTGTGCATAGTATTATATATTTAGAGTATATATGTATGTTATATATGGGCTATATATAATTATGTATGTAATATATAATTATGTTATATATTTTTTTACAAAGCATTGGTTCATTTATACAGAGTCCTTACTAGTTCAGTGACAAGAACAGTGGGAAAGGTACCAACTTCCATCCAAGGTTTTCTATGATGTTGCTTTGTTATAACTAACCAGTGGCAAGTGGCATATTTAAAAAGTTTGTAATATAAGAAATATTATAAAAGTCTACTTCCATTTAAAACACTATAAAATTATTTTAGGTAGAAGAATGAAAGCATGTGTTAATGTTTTTTTAAGACACATATCTGAAGATATCAAAAAGCATGAAGGCTGAATTTGCTCTTTAAAAATAGTGTTTCTACAAATTGTTATTCTGACTGAAGAAAAATAAAAATGGATGTTTTGAGGTGCATGACCAAAAATTTGAAATACTGTCAGTGACCATCATTTTCACCCCAAATCAAAGCAGTATGCACAATGATTTTGAGTGGCATTTTGAAATGTGCTTGTGAATAAAACAGAAAGAAAATGGCAAGCCTCACATTCAAATGCCCACATAGAGATAATAATGGAAGTGATGTTTTATGGGTCATTGGGGAAGGCAATCCCATCTGAATGTTTGTTCCTAAGGATGATAAGAGCAGAGTGAATATTCTTCTGCATCATATCACTCAGACTAGAGGAATGACTGATGGATGATGATTGATTTAATACAGAAGCTTGAGCAACAGAGGGTGGAGGAAATAGGGGGTAAAAGTTATTCCAGATTCTTTGATATTGTGATAGATCCAAAGACTCAGAGTCTTGAACCCACCCCTGAGCATGCAAATCTAAATTTGTCCTTTCTGGTGCCCTTTGGTGTAAAAAACATAATAGAATTATAGAGCACAGGCAACAAGATGTGAAGACAAGTTATGTTCTTTTTTGTTTTCCATGACTAGAACAAGCATATCGTTTTGAACTTTCCAAACAGATGGTTGTCTGTTCTGGGATGAAAGATTAGTAGTGAAGGAAATTTTTCAACCTTACTGAGGAGCACACAGTCTGTGCTGACAAGCAGTAATAAGAAAGGAAATGTCCTATTGTAGATAACATTTCAGGAGTGCTTACATTTGAAATATTAAGTAGGAGAATGATCATGTTGTGTGTTTGTTGTTTGTTTATTGTTGTTGTTTTACTGTTATTTTTCTCTATTACCCCTCAGAGGTTCTCTCTTTTGGATGTACAATATGACTGTCTTACCCCGAAGACTGGAATTGCTAAACAAACATGAATTTCATTTGGCTTTGGGTGAATACTGGGGATAGCCATTTGCTAGTTCCTTTGTGCTTTGTACTTCATTGAAACTTATATAACATTATCATATAGCTGTACCTCTAGGCTTGTTAGGTACATAAATATATTGGATGGTTGTCTGCCAGAAAACTGGCTGTTTTTTATAGAAACATACTAAGATGTGATTCTCACTATCACACCAAGGATGACTATGAATACAGGTACTCACAGTATGATGTCATTCAGGCCTTTCTATTTTATTTTATCTTCTTTGTTTTGTTGTATTCAAAAATTGGACTAATCAATCCCATGAAGGGAATCAGCAAGATGACAAGGCATATCAGAGTAACCTTCTGAAATGTTTCACTACAGTTTTGAAATGTCATATTTTACTTCAATCCCAGATGCAGTTTTGACATACATTCTGTAAAGTGGGTAATAATGAAATGATAAGTATGTTTACAAACCTTTTAGAAACACAGAGAGATATTTTACTAGTCTATACCATGGTCTTTTCTACTTTACAGTAAACAAGTGGAACATAGCTGTTCAACAAACGATTTCTACTATATAATTTATTTCCAGTGCTTAACAATTCTGCAGGCTCTTTAAAGAATAGAAAAGATTTTGTCTTCCAGCCAAACTGGAAATACCTTAACCCTGTATTTTATTGAGATTTTGGACAATTGAGAAAAGCTTGACTAGGCTAAGAAATTGTTTTCATCCATTTAGAGTAATTGCCTAAGTGTCAGGGAGACTGTTCAGCTAACAAAGGCTCTGTGAGGAAAGGCTCCTGCAGGTAAATCTGGTATGATTCCAGTCTCCAGGCCACATATGGGAAGGAACAAAACATATGTAGGGCAGTCACACTCAGGGGCACATGTACATACGAACATATGGCATTCAAATTAAATAAATAAAACAGAACATGATTTTAAAAAAAAATAAGTAGAAGAGTAAATATTTACACCATTTTAGTAATAGTCTTTTTGGGTGTTTTAGTGATTTAGTGAACAATAACTACTTCTTGATCATGTTTATCTACATTTTTTCATTTAATGTTGCTAAAAGAAGTAGCAAGCTATTACTTAGGTGTCAGATTTTAGAAACCTCAGGATCAAACTAAGAATGACTAAACAAAATCAAAGCACAAATTCCAAAGCTCTACATGTGAAAGGTCATGAATCATTGGATTGAGTTATTATACAAAACACCAAGCGAAGGTAAAAATCCATACCTTTATCAGCCCCAAACTCAGGAAAACTTGCTGACTTGGCCTTTATTCATACTTCTTTCCTCTGGTCATTTACATATATCAGATGATACAAAAAGGTCAACATGATGACAGCTTACCCTTGCACTTGATGAAAACAGGAATCACTGCAAAGAAATTCCTCCTGCTGCATGCTTAAGTGCTTCTGCAAAAGATGTTTTGAAAAAATGCTACCCCTTAGTCTTTCACAAGAACGGAATAGTTCATTTAATAATGTAATATTAGATCAAAGACAACAAAACACATAAAGAATCCTTACAGGACCAGATTGACAGTCCCTAGGAAAAATAGAGATAAAAAAATGATAGAAAAAATGCTAAAAATAACAATAATAATAAAGATGCAGGATGTGGTACTCAAAGATGAAAGAACTGCAAAGGCTTTCCACTGCAATAAAGCTTTAAGGAAGACTAAAGAACTCTCTGCTGTACCTGAATGTTTCCAGATCTGAAAGCAGGTTCACACTCTTGAGCATGGCTGCATGTTGCACACACTGTGAAAGCATTTTATGAAAAGTCCCTAGGAAAATAATACAAGGATTTCTTGAAAAAAAAAAAAGCTTGTGGCATGATTTACAGTGGAGGCTGTGAGAAGAGTAAATAGAAGGAGTTCATAGCAAATAACCATAGGATTTTAACTGACTTGGGGTTGGGACAGTTTTTTTTCTTTTTTGTTTGTTTGTTTTTTGATTTGTTTCTTAATTGTTGTCTCTGAGTTGAATAATTAGGTATTTCTGGAATTTCCTACTGGTAAGTGTCCTGAAGAGTAATTTATTATCTTTTGTTTTCCTTAATGACATACCTCAAATAATAAAAACAAAAACCTGCATTTTCATTCTGCATGCTTTTCTTCAAATTAGCCTTGACAGCAATCTCACTGGGCTTTTTCCTGTGAGTGGCAAAGGGAGAACACTATGTCTTTCTTTTGTGTCATGGTAAGTGTGTGATTCCTTGACTTTATGTATAAGGGATGGTACGAGACTTACACTGAGACAATCACTTTGTCTTCTTCTCTTTAGGTGGTCTATAGCACTAGTCGTAGAGCTCAAATCTCACCTTTGGGAAAAGAAGCTAACACAAACCATGAAAAAGCCATGTGTATAGGTCCTGGAACTACACAGACAGTAAAAGGTATCAACCCAACCCACAGGCTGCCTCAACTTACAGTTCTAACCGCAGCTTCTTGTAAGTGAGCTGCCATCAGAAAACTCAGGGGCAGACAGTCTGCAAGCTGTTGACCTGAAAGTGTGTATGGTTCTAAGTTCCCAAGTTTTCAGAAGATTTTAAAACAGAAATAGACATGAATAGTAGATTGATAACCAAGTGGTAGTAGTACATAATTTTAATCCTAGCACTCCAGAGACTGAGGCAAAGGCAGACAGTTCTCCATGAGTTCAAGACCAACATCCTCTAAAGAATGAGTTTCAGAACAGCCAGAGCTGTTAGAAAAACTAAAATAGTCGATGATGATGATGATAATAATAATAATAATAATAAATCGATTCTATATCTGAATCCTTAAAACAATGAAGTATAATTCTTTTTTTTAATTCTTGCTTTCTTTTTATTTATTTATTTATTTTTTTTATTTTCTATATTTTTTTATTTATATTCTAAATGATTTCCCCTTTCATGGTTCCTTCCTCCCCGAAAGTCCCATAAGCCCTCTTCCCTCCCCCTGTTCCCCATTCAATCCCTCTCCCTTCTCTGTCCTGGTATTCCCTTACATCCATTCTTTCCAGGACCAGGGGTCTCTCCTTCCATCTTCTTGGAAATCTATTGATATGTGAATTGTGTCTTGGGTATTCCGAGATTCTGGGCTAATATCGCCTTATCAGTGACTGCATATCATGTGTGTTCTTTTGTGATTGGGCTACATCACTAAGGATGATATTTTCCAGTTCTGACCATTTGCCTAGGAATTTCATGAATTCATTGTTTTTAATTGCAGAGTAGTATTCCATTGTGTAAATATACCACATCTTCTGAATCCATTCCTCCATTGAGGGACATCTGGGTTCTTTCCAGCTTCTGGCTATTATAAATAAGGCTGCTATGAACATAGTGGAGCATGTGTCCTTATTGCATGCAGGGGAAGCCTCTGGGTATTCTTGTATAAAATGAAATTGCTTTGGAATATTACTTTTTCATGATTTCCCCTTTTAGCTTTAATATAATTTATATTGTTTTTTATTTGTCAAGATCTTTATCTGCTGATATTTAAATCTTCAAAAATTCAATTTAATTTATTTTGTTTTTTTAATTAATTTATCTATTCTCTCATATACTACATTTCTACTGCAATTACCCCTCCCTTCTCTTTTACCAGTCCCTTCCCACTTTCCTCCTCTCTCCACTCAATAAAATAAATTTCCTTCACTGACCACATAATATTACACTGGCAGAGATGAGACTGAAAAAGGGAGGCGAAGTATCCCTTGTCACAAAAATGTATAATTCATTCAAAGGATTGATTTCAGATTCTTTTATCACATTTTGTGTGTGTGTGTATGTATGTATGTGTGTGTGTGTGTGTGTGTGTGTGTGTGTGTGTGTGTGTGTGTGTATCTTTGAACATGTGTTATAAAGTTTTAAAACTCATGTCTGTCTTTCTTTCATGTGGTGTCCGGAATTGAAATCAGGTTGGGGAAATCGGTTGGGAGTGCTTTCACTTGCTGAGCTGTCTTGCTGGCTCCATAATATCAAATTGGATATTATGGTTTGAAAATATATTTTTGACATTACTTCACATAGACCTCATAGTGATTCTAAAGAGGGAGGTAAAAATAATTAGGTTCATATTCATGTATATGTATGTGTGTGTGTGTGTGTGTGTTTGTGTATGGTTGAATCAATAAGGTTAAATAACATAACAAACACACATGATAATATATGTATGTGGAGACACATTTTATTTAAATTTTTAGGGTATTTGATTATATATATATATATATACATATATACATATATATTCTCAAAGTTAGATAACTTTACTTTCAAAGAGCGGTAAGGAAAGTGTTTGTCATTATAGGGGGTCTATTGGATTCATAGGAAGAAATGATATACTTGACTGGTTTACTGAATAAGCAAATATATAGTATGCATGAATATGCATTTATATGTCTACTTTCAGTTTATCACTTTAAACTAAGAAAAATTATCTAAGCATTCATTTTAAGTCAAGACCACAGAAGCTTCTAAATTGAATGTAAAATTGGTGTACTTAAGCTAACTATTTATGGTTCACAAGGTTTTGACAAGCATAGTCATATTTTACAAAGAAACACGAGGATGAACTCAAATGAAATCACAGAATCCCATAAATTCTCAAGAATTTGTAGTAAAACTGAGTAGTTCAGCTAAATTGAAAAAGTGAACCAAGGTCTCAGCTAATCTAGAAACAATGAAACACTTCATTTCAAATCCTGGCCAGGGTCTAGACAAACTTGACTTTCTCTAAAATTGAACTCCCAAGTAGAGTTCCCATGTGCTTATGTTTAAAATGAAATATTATTTTGACATTTGCTAGGAAAAAAAAGATGAATTTTAGTTTGCAGTATTAGAAGAATGAAAGAAATATTTGTATATTCTTATGACAACATTAAAGGAACATTGAAAATGTCTGCCCTGAGATTCATTAAAGTCTAATTATGATTTACGTTATAGGTAAGATGAATAAAATTGACATTTTGCATTGTTGTTTATATTGAGGTTGTATTGCCAGTCTCTTCAAAAAGGAGATGCCTCATGACTTATGAATACAACATATTTAAAATTAATATTTTATAATTTTTGAGACTGTTCTTTACATTGTCTGGTAAGCCCTAAGTCCTATATTTTCTTTTTTTGATATTTTTGTTATTTTTTATTGGATATATTCTTTATTTACATTTCAAATGTCCCCTTTGCTGGTTCCCCACTCCCCAGAAAATCCCATAAGCTTTCTCCTCTTCCCCAATCAACCCTCCCCTGTTTCCCTGTCCTGGTATATCTCTACACTACAGCATCAAGTCTTTCCAGGACCAAGGTCCTCTCCTCGCTTTGGTGTCTAACAAGACCATCCTCTGCTGTCTATGTGTCTGGAGTCTTGCTTTATACCATGTACACTCTTTGGTTGATGGCTTTGTCCCTGGGAGCTCTGGGAGTACTGGGTGGCTCATATCATTGTTCCTCCTGTGGCTCTGCAAACCCCATTGAGCTCATTGGGTCCATTCTGTAGCTCCCCCACTGGGGACCCTGTACTCAGTAAAAAGGCTGGCTGAGAGTGTCCCCCTCTGCATTTGCCATGCACTAGGAGAGCCTCCCAGGTGATAGTTATATCCAGCTCCAGTTTGCCAGCAGTTGTGGGCATCCACAATAGTGTCTGTGTTTTGTTACTGTATATAGGATGGATCCCTGGGTCGGGTAGACTCTGGATGGTCTTTCTTTCAGACTCTGCTCCACCTTTTGGCTCTGTATCTCCTTCTGTGGGTTTTTTTTCCCCTTTCTACAAAGGACCCAAGGATCCATACATTGTTCTTCCTCCTTCTTGGGCATCATTTGATATGTGAAATGTGTCTTGGGTATTCCAAGCTTCTGGGATAATATTCAATTTTCAGTGAGTGCATACCACAAGTGTTCTTTTGTGACTGGATTACCTCACATAGGATGATATTTTCCAGTTCCATCCATTTGTCTAAGAATTTCATGAATTCATTGTTTTTAATGACTCAATAATACTCCATTGTGTATATATACGACATTTTCTGTATCCATTCCTCTGTTGAGGGACATCTGGGTTCTTTCCAGCTTCTGGCCATTATAAATAGGGCTGCTATGAACATAGTGTAGCATGTGTCCTTATTACATGCTGGAGAATCCTCTGGGTATATGCCCAGGAGTGATATAACAGAGTCCTCCAGTAATATTATGCCCAGTTTTCTGAGGAACAGCCAAACTGATTTTCAGAGTGATTGTACCAGCTTGCAATCCCAGCAGCAGTGGGAGGAATGTTCCTCTGTCCACATCTTTGCCAGCACCTGCTGTATCCTGAGTTTTTGATCTTAGCCATTCTGACTGGTGTGAGGTGAAATCTCAGGGTTGCTTTGATTTGCATTTCCCTGATGACTAAGGATGTTGAACATTTCTTTAGATGCTTCCCATCCATTCAATATTCCTCAAGTGAAAATTCTTTTTCTTAACTCTGTACCCCATTTTTTAATAGGACTATTTGGTTCTCTCAAAATTTTTTATTGAAACCGTGAGTCATCATGTAGGCAGTGTACTCATTAGGTGCTACACTAATAAAAGTAGAAAAAAGAAATTCTCTGTGAAGATTCTTAGTGAGCATTCCTTCCAAAGTTCCTAGAATCTGAGAAAAGAAGGTTCTGACCTGTTTAGAAATCAAATCAGTTGATTTAGTGATAATAAACAACCTTGTCTGACATAAATTCCTTGCTGTTTTCAATCCACAAAATTTAGGAATGTGTTCTAAGCAGGTAAGTGCAACAAGTCATATAATTACATAAATCTACTTTTACATTTTCATAAAGAAATAGATTTTATGACCTTGTAGGTTACTTAATTGTGATGTAATTTCATCAGTTTTATAGAGCAGAATTTGAAACAAGTTTCCTTAGAATCTCAGAATACACTAGACACAATTTGCATATCAATAGATTTTCAAGAAGATGGAAAGAGAGACCCCTGGTCCTGAAAGACTGGATGTAGGGTAATGCCAGGACAGAGAAGCAAGAGGGGGTTGAATGGGGAAAAGAGGGAGGGAAGGGGACTTATGGGACTTTCAGGGAGTGAGGAAACAGGAAAGGGGAAATGATTTGGAATGTAAATAAAAAAACTTAGAAAATAAATAATAAAATAAAAAAAAAATAAATAAAAAAAAAAGAAAAAAAATAGCAAATTACATGCTTTTTTTTTTTTAATCAAACTATCCTAAAAATAAGTTCTTTTTTCCTTCGGTCTCCAACTCTACTCTTTATTTATTTACATAGTGGTCATGTGAGTGCAGTGGGAAGGCACATGGTGCCCTGTGTATATAGAGATCAAAGGATAGGCTATGATTGTGAAATTTTTTCCTTTCTAACATGTAGGTCATCAGAATTGGACCCGTGCCCTCAGGCCTTATGACAGATCATTTCTCCCACTAAAACATCTCATCATCTCAGGGAGTCCTATCTTATAGCATCCAAATATAACCTCAATATTTAAAATTATCTGATATTTAAAAATAAGAAAAAAAATTAAAATACCCAAAGGTCTGACATTCATAACAGTTGTTCAAATTTCTTTTACAGGTAATGTAAATGAACTCTCTCAGTGTTTTGTGAATTCTCTCAAGGGACATAATTATGAAGTCAGGTATGTTTCAATGGATTCTGAGGTTTTAGAAACAAATATCCAATTTTGGCATCTTTGTTCATCTAGTCACATAGTCAAAACATATCACAGAACACTGTGAAGCACAGTATTTTTTAAATGTTTGTGTATAAAAGCCTGGGAGAAACTTGCTTAAGATATGAACAGTATTATTTATCTTTAAAGCTTTCATTTTATTAATAATTCATCAACATCTCCAAAATTAATGACCCTATGACTAATGAGCATTACAATAAGTAATATTAGTATAAAAGAAGCAATTAAAAGGCAGTAAAACATGAAATAAAATAACTAAAATAAAAAAAGTGAAATTCTCTCCATTGCTTCTCTGCTGTGATAAAATACTAACTACAAGTGACTTAAGGTTGAAGGGCTTTATTTCAGATCGTATTTCTACATCACAGTGCATCATGTGGAGAAGTCAGGGCAAGTTCTTGATGAAGAGAACATATTGAATGATGCTTACAATCTTGTGTTCCATAGTCAGTAAGCTGTGTAGAGATTCTCATGATACAACTCAGCATTGCCTAAGATCTTCCACATGTATTATTCCATCAGGAAAATATCCCACAGAAAGACCACAGGTTAAACTGAATGAGATGAATCCTCAATTGAAGTTCCATATCCCCAATAATCTTTAGGTTGTTGTCATGTTGACAAAAAATAATGACCACATGAAACAAAGTTAAATAATTTTTTTCAGAGTGTATCATTCAAAAAACTAGTAACTTTTACATTTTTGAAATCTCAGAGAGGTTTTGTAAGACATTTGAGTCATTCTGTTTAATACTGTGTTTGCTTATTTCTTTTAATAATAACCAAGTTTTAATAATAACCAAGTCTTTGATATTCCACAAGTTAAAATGACAGCCCCTGTGCATATGATAGATAAACTATGAGATTTTTAGATTTTAATCACTTAGTCATTTTATTGAATCTAGTTTTTTTTCTCACATATCATATCCTAATTTACCATTTCCACTCCCACTACTCCTCCTAGGTTCTCCCCAATCTTCCCCCTTCTATATCGACCCCTTTCTGCCACTCACAGAAAGAAAACTTCCTTTTAAGATGTAATTCTAAAATAAAGTAAGACAAAGCAAAAATTAACATGTTAGAATAGAACATAAGAAACACACAGAAGGAAAGAACCCAAGAGAAGTAACAGGAAAAATTAGAAACCCACTCATGCGTATACTCAAGAATTCCATTATAACCACAAAACTGGAAAACATTACACACACACACACACACACACACACACACACACACACACACTCAGAGGAAATGTGAGGTTAAAAAGTAAGAAAAAGAAGTAAAAAATTAAAAGAGATAATATATTATTTTAACTTACATATGTATATATATGTTGAAATATGTTTAAAATATATATGTGAAAGAAAAATTAAAGACCTGTGTTGGACATGTTGGGATTATGTTACCAGAAAAGTATACAAAATGTTACAGTTGAATAACCTCAGACACTAGAAATCTCAGAAATTTGATGACAAGAACGGAGACATTTGTTAATCTGTACCTTATACTTCTTCTGGAACATGTAACCAAGACACACAGCCATGCTGCATAACACCTGGGGTTCTTCTCCATGCTAACGAAATATTTAGATAGCCTTGAGCCTTCAGTCATTGAACTTTGCTTCCTGGTTATTACTTCCCCCCAAAAGATATATAGTCCCTGGTCCACCCTGCTGTGGAGTCCCCCTTTTTGACTTTGCCCTATCTTCTCCTGGTGGTGTGTATGTGGTAGTGCCTGTGTATCCCCAGCAGAGAGGCAGGATGAAGTTCAGCAGACCTGATACAACACTCAGACAAGATACTTCAGTTGTTTGTTTGTTTGTTTGTTCGTTGGTATTATTTGGAATCTTGTCAACTCAAATAAGTCTGTGGTTTTCATTTTATTCTATGACTCACCCTTCAGTCACTTTTACAATTTCCAAGAAAATGGTGGTCGGGAGATGTTTAGAAACAGTTGTTTGTCTTTCAAGACATCTCTGAATGCCAACATGAATTCGTCACTCTATCAGTAAGAAATGCAATAATTTTTCACTTTCAACCCTTATATTTTAATCCTTGTACCTATGGACATTTTATTCATCTTCCTGGGTATTTGAAAAATATCTCCCATAGTAATCTTATCAGTTCAGTTCTCAAAGACATTCTATCACTTAACACAGTGTAAAGCGATTCTCTGTCATCATGTATCTATTATATATAAGATTTTCCTGAAGTACATGGATCATAATAAAAGATAATGTATTAATTCTGACCTCAATCACATTGACTACATGAGAATTATATATTTTAATAAGTTAATTAATTAATTTGGACAATAAACAATTTTTAGAACTTAAAATTGCTATGTATTGTCCTAAAAGTAAAAAAAAAAAAATGCAATGAAAATAACTGTGAATACATCAGAAATTTTGCTCCTAAAAAGCAAACAAATGCCAGTAAAATATTATAGAGAATAAAGAAACAGATGTGAGACTGTGAACAAAGGGTGTGGCAAATATGAATTCCTTTGAAGAAAAGACTGTCCTAGAAGGGCTCTATGATAAGGGGGTTGTTGAAAATTAGACAATGACAACCAAAAAAGAGTGCTGTATATTATTCAAGGCAATCTACTTTTAAGTTGTATTTTTCCTCTTCAACTTGTCATCAGACAAATATCTCTCACGCTCTAAATAATAAAGCATATTGATGAGATGCAGTTTATGATTTGGAATTTACATTTACTGTGCATTTGACCAAATTATTTTAATTAAATTTCTCTTTCCTGCAGCACTTATCATTTAGTTAGGTTGGTAAACTTCAGAAATGGCATTATTTTAATGTTTACATAATAAATTGCTGGGAGTTATAGTCTTTTAATGTCAGTAGATCATTAGATTTTATTTATGATATTGCAATATACTGGTTCTAAGTTAATGTTTTTAATATCTTTTTCTTTTTTTTATTTTTCTTGAGTTCAACCCTCACTTTACATAAAACTTGAAATTTTGGGCGTGGGTTCATTATTTATTTTCTATCCTTGATTATACAACTATGACTTTTGAAATATGGCATTGAGAACACCTTGCTAGTTATTAAGATGTATTACAATCATACAAAAAATAGTTATTAGAGGTGTACTATTTTAGATTTATGATTTTATTTTATTATATTTAACTTTATTTTATCGTATGACTGTTTTGGTTTTTTGAGTGCCCAGTCAATGGAGAGTTTATAGAGAACATACAAAGGCATTAGATTTCCTAGAACTGGAGTTAACAGCTGGTTGTGTATGGTCAAGCCATGTGGGTGCTTGGTATCAAACTCAGATTATTCAAGCAGTGGTGTAGTTGTTAGAGTTCTCTAAAGGGATATGTACATATATAAAGCTACTATAATGGCTTACAGGATTCAGTCAAGGTAGCCCAAGAATGTATGTCTCATGATGGAAAAGCTTAACATCTTGTAGATGATCAATACTTGAAGCTCTTTTTTTCTGTTTTTTATTAGATATTTGTTTTATTTACATTTCTAATGTAAACACCTTTCCACCCTACCCCACCGAAAACACCCTATCCCATCACCCTTCCCCCTGCTCAGTTTCCTGACTTGCAATCCCCTATTCTAGGGGAATAGCATTCACAAGACCAATGGCCACTCCTCTCATTGATGTCTGAAATGGTCATCTTCTGCTACATATGCACCTGGAGCTGTGGGACCTTCCACTTGAACCCTGGGAACTCTGGAGGTAGAGGTTGGTACTTATTATTGTTCCTCCTGCAGAGCTGCAAACCTCTTCAACTCCTTGCATCTTCTCTCTTGCTGGTCCATTGGTGACCCTATTCTCATTCTATTGGTTGGTTGTGAACCATGGGCTTTTGATCCACTTTCCAATAAGGATCAAAGTATCCACACTTTGGTCTTCCTTCCTCTTGAATTTCATGTACTTTCATGTACTTTCTTGAACTCATGTCTATGAGTTGTATTTTGGTGATCCTAAGCTTTTGGGCTAATATCCACTTATCAGCGATTGCATACAATGTGTGTTCTTTTTTGATTGGGTTACCTCACTGAGGATGATATTTTCTAGCTCCATCCATTTGCCTAATAATTTCATGAATTCATTGTTTTTAATAGCTGAGTAGTACTCCATTGTATAAATGTACCATATTTTCTGAATCCATTCCTCTGTTGAGGGACATCTGGGTTCTTTCGTCCTTCTGGCTATTATAAATATGGCTGCTATGAACATAATGGAGCTTGTGACCTTATTACATGTTGGATCATCTTCTGGGTATATGCCCAGGAGTGGTATAGCTGGATCTTCAGGTAGTTCTATGTACAATTTTATAAGGAACCACCAAACTGATTTCCAGAGTGGTTAACCAGTTTGCAATCCTACCAGCAATGGAGGAGCATTCCTCTATCTCCACATCCTCTACAGCATTTGGTGTCCCCTGAGTTTTTAATCCTGGCCGTTCTGACTGGTATGAAGTAGAATCTCAGGGTTGTTTTGATTTGCATTTCCCTAATGGCTAAGAATGTTGAACATTTCTTTAAGTGTTTCTCAGCCATACAGTATTCCTCAGTTGAAAATTCTTTGTTTAGTTCTGTACCCCATGTTTTAATAGGGTTTTTTGGTACTTTGGAATCTAACTTCTTGAGTTCTTTGTATATATTGGATATTAGCCCACTATCAGATGTAAGATTGGTAAAGATCTTTTCCCAATCTGTAGGTTGCCATTTTGTCCTATTGATAGTGTCCCTTCCCTTACAGAAGCTTTGCAATTCTATTAGGTCCCATTTGTCAATTTTTGATCTTAGAGCATAAGCTATTGGTGTTCTATTCAGGAAATTTCCCCCTATGCCCATGTTCTAGTGGTTATTCCCAACTTTCTCTTCTATTAGATTCAATGTATCTGCTTTTATGCAGAGGTCCTTTATCCACTTGGACTTGAGCTTTGTACAGGGAGATAATAATGGATCAATTTCCATCCTTCTACATGTTGACTGCCAGTTGACCCAGCACCATTTGTGGAAAATGCTGTCTTTTTTCTACTGGATGATTTTAGCTCCTTTGTTCAAAGGTCAAGTGATCATAGGTGTGTGGGTTCATTTCCGGGTCTTCAGTTCTATTCTATTGCTCTTCCTGCCTGTCTCTCTATCAATACCATACAGTTTTTATCACTATTGCTCTGTAGTAGAGCTTGAGGTCAGGGATGTTGATTCCACCAGAATTTCTTTTATTATTGAGAAAAGTTTTTGCTCTCTTGGGATTTTTGTTATTCCAGACAAATTTGGAAATTCCTCTTTCTAACTCTCTGATGAATTGAGTTGGAATTTTGATGGGGATTGCAGTGAATCTGTAGATTGCTTTAGGCAAGATGGCCATTTTTACTATATTAACCCTGTCAATCCATGAGCATGGGAGATCTTTCCATCTTCTGAGATCTTCTTCAATTTCTTTCTTCAGAGACTTGAAGTTCATGTCATACAGATCTTTCACTTGCTTGGTTAGGGTCACACCAAGGTATTTTATATTACTTGTGGCAATTGTGAAGGGTTTCATTTCCCTAATTTCTTTCTCAGCCTCCTTATCCTTTGAGTATTGGAAGCCTACTGATTTGCTTGAATTAATTTTATATCTAGCCAATTTTATGAAGGTGTTTATCAGGTTTAAAAGTTCTCTGGTGGAAGTTTTGGGGTCACTTAAGCATACTATCATATCATCTGAAAATAGTGATACTTTGACTTTTTCCTTTGCAATTTGAATTCCTTTGACCTCCTTTTGTTGTCTAATTGCTCTGTCTAGAACTTTAAGAATTATACTTAATAGTTAGGGAGAGAGTGGACAGCCTTGTCTAGACCCCGATTTCAGAGAAATTGCTTCAAGTTTCTCTCCGTTTTGTTTGATGTTGGCTACTGGTTTGCTGTATATTGCTTTTACTATGTTTAGGTATGGGCCTTGAATTTCTGTTCTTTCCAAGACTTTTAACATGAAAGGAGGTTGAATTTTGTTAAATGTTTTTTCAGCATCTGATGAAATGACCATGTGTTTTTTTTTTTCTTTGAGTTTGTTTATGTAGTGGATTACATTGATGGATTTCCGAATATTGAACCATTCCTGCATCCCTGGGATAAAGCCTACTTGATCATGGTGGGTGATTGTTTTGATGTGTTCTGGGATTGTGTTGGCGAGAATTTTATTGTTTATTTTTGCATCGATATTCATAAGGGAAATTTGTCTAAATTTCTCCTTCTTTTTTAGGTCTTTCTGTGGTTTAGACATCAGAGTAATTGTAGCCTCATAAAAAGAATTGGGAACTGTTTCATCTGTTTCTATTTTGTGGAATAGTTTGAAGAGTATTGCTATTAGGTCTTTGAAGGTCTGATAGAACTCTGCATTGAAGCCATCTGGTCCTTGGCTTTTTTTTTCCGTTGGGAGATTATTGATGACTGCTTCTATTTCTTTAGGGGTTATGAGACTGTTGAGATCATTTACCTGATCCTGATTTAAATTTGGTACCTGGTGTCTGTATAGAAAATTGTCCATTTCCTGAAGATTTTCCTCTTTTGTTGAGTATAGGCTTTTGTAGTAGGATTTGATGATTTTTCGGATTTCCTCAGTATCTGTTGATATGCCTCCCTTTTTATTTCTGATTTTGCTGATTTCTGTGCCCTCCAGTTAGTTTGGCTAAGGGTTTATCTATCTTGTTTTTTTTTCACAGAACCAGCTCCTGGTCTGGTTGATTCTGTGTATAGTTCTTTTTGTTTCTACCTGGTTGATTTCAGTCTTGAGTTTGATTATTTCCTGCTATCTACAACTCTTGGGTGTATTTGCTTCTTTTTTATTCTAGAGCCTTCAGCTGTGCTGTTAAGCTGTTAGTGTATACTCTTTCCAGTTTCTTTTTGGAGTCACTCAGAGCTATGAGTTTTCCTCTTAGCACTGCTTTCATTGTGTCCCATAATTTTGAGTATATTGTGCCTTTATTTTAATTATGTTCTAAAATTTCTTTAATTTCTTTATTTCTTCCTTGACCAGGTTAACATTGAGTAGAAAGTTGTTCATTTTCCATGTATATGTGGGCTTTCTGCTGTATTTGCTGTTATTGAAGACCAGCCTTAGCCCATGGTGATCTGATAGAGTACATGGAATTGTTTCAATCCTCTTAAATCTGCTGAGGTCTGTTTGTGACTGAGTATATGGTCAGTTTTTGAGAAGGTACCATGAGGTGCTGAGAAGAAGGTCCTTCTTTTTTAAGGATAAAATGTTCTATAGATATCTGTCAAATTCATTTGCTTAATAACTTCTGTTAGTTTCACTGTTTTTCTCTTTAGTTTGTGTTTCCTTGATCTGTCCATTGAGGAGAGTGGGGTGTTGATGTCTCCCACTATTATTGAGTGGGGTGCAATGTTTGATTTGAGCTTTACTAAAGTTTCTTTTATGAATGTGGGTGCTCTAATATTTGGAGCATATATGTTCAGAATTGAGAGTTTATCTTGGTAGATTTTTCCTTTGATGAGCATGAAGTGTCCTTCCTTTATTTTTTATTACTTTAGGTTTAAAGTCAAATTATTTTTTGATGTTAGAATGACTACACCAGCTTGTTTCTTGGGAACATTTGCTTGGAAAACTGTTTTCCAGCCTTTTACTCTGAGATAGTGTCTGTCTTTGTGCCTGAGTTGAGTTTCCTGTGTGGAGCAAAATGTTGGATCCTGGTTATGTATGTAGTCTGTTAGTCTATGTCTTTTTATTGGAGAATTGAGTCCATAAATATTAAGAAATATTAAGGAGAAATGATTGTTGCTTCCTGTTACTTTTGTTATTAGAGGTGGAGTTATGTTTATGTGTCTCTCTTTTTGTTTTCTTAAAAGATGATTAATTTCTTGCTTTTTCTAGGGTGTAGTTTCACTCCTTTTGTTGGTGTTTTCTATTCATTATCCTTTGGAAGGTTGGATTTGTGGAAAGATACTGTGTAAATTTGTTTTTGTCATGGAATACCTTGATTTCTCCATCTTTGGTAATTGAGAGTTTTGCTGGGTATAGTTGTCTGGGTTGGCATTTGTGTTCCCTTAGGGTCTGTATGACATCGCCCCATGATCTTCTCCTTTCCTAGTCTCTGGGAAGAAGTCTGGTGTAATTCTGATAGGTCTTCCTTTATATCTTACTTGACTTTTTTCCCTTACTCCTTTAAAAATTCTTTGCTTGTTTAGTACATTTAGTGTTATAATTACTATGTGATAGGATGAATTTCTTTTCTGATCCAAACTATTTGGAGTTCTGTAAGCTTCTTGTATGTTCATGGGCAACTCTTTCTTTAGGTTAGGGAAGTTTTCTTCTACAATTTTGTTGAAGACATTTACTGGCCCTTTAAGTTGGAAATCTTCACTCTCTTCTATACCTATAATCCTTAGGTTTGGCCTTCTAATTTTCTCCTGGAATTCCTGGATATTCTGGGTTAGGTGCTTTTTGCATTTTTCATTTTCTTTGACTTTTGTTTCAATGCTTTCTATGTTATCTTCTGCCTCTGAGATTCTCTCTTCTATCTCTTGTATTCTGTTGTTGATACTTGTATCCATGACTTCTGACCTCTTTCCTAGGTTTTCTATGTCCAGAGTTGTTTTGCTTTGTGAATTCTTTATTGTTTCTACTTCCATTTTTAGATCCTGGATGATTTTGTTCAAATCCTTACCTGTTTTGTTGTTTTTTTCCTGTAGTGTTTTAAGGGCTTCTCCCTGTTTACTTGTGTTCTCCTGTGTTTCTTTAAGTGAGTTATTTATGTCCTTCTTGAAGGCCTCTCTCAGCATCATGAGATGTGATTTTACATCCAAATCTTGCTTTTCAGGTGTGTTAGTGTATCCAGGACTTGCTGTTGAAGAATTAGGTTCAGATGGTGCCATGTTGCCTTGATTTCTGTTTGTAATGTTCCTAAATTTGCCTTTTGCCATCTGGTTATCTCTGGTGTTAGTTGGTCCTACTGTCTCTGGTGGCTGCTTGTACCACCTGTTGGCCTACAAGCCTATTTCAGCAACCCTGGGTGACTGGCCCTTTCCTGGCATGGTGTGCTTTGATGATGCCCAGCTCCTGGGTATAGGCAGAGTCCAGATGGATCCAGATTTTTCTAGAAGCTCTTGATCCCTGCCTCCTAGCTCTATCTGCTGCTTGGTCACCTGAGAGAAGCTGGAGGTGGTCTGACCTCCAAAGCTGGGAGTGAACTCCCTCCCTCCCTTCAGAGCAGAACTCTTGTGGCAGGATCAGTGCACAGAGGACCATGGAGACACCCAGACCCTGGGTACAGGCAGAGCCCAGATGGACCCAGATTTTCTGCAGCTCTTGGTCCCTGCTTTCTGGCTGTATCTGCTGTTCAGTCACCCAGTCACCAGAGAGAAGATGGCTCTTGAAGCTTGATGTGGTAAAAATTCCAATCTCGCAAGCTTCTGAATAGATAGCTGAGTTGTTTTGTTGTTCTTGTTTTTGTTTTATTTTTTTCTGTTTAGATTTACATGATAGATTTGATGATTTTTTTAATTTTTTAATTGCTTATTTTATTTATTTACATGTCAAATATTGTCACCCTTCTTTGTTTCCCCTTGGCAAATGCTCTATGCTATCCCCCATCCACCCTGCTTCCATAAGGGTATTCCCCACCCTCCTACCCATTCATACCTCACTGCCTTGGCATTCACCTACTCTGTGGGCGTCATGCCTTCACATGACCAAGGGTCTCCCCTCCCACTGATACTAGATAAGGCCATCCTCTGCTACACATGCAGCTGGAGCCATGGGTCCCTCCATGTTTACTCTTTGGTGGTAGGTTTAGTCCTTGGGATCGCTGGGTGATCTGGTTGTTTGACATTGTTCTTCTTATGCAGTGACAAACGTTTTCAGCTCCTTCAAGACTAACCCTAACTCCTCCATTGGGGCCCTCATGCTCAGTCCGATGTTTGGCTGCAAGCATCCCCATATGTACAAGTCAGACTCTGACAGAGTCTCTTATGAGACAGCTATAGCAGGCTCCTGTCAGAAAGCACTTCTTGGCATCAGCAATAGTGTCTGGATTTGGTGTCTGCATATGGGATGAATACCCAGGTGGGGCAGTGTCTGGATTGTCTTTCCTTCAGTCACTGCTTCAATCTTGTCCCTATATTTCCTTTAGTCTGGAACAATGCTGAGTTAATACTTTTGGGATGTGTGGGTGGCCCCTTCCCTCAACTGGGGGCTGGGCCTAACCTCTGGATATGGTCTCTACAGGTTCTCTCTCCCATTTGTTGAGTATTTCAGCTAATGTCATCTCTGTTGGGTCCTGGAAGCATCTTGCTTTTCTGGCATATTGGACATTTTGGTGGCTACCACCAGTTCCCCTTCCCCTTCTGCTACACACCTCCATTAAATTTCCTGATCTTCTGTACATCTCTCCAGTCTCCTCCCACACCTGATCCTAATTCCCTTTCTCCTCCTTCTCCTCCTCTCTCCCTCCCAGGTGCCTCCCTCCCTCTATCTCCCATGATTAATTCCTTCTCCCTTCTAAGTAAGACTGAAGCATCCACACTTTAGACTTCCTTCTTCTTGAGGTTCATATGGTCTGTGAGTTGTAATGTGGATATTCTAAGCTTTTTGGCTAACATCAGATTATCAGTGCATACATATGATGTGTGTTCTTTTGTGACTGTGTTACCTCCCCCCACCCCAGGATGATATTTTCTAGTTCCATCCATTTGCCTAAGAATTTCATGAAGTCATTGTTTTTAATAGCTGAGTAGTACTTGACTTGTGCAAAAGTAGCACATTTTCTTGACTCAAGTGGCAGTCCAAATAGAAGAATGCAAATTGATCCATTTTTACCTCCTTGTACAAAGTTCAAGTTCAAGTGGATCAAGGACCTCCAAATAAAACCAGATACACTAAATCTATTAGAAAAGAAAGTGGGAATGAACCTCAAAAACATCAGCACATGTGAAATTTCCTGAACAGAAGGCCCTGGCCCGGGTTCTAAGATTAACTATATACGAATGGGATATAATAAAATTGAAATGTTCCTCTAAGACAAAGTACACTATCATCAGGACAAAACAGCAATGTACAAATTAGGGAAAGGTCTTTACCTACCCTACATTCAATAGAGGGCTAATATCCAAAATATACAAAGAACTCAAGAAGTTGGACTTCAGAAAACCAAATAACCCTATGTTTTTTGAAAAAAAACCTGGGGTATAGAGTTAAACAAAGAATTCTCAACTTGGAAATCTCAAATGTCCAAGAAATTCATAAAGAAATGTTCAACATCTTTAGTAATCAAGGAAATGCAAATTAAAATGACCCTGGGATTCCACCTCACACCTCACATCGATCAAAATGGCAAATATCAAAAACTCAGGTGACAGCAGATGGAATAGGTAGACTCTTCCATTGTTGGTGGGACTGTAAGATGGTATAAC
Source organism: Tokudaia tokunoshimensis (assembly GCA_036184795.1). Lineage (NCBI taxonomy): Eukaryota > Metazoa > Chordata > Mammalia > Rodentia > Muridae > Tokudaia > Tokudaia tokunoshimensis. The sequence continues at coordinate 34,745,413 of BTHU01000011.1, read as the reverse complement.
CACTCTGGAAATAAGTCTGGTGGTTCCTCAGAAAATTGGACATAGTATTACCTGAGGACCCAGCTATTCAACTCTTGGGCATACATCCAAAAGGTGCTCCAACATATGACAAGAACATATGTTCAAAGCAGCCCTATTTATAGCCAGAAGCTGGAAAGAACCCAGAAAAAAGCAGTTGGTAAAATTCTTGTCCAGCAGGCACAGAACTCATATTTAGTCTCCAGCACCATATTACACCATGTGTGACATAGAAGCTGTTCCCTACAGGAAGAGAAGAGAAAGGAGGATAAGAAATTCAAGATGATCTTCAGCTACCCTGTCTTCAAAGAAAAACAAAACAAAACAAAACAAAAATAATAAACAAACCTAAAAGAAAAAGAACAAATGGGAAGTCAAAGTCTGGGAATACTTACCAAATCAAGGATTACTCCAAATACAAGTAATATAGGAATTTTATTCCAGAAGTAAAAAATTTACTCATATGCTCTAGCATTTCTGGGAGGGGCACATTGTAGAGCATGCAGAATTAAGTTAAACACTGCTGAGAATGTTCATTTTAAGACTATAGATAATGAAGGAAAGCTGATATCTACCTATCTTCCTGGATATATTTAGCTTTATTGTAAAGACTGAAACTAGCAAGAGGTTTCTGAAGGTGCACAGCTTGCAGTAGACCATAGGTGGCTAGTAGATCACAGTTGATCCCAGGAGGCTATTAGAACACAGTTGATCCTAGATGACTAGTAGATCTCAGTTGATACTCGGTGGCTAGTAGAAATATTCCCGTGAGTTCTATAAGTGGTTAACTTTGATCATCCATGTATTAAGGAACTTTATTAAGCACAAGAAAATTGCACAGAATGTTTAACTCCCACCTATTCCTTTTTGAGTGTTTGGGGGGGTGTTTATTTAGAAGAGGACATTCTAATGTTAATATAGAAAGTAGCCCATTTCCCACATGCACAATTTCATAACTGCTAAAATAGGGAGAAGATAAAAATGCCAAAAAATAGAAAACTGAAAAAAGATCAAAGAAACAGAAATATAGGGAGAAAATAACCTCAGGAGTTAGAAGGTCGATCAGTTTGAAGTTGAACTGTCAGAGTTGAGGCTAAAAGACATAGTAACCCCACATTGCAAAAGAACTTGAAACAAAGTGGAGGTCATTACAACCTGAAAAATTAAATAGAAAATTTTGAGTTATTCTTTCATACCATCAATTAATTTTTGAGTTAAACTTATTCAGAAAAGTTTTGAAGTGTTAAGTACCAATATTAGAAAGAAAAGAACCATCTACTGTCAAATTTATTCAAATTAGAAGACTGATGTGATGTACCAAGTGTGGGAAATGGGAGAAGTAAGGTCTGCATAAGCCAATCTATATTACTATTCATAGGTTTCAATATGTATTTATTTATTAAAGTATTGAGTAAACTCCTTATTATAAAAATTAGAGTTGGTGAAAGTAAAAAGATAAAATCAAGTGAAAGTTACATTAACTTTCTATGTAAAATAAGCTTTGTTGTGTATGAAGGAAATTATGAAAATAATCAGTTAAAAGAATAAATACCCTGGAACCTTTATTTCCTGTGCATTTCCTATCAGCCACACCTCTTTCTGGCAAGTCAGCATGGGGAGCTAATACTATTTTAACCTTCATTAATTATTTTTTCTGATTGGTTATTTTATTTATTTACATTTCAAATGTTACCCGCCTTCCCACTTACCCCTCAACAAACCCCCTATTCCCTGCACCTCCCCCATGCCTCTATGAGGATGATCCTCTACTCTCCCACTCCTGCCTCAGTACCCTAGGATTCCCCTATGCTTATTTTTAATATAGCAGACAGAAGGAAATGTAATCCCTCCGTATTGTATGGAGAATATTGGTTTTGCTATGCAGAATGTTTCTTCATATATATGGATAGATAGATAGATAGATAGATAGATAGATAGATAGATAGATAGATAGATAGATAGATAGATAGGTAGATAGACAGACACAGTCACATATGATATGCATGTTATGTCTTTCTTTTCTTTCTCTCGTCTTTCCTTCCTTCCTTTTCTTTCCTTTTCCTTTCTTTTTTCCTTTCTTCTTTCTTTCTTTCTTTCTTTCTTTCTTTCTTTCTTTCTTTCTTTATTTATTTATTTATTTCTCTCTTTCTTTTTTCTTTGTCCTTTCTTCTTTTGGGACTGACTTACATTTCATTTCGCACAATCACTATAAATTATTTGTAGATTATTTTAATGGGTTCTTCATTTCATTATTGCAAAATATCCAGTAATAAAAACTATTGACCATATACTATTCTATGAAGCTGGGATTATTTGGAATAAAATTCCTAAAAGTGAAATTATTATAGGAAGAATACATTTACATTTTATTTATACAGATTTGAAAGACTTATTTTTACTAATTCATACTCCCATGAATTTCCCCATATCTTTATCAATTTAGTTTTAACAATTTTACTTTTTTACATTTATAAAATGAAATAATTTTGGTTTTCATTTGACCTATCATTCATGGGTTTGCTATTTTTCACATTTATAAATAATTTGCTTATTTTTAGTTTTTTTATTTACAGTTTTATTAAATATAATCTTCCTTTACATATCAAGTGGTAAAACCTTTCCCAGTTTCCCCCCTCCCCCAAATCCCCTAATCCCTCCTCCCACTCCCTGCCTCCAAGTATATGCCCCTCTACCAGACCCACTCCTACCTCCCCCCCTCAATTTCTCCTTGTTGGGGCATCTATTGAGCTTTCAACTGACCAAGGACCACTCCTCCCACTGATGCCTGACAAGGCATTCATTGCAACATTTTTGGTTGGAACCATGTGTACTCCTTGGTTGCTGGTTTAGTCCTTGGGAGTCCTGGGGCATCTGGGTGGTCAACATCATTGTTCTTCCCGTGGGGCTGTAAACCCCTTCAACTCCTCCAAACCACCCTCCAACTCCTCCATTGGGGACCCCACTCCCAGACCAAAAGGTTAGCTACTAGCATCTGCCTCTGTGTGTATAAAGCTCTGTCAGGGTCCCTCCGAAGAAAACCATGGCATGCTCCTTTTGAAATGTGCTTCTTGTCCTCCATAGTAGTGTTGGGGTTTGGTGACTATTTATAGGGTGAATCCCCAGGTAGGACAGTTTCTGGGTGGCCTTTACTTCAGTCCTTGCTCCACACTTTGCCTCTATTATTGCTCCTGTAAATGTATTGTTCACTTTCTCAGAGGAACCCAAGCACCCCCACTCCAGTCCTCCACCTTCTTGAGCTTCCTGTAGTCTGTGAATTGTAACTTGTTTATTTTGAGCTTTTTGGCTAACATCAACTTTTCAGTGAGTGCAAACCATGTGCGTTCTTTTGTGATTGGGTTACCTCACTCAGGATGACACTTTCTAGTTCCATCCATTTGCCAAGTATTTCATGAATTCAATGTTTTTAATAGCTGAATAGTACTCCATTGTGTATATATACCACAAATTCTGTACCCATTCCTAAATTGAAGGACATCTAGGTTCTTTCCAGCTTATGGCTATTATGAATAAGCAGCTATGAACATAGTGGACCATGTGTTCTTATTACATGTAGGAGCATCTTCTGGGTATATACCCAGGAGGGTTATAGCTGGGTCCTCAGGTCTATGTCTAATTTTGTGAGGAATCACCAAACTGATTTCCAGAGTGGTTTTATTATCTTGCAATCCCACCAACAATGGAGAAGTGTTCCTCTTTCCCCACATCCTCTCCAGCATCTGCTGTCCCCTGTGTTTTTTATCTTAGACATTCTGACCTGTGTGAGGTAGAATCTCAGTGTTGTTTTGATTTGCATTTACCTGATAACTAAGGATGCTGAACATTTCTTTAGATGCTTTAGAGCCATTCAAGTTTCCTCACTTGAGAATTCCCTGTTTAGTTCTATACCCCATTTTAACAGGATTATTTGACTCTCTTGAGCCTAACTTCTTGAGTTCTTTGTATACCTTGAATATTAGCCATTTATCATATGTAGGATTGGTAAAGATCTTTTCCCAATTTTTTGGTTGCCTTTTTGTCCTACTGACCGTGTCCTTTGCCTCACAGAAGCTTTGCAGCTTCATGAGGTCCCACTTGTCGATTCATGTTCTTAGGGCGTAAGCTATTGGTGTTCTGTTCAGGAACTTTTTCCCTGTGCCCATGTGTTCAAGATTCTTCCCCACTTTCTCCTCTATAAGCTTCAGTGTGTCTGGTTTTATGTGTAGGTTCTTGATTCACTTGGACTTGAGCTTTGTACAAGGAGATAAGAATGGGTTGATTTGCATTTTTCTGCATGCTGACCTCCAGTTAATCCAGCACCATTTGTTAAAAATGCTCTCTTTTATCCACTGGATGCTTTTAGCTCCTTTGTCAAATATCAAGTGACCGTAGGTATGTGGGTTCATATCTGGGTCTTCAATTCTATTCCATTTATCTTCCTGCTTGTCACTGTACCAATACCAAACAGTTTTTATCACTATTGCTCTGTAGTAGAGCTTGAGGTCAGGGATGGTGATTCCCCCAGAAGATCTTTTGTTGTGAGAATAGCTTTTGCTATCCTGGGTTTCTTGTTATTCCAGATGAATTTGAGAATTGCTCTTTCTAGATCTATGAAGAATAGATTTGGTATTTTGATGGGAATTGCATTGAATCTCTAGATTGCTTTCGACAAGATAGCCATTTTTACTATATTGATCCTGCCAATCCATGAACATGGGAGATATTTCCATCTTCTGAGATCTTCTTTGATTTCTTTCTTCAGAGGCTTAAAGTTTTTGTCATAGAGACTTTTCACTTGCTTCATTAGGGTCATTCCAATGTATGAAATATTATTTGGGACTATTGTGAAGGGTGTCACTTCCCTAATTTCTTTCTCAGCTTGTTTATCCTTTGAGTAGAGGAAGGCTACTGATTTGCTTGAGTTAATTTGATATTCAGCCATTTTGCTGAAGTTGTTTATCAGCTTTAGGAGTTCTCTGGTGGAAGTTTTGGGGTCGCTTAAATATAAGATCATATCATCTGCAAATAGTGATATTTTGACTTCTTCTTTTCCAATTTGTATACCTTTGACCTTTTTTGATTGTCTGATTGCTCTGGCTAGAACTTCAAGTACTATATTGAATAGATAGGGAGAGAGTGAGCAGCCTTGTCTGGTCCCCAACTTTAGTGGGATTGTTTCCGAGTTTCTCTCCGTTTAATTTGATGTTGGCTACTAGTTTGCAGTATATTGCTTTCACTATATTTAGGTATGGGCTTTGGATTCCTGCTCTCTCCAAGACTTTTATCATAAAGGGATGCTGGATTTTTTCAAAAGCTTTTTCAGCATTTAATGAAATGACCATGTGGTTTCTTTCCTTGAGATTTTTTTTATATAGTGGATTATGTTGATGGATTTCCATATATTGAACCATCCCTGCATCCCTGGGATAAAGCCTACCTGATCGTAGTGAATTGTAATTTTGATGCATTCTTGAATTCGGTTGGCCAGAGTTTTGTAGAGTAATTTTGTATCGATGCTCATGAGGGAGATTGGTCTGAAGTTCTCCTTCTTTGTTTGGTCTTTGTTTGGTTTAGGTATAAGTGTTATTGTGGCATCATAAAATGAGTTGGGTAGTGTTCCTTGAGATTCTATTTAGTGGAATAATTTGAAGAGTGTCAGTATTAGTTCTTCTTTGAAGATCTGATAGAATTCCCAGCTAAATGTATCTGGCCCTGGGCTCTTTTTTGATGGGAGACTATTAACAACTGCTTCTATTTTCTCAGGACTTATGGGACTATTTAGATGGTATATCTGATCCTGTTTTAATGTTGGCACCTGGTATGTATCAAGAAAGTTGTCCATTTCATTCTGATTTTCAAACTTTGTTGAGTATAAGTTCTTGTAGTAGGATCTGATGATTTTCTGAATTACCACAGTTTCTGTTGTTATGTCTCCTTTTTCATTAATGACTTTATTAATTTGGGTGGTGCTTCTTTGCCCTCTGGTTAGTCTGGCTAAGTGTTTATCTATCTTGTTGATTTTTCTCAAAGAACCAGCTCCTGGTTTTTTTTGATTCTTTGTATAGTTCTTTTTGTTTCTATTTGCTTGATTTCGGCCCTGAGTTTGATTATTTTCTGCCACCTACTCCTCTTGGATATAATTGCTTCTTTTTGTTCTAGAGCTTTCAAATGCTCTGTCAAGCTGTTAGTGTAGGCTCTCTCCATTTTCCTTTTGGAGGCACTCAGAGCTATGAATTTTCCTCTTAGTACTGCTTTCATTGTGTCCCATAAGTTTTGGTATGATGTGTCTTCATTTTCATTGAATTCTAAAAAGTCTTTAATTTCTGTCTTTATTTCTTCTTTGACCAAGTTATCATTGAGAAGAGCATTGTTCAAAGTCCACATGTATATGTGTTTTCCATTGTTTTTGTTTGTGCTTAAGACTAGCCTTAGTCTGTGGTGATCTGATAAGGTGCATGGAATATTTCAATATTTCTGTTTCTATTGAGGCCTGTTTTGTGACCAATTATATGGTCAATTTTGGAGGAGGTGCCATGAGGTCCTGAGAAGAATGTATATTCTTTTGTTTTAAGATGGAATGTTATATAAATATCTGTTAGATCCATTTGGTCCATAACTTCAGTTAGTTTCACTGTGTCTCTGTTTAGTTTCTGTTTCCATGATTTGTCCATTATTGAGAGTGGGGTGTTGAAGTCTCCCACTATTATTGTGTGGGGTGCAATGTGTGTTTTGAGCTTTAGTAAAGTTTCTTTTATGAATGTGGGTGCCCTTGCATTGGGAGCATAGATGTTCAGAATTGAGAACTCATCTTGGTAGATTTTTCCTTTGACCAGAATGAAGTGACCCTCCTTATCTTTTCTGACAACTTTTGGTTGAAAGTCAATTTTATTCGATACAAGAATGGCTACTCCAGCTTGTTTCTTGGGACCATTTGCTTGCAAAATTGTTTTCCAACCTTTGACTCTGAAGTAGTGACTGCCTTTGATACTTAGGTGGGTTTCTTGTAAGCAGCAAAATGTTGGGTCCTGCTTCCATATCCAGTCTGTTAGTCTATGTCTTTCTTTTTATTGGGGAATTGAGACAATTGATGCTAAGAGATGTTAAGGAAAATGATTGTTGCTTACTGTTATCTTCTTTGTTAAAGGTGAAATTCTATTTGTGTAGCTATCTTCTATAGGGTTTCTTGAAAGATTACTTTATTGCTTTTTCTACGGTGTGGTTTCCTACCTTGTGTTGGTATTTTCTACCCATTATCCTTTGAAGAGCTGTATTTTTGGAAAGATATTGTGTAAATTTGCTTTTGTCATGGAACGTCTTGTTTTCTCTGTCTATGGTAATTTGAAAGTTCTGCTAGGTATAGCAGTCTAGGCTGACATATATGTTTTCTTAGGGCTTATATGAAATCTGCTCAGGATCTTCTAGCTTTCATAGTTACTGGTGAGAAGTATGGTGCAATTCTGATAGGTCTGCCTTTATACATTTCCTGACCTTTTTCCCTTACTACTTTTAATATTCTTTCTTTGTTTAGTGCATTTGGAGTTTTGATTATTATGTGACAGGAGGACTTTCTGGTCTGGTCCAGTCTGTTTTGAGTTCTATAGGCTTCTAGTATGTTCATGGGTATCTCTTTCTTTAGGTTAGGGAAATTTTCTTCCATAATTTTGTTGAAGATGTTTACTGGCCCTTTAAGATGTAAATCCTCATTCTCTTCTATACCTATAACCCTAATGTTGAGTCTTCTCATTGTGTCCTGGATTTCCTGGATGTTTTGGGTTATCAGCTTTTTGCATTTTGTATTTTCTTTGACTGTTGAGTCAATGTATTCTATGGAATCTTCAGCATCTAAGATTTTTTCTTCTATCTCTTGTATTCTATTGTTGATGCTTGCATGTATGACTCCTGAATTCTTTCCAAGGTTTTCCATCTCCAGAGACATCTCACTTTGCGATTTCTTTATAGTTTCTACTTCCAGTTTTAGATCTTGAATAATTTTGTTCAGTTCCTTCACTTGTTTGTGTTTTCTTGAAATTCTTTAAGAGATTTTTGTGTTTCCTCTTTAAGGGCTTCTGCATGTTGACCCATGTTCTCCCATATTTCTTTAAGGGGTTTTTGTGTCTCCTCTTTAAGGGCTTCTATCTGTTGACCCATATTCTCCTGCATTTCTTTAAGGGAATTTTGTGATTCTTCTTTAAGGCCTTCTATCCATTGACCCATATTCTCATTTATTTCTTTAAAGGAGTTATTTACGTCCTTCTTGAATTCCTCTAACAGCACCATGAGATGTGATTTTAAATCCAGCTTTTGCTTTTCTGATGTGATAGAGTATCCTGGATTTGCTGTTGTGGGAGAACTGGGTTCTGATTGTGCCATGTTGCCTTGGTTTCTTTCGGTAATGATCTTGTGCTTGCCTTTGGCCATCTAGTTATCTCCAGTGTTAGCTGGTATTGCTGTCTCTGACTGTAACTTCTCTGTCCTTCAGGCCTGTACATCTGTACTCCTGGGATTCCCTTTCTCTCAATGTCCTGCATACATCTGGTTTTACAGGAAGTATCAGGAAATGGGGTCTTCCCTGTAGCAGACTTGGCAAGGGTTGAATGTCCTGTAAACTGTTAGTTCTCGAATGCCCTGCTGCTGCTGTATCTCAGGAAATGCAGACTTCCCCCATGCAGACCTGGCATAGGCCCAATGCCCTGTGGCTGCTGGATCTTGAATGCCCGTTGCTGCTGGATCTCTAATGCCCCACTGCTGCTGGATCTCTAGAAAGCACCAGGAAATGGAATCTTCCCCTGTGGCAGACCTAGCACAGGTCTACCACATTGGAACAAACAGGACAGGCAGCAAAGGAGGGAGGGGTAGAGAAGACAGAAGGCCATTTGCTTATTTTACTTGCATATATATTTGACCATTTCTTTTGCCCATTTTTTCTAATAAGTTTTAATATATTTTATTCTGTCACTGTTATGATAGGACAGAGTGTAAGAGTATGTGAAGCCAAGTCTCATGACAGGCATTTAGTTCCTGGAAGCCACAAGGTAAAAGAGAAAATCAACTCCTGCAAGTTGTTTTCTGACCTCCATATACATTGTAAGTCATACATATACACAAGTGAATATGCACGAGAATACACACACACAGACACACACAAACAAACAGAGGCATATTAGATAAATAGATATTTTCAAATTCTCATTGCTAACATTCACAAACATATTTATATATTTAAGGTCACTTGAGCATATTGTGATATTTATGCATCTCAAAACATTTTTTCCTGTTGCAATGAGTGAGTGTGGGGTGTGGAATCATATTAAGAAAGACAACAACTATTTGAATATAATGTTTTCAGATATGTTGGCTTATTTTTAACACCAGTGTGTCACATTAATTTAAATTCTCTCCCCATCTGGAATCTGTTTTTGTAAGGAGTGGGAAACAAATCGCTTTCTTAACAGTCTGCACTTGTCAGGAGCTTCAGGGTTGAGTATGGAATGTTGGGTAAAAGCAAGCAAGCAAACAAACAAACAAAACATATAATGACAGCCACACAATCGTAGGCTCTGAATAAACCAATTAACTTCTTCTACCCTCAGTTCTTTCTTTTTGTGGATGTTTAGCTGTTAGATTACATTCATACACTCACCTATCTATTCAGAAAGCAAAAGCTGAAGTCACTTTAAATGATTGAAAATACTCTTTTATGGTTGGCAACCCCATAGGAAGAACAATAATATCAAACAATTAGACCACCCAGAGCTTCCAGGGACTTAACCACCAACCAAGAATTATATGGATGGGCCCATGGCTCAAGACACATATGTAGTAAAGGATGACCTTGTTGGACATCAGTGGGAGGAGAGGCCTTTGTTCTATGAAGGCTCCATGCTCCAGTGTAATGCAAGGGCAGGGAGGAAGGAGTGGGTGGGTGGAGGAACACCCTCATAGAAGCAGGGGTAGGGGGATTACATAGGGCTTTTCTGCATGGAAAACTGAGAAGAGGATAGCATTTGAAATATAAATAAAAATATCAAATAAAAAATACTTTTTTTATATTTATTCCTGTATGTGTTTGAAGTAAGGTCCTCCAAAGAAACTTACAAGGAAACAACTAATATATTTAGATGGGAATGTGTGTGTCTCTGCATCCATGTGTGTTTCCTGTGTGTGTGTATATGTGTGTGTGTGTGTGTGTGTGTGTGTGTGTGTGTGTGTGTGTTTGCCTATTTTAATTCTGATTATTTGTTTTATCCCACCCTGGCGTAACACTTTATTATTATGTTTTAGAAGTCGGTTTTTAGTCTAATGAAATAGAGAAAAGACATGCTGGGTGTATATGTAAGTAACCCTATTAAAAAATGGGGTACAGAGCTAAACAAAGAGTTCTCACCTGAAGGATATCTAATGGCTGAGAAGCACCTAAAGAGATGTTCATCATCCTTAGTCATTAGGGAAATGCAAATCAAAACAACCCTGAGATTCCATCTCACACCAGTCAGGATGGCTAAGATCAAAAACACAAGAGACAGCAGTTGTTGGAGAGGATGTGGAGAAAGAGGAACACTCCTCCACTGCTGGTGGAATTGCAAGCTGGTAAAACCACTCTGGAAAGCAGTCTGGCGGTTCCTCAGAAAACTGGGCATGACAATCACAGAGGATCCAGCTATACCACTCCTGGGCATATACCCAGAGGCTTTACCTGCATGCAATAAGGACACATGCTCCACTATGTTCATAGCAGCCTTATTTATAATAGCCAGAAGCTGGAAAGAACCCAGATGTCCCTCAATGGAGGAATGGATTCAGAAGATGTGGTATATTTACACAATGGAATACTACTCTGCAATTAAAAACAATGAATTCACGAAATTCCTAGGCAAATGGTCAAAAGTTGAAAATATCATCCTTACTGAGATAATCCAATCACAAAAGAACACACATGGTATGCAGTCACTGATAAGGGGATATTAACCCAGAATCTCGGAAACCCAAGACACAATTTACATATCAATAGATTTCCAAGAAGATGGAAGGAGAGACCCCTGGTTCTGGAAATACTGAATGTATGGGAATACCAAGACAGAGAAGCGAGAGGGGGTTGAATGGGGAACAGAGAGATGGAAGGGGACTTATGGGACTTTCGGGGAGGGAGGAAACGGGAAAGGGGAAATCATTTGGAATGTAAATAAAAAAACTTAGAAAATAAAAAAAAGAAAAAGGTTTTTGAAGAGGGAAAAGTATAACCAAATACATAGTATGAAAAAAGCTATTTTCAATATGTTTGAGAATTTCATAAATAAGTACTGAAATCATACCACTTCCTTCAGTATCACTCCTCCATATAATTCCTTTCATATGCTACCCTGACTGAATATCAAATTATAAATCTTTCTTCTTCATTATTGTTATCTTCTTAATGTGTCATTTATTATATGTAACTATATAGATATGTAGGTAATTAGATAGATAGATAGATAGATAGATAGATAGATAGATAGATAGATAGATAGACAGACAGACAGACAAATAGATAAATAGGTGTTTGAGAGCTTGATGACTCCATTTAGTGCTACTTCTATGTATGTATTTTTAGTACTTGGCCTAGATAACATATCAAAAAGCTTGTCCCTGGAGGAGCCTTAGTCTTCTTCTCTTAGCAATCATTAATTGACACTATCTCATCTATTTGCAGTACCGTTTATTACTTCCCTCATATGGACTAGCATATTAACCAGTGTTGCCAATTTTTTGATCTTGTTTTAGTGACTATATTTTTGTGATTTCATAGATACAACTTCCTATTATACTCTGAAGGTACAATCTTGCAGCAAATATATGTTCAATTGCTCTATATATCACAATATTTCTTCCTCTTCATCTGTAATGTGCCCTAAGTCTTAATTGTAGCAGTTTTGTTCCTCTTTGATCAAATGAGCATAGGCCCACTAGCTGTTAATTTCTCTAATAGTCTCTCTTTGCTGCATAAAGGAAAAATTTGATGGAGCATTGAAGATAAACTTAGTCTCTGTACAGTATATATTTAGAATGAGGCTCGAAATTCTACTGAATTAGGACAGAGGCAGCAGATTTTTCTACTGTGGTTGATGTCATCACTTGATAAGGTAGATTAACAAGACTAGCCATTAAATTTCTCATTAATTTCCCATTGAATGATTATTAATTTCAATTATCCAATTGTTGATTGTCCCCAAAACATACATGTCACTATTGCCCAAGTGAAAATATCTTGCCCAATTGGATAAAGGTTTTTAGATTTAGCAGTTACATAAGGTAATTGATCGCTTTCTCCCGTGGCAACTTCCATAATACTTTTGAATGCTCTGAGACCTTGTCAACAGGGACATGGCTTCCAGTTAGTATATAGCTTTATTATTCCAAGATCTGTGTCCAAGGAGAGTTAAATCTTCCATAGTTAGGTCTTACCTTCAAGTTCTGGGAAGAAACCAAGGACCATAGCAATAATCTATATGGTTTTAGGGCCTATCAGATTTTCCTGACTACCTACTTAAAATAAAGTTTCTCATGACCCAGACTGGGATTTTTCTTAGTCTATGGCTATCGAGGAAAAAAAATATTACTCTAAGTGAAGTTACTTAACTTATTTAAGTATTCCCTGTAGGCTTTGATTTTTTTAAAATTTACTTTAATAAGGTTCTCAAATACTTCAACACCCCTTCTAGTCCAGTGTGGAAAGTGAGGAAAGAAAAGAAGCTAAATAGTACAAAGGGATGTGGATCTGGACCTGTTTAGAAGTAGTTCTTTGGGGTGATTCAAATCTCTGTTTGTTAGGATGCTAGCACTCTAGTTCAGTAGGGTCAGGATATTAACAGTCCAGTTCAAAAGTGTCACCAAATATAAACGAGTAACAATGACATTATCCAGAAGAAAGTGTCAGGATTCCTCTGAATCAGCATGAGAGCAGGAGAGACCAGAATCAACCACAACTCCAGGAGTCACAATGCCAGGAGTTCTTTGTCATGTGAAGATCAGTGAAGATGCAAGAACAAGGTAGCATTGCATGGCTAGCTATTTAAGTGCCTAGACACTATCTATTGAGTCCTAATTATACACTCTACAAATATCTTATGAGTCTGAATCACATGATACAATAAGAAATTTCCACTTCAATTCCCACATATTCATAGACATATATCTAATAGATTTTTCAGTAAAATATAATATTTCCCTGTGATTTTTCAAATATCCTTAGTATTATTCATCACTCCTGTCCTAATTGGCTACCCTTCTCTCTCTGAGTTATTGTATCTCCCCTATTTTTTTCCTGTCTTCCTCTTTATAGAAACTTCATCCAACATTTTCCTCTCTAGAGTTTCTATAACAGCCAATGGTCCTTTTTATTTAATGATACCTGTAATTATTTTGGGTTATAGAATCATTTTTAAAGATTTGGATTAGGAACCATAAGCAAGAGAGAACATTTGTCTTTCTGGGTCTTGGTTACCTCTTCTGTATAGTGTTTTGTTCTATTCATGTAGCTTCAAATGTAGTGATTTCATTTTCTTTATAGCTGAATAGAATTCATAGTGTATATGGACCACATTTTCATTATTCATTCATCACATGAAATGCATTTCTGTTGCTTCCATTCCTAGCTATTATGGATAGTTTAAAATGAACATGGTATGCAAGTATCTGTGGAATTCAATATTGAGCCCCAGGCATTATCTTCAAGTCACTGTCTTATTCTTCTTAGATGTCCTATGGAGAACTTCTTACCCAGAAACAATCTGGTCTTCAGTTTGTAACATGTAACTTGAAATAGAACTGAGAATACTAAGAAATAAGTATAGCTAAACTTATGATGAACTCAATACTAAATAAAAATATATTTATTTAAAATATTATATATATATACATATATATATATATATGTTTCTGTAAGATCTTATCACTTATTTTGTTCATGCAGGTACAGCTGGTGAAATATCGTTTCTGCTATATACCTAACTTGTTATAAGTTAAAAGTAATAAATTTAGTCTTTCATTTTATATCATACTTTCCAGATTTGCATTCATCAAGAGGTCAGCCCAGTGTGATTATTCAACAGATGCCATTGGCTCCCATTTTTTTTTTTAATAGAGGAGAGTCTAAATTAGGTACCGGTAATTGATGAGTTTCTTCATACTGAACTCATCTGAAACATTTTATGAGTGTTAACACATTTGATGTGTTAATTCTGCTTCCAGAACCCTGATCAGCATGATCTTGCACAGGAAAAATCATTACTTTGATGCTCAACAGAAATATAAATACAGTAGCCTTAAGGAAAAAAAAAATGACCTCAGTGAGCTTTGAGAACAACTGCTTTACAATATTGATAGAAATGACTGATAGGTGTAGAAGCAAGGTTGGAGAACAAAGTCTCGACTCAAAGAGGGGCTATTACAAATGGAAACAAAGTATCTAAAGTGTTCTACCTGCTATACAATGTTGCTTAAAGCTACTATGTTTACATCCTATTTTGACAAGGAGAAATTTTTCAGTATGATGGAAAATGATTATATGGATTGTGGAAACACTGCAAGATGAACTGGGTCTATGAACTCAGAAGTGCTTATAGCCAGAAATGAATGAGTTACTGCTACAGCTATTAATCTTAGATAACTTAATGAGGTTATGTATTATTATTATCTTCTTATTTGCATGACCAAATTTGTTATTGTATTGTGTCTATGGTTTCCTTTTCCTTTGAACCTTGTTGTCTCCATGTTTTCAGTTCTTTGCATTTTAAAGATTAAAGATAGATATTTTTTTTTTACTTTGTCATTCCTGTTGTAGCTCACTCTTATTTATACAAATTGCAATTCTATTTTAAATTATGTTATTTAATGTCATCTTCTTTCTACATTATTACTTTGTTATATTAGTCATTAGAATTTTGAATTTGGAGTATGTATATTATGGTGATAAAAGTTCTACATGTTATTGTCACTTCTTGGTCTCAAGGATTGTATATGAAGAAGTGAGTATGTTAGAAAGGGAGAATGAAGCATGAGCATGCTTATCTATGCATTCAAATAAATGCATGAAATCAGTTGACCAAGAGATACATAGGTGGAATGATTGAACTCAGGAAGTGTTGTCTCTAGTTACAGAGCCGCCATGCTTCACAGATATTTGGTCTCCCTGTTTCTTTATTCAGAGTAAGACAAAATACATTAAATACATTTTACATATTGCTCTACAAGATATAACTGAAAATATTTTAAATCGGAAATGTTGGATTCATCTTTTCCAAGATTATATAAATAAATACAGATAAACACATAATTCTTAACTCAAAACATACATGTAATCTTCAAACCTAAATATTTTGAGAGGAAAGAGGAAGAAAATATTAAGTGTATATCCTCCCCTATGCAAAAATTTCTTATAGTGAAGAATGTATCCTAAAATCAGAATGTAGGGTGCTGGAAGTACCATTTATTTTCTTTCAGGAAATATTTGCAGGTCTCATTCAACTATATAATTTTTCTTGATACTAAAACAAAAGTGAAAAAATAGGATACTGTTTGAGACATAGGCCCTGAAAATAACCTGGCAATTGGCTACAAATGATAATATTAACTAATGGAGACATCCAGGGAAAAAAAAATCACCAGAGATCTAATAGAGACTTTTTTTTTGAAAATGTTTTGTGTTATCTTACAATAAAAACTTATCTTTAAATTATGCATACTTACACTGAAAAATAACTTGAATGAAAATAATAGTTAATAGATACCTTCAGAACAATTCAAGTAGAAAGAAAGAAAAAAGGTTAAGGTGAGTACTCACAACAGGCAAACAAAGTTAGGAATGAAAAACAAACACAAACAAACTGCATTTAAACTTGAGTTTCTGTGACAAGTTGGATTGAGTGCCATGCAAAGGACTAGAATAGTTCATAAAAAAAGAAGTGTGATGTGACCTGAGGAACATCTTAGAAGGAGAAAAAGAAAACAAAATTGGTAAGGAAGAAAATGCTTTAGTCATGCTGAAATGGATGCATGAGACCAGATTCACTGATCAATTCTGAGTTAAGAAAAATTTTCTAAGATATTGGAGTTATCAACATTGCAGAATATTTTCTTGTTTCATAGCCAAGAGAGGTGTTGATTGTTTTGTCATCTAGAAGATAATATTCCTTGTATTTTCATCTTTTTGATAAGAACAGCACCAACATTGAATGTTTACATAAGCAGCATCATGACCCTAAGAGAAGCTGTGATTTATCTTAATAATTCAGTGGCTTCAATGTGTAAATCGTAGAAGCATTGTCAATGAATCCAAAGATTTTATTAGTCTTTTTTATGGAAATTTGGCCCAATAATACAAGCCATCATTTTTATATTCTGCTTCATGTAACTGTGTCTTAGCATTCAGTTCATCTTTTCCAAACTCTGTGTATATTTTATATATTTCTTATTAATTATTTTTAGAAAGAACATTCAAAGAAACTTAGTGTTGATAAGAAGTTTAATATAGGATTTTCTTTTCATTTCAAGTTTTAAAAAAATATTGTCTTAGAATAGCCGAACAAGTTACTTAGAAATGTATCAGTATATTTTCTGTATTCTTTCTTTATATTTCAACCCTGTATTACTCAGGGTTCTCTAGAGCCACAGAACTTCTGGAATGTCTCAATATATTAAGGGAATTTACTGTGATGACTTACAGTCTGTAGTCCCACTAATTCAACAATGGGAAGCTTTGAATGGGAAGTCCGAAAGTTTACTGGTTTTTCAGTCCCACGAGGCTAGTTGTTCCACCTGGTCTTTTGTATTAACTGGAATCCTGAAGAAGTAGGTTCCAACAGATGTGCTGGAAAGTAAATGCAAGCAGGCAAAATAGAGTGACTCTTCCTTCTTCCAATGTCCTTATGTGAACCTACAGTACAAGATGTGGCCCAAATTAAAGGTGTATACCACCATGCCTGGGTCTGAAATTTACTTTGTCCCAGGCTGATATTTAACTCAGAGATCCACTTGCCTCAGTCTTCTGGGATTAACTGTGTGTACTTCGTTACCTGGACTAAGCTTTTCATGGCCACTATTTTTTAAGATCTCCATGTCAAATCTCCAGTCAGAAGCCTGTGACTTCCAGGATCAAGATCTAGATCACAGGTGTGCCCTCCATTTCTGGACTGTAGTTCATTGCAGATGTAGTCAAGTTGACACCGAGGATTAGTCATCACAAGCTCATTTTCAAGAAGTTGATTCAATGACAACTTTTTAATATAACCTTCTCACATGGCAACAATCCCATTTCTAATTAAATAAAATATATAATATATTGCATATATTAGAGAAATGTAAAAGGGCACTGGAACCTTAAAATTTAGATTTCAGAGTATTCACTACAAAGATTCCCATAGCATGTTGCATAATAAAAATTATCAAATAGTATGGAGTCAATGACAAGAATCATCTTTTGCTAATAAAACACTGTTTGATAAAAATTTGTGTTGGGAGAACTGTCCTGTCACAGATGAATGCTTTCAATGCATCTACATGGAATGTTTTCCATGTGCTGTATATGCATGAGACTACAGTCAGAACTCTGAAAATGCCAACCATGAACACTTGTCTGTCTTGTAAGAAGCACATAACAACTGTTTCTAAAAGGTAGGTACTTTTTAAGGTTCGTTATTCTTGTTTTGGTTATTATTCTTAGCTTTCTGCCAAATAAAAATTATTCTCTCAAGTTATTTAAATTTCCCATTTTCGTTTCTGATGCCTTGTAGACAAAAACCATCTAATTCATGTCTACTTGAGGAAAGAAGTCTGTTGATTACATCCATACTTTACTTTGGCATCCTCTGGTTAGAACCTGTATAAGGCATTAGATTGGCCTTATTCATGACAACAGTAGTAAAAGGAGAAAATTTCTAAATATGACAAGTTTAATAATGATTCTAAACTAAAGTAGCACTCAAAACTGATGTTTTGAAACACAATGGAAACTATAGAGGACTGATGTGTCTTCTGTTCTCACTGACATGAAGTAATTGGCAGGCATGTATGCAAGGGAATATGACTGTTACTTCAAGACCACAAATTCTAGTCTCTCTCTGTCTCTGTCTCTCTGTCTCTCTCTCTCTCTCTCTCTCTCTCTCTCTCTCTCTCTCTCTCTCTCTCTCTCTCTCTCTCTGCCCTTCCTCCCTTTCTAATTTGGAAGGACAAAGGATGAACACAAAATTGGGTGAATACAAAGATTGGAAGAGTTAGGAAGAGTTGGGGAGGAGAAAAAATGATCATGATTGTTTGTATGAACAACAACAACAAAGATAGAAATTAAAAAGACCAGGCCCAACATGTATATTGTGTACATTTGGTAATATGACCTTCAACTTGAGTTCACATCATTTCTACTGTCCATAAAAACACAAGAATATAACCAAACTCCAAACTCCTGCTCATTTATTAAGAAGCTCCGCTGTCATATAGAGAATATAAACACACACACACACACACACACACACACACACACACACACACACACACACGTATTTCTGATAGATAAACAGATCTGGAAACCGATATATCAAGATACATTACTAAGAGCTAACAGGATATACATTAGTAGACTAAATAAAAATGAGTTTTCATTCACATAATGACAAGAAATTTTAAGTCAGTAACAATTATTAAAAACACACAATTAATCCAGAACTCAACACTTGAGAAAGAGATACAGGAGGACAGACAGATGTTCAAAGGAAGAGCACAGACTTCCGAGCAAGTTTTTAGGACACTGAGTATTACCTAGCAAAAGAAACAAGCAAAAAGTACCCAAAAATGTTTGGAGGGTAGCATTGCTTAGTACATAAATACACTTGGTGCCAAATCAGCATACTTATTATATTCAATCTCTGGGTACCATATGATAGGAAAGAAGCAACTCCCACAAGTTATGTTCTCATTTATTTACACACACTGTGAGATACACACACACTATATATAATATATATATAATTATATATATCTATATACATATATATATATATATATACAACTACATACACTGAACAAATAAGTGACCAAACACACAAAAAATTTGTTACCCATTTCCTCCTATTTAGTTGTTTCTTCCAGCCTTAATATGAAGGGAGGCACCTAGATTTATTGGAACATGATATGATATATTTAGTTGATATTCCAGGAAGGACTGTTCTTTTATGATGGAAAATGGAAGAGGAGTGGACCTGAGAATGAGGGGAAGTTGAAGTTGGGAGGAGAAGAGAGAGGAGGAACTGTGGTTGGGATGTAATATATGAGAAAAGAGTTAAAAATACTAAATAAATAAATTGGAAAGTATTAGAATGTAAAACAAAGCTTCTGTCAGGTGTAATGGTACACTCCTACAATCCTAGGATTTGGAGAATCAAGAGACTGAAGTCATCCTGGACCACATACATTCATGAATAGGCTTGAATTACCAAGAACTATCATTAAAAGTAGAAAGTATAAAGAACACAGACTGAAAATACAATTAACAAGCCCAGAAATTTGATTAAGTTTCAAAACTGTGTGATGAGGGGAAATATTCCACATTGTCAGGTATGAAATAGCAAACTTTGAGAAAAATATCATTGTCATTCAAAGAAAAGTCTAGTATTACTTAAGACAAAAGAAAAATCACTGCAAAATTGTATTTGCTATGTGGCAGAAACTCATTTGTTTCTAGGGTGTTTATGATAATTTTATGATTAGAACAACATAGGTAACATTAAAGAAACTTAAGTTTTAGACTACAGTGAGTATATGTACTAATTTCAGACAGAATCACAGTGAAGAGAGTATCACGGATTTGAAAGATATTTTAAAATTCATTGACTGCTATGGTTGTAAAAATGAGGAACTCCAGAGAGGCAAGTAACCCTATTAAAAATGGGGTACAGAGCTAAACAAAGAGTTCTCACCTGAAGTATATCTAATGGCTGAGAAGCACCTAAAGAGATGTTCATCATCCTTAGTCATTAGGGAAATGCAAATCAAAACAACCCTGAGATTCTATCTCACACCAGTCAGAATGGCTAAGATCACAAACACAGGAGACAGCAGTTGTTGGCGAGGATGTGGAGAAAAAGGAACACTCCTCCACTGCTGGTGGAATTGCAAGCTGGTACAACCACTCTGGAAAGCAGTCTGGCGGTTCCTCAGAAAACTGGGCATGACACTCCCGGAGGATCCTGCTATATCACTCCTGGACATATACCCAGAGGCTTCCCCTGCCTGCAATAAGGGCACATGCTCCACTATGTTCATAGCAGCCTTATTTATAATAGCCAGAAGCTGGAAAGAACCCAGATGTCCCTCAATGGAGGAATGGATTTAGAAGATGTGATATATTTACACAATGGAATACTACTCTGCAATTAAAAACAATGAATTCATGAAATTCCTAGGCAAATGGTCAGAACTTGAAAATACCATCCTTAGTGATGTAACCCAATGACAAAAGAACACACATGGTATGCAGGCATTGATAAGGGGATATTAACCCAGAATCTTGGAATACCCTAGACACAATTTGCATATCAATAGATTTCCAAGAAGATGGAAGGAGAGACCCCTGGTCCTGGAAAGACTGCATGTAGGGGAACGCCAGGACAGAGAAGGGAGAGGGGGTTGAATGGGGAAAAGAGGGAGGGAGGGGGCTTATGGGACTTTTGGGGAGGGAGGAAACGGAAAAGAGGAAATCATTTGGAATGTAAATAAAAAAACTTAGAAAATAAAAAAAAAATATTAGGAAAGCCTAAGTGTAATGCTGATTTTCTCTTTGAATGACTTGGTCAATAGAGATATCTCCATTCAAAACAATTAGTGGGAACAAATAATTTTACAAAGGACTATCTCAGGTTAAGAATGCAATTTTATTGAAAAGTATATTCAACATGTACACAGCTACAGAAGCAATTCTCATTCTCCCTCCCCAAATGAAGATGCAAATGGGAATATCTGACTCTTGGTTGCATAGCTTCCATGGAAAATTCAAGTGCAAATGTGTATAAACTAATAAAACATATTTCTTTGGTACTAAAATATTCAGTTACCTGAAGATCATTTATACCTATTATCCAAATAATACATTATTATAGTTATGTCTACAAATTTATAACTAATGTAATATGACCAAGAGAAAAACATAAATTATATTGATATTTTCAGACATGTATGTGGGAATTCGCAAAAGAAATTTGAACAAAAACAAACAAACAAACAAAGAAACAAAAAAAGAAACAAAAAGCCAAACCAAGAATCTGCTTTTGTCAAAGAAATATTACATATGTGGAGACAAGACAGTCTGGGCTAGGCAGAGTCAATTTAATGTCACTGTGAGTCATAGATGTGAGGCAGTGAACAGCATACATATTGTGGAGGAAAAAGTTGGTTTGAGTAAGAGTATTTGTACAGATCCATTGCTGGAATAATTTCCAAATTTGAGTGAGCAATGTCACTTTCTCATTCTAATACAGGAAAGGCCACTTCTCAGTGAATTTTATAGGTTGCTGTGAACATAAGAGAACAAAGTACCCCTTTTGTAGATGTGTTGTTTCTCAAGTATGCTCAGCTGAAAGTTGTCAATGTTAAATTTTCATATACTTTGGGATGACATATTCCTAATATTTTTTAACCGAGACAAGAATATGAACGCAAGTAAATCATAAATCAAATGAAAGGCTAATGGATAAAAGTAAAATACTCAGTATTTTACTAAGGAGGTTGTTACAGAAGAATCTCATAAAGATGTAATAACAGAATCATCCAAGTAGTATGAACTAGGAGAATGATGAGGTATCACAATACCTGCAAGGGGCAGATACTTGATGTTATCAGAGATTAAGAAGAATGAATATGACAGATGGCATGTTGTTTAGATGCTTAGCATGTGATATTAGTAAAGATGTTGATCAAAATCCTCTTTGATTTTAAGATGATTAGCTTGAAATGTCAATAAAGAGATGAAAAAAGGAAGTTTAGAGCAGAATTGAGGATACTTAAAAACATGAAAGACCAATAAAGACATGTGAGTGCAGAAAGTTTTAATGGGATTTCTAGAATAAAGGAATATTTCATCATCCATCTTTAAATATTTTGTATTTATTTTTTAACTGTTTATGATATCAATTACCATATAACACTTTTTAGAGAAAAATATGGTATGTGTACATTTATTCTAGGTACAATCCAGGTCAAAATATCTGATCTATATTCATAAACACATTAGAATAAAGAATTTATATTTGGATTACTATTATATATGTATATATATGCATATATTATGTTTATACATACTTACAAAGAATGGAAATCATTAAATGAGACTGCAAAATAATATTTTGTGGGCAATTAAAATGCTAATGTGATGCTGGAAAGATGAGGGAAAGTCATATATACATCAGCAGGCTTGCTAATGTCCCCCACTCAGGTTTAGCAGCAGCTTATCATCATTCCATCTTTCCACTCCGACTACACTAAAACCTGCTTTGTTCCTGAAATAAAATGCACATCAGATTTTCTCAGAGCCTGGTAAGGATGTCCAAAGACAGTCCAGGGTGAGGATATGTTTCTGGTGCAAATTGATTTTTAATATTCCTAGGCATATAAACCTCCCCTCAGCCCTCCTCCTCATATGACTTCAGATTAACCTAATGATCTGACTATAACAAATTGTCCAACAGCATTTTGCTGCCAAATCGTTTAACAGTTAAGCTGTTGCTTTCTGCTTGCCCCTTTTTGTTAAGCCAAATGATATACTGCTCCATTCCATGGCACAGTAAAGAGTGATACACAGGGATTTGAAATGAATGTAGTCATGCACACAGCATGACAGATATCATTAATTTCTTTCCAGTTCAGTCTACAGTGCATATTTTGTATTTAGTCATAGAGTTACAGCTTTATTGAGAAGAGACAATATACAAAGATTTATTTTATTGTTGTTTACTATTCAAACAATAATATTTGTTGTATACCATGATAATTTCCAATAATAAATATTGGATAATGTTTCCCTGTTCAAGAAGAGTTTTACATCTTCTAATTTCATTGTTAGATGAACAACTTATAATTACATGGTAATAACATTTGTCTTCTGAGTTCCTCAAGTATAATTTTTAACTAAGATTTAAGTAGCACTTGATTATTACAAGAACATAATGTAGGTTTTCTGGAAAGTAAAGCCACAGGCACATTGCAACAGTCGTAATAAACATTGATAATAAAAGTGGTTTGACTTTTTTTTCAGTCTTTATCTCAAGATCTATTTATTTTCAAGATCAGTACAGCCATCTAATTATACAATATTTCATTCAGTATGTAATACATAATACTGAATATGTAGCCTCATGCAGGTTTTACCATGTGGGCTTAAATTTTACAGTATTTGAATTATGTTTAAATTAAGTATCAGTACATATCTTCATAATATGCATATTTCAGGTTTCCAAATATAAACAGCCTTAAATGTAATAAAATTAATAAAAATATACTATATTCCAATGCCTATAAAGATGTAAAGACTGATTAGAAGCCCCTGGTATAGTTTATTTTCAGTGTTGCTTGAGATTGGAAAGGAAATAGCTACTTTCAAGGAGATATACATCATGTTATTTAGTTTCATGACAGTACATTTTAATTACAAGTGAGTTTTGCTAATTTGCTTAGGTACCATTTTAAGTCCCATTCTCTGTTCTCACTGATACATTCTTTCATTTACTTATGTTTATTATTTACATTAGGTTAGGATTGAATTTAGAGTCTAACCACTCTACATTCCTGGTAATTACTGCTAATCTACACATCTTGATTCTAACCAATATTCTACAAATGTTTCTAATTAGTATAAAAGCTCTATGCAATATATTATCTTTGTAAAAAAGGTCCTTTTACTGTGTAGTATATCATAAAAATGCAGAAAAAATATAAAAATCCTACAATGAAAAATATATGATAGAACATTAAGAGTAATAAAATTTCATGTGACATTTTTCCATGTGAATTGATTTATAAATTTTTTGTAAATTTTAAATTTATAGTTCATATAATATATACATTAATTAATTTATAAATCACCTATTATAACCAGATCAATAAAATGCCACTGAACACACAGATATACACACACATATAAACATATATAAACATATATATATATATGTATATATACACACACATATCATTACCATTATGGTAGAGAGAATGGAAACACATATGTCACTGGAGCAGTTGCTGAGACCTGCATCCTTATCTGCAAGTGCAAACAGGAGAATCAAGGGACACTCGGCCTGATTTTAAAATCTCAAAACTTAGCCTCATGACACTCTTCTTCAAACAATATCATAAGTATTAATCCTTAAAGTCTTTTCAAAGAGTTCCATTCTCTGGTAACTAAGCACTCAATCATATGAATCTATGGAGGGGGCATTCTTATTTTAACCATCACAACGAGAAATCCCATGGTAGCTGTCACAGTTTACATTTCCAACTAGAACAAGGATTCTGCAATTCCAACATACTTACCACTATTTTTATTTTATATTTTAATGAGTTATTGAAAGCAGATATAATTTGTAATTCCATAAGGTCTAGAGATGTTACAGCTTTCAAAATCATTAGTATGTATATTTTTGTGTTGGTTAACAATCTATCAATTAGATATAATTATCCATTTCATTTTGAAAATTTTATACATTTTTAAAAATTGATTTTATCTATTTCTTTTACACTTCAGATTTTATCCTCTTCCTGGTCCATGAAGATGTCTCCACCCCATCTGACTCCCCACTCTGCTAGACCTCTCCACTCCCTTGATTGAAATTCAGACCCAGGGGTCCTCTACTGTGTATATGTTGAGGGCCTCATATCAGCTGGTGTAAGCTGCCTGTTTGGTGGTCCAGTGTCTTAGAGATCTCGGGGGTCCAGGTTAATTGAGAATTCTGGTCCTCTTACAGGGTCACCCTCCTTCTCAGCTTCTTCCAGCTTTTCCCTAGTTCAACCACAGTGGTCAGCAGCTTCTGTCCATTGGTTGGGTGCAAATATATGCATCTTGCTCTTTCAGCTACCTGTTGGGAGTTTCAGAGGACAGTCACAATAGGCCCATTTTTGTGGGCACCCCATAGCTTCAGTAATACTGTCAGGCTTTGGGGCCTCCCCTTGACCTGGATTCTACTTTGGGCCTATCCTTGGACCTTTTTTTCCTCAGGCTCTTCTCCAATTTTGTTTCTGTAGTTCTTTCACACAGGAACAATTATGGATCAGAGTTTTTGACTGTGGGATAGCAACTCCATTCCTCACTTGATGCCCTGTCTTTCTGCTGGAGGTGGGCTCTACAAGTTCCCTCTCCACACTGTAGGTCATCTCACCTAAGATCCTTTTGAGTCCTGAGAATATCTCACCTCCCAGGCCTCTGGTACATTCTGGAGGATCCTGCCACCCTCCTACCTCCTGAGGTTGCCTGGGTCAGTTCTTTCTGCTGACCCTCAGGGCTTCAGTCCTTTTCCCCCACCAATACCAGATCATGTTCCCCTCTTCCCAGAAAGATTCCTTTTTATTCCCAGGTACCTCCCTCCCTTCCCCCTTGTGATTGCTTTCTTTTCCCTCCCAAGTGAAACTGAGGCATCCTCATTTGGGCCCTTTTGTTTGTCGACATTTTTTATTGCTGTGGGCTGTATCTTGGGTATTCTATCTCTTTTTGATTTTGGCTAATATCTGCTTATTAGTAAGTACATACCATGTATGTCTTTTTGGTTCTGAGTTACTTCATTCTGGATATTTTCTAGTTCCATCCATTTGCCTGCAAAACTCAGGATGTCCTTGATCTTAATAACCTATTCAATTGTGTAAATGAACCACATTTTCTGTATCCATTCTTCTCTTGTGGGACATCTGGGTTGTTTCCAGCTTCTGGCTATCACAAACAAGGCTGCCATCTAAAATTTGATTTTGAGTTGTTTTAACTTTGTATATTTCATTCATGAGTACTATATTTACATCATTTCATGCTACCCTTACTTCTCCAAGTTCCAATTACTCCTGTGCCTCACAACTTTGTTGACTTTTCTTTAATTATTCTTGGTAGTGTGATTGTACATTGTAAAAGTAACTTTTATTTGTTGACACTTCTGTGTGGATGCCTTTTAAATGCAAGGCTGGTCCGATGGGGATACTCATGGACTGGATGATGCAGGCATGGGCATTCATAAATAGTCTAAACTAATTGCCAGCCCATAGTCTCTGTGAAGTTCCATGCTGACAGCTGCAAATGGGCTTTAATCTTCTATTTTAGATTACTACAATGCAATGCCATTCTAATGGTTCAAAAATAATCCTTCATTTTCATACATGATGGTATGATATGAAAAGAATAATATTTAATTTTTTTTCTATTAAAAATGTGACAATGTTTTTTCTTGATCCTAGAAATCATTTTACTAGATTTCAAGCATACTATTTAATTGATGTTTGGGATGATGTAGAAACTTACTGTCTATAACTATATAATAAAGAAAAGAAAGTACAACACACAATTAATCAATTTTATTGAATTATGTTTCAGTTTTAAGTTTAAATGGGATGAGAAAAAGCACTTGTCATTATCCATGAAGCAGAAATTTATCTTGAATTTATTTTTTTTAAGTAATGCTATTTCTGATACTACAAAGAGATTACATAGGAAACTTTAATGTTGTGCTATAACTCAGCACTCAGTTCTTAGCATTCTGTTCACACATAAAAAGGCTATTATGAAATGACAGTATATATGTGAGGAGGAGAAGGTGTCTCTTCCATGGCCCTCTCTATTGGGGCTCCTGACATTTTTTGTTTTTGCTTTTGTGCTTTTTTGTTTATTTGTTTCTATGATTGCTCTGATTTCTTTTCAAAACAGTGAATGTGTTAAAAAATGAGGTGTATATAAACTGACCCCAAAAGTAGAGTGTTATAATTAGAATTCAGCTGTCAAATTATCAATTATTCTTGATCAGAAAGAGAAGTGAATAATTGAATTTTAGCTCATATCTGTGATTGTTTTATTTGTTTTTGTTTTTAATTATTTAATGTTCTACACATTTCCTCATAATTTTAAAATGTACACATTTTTGTAAAAGTAAGAGAAAACCTTTCGTCTATATTCCATCTTAAAAGCAGCATGATGAGTTGTTCCTAAGAAGAAAAACAAAATTAAAATAAAAATCCATAGTAACATCTTCATCTTATGAAGAAAATAGATGGCAAAATTACTTTCTTATTTCACATCAATGCTAGTTCGAAGTTTAAAAAGTAGCAACTTACCTAGAAAGGAAGAAAAAAAAATTTACCTGTGAAGCACAGAGAAAGGAAAAAGCTAAAATGCCCTCATTTATTACTATGAGGATAAGATGTCTCCTACTGTTATTAAATGTTTAATGTAGCTGTTGGCAGGTGTATATAATGAGCTGTGTTTCATGTCTGGAAGGTGGCTAATGGAACTATTTCTTATTCACCTATTGCATGATGTGGAAGTCATCCCTGAGCTTCAAAAAATTCATTATCATCCTGTTCCATTTAAGTAAAGACTGTCCCTGGCATACAGTGGTTTGAAATTTTGTTCAATTTTATTTGCTTTGAATAAAATGGACATTTTCACCTGTTAAGAAAAATAAAACTTAGACTGTAGGAGATTTTACTGTATAAAAAAGTGTTTGATTATCAAAGGTCAAGTGTGATGGAAGATAGCTTTTGTTTAAAAACATTTTACATGACTTAATTCTAAGAACTCCTTCTAATCATATTACCAGCTATTTTGAAATATACTGAAATAATTTATTTTATTTTGGGTTTTCAAACCAGCCAATTGTTTAATTCCTTCAAATCGTGGTGTATTAGTCAGGGTTCTCTAGAGTCACAGAACATATGGGTAGTCTCTATATAGTTAGGGAATTTGTTGATGACTTACAGCTTGTAGTCAAACTCCCCAACAATAGTCAGCAGTACTTGTGGATGGAAGTCCAAAAGTGGATCTAGCAATTGCTCAGTCCCACGAGGCAGCTGTGGATGGAAGTCCGAGGATCTAGCAGTTGCTCAGTCCCACGGGGCAGGCCAGGAAAAGCCAGAGTGAATCTTCCTTCTTCCAATGTCATTATATAGGTCTCCAGCACAGGGTGTGGCCCAGATTAAAGGCATGTGATGCCACGCCTTTAATCCCAGATGACCTGGAACTCAGAGATCCCCCTAATCTTAATCTTCTGGAATTCATAGTCACTATGCATCAAGATCTCCAGGTCAGAAACTTATATCTCTGAGCCTCCAGATTAAGATTATAGGTGAGCCTTCCAATTCTTGTTTAGTTCATTCCAGATTTAGTCAAGTTGGCAACCATGACAGGCCACTACAATCCACCCCTTGTCAACTTGACACAAATAATATCTCATATCCACATGAAACAATAACAAGGTCATGAATACGCCTAACATGATATAACTATTCCTCGTACAATCGCAAATGCATTTGTAAATTTACAACGGGTAATGTCCCTTGGGAACATTCTTTAAGTGTCTCAATACCAATTGATGTTAAAGAAATTGGAAGAAAGTCAAATGTATCCTTAACAAAATAGACAGAAGAAATCATATTACTTATAATCCTCGTTTCTGCAACTGGTTACACGGTCTTAGCTGGTATTTATAACTACCTTCCCCTGCTACTCATTCTGTATTTCCTTCAACTTCTGCAAGCACCTCAGCAGGTCTAGGCTCTTTTCCTGAGGATTGACCCATATCTTCTTTCCTGATAGGTCTGTGTCCTTTGTCATCCTGCTTGGATTAGGCTGTTGTAGTTTGCCATTGACTTTAATCACAGGACATGGTAGTACCCGCCCTAAGGTATCTCCTGCACTCCAGACATAATCCTGTTTACCTCCATTGTGGAGAGGCAATCCAATTTCGCCATGGTAATCTGGATCTATTACCCCTCTTAACACTGTTATTCCTTTCTTAGCCTGTTGGTTTAAAGCCATTAGAAGCCCAAAATGGCCAGGGGGAAGTTTAAGATTCCAGTTCAATGGAATGTTTGTTGTGGCTCCTGGTAGGAGCACTCCCCACTCTGGAACCAAAACTTCTAGGCCAGAAGAACCTAAAGTTGTGGGGACAGGAAGCAAAAATTTTCCTAGAGGGTCACTAGGAGTGATAGAGAGTGGACTATTCCCTTTTCCACTCCTTGATTCCTGGACCCATGGATCCTGGCTATGGGAGAAACTATACCATATATTGAATGCTGATTCAAAGCATATACTGCCTTCTGAAAAACTCTGCCCCAGCCCTCCATACTGTTGTCACTTAATTGATGTTGTAATTGTGTCTTCAAAAGGCCATTCCATCTTTCTCTCAGACCAGCTGCTTCGGGATGATGGGGAACATGGTAAGACCAGTGAATTCCGTGACAATGGGCCCATTGTCACACTTCTCTGGCTGTGAAATGAGTTCCTTGGTTAGAAGCAATACTGTGTGGAATACCATGATGATAAATAAGGCATTCTGTGAGTCCATGGATGGTGGTTTTGGCAGACGCATTATGTGCAAGAAAGGCAAATCCATAACCAGAATAAGTATTTACTCCAGTAAGAACAAAACGTTACCCTTTCCACGGGGGAAGTGGTCCAATGTAGTCAACCTGCCACCAGGTTGCTGGCTGATCACCTCAAGGAATGGTGCCATATCTGGGGCTCAGTGTTGGTTTCTGCTGTTGGCAGATCTGGCATTCAGCAGGTGCTCTAGCCAGGTGAGCCTTGGTGAGTGGAAGTCCGTGTTGCTGAGCCCAACATACCCTCCATCTTGGCCACCATGGCCATTTTGTTCATGTGCCCACTGGGCAATGACTGAGATGGCTGGAGAAAGAGGCTGACTCTCCACAGAACGGGTCATATTATCTACTTGATTGTTGAACTCCTCCTCAACTGAAGTCACCTTTTGGTGAGCATTTACATGGGACAAAAATATCTTCATATCCTTTGCCCATTTGGAGAGATCTATCTACATACTTCTTCCCCAGATGTCTTTCTCACCAATTTTCTAATTGTGATCTTTTCATGTCCCGGACCATCCAGCCAATCCATTGGCTATGGCCCATGAGTCAGTGAACAATCGTACATTGGGCCATTTCTTCTTCCAAACAAACTGTAATACCATGTGTACTGCCAGAAGTTCTGCCCACTGTGAAGATTTTCCTTCACCTGTATCTTTCAGGGTTGTCCCAGAAAGTGGTTGTAATGCTGCAGCTGTCCACTTCTGGGTGGTGCCTACATAACGTGCAGAGCCATCAGTAAACCAGATCCTAGACTTCTCTTCTTCAGTCAGTCAGTCATAGGGAACACCCCATGAGGCTATAGGTGCATGCTTGGCAGCAGATGGCATTGTAACAGGAGTAGAAACCATAGGCATCTGAAGAACTTCTTCATGTAACTTGCTTGTTCCTTCAGGACCTGCTCGGGCCCAATCACGTATATACCACTTCCATTTGATAATAGACTGCTGCTGTGCACATCCTACTTTATGACTTGAAGGGTCTGAAAACACCCAGCTCATGATGGGCAGTTCAGGTCAAATAGTAACTTGGTGTCCTATTGTCAAATGTTCAGTTTCCACTAAAGCCCAATAGCAAGCCAAGAGCTGTTTTTCAAAGGGAGAGTAGTTATCTGCAGATGATGGTAGAGCTTTGCTCCAAAATCCCAAAGGTCTCTTCTGTGATTCAAGTATAGGGGCCTGCCAGAGGCTCCAAACAGCATCTCTATCTGCCACTGACACCTCAAGTACCAATGGGTCTGCTGGATCATATGGTCCAAGTGGTAGTGCAGCCTGCACAGCAGCCTGGACCTGTTGAAAAGTCTTCTCTTGTTCCAGGCCCCACACAAAGCTAGCAGCTTTCCGAGTCATGTGATACATAGGCCTGAGTAACACACCTAAGTGAGGAATGTGCTGTCTCCAGAATCTAAATAGACCCACTAAACATTGTGCTTCTTTCTTGGTGGTGTGAGGGACCAGGTGCAATAACTTATCTTTCACCTTAGAAGGAATATCTCTGCATGCCCCACAACACTGTACTCCTAAGAATTACACTGAGGTAGATGGTCCTTGAATTTTGGTTGGATTTATTTCCCATCCTCTGATACGCATATGTGTTAACAATGAATCCAAAGTGGTTGCTACTTCCTGCTCACTTGGTCCAATCAGCATAATGTCATCAATATAGTGCACCAATGTGATATTTTGTAGAAGAGACAAATGATCAATATCCCTTCTAACTAAGTTATGACACAGGGCAGGAGAGTTAATATATCCTTGAGGCAAAACTGTAAAGGTATACTGCTGGCCTTGCCAACTGAAAGCAAATTGCTTCTGGTGGTCCTTTTGGACAAGTTCTGAGAAAAAGGCATTTTCCAGATCAATAGCTGCATACCAGGTTCCAGGAGATGTGTTAATTTGCTCATGTAATGAAACTACATCTGGTACAGCAGTTGCAATTGGAGTTACCATTTGACTTAGTTTCCGATAGTCAACTGTCATTCTCCATGATCCATCTGTCTTCTGCACCGGCCAGATAGGGAGTTAAAGGGAGACATGGTGGAAACCACCACTCCTACATCTTTCAAGTCCTTGATGGTGGCAGTAATTTCTGCAATTCCTCCAGGAATACGATACTGTTTTTGATTCACTATTTTCCTTGGCAGAGGCAACTCTAAAGACTTCCATTTTGCCTTTCCAACCATAATAGCCCTCACTCCACAGGTCAGGGAACCAATGTGAGAATTCTGCCAATTTCTGAGTATATCTATCCCAATTATACATTCTGGAACTGGGAAAATGACCACAGGATGTGTTTGAGGACCTACTGAACCTACTGTGAGTCGGACATCAGTCAAAACTCTATTAATCACCTGTCCTCCATAAGCTCCTACTCTAACTGGAGGGCCACAATATTTCTTGGGATCTCCTGGGATCAGTGTCAATTCAGAACCAGTATCCAATAGACTCCAGAAAGTCTGATTATTTCCTTTCCCCCAGTGTACAGTTACCCTTGTAAAAGGCCGAAGGTCCCTCTGGGGAAGATTTGGGGAAAGAATAAGAGCAAAACTTTTAGGTGTCTTATCGAGATTCTTCCTCAGAGGAATCTGGCCACCCCTTCATTCAAGGGGTCTGGCTCTGCAAACTGACTCAAGTCTGGAAATTGATTCACTGGCCGAGATTGCCTTTTGCATGATCCAATGTAGCCTTTCTTTCATCTGTTTGAGAATTTTTCTGCTTATACAGATCAAACAGATGTGCAGTAGGTTTCCTATCTATTTCATGCCTGGAAACACCATGACTGACTAGCCAGTACCAAAGGTCCAAACGAGTCATGCCATTATAAATTCCACCTCTCTTGTACTGACCATTACGAGACATGTCATTATAAACATTGTTTTGTCTACCCTGTCCATTATAATAACTACGATCACCTTGTCTCTGGGGATTCAATGTTGTCACCTGGCCCTTGTTACCTCGAGGCCCAGTTAAACCCATTGAATTTAATTCATCTAATTGAGCAGCAGCATCTCCAACCCTAAGGTCTGGCACAAGGAAAAGGGCAAGAAAAAAACTCTTTAAATGTGCTGGTGCCCCTCTCACCAGTTTGCTTCTTATAGGACTGGTGAAGGGTATATCTTCTGGACCTTCCCATTGTGGATCCTTAGGTTTTACACAATGTATCCACTCTAGCATTGCAATTTCCCTAAGCCTTAAAACCCCTTCATCAACACTAAGCCAAGGGATATCAGGCATCTCCAACTCCTTTTCAGTAGGCCATCTTTTGATAAACACTTCAGCCAACCACTCACACAAACTCCTGACACCTTTTTTAACTGTGCAAGCTTCCATATTAAACCTAGAATCTCCACTCAGAAGGCCCATGCCAATAAACTCAGCCTGCTCTAATTTTTATGTTCCTTCCACCATTATCCCACACCCTTAAAATCCATTCTCATGCAT
The DNA here is from genome assembly GCA_036184795.1 of Tokudaia tokunoshimensis. Taxonomy (NCBI): domain Eukaryota; kingdom Metazoa; phylum Chordata; class Mammalia; order Rodentia; family Muridae; genus Tokudaia; species Tokudaia tokunoshimensis. The sequence continues at coordinate 34,712,381 of BTHU01000011.1, read as the reverse complement.
ATTTTCCAGACTTCTGATTGAATAAATTAGCAAACTCATTAAGCTCCTTAGTAGTATAGTGTATTTCCTCATGGACTACACTTTCTTTTTTTTTTTTTTTTTTTTTTTTTTTTGGTTTTTCGAGGCAGGGTTTCTCTGTGTAGCCCTGGCTGTCCTGGCACTCACTCTGTAGACCAGGCTGGCCTTGAACTCAGAAATCCGCCTGCCTCTGCCTCCCAAGTGCTGGGATTAAAGGCGTGCGCCACCACTGCCCGGCTGGACTACACTTTCTACCTCCCCTCTAGGGGCCTGTTTTGCCTTGAGTCTGGTTATAGGTCTAGAAGAAACTATTGGTGGGCCTTGAGAAACATCAGTATTGTCTTGTCTGGCATTTTCTTCAGCAAAAGTCACTACTGGTTTATCAGGCTCTGAGGAATTAATTTCATTATATGGAGAAGGCATTATTTCAAGGGGTGGGACTGAGGGTACTACTTCCTCAGGTGGGGAAAATCCTTGAAAATATGAAGATTCAAAACTCTCAATTTCAACAGGGTCTTCCCACACATCCCCATCCCAAAGTTATAGGATCCCATTCTTTGCCAATTAATGACCCTACTTTAACTGCTGACACCCTCTGAGGCTGAGATCAGAATTTTCACTGTAATTCAGCCAACCTTAGAATGAGAGCTTCAGTTTGATTTTCTGCACCTTGAGCTCTATGGATGCTAGAGAGAAGATTCTCTTCAAGGGAACACTTAGCAACTTTTAGATTGTTTACTTGCATCTGGAGCTGCTCGATTTTATCACAAAACTTCTTCCTTTCCTTCAGTGTTTTTTTCTGAGATGCTAAGAGCAGCCAGCCAGCAAAATCATTTTTCGATTTTTTCCCCAACTTGTAGAAAATATTGTACACCACTGAATCATCTAATTCATCAAAATACTCAAAGACATTAGATTCTTTAAGCTTGAAATATAGTTTCAACCACGGGTCTTCAATATTCTCCAAACTCCCAGGAGGAAGAGAATCTGGAGAGGTTTCAGTAGTTGAAGGTACTGATGAATTACCAAACCAACTCCAGATTTTTAAAATATTCATCCTTATACTTCTGCTCCTCTAGAACCACTCCTGGTACCAACTTCTGTATTAGTCAGGGTTCTCAAGAGTCACAGAACATATGGGTAGTCTCTATATAGTTAGGGAATTTGCTGATGACTTACAGCTTGTAGTCAAACTCCCCAACAATAGTCAGCAGTACTTGTGGATGGAAGTCCACAAGTGGATCTAGCAGTTGCTCAGTCCCACGAGGCAGCTGTGGATGGAAGTCCAAGGATCTAGTAGTAGCTCAGTCCCACGAGGCAGCTGTGGATGGAAGTCCCAGGATCTAGCAGTTGCTCAGTCACACCAGACAGGCCAGGAAAAGCCAGAGTGAATCTTCCTTCTTCCAATGTCCTTATATAGGTCTCCAGCAGAGGGTGTGGCCCAGATTAAAGGCATGTGACACCACGCCTTTAATCCCAGATGACCTGGAACTCAGAAATCCCCTAATCTTAATCTTCTGGAATTCAGAGTGACTATGCATTAAGATCTCCAGGTCAGAAACTTGTATCTCTGAGCCTCCAGATTAGGATTATAGGTGAGCCTTCTAATTCTTGGTTAGTTCATTCCAGATTTAGTCAAATTGGCAACCAAGAATAGCCACTACTCATGGTATACGAATACACATTGTCATTGGAAACAGTAATAAAATACAGGGACTTGAAACAAAAAAAAATAATGTACAGTACAAAGTATTTCAAAATTGTGTAACATGTGGGTTAAAACAAATATTCTTCACCTGGAATATGTGAATATGTATATATATATATGGAAAAGTCAAAGCAATCATTCTAAAAGGTTTTATAATCCTGAGATTCAATAAAACATAAAATCTTATAAAGGATGGAAAGTGAATTGGATTTCAATTATTAAACCAGCTGAATAGAGAAACACACCTTAAAAAAGAATTGACAAAGAGGACCAGAACCTGCAGGCTCCTCCAAATCTAAGGGCAATTAATAAAACCATGAAAAATTGTGGCTTGCTTCTGTGTGGCTTCCTGCTTGCCTTTGCCATACCTGTAAATAACACACTATTAGTTTTAGATATTAAAGATTTCTTTTTTTTTTCAATACTAATCCATGAATAAGATTACATTTGCTTTGCCTTTTCAGTAACTCAGGACCAGTTGATATGTTTGAGAGGAGAATACTTCCCCAAGACATGGTTAACAGCCTTACCATTTGCCAGGTATCTATAGCTTACCCATTAAAACCTCTTATTAAATCAGATCTTCAGGAATATCATTACATGGATGACATTTTAGTAACACAAGATAAAACCAGGATCAAGAACCAGTCCTAGAGAATATTAAAGAACAGGCCATGAAAAGTCCTAACAGAAAGACCCTTTACAATAACAGAAGATAAGATTCAGCTCATTCCTCCCATCACTTCCTAGAGACAAAAATTTGCCTAACCTCAGTCTGGCCAGATCTACCTGTTATTGACCCCCCAAACTGTTAGTCTTGAAAATCTTTCAAAGCTTCCTAGGAAATATTAATCGACTTACATCTTGACTCCCCACACCAACCACCAATTTAGAGTTTTTACTTGACTTAATTAAGGATGACAAATATCCCTCTTCTCTTTGCTTCTTTACCCATTGGCCTGAGAATCCTTTAATCCATGTCCTTATAGTCAATTATTCCCAAAGATTGTAGGAGCGTTATATCAACCTCAGGAGGTCTTAGAATGAATCCATAAACAGATAGGGGTGTTCCTGACTACTCACTTGGTTTAAAACTTTATCCAACTCAATAGTATAGGAATCAAGATGATGCTAGGCTTCCTGCCATGGTGATAATTGACTGAATCTCTGAAACTATAAGCCAGTTAGTTATAAGAGCTACCTTGGACATGGTGTTTCCTCACAGCATTAAAACTCAAACTAAGTCACTCCACTATTAATCAAGGTCAAAAATACTTGAAAGAAAGACAAGTCCCATTTTCATCAGCCATATATGGTCACACTCTTCCCTTCCCAGGATGCTTTATAATGGAAATGCCTTAGCTGACAAGATTGTCTGAACTAGGACCTTTATATTGTCAGTGCTCACTGCTTAAGAATTCCATCTCCTGACCCATATTCACCTGAAAAGGCTATATTGCAAATTCCCAAAGTCCTCCAATAAGCACCTTAAACCTATGACTTTTTATTTTCTATATTTTTTTATTTACATTCCCAATGATTTCCCCTTTCCCGGGTTCCTCCCTCCCCGAAAGTCCCATAAGCCCTCTACCCTCTCCCTGTTTCCCATTCAACCTCCTCTCGCTTCTCTATTCTGGTATTCCTCTACATCCTGTCTTTCCAGGACCAGGGGTCTCTCCTTCCATCTTCTTGGAAATCAATTAATATGTGAATTGTGCCTTGGGTATTCTGAATTTCTGGGTTGATATCCCCTTATCAGTGACTGCATACCATGTGTGGTTTTTTTTTGTGATTGGGTTACCTCACTAAGGATGATATTTTCCAGTTCTGACCATTTGCTTAAGAGTTTCCCTTATGCCTCCCTAATCCTTACCCCTACTATACAATAATTGGGAACCAACCTCAGAAGTTTTAAAGTCCATTCTCTCGGACAGATTGATGTGTTTCCTGTATCCAATCATTAGGTAGTCAAAAATTTGTATTTGTTATCATAGGAACCTATTCCCATTTCACTTTGGTCACAGAACAAACTAAAGAAAACTCAAAGAAATTGATTAATCAAATGTTCTCCAACTTTGCTATTATGAGGTAGGACTATCTCCAAATCAAAACTTATAGTAGACCAGCTTTTGAGAGCCCCCAATTCTAAAATTTCTGCAAGATTTGGAAAATTGTTCACTGTGCTAGTGGGTATACACTCATCATCCTCAGGGCCAAGCCATCATTAAAAGAACATTCCAAACACTTAAAAAAATAAACAAATACAAAGCTCCCTATCACCAAACACTCAATTAAACCTGGCATTATTAACACTCATTGTGTTAAATATCTATGCTACCCAGGAAGACCCTTCCAATGTCTGTCACTGGAGTCAGCCTCCACACATACCACCTATTCTGGTCAGAGCGGACTTAGTTGTGCTGGGTAAAGGCAGGAAGTTCTATGGGGTTTGCTAGATACACAAATGATGATTTTCATCTTTTGACAGCTTGTACCCACAGCTAAGCCTGTGTTGATTCAACATAATATTATTTTACAGAAACAAAACAAAACAAAAACAATTGGAGGAACAAACAAAATCAACATCATATTGGAGTTGATATGTTCACTATGTTGTTGACTTCCTCCCATTAACCACACACCCAAATACCTCTCACTGTTTCTCATACCTCTAGCACCCTCTCTCTGCTTGCTGCAGTACCCACAAATGTTGTGAATACACACATCAAAAGACCTTCATGATATCCCTCTCCTTAATCAAACATCTACTTTACCCCTCTGCCTTTTTTCTATGCCTGCACCAACAGACCACTGAAATACTGCCAATCAAACTGTTGCTAGCTGAACTTATGTTCTTCCTTTTGTGTAATGTAACCTTCTGCATTGATATCGCTCTGTCAGGGATTTGAACTCCTGTTGTGATTATTCCACAGGTTTATCTCTAAGAAGAGACAGCCCTACTGCTATAGATCAGACAGAAACAAGAGACATTCCTTCCATTACTAGCAGGACTGTGAATTGCTATTTCCCTTGAATCTTCAGTAGCAATGAGCGGTGCCATCATACAGACAAACCATCTAGCTGGAGACTTAATCAGTAATGGCATCCATAGCTGACAGACTAGAATACCTCCAGTAACCAAAGAACTTTCCTTTTGGGGTAATAGCTGCTAATAGCTAATAGCTGCTGAACATGAGGAGACTTGCAGGTGCTGCATGATTCAGCGCATACATCAGGCTCAGCCCTTCTGGCCATATATATAATTAGGTTCTGTGTTATGACCAATCAACCCTTCCCATCTGTAACCCCAAGAACACTTCATAACCTACCTTTGCAGCAATAAAGTAGAACTAACTGTCTCACTGAACCAGTCTACTAAGGTCCTTCTGTCAATGATCCACCAAAAGAAGGAAGACATGAAATAATCAAAAAGTATCTGATAGAAATATCAGATCCACTTGCAGGCAGGTTACTATTGCAGATCAAAGGACTCGTAATTGGGTTGGTATTTACCTTTATTACTTTGTAGTGTCTCCAATAATAAGAACATTAACTACTTAGCAGAGATAAATGCCCTAGGTAGACACCTACTTGACTTCTCCATTTTTGATGCAACTTGTAGGTATTGTCTTCATCAATAGGGTTTTATCATCAACATTTTTTGGCAATGTTTCTTCTGTTTGTTTTGTCCTATTCTGTTGTATTTGTTCTCATTCTACCTAAATTCATTAGTAATAGTACTCTTTGTATTTAGTACTCCTATTTATATATAGATGTATGTTTATATCCTAATGAGAGAAAGATAAAAGTTGTGCTTTTTTTGGTAGGTGTAAAAGTGGGGAGGGTCTGGGAAAAGTTAGGGAGGGACAAGCATAATGAGAATATACTCTGATTAAAAGATGTACTTCAATTACAAAATGTAAAAGCTGCTGACAAACAAACAAAAGTTAGTTATATTAAAATTAAGAATACTATAATATAAAGCCTAGGATAAAATGAGAATGAATTAAAAAGGTTTTTTAAGCCTTGTCAGAAGAGGCGCCAAGTCACTTATCATAAGGTAATGTTTCCCTTCACTTTTTATAATGCATACTAAATTAATGTATTTGTAAATTAAGATGTTTATTAATGTTGCCCTAGCCTTCACCACCCTTCCCCCATGACAGTCCTTGGGGGTAGCAGGTAAGAAGGCACAGAATCAATAACACAGGTTCCAGGAGTCAGATGACAAGCAGAAGCAGACTCATTTATTGAAATAGTGAGTGGTGCCTTTATATCCTCTGCCTATGTCCCCTAGGTCCTTAACTGCTAGTTCCACACACTTGGCTCTAGCTGATTGACTGCCTGTTCACATGCTAGGTTATTGCTCATCTATGGGTTTCAGTCAGATTCTGAGGTTAGTAAATGCTGAAGGGTCTGGTATGTATGTGCAGGCCATTTAGGGGAAGAGAGGAGCTATTCAGAACATGCTGACTCACTCCTATATATGATGAGTCAGCAATGCGTCTTGTATAACCTCAGCTTGGAAACCTCAGACCTCATTAGAAACTCAGTTTGGCATTCTGTGGTATTCAGTTTCCTTGGAATCCTAAAATACCATATATTTTCTTCAGTTTTTGTTCCTTCTGCTTTTTAAAGTAAGTTTTCCCTGATTCTCCACAAGTTGAAAGTATTAATTTACAAGTTTTTTGTTGTATTTTTTCCTTTCATTCTTATTCTCTGTAGTAGGAATAATTTAAAACAATATTTTTACACCACATAAGTTTATTGTTTCCATGATGGTATATCTAGTATGTCCAACATACATATATTCAAGAAACATTTATCCAGAATTGACAGTGTGCTTGCTCCCTCATACATTTTGAAGTAAAAACATGACAGCTTAAGTCAGAAAAATAATGTCACATAGGAAGAGAGACAAGCAGCAAAATTCCACATGATAGGTTATGTTACCTATAGGAACATGTTCCTAGCCTTCCTCTGTAATGTCACAATGATCATATTGCCTTGTCTGGAAGACAAGATTTCTCCTTAAAACCACAGTAGCAAGGAGCCCCTGAAGTAGACCAAGAGAAAAAATGTGCAGACACATGGATTGGGAGCAGTGTAGCACATGAAAGGATGGGTTTTATATGCAGCCAAATTAAAATAAGACAGAAAACTGACAAGATAAAAACTAGATCACAAATCTATTGGATAAAATTAGTAATCATTCAATTTAGCCGATACTACTTGGTTTTCTAAGTAATATTTAACTATCTGATATACCAAGTTTTTTCTTCAGGGTAAGTTACATTGTTTTACTTAAAATTATATATATATATATATATATATATATATATATATATATATATATATATATATATATATATATATATATATCCCCAGAGTCAATTATATGTCTAAATTTTAGTTATACCAGAACAAATTATGTAGTCTTTTATAAACCACCTTTACTTCCTCAGAGAGTACATAGGGGAGATGAAAGGCAGAATATGTTTGCCAGTGTTTTGCCATTGCTGGAGAGACAGTGGTATAGGGTTAGAAATTTGGAGTATGTCGAAAAGATAGATAGGAATTGAGAACAAGTGGGAGATTATTTTAAAGATTATCAAATAAGAACCACAGTAAAACCATATAATCAAATTAGCTGTAAACTTCAAATGAGTTATTTTATTAGCAATCAAGAGTTAAAAAATGAGAATGTTTATGTTATATAGCAGTAACTATAATGAGAGCAAAAGAAATCTCTGAAAAATTGAATAACTCAACATTAGCTTAATAATGAATAGTCTTTTTTCTCTGTATTTAAAAAAACTTTATTTAATTATTTAATTAATTATTTATTTTGATTAAATGAAATATCTTATGTTGTAATATGGCTATTATGAGCTACATCAATTGGTCTAAATACATTGATTTTTAAAACCCAATCATATATTTTCATAAACTAAATTTAGTTTTATTTCATCATGTTTGTTACTTAATTCATATTGATTCATATTTATTTAAAAAAACTCAGTGAGTAGTCTTTTGATATCTATTCAAATTTAGATATAAGAAAAAGGTCCTCACTCTGATAACCTTTTGGAATTTATTATTTTTTAGATTTAGGTGACTAACTATACATTGTTTAGTAATTTTAAAAAAAAATTGTAAAATTAAAACAACTAATTTACTAGAACAAAACTAGTACAGTTAATCTTGGGATTAGTTTTCAGTCATATACAATATTCAATTCACTATTTCACTTTTATTCCTCTTTATTTTATCTTTAAAATGTTTTTTAAACACACACACACACACACACACACACACACACACACACAAATTCCTGCAGAAGCCATGGTGAATATTAAATGGAGTAATTGCTGCCCAGAATTATATGTGTCAAGGTCATTCTTCCCCCTAAATTTTTACTGAACAAGGCTTGGAACAACAAAATCAATCCAACACCAGGTTTTCAACTGCAAATTAATTTTTGTACATAGTTTCTTTTCACAAAATACACTGTTAAGCTTCCTATATTTATAAATCTTTTTTCCTTACAAAAGAGCAGGATGAAATCCATTTCCTTATCACTCCAGATAAAGATGATGTCCACCTCTTCTTTCTTCACTCTTTTATAGTTCTGTCTCAGAAACCTGTTCTTCTACCTCATACTATTACTCTACAAGGTTTCTTTTAACCTCATCTTTCTCCCTTCATCCCCCAAGGGATCTCCACAGGTGAACTACTCCTCCACATCTCTTCTGCTTCACAGAAGCCTACGCACCATTTCCCATGAATCTAAGATCATATTTCTCTGCCAATCAATTTGCAATTCTGCTCCCTAACATATTGAGTAACATGGTAAGTGCAAAACTTCTTTTTGTAACACATGGACTTCTTTGAATTTGTTTGGATGAAATGATGGATGATGTATTAGTTTATACCTAAATATTCTGTACCTAAATATTTTAATTTACAACTTTTAGAATTGTATTACATTTCTATATGAATGTACATATACATTCCAAGAAATATACATTCCAAGAAAGAGTAGAAAAAAAAGGGGAGAAAAAATATTAGGATTGTTAGGTCATACTCTATATTAAGTATATGTTTCCACTGCAGTATATATATTGTGCTAAGACTCAGAATCATTTCCTTGACTGTTATGTGGTGATATACCCAAGAGTTGAAACTGTATCATAGTGTTCTCAACAGAAGTAAGAGAAAAAAATGAGTGCTCTGTTTTGGGTTTCATTTCTGTAAAGAAAAACACCATGATCACAGCAACTCTTATAAAAGAAAATTGAGACTGGCTTATATGAATTTTATTATGAATTTTCCTTTTATCTCAATATGAAATACTAGAAGTTTTATCATTTCTCTCAAAATTTTATTCTTTGTACAGATTTTTTGCTAAATGGGTCAGTGGACCACATTCATGAATTGGAGGCCAGAAAAGGGAAATAAGTCCTCTGGAACTGAAATTACAAACAGTTGTTTGATGCTGTTGGGAGATCTTGGAATTAAATCAACGTCCTCTGGAAGAACAATCAGTGATCTAAGCCATTGGACCAATTCTCCACCCCCCAAATATAATAAATTTAAAAACTATAAAATATCAACTTTTGGTTCATTCCAGATTCAATTCTGCACCCTAGTGTTTTCCAAAGCACATATTTTCCATTGTACTAGGATTTGACAAAGGGTAACCATTTGTGAAATCTATTCTTATTTTTTTTTTTGTTTTGGTTTGGTTTTTTGTTTTTTTTTTTTTAAGTGAGAGCTTCTTGGTCTGTTAGCACTACCATAGAATGCCATGTCTTTTAGAAACTTGTGACTTTATAGAAGTCTGTAATTTATTTTCTCACAGTTTCTAAGGTAACAAGTACAAGGCAAATATTCTGGAAAAATAAATTTCAGATTATGGTTCTTGTCTGTGCTTTAAGACACGTCGTTTAAATACCATGATGGTGCCTTTTCTCTGGGCAGTATATAAATGTTTGTAAGACACACAGACACAAGCACACACACACACAAACACACACACACACACACAGAGAGAGAGAGAGAGAGAGAGAGAGAGAGAGAGAGAAGACAGGGTTTGCTATTTTATCTTGATGGGCACTAATCCACTTGATTTTTAGACTCATAATTATGAGACATTAATCACCCAACTAAAATGTTATCATTCAATATAAAGATTTAATGAAAAAAATTAGACCATACTTTAGCATAAGAAAATACTTTGTATGATTTTAAAAGTTACAAATTATTTAATATACAGATTTTACAGACTAAGTTTGTTGAGAATCACACTACACTAGTACATCAATGTTTTATTCATCAAGATACTGAAATTTGGAGTAAATACTGTAAACCTTTTTCTGCCTTGATAATTGAATTCATCTTTGGTTTATAACAATTCAGCCTCTGTAAATAATATTATTTTGACTTACCATTATGTTTAAAATGTATAATTTTGTCAAAAAGCAGATTTAATAATCCTCATCCAGATTAATCTGAGGTCATATGGAGCAATTTTTTAAATGACACTTATAATACATAAATTACGTGTGAATTTGTATTATGGCTTAGTAGGTCGTGGTACTTGAGCTAAAGCCTGATAAAATAAGTTCTATAAATTGATCCTTAAACGGGGCAATAGAGTATTGATCCCTGAGATTTGTCCTAAGACATCATGGACCTAAACTTTCTTGTGTTTTGTTTTCTTTTTTTAATTATTATTATTTTATTTTCTATAATCATTATTTACATTCCAAATGATTACCCCTTTCCCAGTTCGCCCCTCCCCGAAAGTCCCATAAGCCCTCTTCTCTCCCCCTGTTCCCCATTTACCTAAGAATTTCATGAATTCATTGTTTTTAATTGCTGAGTAGTATTCCATGGTGTAAATATACATGGAAAATATCACTGATAAAATTGAAGAAATATATAGAAAAACACATTAAGATTGACTATTTCATGAAAAATTATACAGATAAAATGGTAGGCATAAAAATATTCCTAAGTTGATTGAAAGTGGAATTATAAACATTTTCTGATGAAATTGAAAATCTACAAGGAAAGTATTTCTGATAAAACTCAAGAAATATGTAGAAAAACACATTAAAGCTAACTATTTAATGAAAAATTATACAGATAAGATAGTAGGCATAAAAATATTCCTGAATTGATTGAAAGTAGAGGTAAGACCTCTGTTCCAGTAGACTGCACTGAAGAGACAGGTACTCAGATTCTCCCCAATATAACATTGCTTGGGACACAGCCTGTTGGGGCTTCCGCCTGCTCCCAAGAACAGAACAGCGCTGTCGTCATCTGGGTGCCAGATCTGCTGTAGGCCATCGCCTCTGCAGGGTGAGCAGCACCACGTAGAGAGTGCAGAGTGCACTCTGCCATCTTTGTCCAGTGACTGGGAAGTTGAGACTGCCAGGCTCAGAGACAGACAGGCATAATATCGCTTGGGTCTCAGGCGGCTTGTGTGTATGCGGCTCCCAAGTGCGGGGCTGATCTGCAGTAACCAGCACGCCAGCTCTGCTGTGGGACTTCTGCCTGGCAGAGGGACGCCCCCTCCCCCCCAGGACAGATCACACACCCCTGCACAGGGCAGGAGCCTACCAGCCTCCCTTTGGCGACCTCTGCTCCAGGAATCCACTACGCTGAGCCTTTGGACGTGCAAGGACTCCCCAATATAACATCACTTGGGGCAAGGCACATCAGGGCTCCAAAGTCACTCAGGAGCAGGGCAGGCCCCAGAAATCTGTGCCAGGGGAAACCTGGTAAACCAGGGGGGGCAGAAATAGCTTTGCAGACTCACAGGAGGTCCAACAAACAGCCAGTGACAGCAGGACCAACTAACATCAGAGGTAACCAGATGGCAAAAGGCAAACGTAGGAACGTTACTAACAGAAATCAATGTAATATGGCACCATCCGAACCCAACTCTCCAACAGCAGCAAGTCCTGGATACCCCACCACACCCGAAAGACAAGATCTGGATTTAAAATCACTTCTCATGATGCTATTAGCGGATCACAAGAAGGACACAAATAAATCTAATAAAGAATTACAGGAGACCATGAATCAAGGGTTAGAAGCCCTTACAAAGGAAACACAAAAATCGCTTAGAGAAATGCAGGAGAACATGGATCAAAAGATGGAGGCGCACAAGGAACAAACACAAAAATCGCTTAACGAGATGAATCAATGGATAGATGCACTCACAAAGGAATCACAAAAATTCCATAAAGAAATGCAGAAGAATATGGGTCAACAGACGGATGCCCATAAGGAGGCAACACAAAAATTGCTTAAAGAAATGAATCAACGGTTAGATGCCTTTACAAAGGAAACACGAGAACTGCTTAAAGAAATGCAGGAGACGATGGATCAACAGATGGATTCCCATGAGGAGGAAACACAAAAATCGCTCAGAGAAATGCAGGGGAACGTGGGTCAACAGGCAGAAATCCTGAAAGAGGTAATGCAAAAATACCTTAAAGAAATACAGGAAAATACAAACAAACAAGTGAAGGATCTCAGCAAATCCATTCAGGAACTAAAACAAGAAGTAGAAACAACTAAGAAATCACAAAGGGAGACAACTTTGGAGATAGAAAACCTTGGGAAGAAATCAGGAGTCATAGATGCAAACATCAACAATAGAATAAAAGAGATGGAAGAAAGAATCTCAGGTGCTGAAGATTCCATAGAAATCATTGACTCAACAGTCAAAGAAAATGCAAAATGCAAAAAAAAGTGTAACCCAAAACATCCAGGAAATCCAGAACACAATGAGAAGACCAAACCTAAGGATTATAGGTATAGATGAGAGTGAAGATTTGCAACTTAAAGGGCCAGTAAACATCTTCAACAAAATTATGAAGTAATACTTCCCTAACCTAAAGTGAGAGATGCCGATGAACGTACAAGAAGCCTACAGAACTCCAAACAGACTGGACCAGAACAGAAATACCTCCCGTCACATAATAATCAAAACACCGAATGTTCTAAACAAAGAAAGAATACTAAAAGCAGTAAGAGAAAAGGGCCAAGTAACATACAAAGGAAGACCTATCCAAATCACATCAGACTTCTCACCAGAGACTATGAAAGCCAGAAGACCCTGGGCAGATCTCATGCAGACACTAAGAGAGCACAAATGCCAGCCTAGACTACTAAACCCAGGAAAACTTTCAATCACCATAGATGGAGAGATCAAGATATTCCATGATAAAACCAAATTTTCACAATATCTTTGCACACATCCAGCCCTGCAACGGATAATAGGTGGAAACCTCAAATACAGGGAGAGAAACAACACCCTGGAAAAATGAAATAATAACCTTCTTGAATCAAACCCAAAAGTAGATAACCACTCAAACATAAAGATAGCGTCAAGAATGGCAGATGGCAATAATCACTATGCCCTAATCTCTCTTAATATCAATGGTCTCAATTCCCCAATTAAAAGACATAGACTAGCACAGTGGATATGTAAACAGGACCCAGCATTTTGCTGCATGCAGGAAACGCACCTCAGTGTCAAAGACAAACACTACCTCAGAGTAAAAGGCTGGAAAACAATTTTACAAGCAAATGGCCCCATGAAACGAGGTGGAGTAGCCATCCTAATATCGGATAAAATTGATTTTCAACCTAAAGTCATCAAAAAAGACACAGAAGGACACTACATACTGATCAAGGGAAAAATCCACCATCAAGAACTCTCAATTCTGAATATCTATGCTCCAAATGCAAGGGCACCCTCATTCGTAAAAGAAACTTTGCTAAAACTCAAAGCACACATCGCACCGCACACAATAATAGTGGGTGACTTCAACACCCCGCTCTCTGAAATGGATCGTTCAGGAAAGCAGAAACTAAACAGGGACACAGTGAATCTAATTGAAGCCTTGAACCAAATGGAACTAACTGATATATATAGAACATTTCATCCTAGAGCTAAAGAATACACCTTCTTCTCAGCTCCTCATGGTACCTTCTCCAAAATTGACCATATAATTGGTCACAAATCAGACCTCAACAGATACAAGAAGATAGAAATAATCCCATGCCTCCTATCAGATCACTATGGAATAAGGGTGGTCTTCAATGGCAACAAAAACAAAAGAAAACCCACGTACACATGGAGGCTGAACAATGCTCTACTCAATGATAACTTGGTCAAGGTGGAAATAAAGAAAGAATTCAAAGACTTTTTGAAAGTTAATGAAAATGAAGGGACAACATACCCTAATTTATGGGACACAATGAAAGCAGTGCTAAGAGGAAAATTCATAGCCCTGAGTGCCGCCAAAAAGAAACGGGAGACAGCATACACTAACACCTTAATGGCACACCTGAAAGCCCTGGAACAAAAAGAAGCAAATACACCAACAGGAGTAGAAGGTAGGAAATCATCAAACTCAGGACTGAAATCAATCAAGTAGAAACAAATAAAACCATACAAAGAATCAACAAAACGAGGAGTTGGTTCTTTGAGAAAATCAACAAGATAGATAAGCCCTTAGCCAGACTAACCAGAGGGAACAGAAATATTATCCAAATTAATAAAATCAGAAACGAAAAGGGAGAGATAACAACAGAAACTGAGGAAATTCAAAAAATCATCAGATCCTACTATAAGAACCTGTATTCAACACAACTAGAAAATCTTGAGGAAATGGACAATTTCCTTGACAGATACCAAATACCAAAATTAAAATAGGATCAAAAAGACCATCTAAACCGTCCTATAACCCCTGAATAAATAGAAGTTGTCATTGGAAGTCTTCCAACCAAAAAAAGCACAGGTCCAGAAGGTTTTACTGGAGAATTCTATCAGACCTTCAAAGAAGACTTAACACCAATACTCTTCAAACTTCCACAAAATAGAAACAGAAGGAACAGTACCCAACTCGTTCTATGAAGGCAAAATTATACTAATATCAAAAGCACGCAAAGATCCGACAAAGAAAGAGAATCTCAGGCCAATCTCTCTTATGAATATCAATGCAAAAATACTCAATAAAATTCTTGCCAACCAAATCCAAGAACACATCAAAATGATCATTCACTACGATCAAGTAGGCTTCATCCCAGGGATGCAGGGATGGTTCAATATAAGGAAATCCATCAATGTAATCCACTATATAAACAATCTCAAAGAAAAAAAAACACATGGTCATCTCATTAGATGCTGAGAGAGCATTCGACAAAATTCAGCATCCTTTCATGCTAAAGGTCTTCGAAAGATCAGGAATTCAAGGCCCATATCTAAACATAGTAAAAGCAATTAACAGCAAACCAGTAGCCAGCATCAATCTAAATGGAGAGAAACTTGAAGCAATCCCACTAAAATCAGGGACTAGATAAGGCTGACCTCTCTCTCCATATCTTTTCAATATAGTACTTGAAGTTCTAGCTAGAGCAATTAGACAACAAAAAGAGGTCAAAGGGATACAAATTGGAAAGGAAGAAGTCAAACTATCACTATTTGCAGACGATATGATAGTATAATTAAGCGACCCAAAGAACTCCACCAGAGAACTCCTACAGCTGATAAACGACTTCAGCAAAGTGGCTGGATATAAAATCACCTCAAGCAAGTCAATAGACTTCCTATACTCAGAGGATAAGCAGGCTGAGAAAGAAGTAAGAGAAATGATACCCTTCACGATAGCCACAAACCATATAAAGTATCATGGCGTGACTCTAACCAAACAAGTGAAAGATCTGTATGACAAGAACTTCAAGTCACTGAAGAAAGACATTGAAGAAGACCTCAGAAGATGGAAAAATCTGCCATGCTCATGGATTGGCAGGATTAATATAATAAAATTTTCTCGACTTTTTATCTCCTCTTGTCTTATTCATCTTATTCCAGTCAAATCGAGAAAATCAGTTGTTGTGAAAGTAGTGGGAGGAGGGGATCCGATGCTGAGAATCAGGTTATCAGGTGAGCAGTAGCTACACAAACATACTGAGCAATCTATTTTATACTAACTTTAAATCAGATATCTCAGGGTTGTGAGTTTGAGCCCCAAGTTGGCATCACTTACTGTCAGGGTCTAGCCTCTACACAGGATCTGAGTTCTCAACTGGAAACAAGGATATCTGGAAGGCACATAATAAATATATACAGACTGTTTGGTGGGGGGGCATAAGCTGATAGGCAGTGTATTAAGGCTTAAAGTTTCTCTCTCTTCTCTCTGTTCTGTTTCTTTTTTGCTCGATCACTTGCAGCTTGAGGATGTACAAACTCTGTATTGTCTTGGACATGCTGTTTTTCTTCTGTGTGCTTTTCTTTTTTTGAATTCCTACACTCTTATACAACTCTGTGTGTTCCTTTCACTCTCACACACATTGCACACACACCACATGTACTCTCCTTTTACACACACACGCACACACTCACCATACACAGTTCACATTTTCTCTTCACTCTTTACATTTTCTCTCTCTCACTCTTCGTATTTCCTCTTCCCTTACACTTTACATGCTTTTCTCATTTCTTTACTAGCTCTCTACATTGCCCGCTCACTGGCTCTCTCATCTTTTTCTTGCACCAGTCTTTTATTGACACTCCAAAAATGAGTAGGAAAAAAAAAAGATCTTTACCAAATCAGATTTAAAAAATAACATCTCACAACAAATTAAGAATTATGTTCTGCCACAGAGCGCCATATCCAGGTGGCACAGGGAGGTACCTGACTACCCAGGAGCACAGAGAGGCCTGAGAGCACAAGTAGGACCACCCCTGCTGCTCAGAGGAACCAGCCCAAACCCTGAGGACACAAGAGCCCAGGAGCAGCCTGGGACAGGAGTCTTACAATTTCAGTCTGCACCCAAAGCTGATCCTGGGCCACAGAACTACATACTCAAATACTACCACAAGAGAGCTGGTCTCGCATCAGTGCCTACATACCTGTGTGCATAGGTAAGACTGCCACTGCTATTCAAATTCCTGGCCCAAGAGGGACCTGACCAGAGCCATCAGGTCAGGATTGGCAGGATTAATATAGTATAAAAGACCATCTTACCAAAAGTAATATACAGATTCAATGCAATCCCCATCAAAATCCCAACTCAATTATTCATAGAGTTAGAAAGAGCAATTCAAAAGTTCATCTGGAATATCAGAAAACCCAGGATAGCTAAAACTATTCTCAAGAGTAAAAGAACCTCTGGGGGAATCAGTATCCCGGACCTCAAGCTGTACTACAGAGCAATACTGTTAAAAACCGCATGGTATTGGTACAGTGACAGGCATGTAGATCAATAGAACAGAATTGAAGACCCAGAAGTGAATCCACACTCCTATGGTCACTTGATCTTTGACAAAGGAGCTCAAACCATCCAGTGGAAAAAAGACAGCCTTTTCAACAAATGGTCTGGCTCAACTGGAGGTCAAAATGCAGAAGAATGCAAATTGACCCATTCTTATCTCCTTGCACTAAGCTCAATTCCAAGTGGATCAAGGATCTCCACATAAAACCAGACACACTGAAACTAGTAGAAAGGAAACTAGGGAAGAACCTTGAACATATGGGCTCAGGGGAGAATTTCCTGAATAGAAAGAACTCCAATAGCTTATGCTCTAAGATCAAGAATAGACAAATGGGACCTCATTAAATTACAAAGTTTTTGCAAGGCAAAAGACACTGTCAAAAAGACAAAGCAGCAACCAACTAACTGGGAAATGATCTTTACCAACCTTACATCTGACAGAGGGCTAATATCCAATATATACAAAGAACTCAAGAAGTTGAACTCCAGAGAGGCAAGTAACCCTATTAAAAAATGGGGTACAGAGCTAAACAAAGGGTTCTCACCTGAAGAATATCTAATGGCTGAGAAGCACCTTAAGAGATGTTCATCATCCTTAGTCATTAGGGAAATGCAAATCAAAACAACCCTGAGATTCCATCTCACACCAGTCAGAATGGCTAAGATCAAAAACACAGGAGACAGCAGTTGTTGGCGAGGATGTGGAGAAAGAGGAACACTCCTCCACTGCTGGTGGAATTGCAAGCTGTTACAACCACTCTGGAAAGTAGTCTGGCGGTTCCTCAGAAAACTGGGCATGACACTCCTGGAGGATCTGGCTATACCACTCCTGGGCATATACCCAGAGGCTTTACCTGCATGCAATAAGGACACATGCTCTGCTATGTTCATAGCAGCCTTATTTATAATAGCCAGAAGCTGGAAAGAACCCAGATGTCCCTCAACGGAGGAATGGATTCAGAAGATGTGGTATATCTACACAATGGAATTCTACTCTGCAATTAAAAACAATGAATTCACGAAATTCCTAGGCAAATGATCAGAACTTGAAAATATCATCCTTAGTGAGGTAACCTAATCACAAAAGAACCCACATGGTATGCAGTCACTGATAAGGGGATATTAACCCAGAATCTCGGAATACCCTAGACACAATTCGCATATCAATAGATTTCTAAGAAGATGAAAGGAGAGACCCCTGGTCCTGGAAAGACTGGATATAGGGGAAAGCCAGGACAGAGAAATGAGAGGGGGTTGAATGGAGAAAAGAGGGAGGGAAGGGGGCTTATGGGACTTTCGGGGAGGGAGGAAACTGGAAAGGGGAAATGGTTTGGAATGTAAATAAAAGAAAAACTTAGAAAGTAAAAAAACAAACAAACAAACAAAAAAAAAACAAAGAAAGTAGAGGTAAAAACAGTTCCTGATAAAATTGAAGATTTAAATGGAAAATATGTCTGATAAAATTGAAAAATTTATACAGATAAATTGATAGGAATCAAAATATTCCTATGTTTATTGAAAGTAGAATTAGAACAATTTTCTGATAAAATTGATCATTTACATGGGAAATATTTGTGATAAAATTGAATAAAAATGTGGAAAAACATTAAAATTGTAATTTATCCTGGAAAATTATACAGATAAATTGGGAGGCATAAAAATATTTCAAAGCTGATTGAAAGTGAAATTATAAACATTTTCTAAAAAAATTGAAGATTTACCTGGAAAATATCTCTGAGAAAATTGAAGAAATATATAAAAAATGCATTAAGATTGAGTATTTCATGGAAAAATTATGCAGATAAACTGGTAGGCATAAAAATATTCTTATGTTGTTTGAAAGTGGAATTATAAACAATTCCTGATAAAATTGAAGATCTCCAAGGAAAATATTCCTGAAAAAATTCAAGAAATATATAGAGAAATATGTTAAAACTGACTATTACATGGAAAATTATACAGATAAAATGAAAGGTATAAAAATGATCCTAAGTTGATTGAAAGTAAAATTATAGACATTGTCTGATAAAACTGAAGATCCACATAGAAAATACTTCTGACAAAATTGAAGAAAAATACAGAGAAACTTTAAAACTGATTATATTAGACAATTATACCGACAAAATGGTAGGCACAAAAACTTTCCTAAATTGATTGAAAGTGGAACTACACCCCTCTCCCCCCATGAATCCAAAGATCTACATGAAAAACACCTCCGACAAAATCAAAGAAATACACAGAAAAAATCTCTGTTAGAGTATGATTTTTCTTGGGAAATTGAGTCTATTGACATTATAAGATATTAAGGAATAGTGATTGCTGCTTCTTGTTATTTTTGATGTTCGTTTTATGTTTGTGTGGTTTCTTTCTTTTGGGTTTGTTGTAAAAAGTTTACTTTCTTGCTTTTTTTAGGGTGTAGTTTCCCTCCTCATGTTGGCATTTTCCATCTATTATCCTTTGTAGGTCTGTATTCGTGGAAAGATGTTGTGTAAATTTGGTTTTATCATGGAATATCTTGTTTTCTCCATCTATGGTAATTGAGAGTTTTGGTGGGTATAGTAGTTTGGGCTGGCATTTGTGTTCTCTTAGGGTCTCTATGGGATCTGCCCAGGATCTTCTGGCTTTCATCTTCTCAGATGAGAAGTCTGGTGTAATTCTTGTAGGCCTGCCTTTATAAGTTACTTGACCTTTTTCTTTTACTGCTTTTAATGTTCTTTCTTTGCTTAGTGCATTTGGAGTTTTGATTATTATGTGCTGGGAGAACTTTCTGGCATGGTCCAGTCTGTTTGGAGTTCTGTAGGCTTCTTGTATGTTCATGGGTGTCTCTTTCTTTAGGTTAGGGAATTTTCTTCTCTAATTTTGTTGAAGATATTTATTGGCTCTTTATTTTGGAAATCTTTGCTCTCTTCTATACCTATAATTCTTAGGTTTGGTCTTCTCATTGTGTCCTGGATTTCCTGGATGTTTTGGCTCAGGAGCTTTTTGCATTTTGCATTTTCTTTAACTGTTGAGACAATGTTTTCTATGGTATCTTCAGCCCCTGAGAGTCTTTCTTCTATCTCTTGTATTATGTGGTTGATGCTTGCATCTATGGCTCCTGAATTCTTTCCAATATTTTCTATCTCCAGAGATGTCTTACTTTGTGATTTCTTTATTGTTTCTACTTCCATTTTTAGATGCTGGGTGGTTTTGTTCAGTTCCTTCACTTGTTTGTTTGTGTTCACCTGTAATTCTTGTAGGGATTTTTGTGTTTTCTCTTTAAGGGCCTCTACCTGTTCATCCATGCTTCCCTGTATTTCTTTCAGGGATTTTTGTGTCTCCTCTTTAAGGGCCTCTACCTGTTCACCCATGCTCCCCTGTATTTCTTTCAGGGATTTTTGTGTTTCCTCTTTAAGGGCCTTTACCATTTGACCCATGTTCTCCTGTATTTCTTTAAGGGAGTTATTTATGTCCTTCTTGATGTCCTCTAATAGCATTTTGAGAAGAGACTTTAAATCCAACTCTTGCTTTTCTGGTGTGCTGGGGCATCCGGGACTTGCTGTGGTTGCAGAACTGGGCTCTGATGTTGCCAATTAGCTTTGGTTTCTGTTGGTAGGGTTCTTGCGCTTGCCTTTTGCCATCGGGTTATCTCTGGTGTTAGTTGGTCTTGTTGTCTCTGGCTTGAGTTTGTCCCTCCTATGGGCCTGTAAACCTGTGTCTGTCCTCCTGGGAGACCAGCTCTCTTCTGCCAGTGTCTGTGCACAGAAGGCTGTGGAGTTGTCTGGTTCCCTGCTGCAAATGGCGGCCTTAAGGGAAGACTCCTGTGCCAGCTTCAGCTACTCCAGTGATCATATGCCTTGTGTGCTCCTAGCTGTACCCCTCCAGTGAGAAGTCGGAGATCTCACCTCAGCACTCAGAAGTGAAATTGCTCCTGAGAGATCATTCCCTCCTGGTGGGCTAAGTACAGAAGGCTGTGGAGCTGCCTGGTTCCCCGCTGCAGATGGTGACTGGAATTCAAGAAATTCTTAGGCAGATGGTCAGCACTGGAAAATATCATCCTTAGTGAGGTAACCCAATCACAAAAGAACACACATGGTATACAGTCACTGATAAGGGGATATTAACCCAGAATCTCGGAATACCCAAGACACAATTCACATATCAATTGATTTCCAAGATGATGGAAGGAGAGACCCCTGGTGCTGGATAGACTGGATGTAGGGGAATACCAGGACAGAAAAGAGAGAGGGGCTTGAATGGGGAACAGGGGGAGGGAAGTGGACCTTAACTTTCACAGTAAATTTTTTAAAGTGTGTTATCACTGTTTTCCTGCATGACTCAAAATTCACATCATATGTATTCTTGAACCTTATACAAAGGAATGATAATTTAATAACCTACATGCTTGGCTCACAAATTGGAAATTTTAATTGAAGTATGTGACCTTAATCTAACTACATTATCATATATCCTGCAAGGATTCAGGTGCATTCTCAGCAGAGGTTTGTACTGAAAGACCCTCAGTCCAGAGGACCCTTGCCCTTTTCCCCGGGAAGCGCACCACCCCAAAAACACTCATGAGAAATGATACTTGATGCAAACCACAAGAGGATTTTATTCAGGTGCCAGCTAGCTGGGACTCAACTTGTACCCCATGCAGGAGGGGTGGAGAAGAGCCCTGAGCCTAAAATCACACAAGCTTATAAATGTAAAAACCACAAAATTCGGGATGGGAGGGCAAGTAGGAACTTCTAGTCAGAAGCACTTCTCACGGGGTGTCTCCAGGTGGTCAGGATATGCTCCTTTAGTAACTGGGCTCATGTCCCTTACCACACGCAGCTGTAATTCTCAGGATTGTTCTGCAAGTTCTTACCCTGTGGGCACTCCCTCAGAGTTCACAAGTTCAGATTCTCAGGCCCCAGAGGAAGAGGGTCTAGCTTAAAATTTTCCATCTTTACAGTATCTCATGAGTTTAATTTAACAAGTCTTACATTAAGCTTTTAAAGCTTCTTAACACCTAAGCAATGATCATTGGAAACATTAGCAGTTCAAGGTAGAAGAAGCAGTCTCATTGGATCTTTTATAATTTTTCTGCATTTTTCAAGGGAAGGGGGTACTGGAGAAGGCAAGTAAAATAAAATAAACTGAACACATGTAAATATAAATTCTCTAAATAGCAAAGTGCTTAAGTTGATTTCCATGAAAAACTTGGAAAACCAAATCAAAAACAGTGTTAAAAATATCGGAGAAAGTATGGTCTGAAGAGCAACCTGTCAATGAATCTAGTCAATGGTCTTCTGAAAAAAACAAAAACAAATACCCCAAGGTCCTGAGGCATAGCATGATATCTATGATCAAAATATACTCTCCCTCTCCCTCCTCTTCGCTCATTTGTCTTTCCTTCCCCCTCCTTCTCCTTTCTTCAAAAGACTTAAGATATAATATTTCCTCTATCTGTGCCAGGAAATATACCCTTGCTTAATATCAGGGGACTTAGAAGATCTATTTACATGTCCTAACTCTGAGTAAATAACTGGCATATGAAAGTGTCCAAAACATTTAGGAAGGAGAAAATTTTGGAAGGCTATTGCAAAATGCTCCCCAAACTCAAATATGACGTGGGTATGATTAAATATACTAAACTCTTTGTACGTGATAAAAACAATGAGTTAGCAGAAATCAAGGATACCTTCAAGAACTCCATTTGAAAATCTGTAGATATAGTATGACAAGGGGAGAATTTAAGAAGCAGTAATAGCAGACAGCAGTGCCTGAGAATTTTGACACATGGATTTATGGAGCAGACTCCACTGTGAGGTCAGTTCTATTTGCAGACCTTTCAATTTTTCAATTCACATTGTTGAGGTCACTAACTTTTTAAATATGTCAATATGCCAGTATCTAGCAAATAGCATGCATTTCTTCATATTCCAAAATTCAACAAATATCTAATGATAAATTTGCTAAAGTATTTGTGATCCTCCTTAGGAAAGCATTTGTGTTAATTTCTATTATATTTTGAGATAGAAAACATGATTATGTGTGATCCAAATATTCAGAAGGCTTACATGCTATTGTATATATTAATTTCATTGTTACCATAGTATTATGTGATTATAGAGTACACAAGATCTTTTGTTTGTGTTCTAGGGATCAATTCCCAGACTTCAATAAATACTAAACCACTGAGCTACAAACTTCTATTTTTTTTTCCTGGCATAGTGTCTCATTATGTAGCCTAGGCTGGCCATAAACACACAAACTTCCGACCATTGCCTTCCAAACATTAGGAATACAGGTAAGTGTCACCAATCTCAGAAGAATATAAATATGTTCCAACAATTCATGCTTCAGTACTTCCAAATTATTACCTAATATGTGATCAAATTAATGCTGATGTTACAAAACATGCTAATATTCAGATTTTTCCTCTCCGTAAGGAATATAGCTTTGATTTAACTAGTTTCAGCATACTTGAGTTTTACACTCACGTAACAAGAGTTATTTTCTATGTTAATCTCATTTCAGTCTCTCCGTCTCTCTTGTCAGTAGTTTACAGTTTCCTTTCCTTTCCTAAAATCTATCACTTCTATTTCCTCAAATACCTGGTTCCTCTCTTAAAATTTTATGCAACTTAACCGAAAAAGTGTTTCTTTTGTTGAGATACTTTACTCATCACTAGTACTGTTGCTGATGTTCTTTAAGTTGATCCTCTTTTCTGCTATGACTAAAATATTAGATAAAATAGGCGACCAAAAGACCTATTTTAGCCCATAAATTTGACAAGATATCCCTCAGTCAGTTGAGATAGAATGACCGGCCAGCAGAAATAGCAGAGTTTCAACACATCACAGTTAATTAGGAAGCAGTGTAGGTGTAACCTAAAGGTGTATCTCCTTTCATTTAACTCCATTAGCTAAGTTGGAGGTTCCACAGCCTTCCTAAACAATACAACTACCTGGGGCCAAGCATTCAAAGCATGTGCATGTGGGAGAAACTCTAGGCGAGTCATAATCTTTCTGTAACAAAAGAAAAGTCAAAAGGAGAAGGATATTACAAATTTATTTAATCAAAATATTGCATTACACAGAAGACTTTAGAAGTGAAAACAAAAGACTCAAAAGGAAGAGCCTGTTTTTACACTTCTATTCCATGAAACACTGGCTGCCAAAACAAAATGAGACTGAACAAAGGGAAATAGTGTATAAGAATAAAAAACGAAGTGCAGAAATTTAGATTTCCTTTGTAGTCTAAGGCAGAACTTCTCTGTGTTAAGGATACCATGGTCTACTGTGAGAACAGATGGTTCAGTGCTGTGATCTAAATCTACAATATTTCCAAAAAGCTCAATTAAAAGACAGCAGCATGAATTTAGGTGTGAGTGGTATGCCATTTTGTTTCTTTTGTTTCTTGGATTTATGGTTGAGTAAATTTTCTTCCCATATATGCTTCGCACTGAGATCTATATTTCTATAGAGCAAAAATCACAGTCCAACTGACTATAGCTAAAACCTCCCAAACTCTGAGAAAATAAGCTTTTTTGTTTCTTTAAGTTATCTTTTCCCCCCACTTAAAAAAAATAAACCTGACCCAAACAGAGAAATTCTTTATGTCAGTTTTAGTTTTTATGACTAGCATCTGGAGATAAAGCAAAAATAATGTCATTTCTTAGAGAATTCTAGTTTCCAGAAAATCATAATAATAATTATAGACTAGATTATCTTCTGTAAAATTATTCTTTTGAGCTTCCCTAAAAAAGATTCAACCCCAAATTTATGTAGCCTGTTGTCCGGATAGTACTTAATTCTGAGATTGCCTTATCTGCTGGGGAAGGGACCACAGCATGACATATTTCCAAGATTTTATCATTCCAATATGTTGTTATTATTCCCCTAGGAAACAAATTTAGGTATACAGATTCTAAAATATTCACCTTACTTATTCTCAGTTTTATCACAAATAGTGAAGACTATGAATACTCTCTACCAGGAAAAGAAACAGAGCATCTGAAAGAACAATTGGGGATATAACAGTTGCAACAATAACTTCCAATAAATTCTAATAGTAGATAATGATATGAGCAAGATGCAAAAATAAGCAGGTTCTCTGCCCATTTTATCTCAGAACAATAAATAAACATGTTGTTCCAAATACATACTGAAAACACGTGATACTAATTAATAATATATTTTCCTAATTATATAATGGTTTCTATGTTAATAGAAGCAACCACACAGTCATGCCCTACAGCTAGGTGACCCTGTAACTGAATGTCATAGACCATGGTGGTACAATGCCTCCTGTTGTTATTTAGATATGGTGCTCTCAGAATTTCCAGACATCTTCTTGGCTATAGGTGAAACAGAAGAATGGATGAAGTTTTGTAGCTCTTTGTATTTAATTGTGGTTTTTGGATCCTTGGCTTCTTTTTCTGGTAGATAGCATTCATAGCCTTCACTAATTGTGATGAAACTGAGGAAAAAATAAAAAGAATGTTTGGGAACAAGTACACCTCAAGTTGTCCCTCTGGTAAATTCTCATGGGTACCGCACAATGAGGCTTGTTGTTCTTTTGTTTCCTTATTGTCTGTGGCTTTTAGCCAATGTGTGGTATCGTGCCAACCTTCTGGTGATCTTTCTTAACTAAAATTAGGATTGCTGTTGAACAATTTGTTTGACAAGGAAGGTTTATAATTTGTTTATGTTTCTGGCTGCAATTCACAGAAACATTAAGAGGCGTAGATAAACAGGTGTATTTGAAGATCTCTTGTGGCTTGTAAAGTGAATGGAAAATGCTAATTCTGTTTTGGAACTCCCAAGTGAAAATTTTATTATGAATTAGATAAAGATGATTTAATTCTTTGGAACTGCATGGGATGTATTAAAAAGAAAAAAAAATGGCACTCTGATTAGATGCAATTGTTTACTTTAAGTAACTAGCTAGAATTATTGGATAATTTGATCTTTCTGGGGTGGTATATTTTCCCCCTCTGGTAAGATTGGTAAGATGAGACTCTCTCTCTCTCTCTCTCTCTCTCTCTCTCTCTCTCTCTCTCTCTCTCTCTCTCTCTCTCTCTCTTTCTCAGTGTGTGTGTGTGTGTGTGTGTGTGTGTGTGTATGTGTATGCGTGAGCTTATTTTGTTTGACAAGAGGCTTTGTCTTTCATTTCTGCTAAGGCATCCTATGCATGGTTTTGAGTTTGAGTATTTTGAGTATTGAGTTTGTAAGGCCTATTATTGGCTCACGTGTTTGAGAATTCTACATCCATATGGTGGTGTTGCTGGGGATATTGTGCAAAAATTGGGGCAGAGGTTCTTGCTCTGGGAATCAAAACATTAGAGGTGAACTGTGTGTGAGTTTATAGCTTAGTGACACTTGCAGTTCACTGGCCTCTTCCTTTTGTGGAAGGAGTTTCATCTTTCAACTTCTTGCTGAGTTTGACAGATTCTGATGGTGAAATGAAGCCATGTCCAGTTCCCTTCTAACATACTTTTCTCATCATATGACTTCTTTTTCTGAGACTATAAGCAAAATCAATGTATATGCCTGTATGCTGCTTTTGGTCATAACTCATATGCCTTGATTCAAAGTTTCTTTGAGGACTATTTTTATACAGGCATGCCTGCAAGTTAGATATCAAAAAGTTAACCTAGACCATATGGTAATAAAAGAAAATGGCAATTATTCCAGCTAAAATAACTACTATAACATTTGCACTCAAGATTTATAATATTTGATAATGCTATGGCTTATATTTGTAATTAAGTCTTCTTGAATTATTTCAGTTAATCATAATTATAATTTGGAGTTTAATATCTAACTACAGACGTGATAAATTTATTTTATTACGTTTTTTTTCTATTTTTCTTTTTTTTTATTAGATATATAGTCTTCCCTTCCGGCTGCCATCTGCAGCAGGGAACCAGGCAGCTCCAAAGCCTTCTGTGCTTAGCCCACCAGGAGAGAGTGATCTCCCCAGCAGGGATTTCACTTCTGAGTGCCTAGGTGAGATCTCCACCATCTCTCTGGAGGGGTACAGCTAGGAGCACACAGGGTATATAATCAGTGGAGCAGCTGGGACAGGAGTCTTCCCTTCAGGCCACCATTTGCAGCAGGGAACCAGACAGCTCCACAGCCTTCTGTACACAGACCCTGCCAGAAGAGAGTTGGTCTCCCAGGAATACAGATAAAGATTTACAGGTCCATAGGAGGAGCAAGCTCTAGCCAGAGACAACAAGACCAACTAATACCAGAGGTAACCAGAGGACAAAAGGCAAGCACAAGAACCCTACCAACAGAAACCAAAGCTACTGGCAACATCAGAGCCCAGTTCTACCACCACAGCAAGTCCCAGATACCCCAGAACACCAGAAAAGCAAGAGTTGGATTTAAAATCTCTTCTCATGATGCTGTTAGAGGACATCAAGAACGAAATAAATAACTCCCTTAAGGAAATACAGGAGAACATGGGTCAAATGGCAAAAGCCCTTAAAGAGGAAGCACAAAAATCCCTGAAAGAATTACAGGAGAACATAAACAAACAAGTGAAGGAACTGAACAAAACCATCCAGGATATAAAAATGGAAGTAGAAACAATAAAGAAATCACAAATTGAGACATCTCTGGAGATAGAAAATCTTGGAAAGAATTCAGGAGTCATAGATGCAAGCATTAACAAGAGAATACAAGAGATAGAAGAAAGAATCTAAGGGGCTGAAGATACCATAGAAAACATTGACTCAACAGTTAAAGAAAATGCAAAATGCAAAAAGCTCCTGAGCCAAAACATCCAGGAAATCCAGGACACAATGAGAAGACCAAACCTAAGAATTATAGGTATAGAAGAGAGCAAAGATTTCCAAATTAAAGAGCCAATAAATATCTTCGACAAAATTAGAGAAGAAAACTTCCCTAACCTAAAGAAAGAGACGCCCATGAACATATGAGAAGCCTACAGAACTCCAAACAGACTGGACCAGACCAGAAAGTCCTCCCGGCACATAATAATCAAAATACCAAATGCACTAAACAAAGAAAGAATATTAAAAGCAGTAAGAGAAAACGGCCAAGTAACCTATAAATGCAGGCCTATCAGAATTATACCAGACTTCTTACCTGAGACCATGAAAGCTAGAAGATCCTGGGAAGATCCCATACAGACCCTAAGAGAACAAAAATGTCAGCCCAAACAACTATACCCAGCAAAACTCTCAATTACCATAGATGGAGAAAAACAAGATATTCCATGATAAAACCAAATTTACACAATATCTTTCCAGTCCTACAAAGGATAATACATGGAAAACGCCAACAGGGGAAGGGAAACTACAGTCTAGAAAAAGCAAGAAAGTAATCTTTTTCCAACAAACCCAAAAAAGTAACCACACAAACACAAAAAAGAACATCAAAAATAACAGAAAGCAATCTTTATTATTCCTTAATATCTTATAACAATAATGGACTCAATTCCCCAACAAAAAACATAGTCTAATAGAAATATTTTTCATGTAAATTTTCAATTTTATCAGAAAATATTTGGGATTCCTCTTTCAATTTAGTAATGTTTTTTTTATGTCTACCATTTTAACTGTATTATTTTCCATGATAATCTTTAATTTTAACCTGTTTTCTATGTATTTCTTCAAGTTTATCAGCAATAGTTTCCATGTAAATCTTCAATTTCATCACAAAATGTTTATAATTCCACTTTCAATCAATTTAGGAATATTTTTATGCCTACCAATTTATCAGTATAATTGTCCATGTTAATCTTCAATTTTAACATTTTTCTATATTTTTTCTTCAATTTTATCAGAAATATTTTCCATGTAAATCTTCAATTTTATCAGACAATGTCTATAATTTTACTTTCAATCTACTTAGGAACATTTTTATACTTTCTATTTTATCTGTATAATATTCCATGAAATAGTCAGTTTAACATGTTTTTCTATATATTTCTTGAAATTTTTTCAGAAATATTTTCCTTGTCGATTTTCAATTTTATCAGAAAATGTTTATAATTCCACTTTCAAAAAACTTAGGAAATTTTTATGTCTACCATTTTATCTGTATAATTTTTCCATGAAATACTCCATCTTAAAATGTTTTTTATACATTTCTTCAGTTTTGTCAGAGATATTTTCCATGTAAATCTTCAATTTTATCAGTAAATCTTTGTAATTTCACTTTCAATAAACTTAGAAATATTTTATACCTACCATTTTATCTGAATAATTTTCCATAATAATCTTCAATTTTAATATTTTTCCATATATTTTTTTCAATTTTATCACAAATATTTTCCATGTAAATCTTCAATTTTATCAGAGAATGTTTATAATTCTACTCTCAATCAATTTAGGAATATTTTAATTCCTACCAATTTATCTGTATAAATTTCTTCAATTTCATCAGACATATTTTCCATGTAAATCTTCAATTTTATTAAAAATTGTTTTTACTTGTACTTGAAATCAATTTAGGAATATTTTTATGCCTACAATCTTATCCGTATATTTTTTCATGAAATAGTCAGTTTTAATGTGTTTTCTATATATTTCTTGAGTTTTATCAGAAATATTTTCCTTGTAGATTTTCAGTTTTATCAGAAAATGTTTATAATTCCACCTTCAATCAACTTAGGAATATTTTTATGCCTACCATTTTATCTGTATAATTTTTTCACGAATAATCAATTTTTCTATATATTTCTTCAATTTTATCAGAGATATTTTTCATGTATATTACACCATGGAATACTACTCAGCAATTAAAAACAATAACTTCATGAAATTCTTAGGCAAATGGGAAACAGTGGGAGGGAAGAGGGCTTATGGAACTTTCGAGGAGAGGGGAATCGGGAAAGGGGTAATCATTTGGAATGGAAATAAGGAATTTAGAACACAAATAATAATAATAATAATAACAATAATAATAGAGATTTATTCTTTATTCACATTTCAAATGATTTCCCCTTTCCTGGATCCCCTACTCCCGAAAGTCCCATAAGCCCTATTCCCTTCTCCAGTTCCCCAATCAAATCCTTCCCACTTCCCTGTCCTGGTATTTCCTTACACTGCTGCATTGAGCCTTTCCAGGACCAGGCGTTTCTCCTTCTTTCTTCTTGGGCATCATTTGATTTGTGAATTGTTTCTTGGGTATTCTAAGCTTCTAGGCTAATATCCACTTATCAATGAGTGCATACCAGGTGTGTTCTTTTGTGTCTGAGTAACCTCACTCAGGATGACATTCTCCAGTTCTACCCACTTGCATAAGAATTTCATGAATTCATTGTCTTTTATTGCTGAGTAGTTTCCCATAGTGTAAATAAACCATATTTTCTGTATCCATTCCTCCGTTGAGGGACATCTGGGTTATTTCAAGCTTCTGGCTATTATAAATAGGGCTACTATGAACATATGGGAACATGTGTCATTGTCACATGCTGGAGAATCGTCTGGGTATATGCCCAGGAGTGGTATAGCAGGGTCCTTGGGTAGTATTGTGCCCAGGTTTCTGAGGAACCTCCAGACTGATTTTCAGAGTGGTTGTCTCAGCTTGGAATCCTACCAACAATCCTTCTTTCTCCACATCCTCTCCAGAACCTGATGTCTACTGAGATTTTGATCTTAGCCATTCTGACTGGTGTGAGGAGAAATCTCAGGGTTGTTTTGATTTGCATTTCCCTGATGACTAAAGATGTTGAACATTTCATTGTGTGCTTCTCAGCCATTTGATATTCTTCAGGTGAAAATTCTTTGTTTAACTCTGTACCACCTTTTTTAATAGGATTATTTGGCTCTCTGGAGTCTACCTTCTTAAGTTCTTTGCATATCTTGGATATTAGCCCTCTATTGGATATAGGGTTGGTAAAGATCTTTTCCAATTTGTTGTTTGCCATTTTGTCCTTTTGCCAGTGTCTTTTGCCTTACAGAAACTTTGTAATTTTATGAGATCCCATTTGTCAATATTTCTAATTCTATGAGGAATTGACTTGGGGTTTTGAAGGGTACTGCATTGAATCTGTAGATTGCTTTTGGCAAGATGGCCATTTTTACTATATTAATCCTGCCACTTCATGAGCATGGAATTTTTTCCATCTTCTGAGGTCATCTTTGATTTATTTCTTCAGAGACTTAAATTTCCTGTCATACAGGTCTTTCACTTGCTTGGTTAGAGTCACACCAAGATACTTTACATTGTTTGTGGCTATTGTGAAAGGTGTCATATCCCTAATTTCTCTCTCAGCCTGTTTATCCTTTGAGTATATGAACGCTACTGATTTGATTGAGCTAATTTTATATCCGGCCACTTTGTTGAAGTTGTTTATCAACTGGAGGAGTTCTCTGGTGGAGTTTTTTGGGTCTCTTAATTATACTATCATATCATCTGCAAATAGTGATAGTTAGACTTCTTCCTTTCCAATTCGAATCCCTTTGACCTCCATTTGTTGTCTAATTGCTCTAGCTAGAACTTCAAGTACTATATTGAATAAATACGGAGAGAGAGGGCAGCTTTGTCTAGTCCCTGATTTTAGTGTGATTGTATCAAGTTTCTCTCCATTTAATTTAATGTTGACTACTGGTTTGCTGTATATTGCTTTTACTATCTTTAGGTATGGGCCTTGAATTCCTGTTCTTTCCTATATCTTTAACTTGAAAGGATGCTGAATTTTGTCAAATGCATTTTCTACATCTAATGAAAACCCATGTGTTTTTTTTTCTTTGAGTGTGTTTATGTAATGGATTACATTAATGGATTTCAGTATATTGAATCATCCCTGCATCTGTGGGATGAACCCTACTTGATCATGGTGAATAAATGTTTTGATGTGTTCTTGGATTCAGTTGACAAGAATTTTAT
Organism: Tokudaia tokunoshimensis; assembly: GCA_036184795.1. NCBI lineage: Eukaryota > Metazoa > Chordata > Mammalia > Rodentia > Muridae > Tokudaia > Tokudaia tokunoshimensis. Next base: position 34,680,509 of record BTHU01000011.1, on the reverse strand, counting down.
TGAGTATTTTTGCATCGATATTCATAAGGGAAATTGGTCTAAATTTCTTTTGCTTTTTGGATCTTTGTGTGACTTTGGTATCAGCAAAATTGTGGCTTCATAGAATGAATTGGGTAGTGTTCCTTCTCTTTCTATTTTGTTTAATAGATTGAAGAGTATTTGTGTTAGGTCCTCTTTGAAGGTCTGAAAGAATTCTGCAATAAAATCATCTGGACCTGTCCTTTATTTGGTTGGGGGACTGTCAGTGATCACTTTTATTATATTAGCGGTTATGGGACTGTTTAGATGGTCTATCTGATCCATATTAAACTTTGGTAGTTTGGATCTGTATAGGAAATTGTCTATTTCATTCAGATTTTCCAGTTTCTATGCATGTAGGTTGATTTTAATAAAAACTTACTATTTATATGTTTCAAAAAAGAGCAACTTTCAGACAAACTGACAAAGGAAAAGTACAATATATATATATATTTAGAGCAACAAAGTTTTCATCAAGTATCTATTAAAGACTAATACTGATATTCCTCTAAAATAGAGACCATAGTACCTACAAAATATTTTTTATGAAGAGAGAATTATTTGATAATGAAATCAAAGAAAAACACCCAAAAAACCAAAAATATAGGACAATCTCTCAGATAAGCATGTATGTAAAATTTTTCACTAAAATGCTTATTAACATAATTTAAGAATACATCAAAAAGCTCATCCACTATGATCAAGTATACTTCATTATAGAGATGAAGAGACAATTTAACATAGGTAAATTAATGAAAATAACCCAATTCATAAAGTTTCAAAATCACATTATCATTTGATTAGATGCAAAAGAGGTTCTTACACTACTTCATGACAAGTCTTGGAGAACCTACAGATAGAAGGGACATATTTCCACCTAACAAAGGCAGCATACAACAGATTGAAGTCAATATCATGTTAAACAAAGGGAAAAATCAGATCATTTCCACTAAGATTCAGAAGAAGACAAAGATGTTCACTGCTCTTCAGTATAGTGCTTAAAATCTTATGCATCCTTATAGGAACTTTAAAAACATAAGTTGTATTTCTGTAAGACAGTTGGGAATCATCTAGTTATAATAGTACTTACTTAATATTTGTTTATATATTTAAGGTCAAATACATATAGATTTGGCTACTTTAAAATGTGTTTCTCAAATATACTGTATTTTAAGCAAGAGTAATCCATTTATTATAAATTCCATTAATGATAAAACATGTCTTTGCATTCTTAAATTGGACCTTGACAATAATTCTGATAATCTTTCTCTAGGTTTTTATAGTTCTATGTTATATGTAAGAAATTCTAAGGATACCAGTGCTTGCAGCATGTTTTTGTTTTGTAATATAAATACAATATTTTCTTCCCTTTAATCTCTCTGTATTTCTATTTAAAATTCATGGGTTCTATTTTCATTAAGGGCTGTCACATGCATATTTGTACACAAACACACACACACACACATCTTATTTCATTTGAAAAATGTTACGTATCCTTTCTGGGCTGACCATTTGCCACTGGATAACTAATTGGTGCACACTTCCCTAGTGAAGACAATTTGATCTGCTGTCAGCACTGTTTGGTTGCCTGCAGTTCTTTGTGTAGGGTGTATATTAGTTTGTTAACTAATATAATTCTTGTCATGGTATATTGTTAAAAACTCAGAAAATTAAATTGTATGAATCAGTTTAACTCAGTGCTGATATAGCTCAGCAGGCAAGATCACTTATTTACGTGCCTGAGTTCTATCCCCAGTACCTCTGTCATAGAAGAACACTGACTCCCAGGAGTTGTCTTCTGGATTCAGCAATATGACATGGCATATACATCTTTCCACATAATTAATGTAATAAAACTTATAAAAGATTATACATTCATGAGAATTATTTTCATTCGTAATAAGTATGAATATTAATTTGGAGCTTTTGGGATGATCTCTAGTGTGCAAGGGGTGGAAATCTTCAGGATAAACATTTCCTAAACACAACAACAAAGAGAGAACAATTAGAACTGATTGAATTTCACAATGAGGACCTGTCATTAGTTGAATAATTAAGACATCTTCAGATCTTAGCTCCTACTGAAATTCTGCTTTTGTTATTTCTAGATGGACATGTGGCTATTCTTTCCATGGTTCATATATGAAACACACAAATTAAGCAATAGATAGAGAGACAAATAGGTGGAAGGAGCAAGAGGAAGAATCATATACTGAATCTTAGAATTTGAAATTGTATCAGTTCCTGTTCCTAATGAAAAATAACATCAAGAGCCTCTGAGTGTTAAAAGAAACAATTATATTCTGTAGTTGGAGACTCCAACCTAAATCTACATATACGTATTTTCTTGTTATAGCCTTTCTGAAAGTTGTCAACCTGTTCTGGACAGGGTGAAAAATGATAGTTCCTCTCTCCTCATATTATTCTTCTGTTAAATATTCTATATGTTTAGATATGCTTTGTATCTGAATTCTTGGCATATTTACTACTCTCATTTCATTCTCTTATCTTTTAGTGACACACATGATGGTCAATAGCCTGTGACACATTTAGGTTCAGGAGCGTATAGCAGGTGAGAACCTGCAAAACATCCAGTCTACTGGAACCATGCCTAAGAAATTAACATTTTCCTGGCCCCTGTTTCTGTTTCCTGTTTTGAATGAGGTCAGAAGACTCTCCCATATGTTTCCAATATCGTGATCATTTGTCTTGACCAGACTCCTGTAATCAAATGAACTAATAAGTATGATCTGAAACCTTTTTAAATATGAATGAAAATGATTGCTTTCTCCCTGTATATTTCATGTGGTGAATTATTCCACAATAATGGATAGACTAAGAGATAAAATTGATGCAAGAAGAGCAGTCTTTGCTGTGATTGAATCAGACAATGTGGTCTGCAAACCTGTGTCTGTATCTAATGAAAATCTGATAAAAAAATAAAGACAAGTTTGAGATGGCAAGGTATGCTATAAGAAAAGCTTAATGACCAATTCTGTTAGAAGTACCAAGAGCAGGATAATTCTATTGAGAACTTCATTAGAGATCTTGTTAATTTTTGAGAAATATCTTCTCTACTATTTTCCATTGTACTAAAATTTTTGCAAGGGTCAATTTAAGAATGATGTCACACATAAAATGTCAGAGGACACCGCAAAGCAGCAAAATGTTCAAGGTGTGGGGCAGTTATTAGTGATTGCATTTCAAAATGCCTTTTTATCTTTTATAATATTTACTATTTACTCTGTATGTATTTTTGTGTGTGCATGTGTGTTCATGTGTGAGTGTGTGTGTGTGTGTGTGTGTGCGTGTGTTTGTGTATGTATATAAGAAGAATGGTGCACAAGGAGACATTAAAAGATGACTGTAGAAATCAGTTTTCTCCTATCATGTGAGTCCTGGGAATTGAACTCAAGTTGTCACGCTGGCCACCAAGCACTTTAACCCTCAAAACAATATCATCAAACCTACTGGGTAGTTCTATTTATGTTTATACTTATAAAAAAAGAGGAAAGGGGGAAGAACATATTTTTGTTAACTTCCAGTTGTCTAGAAAATTAACTCATTTTACGTTATTTACAAGGAAGCTGTTTTAGCTACTTTCTCATTACTAGGACAAATACCTGACCTACAAACAGTAAAAGCAACTTTAGGTAAGAACAGCAACAATCCATTCCTTGGTCCAGCTCTATTATTCATTTAACTTCTCCATATCATCCAGCAATAACTGCTTCCCAGTGCTTTGGCTAGTTAAGAATCTGTGCAGCTCTGACTACAAAACAAGCCAACAACCAAAGTTGGCCATAGCATTAATCAATGGGTATAAACATAAATATGTAGATGTCAATTTGACATTCAAATCTTGTACATTTTGCAAAGCAGCATCTATAGCTTTCTTGAAAGGATCTGTAACCATCAAGACTTTTGAATAGATTTACTGTAGAAATTAGGAAAATATTCTGGCTATGAGTGGCTCAAATTCCAACAGAAAGTGGTTAGCAACCCTATTCCACTATTGTACAATTTGATAAATATTGCCTTGTAGGGTGGATATTTCATATGCATGATTGGATCTTTGAGCAATTTTAGAAATTTAAGACTATAGAAATGGTACTCAGCACACCCCATTCCCAGAGATTGTAGTGGTAATTGGAAATACTAAAATTGTAAAATACTGAAGTATCTGGAGAAGCGATATCACTGCACTCATATTCTTAAGGTTTGAGTTACGTTTCAGACTCTAGTTCACATCTGTGACTTGAGTCTCAGTCACATGTTCATACTGCCATGATGTTCTGCCTCACCAGGGTCTAAGATCCAGTGAAGCCAAAGCTTATGTAGCTGAAAATATGATTCAAAATCAACAGTTTTCTCCTATGGCATGTCAGATATTTTGTCTCAGCAACAAAATTTGAACAAGAGCATACCGTAGAAAATATAAGCATCCAATTTTAAAATGCAATCATTGGAAGAGGTTCCTTGTATCTCTCAATGTTACAACTGGAATGTAAGTATCAATTAAAAGGTACAGCTACACATCAATTTATTTCCAAAGAATCTTTAGCTAGAGCAAAAGTTGCTAAAAATCCTTAGACTTACTTTTATATGACTTCTGTTTGAGCTCTATTTTCTCTTGTAATTTTATTTGCTAATCTTACAATTATTTTACCTGGATGCTATCTCTGCTCTCTCAGTTTTTAAATATATATTTAGTATTTTTTTATTGTTAACTTTATGGTGTAAGACTGGTCCATTAAACAACGTTAAAAACTTAGCAGTTTAAAACAAATTTTAAACAAATAGAAATGCTCATCAAAGGGAGGAGAGGTCCTTGGACCTGAGAAGGCTAAATGCCTCAGTATAGGGGAATGTCAGGACAGGGAATCAGGAGTGGTGGATTGGTGAGCAGGGGGGAACATGGATTGGTTAGGGGAATTTCGGGTTGGGAGGAACCAGGAAAGGGGACAACATTTGAATTATATATAAAGAATTTATCTAACAAAAAAATTAAAAATAAAAGAACCAGTCAACACACACACACACACACACACACACACACACACACACACACACATGCCATTGGCAAATATTTTCTGTCATCAGGCGATTAATTAGTAGAAAAAAATAGGTTTATCTTATTTCAAATTACTTATATATCTATTTTAATTAAAATTATTTTTAATTGAAGAAATTCTTCACCCCTTATCTTATTAAATCCTAAAATATATATGGCAGTGATTGGAGCTTATCAGTAATAGATACTAATAATATGACATTTGTTTTATAAATATCATAATTCATGTCATGATAAAACATGATTTTTTTAAATAAACCAGGAACAAATTAGTGTAATAAATATATTACCTCATATATTTCTATGAGGTAAAAAGGGAATACATCTGACTTCCCCTGCAAAATCTTGAGAAATAAAAGAAAATGGTTCTCACATGCCACCATCAATGTGATGCAAGGTACAAAACTTTCAATACTAGGTAAAATTAATTTTTTTGAAATATTTCAGACTATGTTGATTGAGCTCTAGTGCTCAACATGAAAACATATGTCAGATTTATAGTATTTGATTATTAAAGAATATGGTATCTTCTGTAATATATGTGGAACAGGACAGCTGAGAATTTAGACAAAAACAGGTCATAAGACTTAATATCAGTTTATATCACATCTTCCAGCTTTGCAAACATTTGCCTATATTTTTACAAGCAATCTACAGTGTCTGTCAGGCCATTAGCACCTCTAATGAATTATAGCTCTTCATAAGTACAATTTCATGGTTGAGTAGGAAAATGTCAGTAGTAGGGAAATTGTCTAGGACATAGTAAGCCATAGTTTCTGTGTCATTGTTACACAAGTGTTATAAAAATATCTTCAAAATCAGCAAAATTTTCCTTAACTTAAAATAATAGTTATTATGTGACTAGAAGCAATGTATTTTCCTCTCGCTGAATGCAAAGTAGAAAATTCAAGCAGCATATGAAAGAGTCAGAGTGCTTTTATTTACTAGATATTTTATTTATTTACATTTCAAATAAAATTCTGTTTCCTGGTGTGCCCTTTGGAAACCCCCTATCCCATATTCCCTTTCCCTGTTCTATGAGGGTGCTCCCTCACCCACCCACCCACTCCTGTCTCCCTGCCCTGGCATTACCCTACACTGGGGCATTGAGTCATCACGGACCAAGAGTCTCTTCTTCCATTGATGTCCAACAAGGCCATTCTCTGCTACACATGCCGCTGGAGCCATTGGTCCCTCCATGTGTACTCTTTGGTTGGTGGTTTAATCCCTGGGAACTCTGGGGGATGTGGTTGGTTGATGTTGTTGTTCTTCCTATGGGGCTGCAAACCCCTTCAGCTCTTTCAATTCTTTCTCCAGCTCCTCCATTGGGAACCCTGTGCTCGTTCCAATGGTTGGCTGTGAGCATCCACCTCTGTATAAGCTCTGGCAGAGCCTCTCAGGAGACAGCTATATCAGACTCCTGTCAGCAAGCACTTCTTGGCATCCACAATAGTGTCTGGGTTTAGCTTCTGCAGATGGAATGGGTCCCTAGGTGGGGTAGTCTCTGGATGGCCTGTCCTTCAGTCTCTGCTCCACACTTTGCCTCCATAGTAACTATTGAGAACCAGGAGATTGTGAAGCACTGAATGCGTTAAATTATCTGTGATTTATATTCTTCAACTTCACCTTGACTTTGTTTTAGGCTTTACTCAGTGTTTCTCTTTTTGTTGTTTCAATCTTTAACTTTTTATTCCCTTCATCCCTAACAGCCCCTGAACCTCACTATCTTTGTTAGAGTTCTAAATCAATGAATGCTAGGTCTGTACTTTATCATTTTCACCAATCAAACTACATCCCAAGTTCTGGACTGTATTTTGGGGAAGGGGGGATGAGATGGGAGTTTTGGAGGGGAAACCAGGAAGGTGGATATCAATTGAAATGTAAATAAATAAAATAATTAATAAAAAATACTTAAAAATCCCTCTGGGTTTTTTTTTTGTTTTGTTTTTTTTTTTTTTTTTGTGAGGTCATTCGAGATAGGCTTAGCTGAAGAGCAGGAAATCATTCTAAGTATTTGCTGAGTATCTTCATGAATAAAAGGGACAGGCAGATGAAGAAAGCTCTAAGATTCTACTTTCTGCTTTTTCCCGGTCCTTGAATGCAATATAAGCAGCTATTATGCTTTCCTCTTTTGTGCAACAATATATTCTCTTAAAACATTAGTGAAAATACATTTTTTTATTATTAGATACTTACATTTTTTACATTTCAAATGGTATCCCCTTTCCGTGTTACCTCTTGAAAAAAGAAAACTACATTTTTTTTTTCACGAGAATTGTTTTTTGTTAAGAATTTTGTCACAACAATGAGAGAAGTTAACTAATACCTTGTCTATTACAAACTATCTTTTGTTCTTTCCATTCTCTGAAATTCTAAAGCCTTAAGTGTTGTAATTCTCATTAAACTTAAAGAATAAGGAATAGTTTGTTATCACCACTCACATGATATTATATGACACACAAAAACTCTATCATTATTTTGTCAAGACAAGAGAGAAACTGTCCTGTGCATCTCTTACACATTCTTAAAGCATACTTTTAAAACCTTATTGTATCACGTTCCTTCTTACATGAGAGCTGGGATGCCCTATTAAAACAGTATCTTTAGCATTCAAACCTTTCCTAATCACAGTGAAGCTTTTTAACCACTTTGCCCCTCAACCTATTGATTTTGTGGAGTGGTGAACCAGACATGGGAGTTTTATTGGATAAACTCATACATATTCATAAGAAGAAGGCATCATCACTTATAGAGTTGGGCACATTCATGCTCAATTAAAGTTTACATACTCAAATAACGGCAAAATCTAAAGCTTTAGGTTTAAAAAAATAACATAATAGGCAAAAATTTTCTAGGTCATCTGGTAAAAGTCTGTTGGCAATACTGCATTATTTGGATTGATTCCTTGTCATTTTCTCCGAAGGATGTTATTTAAAACAAAAGAGACCCAAAACAACAAAAATACAAGTGACTTGTTAAATTCTTTGGCTCATTTCAAAAAGCAGTTGCTTCCCCAAATCCAGAGTACAAGACAGTTATTATTGTAACTTCATAGTATTTTCTTTCCTTGAACGATACTATAATTATATTATCCATATGTATGCTTTTTATATTTTTCCCAATTTGATTAAAGCTAGCTATAGTCTAACTAGTAAAATAAGTGGTTTGGTACTATAGACACTATATTTTCTTCTAGAGGAATGCTCTTATTTTCCTATTATTTTGTTCTATATTTAAGCTTGGAAATGACCATATGTCCACCATGTAGACTTAGTAATTATTGTCTAATAACTCTCACTGGTATCTCCAACTGGATTCTAAACAGGTTGTCAGTCTCCTTGCTCTCTAACAAAATGTTTAGATAAATAAAATAGAACATAATGAAGATGGTGGAGTTTACAAAACAGGTTGGGATAAACTCTTGACAGTAAGGGCCAAAGCCCCATTTCATTACCTTACATTTTCAGTAGGCTACTTCTAAAGCCCCAAGAAAGTCAACTCTACCTTAGGGAGTTTGTTCTTTCTAGGAGCTTGAACAGAAATGCATGTCTTTGTACGTTATCATCAGGCCTCCTGTTTCATAGTAATTTCATAAGATTGGAGCTCCTGAAACTGGTATCAAATATTTATCTGGTCACAAAAATCAGAGAAATTCAGGACATCTATTATCTTCACTGGATCAGAGATATGATCCCCTTCCTATTGTTCTGACCAGTAGGTAGAATTCTGCTTTGTCCTTAATTTTATAAGATGTTGATTATGTAGAAAAGATCTAGTCCTTCTAGTATCTGAATGACTGTAAAGCTTAAAGAGATTTTCCTTTCCTGCTTCTAAAGTCCTGATAAAGTTATTAGACAGAAATGAAATAGGAGAAATTATGTATAAACATGTCAACAGGGAAAAGAAACTCACAGAACAGACTGAGGATGCCAATGATGTGATTATTCACTGCTAGCATTGTTTATGAATGCATTTACCTCTTTTTTTTTTCTTGAGGAGGGAGAGAGAGTATGTATAAAATGTTGAGGGCTTGAATGTGTTTCTGAGAGAGGGAAGGGTCTTGGAGACAGTCTCTTCTGAAATATAAATGAGCTCAAATGATAGATCTCATACTGGAACGGAAGCTACAGAGGTGTAGTTGTATTCCTTAGTATTTTTTTTCTGAAATAAACAATGATATTTATGAGTGAGGGTCGAGGGTGAAGTCTGCTCCTTATGCAAATAAGGCTCTAAAGTCCCTGGTCCTTTCACTTGGAGACAGAAAAGCAAGAAAGGTTAAATGCTGATGACACTGAGTCTGTATTTATAACCTCTTAATTTAATCAAAATAAAATCACTCAGCATGAGAAAAATGCCACATTTTTGTGGTGACAGTGTTTGAACACCAGCAATCCTTATTTACATATGTAAAACTGTATCATGAAACTAATTAGCAAATTTTGAAGTTGTTATTGGTTCTTTATGAGTTTCACATCCTGAGCCCCAATCCCACTCTTCTCCCTATCCCATAATACCCACCCTCCATCCTTACGACTTTCCCTACAGCAGAAAATAAAAAAAACTCACAGTGGAAGTTGTCATGTGTCCCACAGTGTCCCACAGTACACACCTTTTACCACATTTCTTTGTTTGCAAATATTCATTATGAGTCATTTCTGGTACAATGTACCTGGCTTCTGCTATATGATCAATCCAGGAACCTTGCTGGGACTTCCTCTCAGATATTCTGTTGTTGCCCCTAGTGTCAGCTCTATTATGTGGCCCAGGACAGGAGGAGGACACTCTCTCCCAAGTGAGTGCTATAGCTAGTGAGGACAGGGTCAGCTCTCTTGCTTTTATGACCTCAGAATCAGGTCTCCCACTTGCTTTCAGAGGTGAGGGGTCAAGGAGGAAGGAAGGAGTGGCTTCCTCCATCCATGTCACAGCACAGGAGACGAGTAGCAAAGCCAGCACTCCTACTGTCATACCCTCAGGGCCTGGTTACCTTCAATTTCTGGGATATATATGGTTCCTTTTTCCTGGGACCCATGACTGGCTAGGGGTGGAGTCAGCTCTCTTGCTTTTGCCCTAGATCTGGCTGTCCCAAAATATCCAAGTAAGGGGAGGGACCAGATCTGCACAACCCTCAGACATCAACATGTCATCAGAGGCAGTGCAGACCAGGGATGTCTGCCTGGCCTTTGGTGGTAAGATATCCCTGCTGCTGGAAGGCCATGGAACCAGACATGGTTTCTGGTGGCAGCACAAACTACAACCCCCCTATGTAAACAGAGGACATCATAGGCTACTAAAATCAGGTTGTTCCACAATACTGTCGAGTCGACAATTCTGCCTCTCTTCATTGTGCCCACATCCTTCTGTTTCTCTTTCTTTTCCAACTCTCTACCACTTATTTGCATCTTTTAGTAATTCTTGGAGTCTCTGCATAGTTGTGATCATCTCAGTTGTGGTCTTAGGAGTGCTATGCCCTACCTGCTCATTATGATACCAGACAGGGTTCATCTTGAACATGGTATTTCCTCAGGCCTGGAAGGGGCAAGACTGGTGGTTGTCTCAATCTAGCTCCCTCTCTGGGCCCCATGATGCCAGACTGATGGTCATCCTGGTCTTGGTCTTCACCCTGCCTGTCCATGTGTCCAAGTGCTATAGTCCTCTGTCTCAGACTCACTCTAGCTGGAGGCCCAAAGTCCCAGACTGGGTTCTTCTAGACTCCAGCTTGCTCCCTGGGAGCCTGTCCAGTCCTGCGAGGCATTGGATTGGTGGTCATCTCTGGCTCTCTATTTTAGGGAGTGTTAGACTACTAATCATTCACATGTTCACAGATCAAACACTGGGCTTAAACATAGCCCCTCTTCTCTCTGCCATGACACAGTAGCCACACATGTGATGCCTCTAGGTGCAACTAATTAACATTACAAAATTTACCTTTACAGTATGTTATTAAAATTACATGCAAAGATTTACAAATGTTATTATAGCTACATCTTCCCTACAGTTTGTCCAAGTAAACTCTTTCAACTGTGCCCAAATAGAGAAGCGTTTCAAAATCATAGTGTTTAAAATGTTCATTGCTATAGTCCATTAAAAAAGACTGATTTGCTTCAACAGAACACTTTCTAGTGAAATAAGATTTTAAAGCAGAATATAGCTTGAGTAGTTATTAAAAGACATTGAAGCAAAACCAAATAGGAAGAATTTATGCTTCTGAGTGCTTCGCTGAATTTTTTTTTTCACTCATGTTGAAACAAGATTGAATCTGTGCTTTTCCAGTTTTGTGTGTCAGGTAAAACATAGCAGGGGGTGAAATGAATTCATCTTTCTGTCTTCAAGTAAACTAAAAGCAATTTTTGTCTTCCCATGTGGTCACTTGAGGTGCTTGTCATGTTCAAGCTAATGATATCAGGCACCCTCAGGTTGTTTAAGTATTCATGAAGTAATTAAATTCTCATTAACATATAAATAAAAGAAAACTGAAAACAAGTTTAGCAGGCACCTAACATCTGTTCTAATGCTTTTAAGTATTAAAATTTGCCACACAGAGAAGGAAAAGTGCATTCTGTTCGGGAAGTACTTTGCATAGATTATTTATAGAAACTGTAATTAAACCGATTTGGCATATTAAAGGAAGTTAAGAGCAGAGCATTATTTAGATACTTTGTTGGTCTCTGTCACCTAAATAAGGAATTAAAACAGATATGGGAAAAGTAAAGGTACATTTTGCTTATAGTTCAGAAAAAAAATGCACAAGTCATTGAAATTGATTTCTGTCTCACATAAGATGGCTCAATTTTAATCTTTAAAAGCAAGAATTCAACTTAACCCTTAGTCCTTTCTGTTATAAATTATAACATCATTTGGGTGCTTATCAAACATTTTATTTATACCATCAATTTATTCTATTAGTAACTACAGATGATTTGCTGCATCGTATTTTCAAAATATGGATTCATCCAAACATGAAGTGAAACTGTTTTAAAGAACTTGACATTCATGTGTGATACTCCTGTTATTTTGCCAATTTCTACTCATACTCAAATATATATATATATATTTTTCCAAAATCTCATTCCATTTTTTAAATTTTAATTTATATTGATTGATGATATAATCTCATGAGACATCATTTGCCTGACATCCATGAGGTCTGGGATTAATCTCCAGGACTCTGAAAAAAAATAAACATTTATTTTATACAAGGTTTAAATTTTATACTGAATTTAATATATATATATATATATATATATATATATATATATATATATATATATATATGGTATGTATTCATAGTTTTTAGTTGCAAAGTGTTTCTATAACAAAGACAGGTTAAGAAGAAAAACACATGAAGTACATTGACATCACTGTAGCCAGAGGATGATATCCAAATGTATAGTTCTGAGGCAAGATGGAAAGTAATCTGAATATTAAAAGTACTTGAGAACAGAGAAGAGCCCTTCACACTCTAGTCTTATTGAAGCCGGTTACCATCTGAGAATGAAGAATTTTCAAAAACTAACAGAAATGGTCCTGAAGATTGCCCGCAAATATACAATGTTCTTCCTACAAAGTTATAAGTAATATAATAATGTTAAAAAACAATTAACTACGTTTAAATACACAGTATTTATGCCAGATGAGTTTAAATTTTATTCTTTCCAAGATGGAAACAGTTGATTACATTTCCTAGAATCTCACCAACAAAATTATGAACTTTTTCACTAGTATGTACTAGTATGATCCTTGTCTTAAATTAATTCTATCTTAGTTCAACAAGGATTCTTCTTTTGTTTTATTAGCATATTTATTTTTAAAGCAGTTTCAGGTTTGCAGAAAAGGTTAACAGAGTATAGATTCTCCTGTGTCCCTCATTCTGCTCATCTACCATTTGTATGGTCCATTTGTCACAACTGATAGATATGTTTGATTGATTGTTGTTTCCTGAAGTTCATAGTTTGCCTGGGTAGCAGCTCTTCTTTGTGTACATTTCTATGGGTTCTGAAAATATATAGTGATTAACCTACTATTATTGGTCTCTGATTACCCATGCCCCAACTGTCTCTATTACCATCACTGATCTTTTATTTGCTTATAAATTTCCTTTCCCTCCGTGTCTTATCATTGGACGCATGTACTATGTTGACTATTCAGACTGACTTTTTTTCATTTATCAATATTAATATCAGGCCCCTGCTTGTCTTTCTTTTTTATCACAGAGTAATATGTAACCGATGTTGTGTCATTTGCTGATTCCCCCACTCATTGAAGGCTATCATAGTAGTTGGTTCCTGTTTGGGCAACTATAAAAACTTACTGTTAATATTCTTACACATTTTTTGTTGTCTTTTTTATTGGTTATTTTATTTATTTATATTTCAAATTTTATCCCCCTTCTCAGTTTGTAACCCCATAGGAAGAACAACAAGACTCCCCCAGATCTACCAGTAACAAAACAACTCATCAAAGAATACACATGGCTCCAGCTGCAGCAATGCACATTGCATCATGCTTCCTGCTGGGGCAATTCCTGCAAGGTCTTCTCTTGGCAGGGAAGATAATTACACAAGGCAAGAAAAAACCCCGTTCAGCAAGACTTATTTGTGATGGTTCAAACTTCTTCAATTTGACTGGGTGGCTTTGTTTGTTTGTTTGTTTGTTTTTTGTTTGTTTGTTTGTTTTTGATACTTAACACTGTAAAACTCTGGGAAAAGATGTTCCTCATGAAAATTATCATAACAAAGTTTAAGTCATGTCTATATTGAAAGTTGAAACTCCTTTGCAAAGTGCAAGTTCTTTGCAAAGCACCTGTGACCTCTTCCACATGATTGAGTTCTATTGACTGAGAAACAACATTCAGAAGAATAAGAGTCTGTGGAAAAAGTATTTGCAAAAAGCATACTAGTCAATTCTTTTGCTAAGGACATAGGACTTCTTTCATAAAGATGGGTTTTATTTGCTGAAAAGCAATGCTGGGGATAGGGGCTATTGAGACTAGGCCTGGCATTATATAAAATAGCAGTGATTTCTATGTTTTTAAATAACAGCCACTCTAGCCTTCTGGACAAACAGCTGTCAGTTTCTTCTATTGAAGAAATAAAAGACTGCATGTTTACCAATTCTAATTTCTCTAGTGTTATCTATAAGCTCATGGACTTTGTGTCCTCCATACCTTGTCCCCCTTCTCCCCACCATGATAATAATGAATTAAACCTTTGAAACTGTAATAAGCCCTCAATTAAATGTTTTCTTTTATAGGAGTTGGCTGGTCATGGTGTCTTTATAGCAATAGATTGGTGACTAAGATAGTAAGATTACCATGATCCTTCAGGCATTCACTCAACAGTATGGTCTTAGTTATCTCTTGTAAAATAACTCAGATGGACATGACTATATAGATGATAGACAGACAGAAAGATGGACATATTGATAGCATTTTTGTAAAGTAATCACTTTTAGGTAATGAGAGTAGACAAAGACCAAGTGACCACTAGTACAGAAACTCCCTGACACAGGATGAGAATGGGAAGTAGCTATAGAAAATCTTGAGTAGAGGATACTGAATAAATTCTTAAAACAATGGCTAAAGGATCAATTGTGAAAGCAAAATCTCTCAAAGGAAAAGTAAGCAATAGGAAGGGAGATTTTGCCTTTTGTTTGTAAGTTTTACATTATTTCTTAAAGTCTTTAGAACAGTGGCTTTGGAAAGAACAGCATTGGTAAATTTAAAGGCATAAGTGACTGTGCTCAGATCATCAGAACCAACATATGGAAACTGGCATGACCATATCTAGTAAGTCAGAATTAGGTAGAACCTTAATTTTCCCTGGGCAGCTAGTATAGACAATATTGCAACAAAGGCATAAGTGACAGTGTTCAGATCATCAGAACCAACACATGAAAACTGACAAGACCATACCTAATGAGTCAGAACTAGGCAGAACCCTAGTTTCCACTGGGCAGCTAGTATAGACAAAATAAAAAAAGGAAAGAGAGGAATTGTGGAGGATCTCTGTCCAGTACACATATGCATACAAATGGGCACATGTACCTACACATATGTACATATACAGATTTTTGGTTATATATGTCCATATAATTACATAAAGCAAAAAGGGCAGTCTGTAGGGGAGATGTGTTATATAAAGGACTTTGTGTGATTTTACATGGATGGGATTTTATGACCACTTACATTAACTGTTTAAGGAACTGGTAAGCATATTTGCTTTTCTTGAAGTAGATTCCGATTGTGTTTTCTATGCTCATTTTCCCTCAATACCATATTTCTGAATAAAAATCTGTTTTGTGACCAATTTAACTATACCTAGCTAGTTCTTTTTGGTCTTTGACATGGGAATTTTTATAATTCTTAAAACTTTCTAAAATAATAAAGCTCCAGAATGAAATAATGAATGATTTATTGACATTTGACACTTGACAATTTAAACTATTGTCTTTGCTATTTAACAAATTCTGCTGTCTGATATGATGTGTAGCCATTGCCTAATTCATTATTTTTCTGCAACCCTACTCATTATTTGCAGATAAGAAAAAATAGTACTGTTTCCTCAGGAACATTTATGGTTTATTGCAAGCCAACATTAATCACATCCTCTAAAATGTAGTTTATTCATTCAAGTACTTTATTAAATCTCTCTCTCTCTCTCTCTCTCTCTCTCTCTCTCTCTCTCTCTCTCTGTGTGTGTGTGTGTGTGTGTGTGTGTGTGTGTGTGTGTGTGTGTGTGTATGTTTTGCTGGCATTATAAAATTCTTATATCAAATACTTTACTCAAAAAACAGAAATTGGGAACAGTAGAAGAGATATTTTGTAGAGTGCGTATGCCCTTGACTTCCTTTTCTAGTACCATAAAGAAATGCAGCAAAAAACAACTGACTTCTCTCATTGAGTAATGAAAGTCTCAAATCTGGTTGTCTAAAGATAGTGCTCTCTCAGAAGGCTCTTGGAGAAAATCTTCAATTTCCCTTTCTTGCTTCCACTGGATTCAAGCATTCCATTCCTGCACCTGTTTCATCCCAGTCCTTGCCTTTTCTTATGTGCTGTTCTCTTTTCTGTTTCTTTTTATTTAATATTAGAATTTTTATTTGAACTAATAAATAAAGCAAAAAGGGGCTTTTGCTGGAATATTTGGCTGGATACAGGATACAAATTATCTAATTAGTGAAATGAGAGAGAAGGTAGCAGACTCTAATGAGGAAGGTATAAGTAAATAACTACAAGAAATAGATGAATTAGGATGAAATGGCACTAAAGAAGTCTGAAAAATAAAAGAATAATACTATTAACTATGTACCTAAAAAAAAGACAAAGCAAAATATAACATATGTAAGTCTGTATCTACATATACAGTTTAAATGAAAATTTGACATCTAGTCTGACAATGCTTACTCTAAGAGTCAAAGACAGTCTTATAAAAGTAGCCAAACCAGAAATGTGAAGCCCTTTTCTGAGTTTTTTTGAAACGGTTCCTCACAACACTCTCAAATATGTAGGTTATTGCTATTGACTTTGTTTTTTCTCTGGAGGTAGACATTATTTCCCTGTCGTTGGCACCGTGTCCCATAGACATAGGATGAAGAGGCCACGAAGTTAGAATTGACCAGAATGCTTTTTTCCTGAAGACCAGGTTTCATAGTACCATGAATCAAAAAGAAGTTAACAGCTGATATCCTATTTATCTTTAATACCTATGAACCATTTAAACCACCAGTATGGCATGATAACCCTTAGGGTAAGAAGTTTCTGGCATATCTTGGAGGATAACCAACATTTCTCTAACAAAATATAAAATCTATTCAATAATAGGGCAATTGTGCCTGGTACTGGAAACTATTCAGGACAAGAGATACCACAGGTCTTACAGAAGAACCTACTATGGCCATTTAGTAAAATCAGCATAATATTTAAGTACATTATAAATATTTGTGCTTATTCCTATAGATAAATTTAGTTCTCATTTATAATCAGTGAGCTCTTCTTTTGTGACATAAGGAGACTATTACAAAACAAACAAACAAAAAAAAACAGAAACAACTTAACTAATCAAAATGAAGAGTTGTGAAGGCCAGTTCTAACTGATACATCTACAGAATAATTTTTAAACCTAAGACTCAAGAACACTGTGCAAGAAGCGGTGGAGTAATTCTAAGCCCTCCAAAATGAGGAAGTTTGCTCTTAGATCATTTCTTCTACTCATATAAAAAGCTATTATATAAAGTTTCTCTTTTAAACATGAGCTGAAAACGTACATCAATAATATGTGCCAAAGTCGATGGGGAAAGACAATGAGGCCCTCACCCCTGCCAAAAGTAGTAGAGGATACTGAGAGAGTAGAAATAGTCTTCCTTTTGGGGAAGCATATCAGTAGGAAATCCTGTACCAAATGGTCAGTCACTAAAACATATTAACAAGTAATATCATATGAACTAGGCAGGCTATATGTAGAAATACATATGTATAGACATATAAACATAACCATGCAACAAAATTATATTTTTTTAAAGCATTTGAAAGAGAAAATAGAGTATATGGTAGGATTTGGAGTCTCTTACATAGTTTCTTGTCCTTCTCTTTCCTCACTCCAAACCCTCCATCATCCTTTTTTATTGACTATATTAAATGTTTATCTGTATATGTATATACAAATATTCCTAAACATAACATATTCAGTCTATATAATATTGTTTATATGTTTGAATGTCTGATGATTTGGTGTTGAGTGCTTGAGGCTATAAGTCTTCCTGTACTTGGAGGATGTTCACATATTTAAAAAGAGTAGCCAAATTTTCAGGTAGTGTTTCACTGCATGTGATATTTTATGTCTCCAGTTTGTAATGCATCTTCTTTTCTACATTAAATGTTTATAACTTTTATAGCAAATAAAGATTGTATAACTACCAGAACCATCATGGATACAGTGTTGCTTTGATGAGTGATCTTAATGTGAACTAAGTAGAGAACTATGGACATGCCAGCAAACTATCCTTTGTATCTTCCTTGATCATCACTGACTTTGTTTTGAGCTGTTCCTAGGCCTCAGCAACAGAATAGTCTGTCTTTAAGTGGTGCTATCACTATAGAAAACGTCTAACTAGGGTGATTCCTTCTAGTTCTTAATTTTTCTCATTTTTCAAATATCTTATTTTCTCTTCTTTCTGAGTCTGAAAACCTTCCTCTATCATTATTCAAACTTGTGTCTTCTTCAAAACCAAGTATTTGTCTCTGTTGTGTCAAGAGAACCAAAATAACATAATAAATTTGTCCTTGTTTAAAAAAAACCTAAGAATAAACAATTCTCAGTAATGTCTAATTTTATCTAGACATAAAAGCTAGGGAATAAATGAATGTGAATTATATTAAAATAGAGTTCTTTTTTAAAAGATTTCATGCTAAAATAATTAATTAACTTCAAGAGTTTCAATTCAGAATGTTTGAAAAAAGCTATCTATGGCATCATATCTGTTAAAAAGTAAACTATTGTCACATGAGTTTCTCTTTCCTTGTTTACTAAATAGATTCTAGAAATATAGCAAATCCTTTTTTCCTTAACATACCTCAATGTATCCACTGAGTCCCCACCTAGCCACTGTACATTTGGAGCCTCATGAACTAACTGAAAGAATATCAAAGAGATTAATAAACTCTATTAACATAATAAAATATGTTCTTATCTTTAAAATGTTAGTCTAATCAATTTTTCTGTGGTTATAGAAATTCTTGTATTATATATTCATACATACAATTAGTCAATATTTTGCTCTCAAGAATTTATAGGTGAAACTACTTTCTGCTATTAGTAATATTCTTAACTTTTCTGACATGTTCCTTTTTTCTTCTTTTTTTTATTTGATTTTTTAATTTACATTTCAATTGTTTTCCCCTTTCCAGATCTCCTCTTCTTAAGCCCCCTATACGATCCCCCTTCCCCTGCCTCTGTGAGGGTGTGCCCCCACCCACTCACCAACTCCGGTCTTCCCACACTGGCATTCCCCTACACTGGGGAATCGAGCCTTCTCAGGGCCAAGGGTCGCTCCTCCCTTTGATGCCCAACAAGGCTACCATATGCAACATATATGGCTGGAGTCATGGGTCCCTCCATGCGAACTCTTTGGTTGGTGGTCTAGTCCCAGAAACTCCAGGCTTTCTGGTTGTCAAAGATAGGTGTTGTAAAATAAAAAAATTCTAGGGTGACAAAGCACAAATGTCTCCTAACCCCAGATAGGCAATGCATGAAGAAGCAAGTAGAAGGAGAGACCCCTGGTCCTGGAAAGACTGGATGTAGGGGAACGCCAGGACAGAGTAACGAGAGGGGGTTGAATGGAGAAAAGAGGGAGGGAATGGGGCTTATGGGACTTTCGGGGAGGGAAGAAACGGGAAAGGGGAAGTGATTTGGAATGTAAATTAAAAAAATAAAATAAAATAAATAATAAAAAAAACAATAAAAAATATTCCTAAGTTGAAGAAAAAAAAAAAAAGAAGCAAGTAGAGATGCCACTAAACTACAACATGTGGAAGTAGGAGTTGTGGTGTTATTTACAGAACTATGAATGAGGACTTACACAGCAGCTGACTCAAAGACAAATGTATTTCAAAGCCCACCACAACATGGGTGACAGCTCCTAGAGCTGGGAACTTGGAGGATACTGAATAGTTTTAGAAGACTCAGCTGACTGGAGAATGTCCTTTCCATGTGTCTTGTTTTTTTTTCAACCTCTTCCAGGAAACTCAGGAGGATTCAACTACTTCCAGGAAGCACATCTTGTCACAGTCTTTGTGGCAGCTTGAGTTGTTGGCATCTTTGCAGCTCAGCTTTTGTCTTTGTAGCTCTGTTCTTCTATTCTCAGAGGGACTCAGCTGTTATTGCTTACTCTGTGGATGTGGCGGTGAATAGGGTTGGGATCATGAATCTGGTTGGTTTCAGTGACTTCTTCAAGATATTCTGAGTTGTTTACCTTCCTGCTTTAGAAGCCTCCTTACAGAATGAAATGTTTCAATTTTGGAGGAAATAGTTATATAATAGCTTATGATGTGATTCAAATTTTGCAATTTATAAACTTTATACCCCTTGGAATCTGTTTGATTTAAAAAAAAGGACAGCCCCATTCCCCCTTGTATTTTGACTTTCCTTTGATAAAAATATACTTTGTCTATTTGACAATCTCAAGGGAATTTTTTGTGGTCAAATGTCTTAGCTTCAAGACAATGAACTGATCAATGGTTCTGTTTCTTACTTCAGTGATTCTCAAGCAGAGGCAATTTTGCCCCCTGAGGATACTTTGCAATATTTAAGATATTTTGATTGTCACAACATGAAAAATATTACAGCCCTAAATTGCTGAACACCCTTCAATGCACAGTATTCTGCAAACAAAAAGATTTATCCAGAAAAAAGTCTCAGTAGTCTTTAGTTTGAAAAACTCGTTTTATACAGAACCACCACTGTTGCAATATATCACCAATACATATTATATTATAGTTTACATTAATACAATGAATAAAACACAATTATGATTTGTTTATTCATTAATTTATTTATGAATACATGCTTGTGTATCCCTGTGTTACTAAGCTTTTCTATTCCATGCAGCTAAAATGTTGATGTATTGGAGTAATTACAATGTACTTGTTTTGCAGGAGTCTTTCCAGAGATGCAGAGTCTTAATTTGCAATACAAATTAGTAGGCATTTACTGTACATCTATTATAAGTAAGCATTCATGGAGGTTGCAAATATGTCTAGATGAATTTTTTTATGCCAGGGGATTAACTAGTTGCTACAACCAAGGTGAAAAAAATTTTGTTATCGGAGAGGCATAAAAGATGAACAGGTGTGAAAAAGGCAAAGGAAGACCTTATTGGAGAAACAACACTTAAACACTTTGAGAAATAATATGATTTCAAAACTAGGAAACAATTGGTAGACTCAGAATTTTTAAATCTACTGTAAATACGATTTAACTTTTATCATTGAAATTTATGTGTGCTGATACTGTAGACCCTGTGGCTGTCCTTAGTACATATAGTAGCCAGAAACCATGTGTAAATCCATGATTCATGATCCCATTGACTCTAAACATCAAGAAAGCAGTTTTAGTGCTAGCAATGATGGCAGACTCACAGTTGAGAATGAGAGACATAGTATGCATCTATGACAACATTCTCTCCTTCTTACCCTGCCATCCAAAATAAATAATCTAGACTGTAAGGTGTTGAAGAGAATTCTTAAAAATTATGATAAGAATACTGAAGTTTTTCTCTTCATAGTTGTTATCTTCTGGCAATGCAGGGGTAGAGAATAACTCAGAATGGATACCTAAACAAGATCCATCATTCTGATGAATACAGAAAATACACCTCAGCAACAAAGAAAGACACTACCTCAGAGTAAAGGACTAGAAAAAAGGTTTCTGAGCAAATGTTCCCAAGAAACAAGCTGGAATGGCCATTACTATATCTATTAAAATGAACTTTCAACCAAAAGTAATCATAAGAGATGGATAAGGACATTTCACACTCATCAAAGGAAAAATCCTTTGATGACATTTTAAAAAAAAAAGAGAGAGAGAGAGAATAACTCAGTTGTTATATAAAGGGCTGGCCACTGGGATTCTGAGTATTCTTTAGTAAGTATGTGGTTAACACAAATTAAACTTGGTATTTATCACCTTTTCTGCTGCAGCTTCTTCTTCTTCTTCTTCTTCTTCTTCTTCTTCTTCTTCTTCTTCTTCTTCTTCTTCTTCTTCTTCTTCTTCTTCTTCTTCTTCTTCTTCCTCCGCCTCCTCCTTCTCCTCCTCTTTATCTTCTCCTTCTTTTTTTTTTTTGGGAGAGGTTAGAAGACTACTGGAGGGTAGCCCTGGGAGGACTGGGAAGTGACTGTGATCAGGATATATTATGTGACCCTTCCAAATCAATAAAAGCATTATGTTGATAAAAGAAAAAAATCATTTAATAAGATTCATATGGAAGTGCACATTATAGATTTTAGAGCTTAGGAAGTGTTAAAGTACTTGTTGTACAATCATGATATCCTAGGTTTTATTCCCAGTACCCACATAAAAAAAAAAAACAAAACATTAGGATTTTGGTACATATCTCTATCAATAAGAGGCAGACACAAGGGATCCCAGATAGTCACTGCCTATCAACCTAAAAACTGGCCTAAAAAAATCAAGCTTTATATTTAGTCACAGACTAATTCTCAGAAAAAAAATGAGTTAGAGAGATGATGAGAACTGCTATCACCATATCAACCGGTGGTCTCCACACAGACACAGGAACCGACTGTGTATAAGCCTGGCTGAGGTTGGAATACGTGAAGATTTAAAAATTTCTTTTAATTTGTCATGTGAATATTAGATATCATTTAAAGATAACTTCCATGGAAAATATACATGGGAAATTAGAATAAACATGGCCATCACAGTGTTTGCCTGAGTTTTAACTTCACATTTTGTTTGGACATAGAAATATATTCCAGGATTAAATTTCATTCAATCATATAATAACAACCGTATTATATTTTATCTATCTTTTATAATTCTATAGAACTTAGGAAACAATATGTGAAGCAGTTTTTGCTCAATGTATACAGTTCAATAATAGAACAAAGCCTATTTGCTTTGTGTAAACAGTGTTTTTCTGTTGCATTGTGAAAGCAAAATGCTCCCCCTTTTTTTTTCAGTAATTGAGAGTAGAATTATGTCATTAACTTACTCAGAAATTAAGATACCTCTACAACAGTCAACATAGAAATTTTCATGTCAATTTCATTTTAATGTTCACAATAAAACCATATGGTAAATTTATCAGGTTCTTTAGAAATTCCTAGATTAGATAATTATGTCAACTATATTCATGATAAAATGTTCAAAATATATTGTTCATTTTGTATAACATCATTTTTAACAAAGTAGTGAAGGAGACTTTAAATTTCCAATCTGAAAATTTAAGGATTGATATTGAAAATATTACAATTTGACTTTTTATTAATTTCTTATTTTCAAAAATATTTTCAAGTCACTAAGGAATATTGTGAGATTAAAATGCCATGAAAAAACAATCACATGCAATTATTGTACAAAATACTACATAAATTTCACATTGATTTATATTATGTTAATAAATACTACCTGGTGGTAATAGAAAATACTTCATCCTGGATGCATATGAAATTCCTTTGGACACTTTATAAATAAATCCATTATTCATGAATTTACATTTCTGGAGGACTCAGGATGCTCTTTTCTGAAATAAAAAAGACTGTGACACACAAGATAGTTCTACAAACAGATTGCAGAATGGTGTTATTTCCAATGATCTCACTCATGCTTGACACGCAGTGATAATCAACAAGGTAACTGGATGACTTTAGTATAATGCTGCATTTTCACTACAGAATACATATATAGAATATAGATTTCTCTATAACCCAGGATTTTGCTTTATACATACAATATGAAATACATAGAAATTATTTCATGCTCAAAAATGACCAGTTTTATACCAAAGATTTCCTCAAAGCATGATCTACACTCTTAGAAAAAAAATGCCATCATTTGGTAAGAGACTAACTTTCTAGATACAAAAAATAATTTTAATAAACACTTTACAAATGTACAGGTGAGGTAGCAAAAAAGGTAATAGTAAAACTCAGTAATTTAAAATTGTTAACTTTGTGTCAAAGAAGGTAATAGTAAAACTCAGTAATTTAATATCATTAACTTTGTGTCAAATGATAATTAAAGTCTTGTGAGTAGAGTACTCAACTAAATGGCTAATAAAAATTATTTACCATTATAGCATTAGAGTAAAAAACAAGTCAATTTAATGAAACAGATCATCATCACAAAGTAGATAAATAGGGGAAAGTCTCAAACTTTCACCATTATTTGTTTTCCATTAAAAAAGCTTTCTCTTACTTCTTTCTCAGCCTGCTTATCCTTTGAGTATAGGAAGGCTTCTGACTTGCTTGAGTTGATTTTATATCCGGCCACTTTGCTGAAGTCGTTTATCAGCTGTAGGAGTTCTCTGGTGGAGTTCTTTGGGTCGCTTAAGTATACTATCATATCGTCTGCAAATAGTGATGGTTTGATTTCTTCCTTTCCAATTTGTATCCCTTTGACCTCCTTTTGTTGTCTAATTGCTCTAGCTAGAACTTCAAGTACTATATTGAAAAGATATGGAGAGAGAGGGCAGCCTTGTCTAGTCCCTGATTTTAGTGGGATTGCTTCAAGTTTCTCTCCATTTAGATTGATGCTGGCTACCGGTTTGCTGTAAATTGCTTTTACTATGTTTAGATATGGGCCTTGAATTCCTGATCTTTCCAAGACCTTTAGCATGAAAGGATGCTGAATTTTGTCAAATGCTTTCTCAGCATAGACGTAAGAGAAATAATACCCTTCAAAATAGCCACAAACCATATTAAGTATCTTGGCGTGACTCTAACCAAACAAGTGAAAAATCTGTATAACAAGAACTTCAAGTCTCTGAAGAAAGAAATTGAAGAAGACCTCAGAAGATGGAAAAATCTGCCATGCTCTTGGATTGGCAGGATTAATATAGTAAAAATGAGCATCTTACCAAAAGTAATAAACAGATTCAATGCAATCCCCATCAAAATCCCAACTCAATTCTTCATAGAGTTAGAAAGAGCAATTCAAAAATTCATCTGGAATAACAGAAAACCCAGAATAGCTAAAACTATTCTCAAGAGTAAAAGAACCTCTGGGGGAATCAGTATCCCAGACCTAAAGCTGTACTACAGAGCAATAGTGTTAAAAACCGCATGGTATTGGTACAGTAACAGACATGTAGATCAATGGAACAGAATTGAAGACCCAGAAATGAATCCACACTCCTATGGTCACTTGATCTTTGACAAAGGAGCTAAAACCATCCAGTGGACAAAAGATAGCCTTTTCAACAAATGGTGCTGGCTCAGCTGGAGGTCAACATGCAGAAGAATGCAAATTGACCCATTCTTATCTCCTTGCACTAAGCTCAATTCTAAGTGGATCAAAGATCTCCACATAAAACCAGACACACTGAAACTAATAGAAGGGAAACTAGGGAAGAACCTTGAACATATGGGCACAGGGGAGTATTTCCTGAACAGAACTCCAATAGCTTATGCTCTAAGATCAAGAACAGACAAATGGGACCTCATTAAATTACAAAGTTTTTGCAAGGCAAAAGACACTGTCAAAAAGACAAAGCGGCAACCAACTAACTGGGAAATGATCTTTACCAAACTTACATCCGACAGAGGGCTAATATCCAATATATACAAAGAACTCAAGAAGTTAAACTCCAGAGAGGCAAGTAACCCTATTAAAAAATGGGGTACAGAGCTAAACAAAGAGTTCTCACCTGAAGAATATCTAATGGCTGAGAAGCACCTAAAGAGATGTTCATCATCCTTAGTCATTAGGGAAATGCAAATCAAAACAACCCTGAGATTCCATCTCACACCAGTCAGAATGGCTAAGATCAAAAACACAGGAGACAGCAGTTGTTGGCGAGGATGTGGAGAAAGAGGAACACTCCTCCACTGCTGGTGGAATTGCAAGCTGGTACAACCACTCTGGAAAGCAGTCTGGCGATTCCTCAGAAAACTGGGCATGACACTCCCGGAGGATCCGGCTATACCACTCCTGGGCATATACCCAGAGGCTTTACCTGCATGCAATAAGGACACATGCTCCACTATGTTCATAGCAGCCTTATTTATAATAGCCAGAAGCTGGAAAGAACCCAGATGTCCCTCAACGGAGGAATGGATTCAGAAGATGTGGTATATCTACACAATGGAATATTACTCTGCAATTAAAAACAATGAATTCACGAAATTCCTAGGCAAATGGTCAGATCTTGAAAATATCATCCTTAGTGAGGTAACCCAATCACAAAAGAACACACATGGTATGCAGTCACTGATAAGGGGATATTGACCCAGAATCTCGGAATACCCTAGACACAATCCGCATATCAATAGATTTCTAAGAAGATGGAAGGAGAGACCCCTGGTCCTGGAAAGACTGGATGTAGGGGAACGCCAGGACAGAGAAACGAGAGGGGGTTGAATGGAGAAAAGAGGGAGGGAAGGGGGCTTATGGGACTTTCGGGAAGGGAGGAAACGGGAAAGGGGAAATGATTTGGAATGTAAAATAAAATAAAATAAAATAAATAATAATAAAAAAAACCTTAGAAAATAAAATTAAAAAAAAAAAAGAAAAGAAAAGAAAAGCTTTCTCCTGTACCACTGAGTAATCAATGATCTCTTTCCTTTTGCATGTTGAATTCAGGAGACGTTATTGGAATAAAGAGGTGGATGTTTTGTTTGTTTGTGTGTTTGTTTTATTGTGTGTTTTTGAGTTAGAGTTCTGAGCTTCTTCATTATCAAGCATGCAAGAATGAGGTTTTGAATATTTAGCATTATATTTTATAAGGTCACTCCTTTTGACAGAGAGAGACAGAGACAGAGAAAGACAGATACAGACAGAGACATAAAAGATTAGATTTTCTTTTCAGTTGAGAAAATAACAGGATAGACACTATGACAGTATATTGTGTGAAAATATTTTCTTTTTTAGTGTTCGTGCATACATAGCATATTAGGGTTGTCTTTGGAACCTGAGAAATAGGATGAATACATATGTATACACATGTACAAATATGAAGAAAACACACACACACATATATCAAGAACATATGTGTGTGTGCATGTGTGAGTGAAGAATTTATTAACTAGCTTACATTAATAGCAATGGCTGCCTCATACCATTCCCATCTATGCTCTTCCCCAGATATATAGCCTCCACTGCATATCTCCACAGAAAAGAACAGGCTTCCCATAACAAGAACCAAACTCAGTACAATAAGATACAGTAAGATAAAAACTCTTAAATGGAGGCTGGTCAAAGTAACCAAGTGGGAAGAAAAGGGTCCTGAGAAATGGGAAAAGTTCAGAGAAACTCCCACGTCCGCTTTTAGGAGTAACCCCCAAAAGTATCCCATGAAGTCATCCATAAAATATATGCAGACGTCCTACCACAGACTAGTCAGGATCCTCAACTACTTTTTTAGTTTAGGTGAACCCATGATCCCTTTTTAGTTGATTCTGGCTGTGCTCTGCTCTTATTGATACCTCTGACTACCATTGAACCCTAATTTTACTATTACAGTCCTACTTATATTGTTTATTACCGATTTATTTGGAATATTTGTATATTTCTGGCTCAATTTGGGATGTAATAGGCATATAGAAATTTGGACAAACATGAGCTAAACAAGAGTGACACTCATGAACATATCAAACCACAGAGAAATTCCTTCAAGGCCTTCACAAAGAGCTACAAACAACTGTTTAAGGCTGGGAGTGAGAGAGATGGTCTTATTCAGGGAAGAGCACACCAAGTGGTTGTACAGTGCAAAACAGGCCTAAAACATACATGTAAGTAACAGTATATGCACTTAAAACAGTATATTTAGGGAATTAGTGTATATAAATAAATATAAAAGGTACCAGAAATTTTAAGGAGAGCAGCAAGACATATATGGAAGTGTTTGGAGGTATAAAAAGAAAAGGGAGAAATACTATAATTAATTATAATTTAAAAAATCAGCAAAAAAAAACCCACATGATTGTTTATTTTTCAACATTTTGAAAAAAAAAAACCCCTCAAATATCACACAGTCCTCTGGATTTCAGTGGTAATAATTACAACATTTGTCTATTTTTCTTTAATTTTCTATATACTGTTACTTTCTCTTGTATGTTTTGCTACAGTTATGACAATCTTGTTTCCTTTTTGTCAAAGAAGCATGTCTTTATTACACAGAAGGCTTTGCATTGTTTCCTCATTTATATTTTATACATTTGCTTTCTGATACGTATTATGGATTTCCCTGAACTGTTTGGGGTTTTGGTTAATTGTTGTCTTCAAGGACCCTGACACACACAGGTTAAATTTTTATTTGAATGTTACATTTATTTATAATGTAGGTAATCATAGATGTAAACTTACTTTATAGAATGCCTTTTGACCTACAACTCTGTTTCTTGGAGGTGTATTTCACATTTTTGAATTCTAAAATTTTTGGAATGTCCATCTGACATTCATTTCTTCTATATCATTCTGAATATTTAGAAGTTCATTATACTGTAGCAATGTTTTCAAATATTGTTTGTGTTTTCTGTTGATTTTAACATTAGTGTTATTCTATTATGTTGAAAATGCAAGAAATTATTTTCATACTTTTGAATTTGATAAAATTTTCTTGATGTACAAAACTATGTTTGTTTTGGAAAATAGTCATAAATTCCTACATGACAATAAAATGGATGTTTCTTGCACATTTTTTTTGTTAGATTATTCTGTTTTATTTAGTGTATTAAACATGTCTGTAGCTTAGCACTTTGTTTTCTTTGGTGATATTTTCCTATTTATTTACGTATTGATTTGTGGTTCTGTTGATAAAAATGGGATATTTTACTTTATAATTGTTACTTTGTTTGTAGTTAAGATAAAATTCAGCTATGTAAATCCAGAATAACCTTGAACACTGTGTTGAGATCACAGAGGTATGGGACCATAAACATCTGAAAATTAGATTCTGATACATTTATTACTGTATTGGTTCTGCTTCTTGCTTTATACACAACACTGTTTGTTTTAGAAATTGGATGCTTTGACATTTGTTGTGTACGTATTTATTATTTATAAATTTTTTAGGCTCTGATATATTTTCCTTTCATCAGTATACAGTGACTTCTTTGTCTCTATAACAGATGTTTTCATTTGTCTTGAAATATGTATTGTACACGAGAAATAGATAAAACATGATTATTTGGAATATCCTCTTTTTATTGGGTTACTCTAAGTTTATTTAAGTCTTTATAGATGAAGTGAGTATATTGAAGTTTGCAAAAATTTTTGTCTAATTTTATAATCCAATAATCAATTCTACCTCTTTTGGCAAGATAATTAAAATTATATTTAGAGTTATATTGAAAGTTACATATTGCTTCAAAACTTTGTAAAAATTTTATCTTTACTTGTATTTGTTTCTTCCTTATTAATTTTAGTGTTTACCTAATTAATTATAAATGATTTTTTTCTAATTCTCACACTAATTATAGATATATCCAAGGCCACCTTAATATTTGTCTTGCTCTGTCTTGTGTGTAAAGGAAATTCCACGAAGAACTATCAGCCTCGCATACATTGTTGCAACAGTTTCCCTTACATAATACTCACTTTGATGGAACCTATTTCATCTCCTATTATGAATGATACCCATGCTGGATTGGCACTCATTTTCCTTAGAATTTTATATATCATTCTCATTCTGTTAACTCCAGGACACTGCAATACCTGTCACGAACTATGTTGATTTTTCTGATGAGTTTCGTTTTATGTGTGACTCGGTAAGTCTATGTTCCCCATTATGAATTCTTTATTTTCTTCTCTTAGCTTAATGATCATATAATGACAACAGTTTAACTTATGGGATTATTTCAAAGATCAAGTGACCATAGGAGTGCTATTTTATTTAACAACATTTCTTTAAGCCTGTACCTCATCTGTTTTGTTATTTTATTACCTTTTGTAATCATTGTTTTCATATAAGAGATTATATTTTGTAATTCATTGATGTTGTTTATATCTTTCTTGAAGTTGATCATTTATAAAATGAATCTTTTGATTTTCTAAAACAGTCTTCATTTTTTTTTTATCTTTAGATTCAATTACTGTAGCTATGAGGTTATTCCTTGAATAATGTCAAATATTTTCAGGTTCTTACTTCTAGTTTTTACGTTTGTCTTATGTTTTCTATGTTTGTTTTTGTTTTGATTATGTATACATTGTTGAGAGGATATTTTCATGTGAATATTGGTGCTGGTAGAGCCTCTCATAGAAGAGCCATACCAGGCTCCTCTCAGCAATAGCTCCTGGGCATCAGCAATAGCTAACGATGGGGTTTGGTGTCTGCAGATAGGATGAATCCTTGGGTGCGGCAGACTCTGGATGGACTTTCCTTCAGTCTCTGATTCATTTTTGTGTCCTTGTCTTTCCTTTGGACATGGTTAAAAATTTAAATGGGTGGGTGGCCCCATCCCTCAACTGGAGTCCTTACCTCTATACTGGACTTGATCTCTCGAGATTATATCTCCCCTTTGTTGGGTCTTTTGGCTGAAGTCATTCCCACTGTTATGGGGAGCTTTTAGCTTCCCTGGCATCTGGGACTTTCTAGGGGCTACCCCCAGTTCCCTATACCTCACTGCTACATATTTCTATTTGATTTCCTGACCCTCTGTACTTATCTCCTATACCATCCAATACCTGATCCTGCCCCCCCAACTTTTCCCTCCCCTTCCTCTCTCCATTCCATGTCCCACCCTCTATTTCCTGTGATTAATTTGTTCCCCCTTCTATGTAGGAATGACCAACTCTGACCTCAAGCTTTACTACAGACCAATAGTGATATAATCCACAAGGTAGTGGTGCAAAGACAGGCAAGTAGATCAATGGAATAGAATAGAAGACCCAGAAATTAACCCACACACCTCTGTTCCCTTGATCTTTGTCAAAGAAGCCAAAACCATCCAGTGGAAAAAAGACAGGACTGTCAGGAAATGGGTCCGGTTCAACTGGCAGTCAGTATGTAGGAGAATGCAAATAGATCTATTATTATCTCCTATACAAAGCTCAAGTAGAAGTGGATTAAGGAACTCCACATAAAACCAGATACACAGAATCTAAAAGAAGAGAAAGTGGGAAAAAGTGTCGAAGACATCAACAGAGGGGAAAATTTCCTGAACAGAACACCGATGGCTCATGCTCTAAGATCAAAAATAGACAAATAGGACCTCATAAAATCACAAAGCTTCTGTAAGGTAAAGGACACTGTCAATAGGACAAAATGACAATCCACAGATTGGAAAAAGATCTTAACCAACCCTACTTCCGAAAGAGGGCTTATATCCAATATATCCAAAGAACACAAGGAGTTAGACTCCAGAGAACCAAATAACCCTATTAAAGATGGGGTACAGAGCTAAACAAAGAATTTTCAACAGAGGAATATTGAATGATTGTGAAGCACTTAAAAAAAGTGTTCAGCATCCTTAGTCATCAGAGAAATGGAAATCAAAACAACCCTGAGATTCCACTTCATATTAATCAGAATGGCTAAGATTAAAAAAAAAAAAGCAATGCAGGTGATAGCAGATGCTGGCAAGGATGTGGAGAAAGAGAACCACTCCTCCAACCACTCCTCCATTGCTGGTGGGATTGCAAGTTATTAAAACTACTTTGGAAATCAATCTGGCAGATACTCAGAATTGGAGATATTTCTACCTGAAGACCCAGCTATACCACTCCAGGGCATATACCTAAATGATGTTCCAACAAATAACAAGTACACATGCTCCACTATGTTCATAGCAGCCTTATTTATAACAAGGTGGAAATAATCCAAATGTCCCTTAACAGAAGAATGGATACAGAAAATGTGGTACATTTACTCAGCTATTAAAAACAATGACTTCATGAAAATTATAGGCAAATGGATGGATCTAGAAAATATCACCATGAGTGAGGTAACCCAGACAGACACACACACACACACACACACACACACACACACACACACACACACACCATGGTTTGAACTCCCTGATAAGTGGATATTAGGAAAAAAGCTCAGAATATCCATGATACAACCCACAAACTATGTGGAACTTAAGAAGAAGGGAGATCATTGTGTAGATGCTTCAATCCTGAAGAGAAGGGGGAACAAATTGTTCTTTATTAGCATACAAAGGTGAAAATCACCAACATTTACTTTATGTCTGACATATTTTTCCTTCCACTTGATCTGTATCAGTGGAGATGCTTTTAATTGTGCTTTATTTTTGACTTTTATACTTTTAATTTTCAAATTTTTTTGTATATTTCAGAAACTCAATATTTGTAATTAATCATTCCTTTCCTAGACTACAATTCTTAATTTATTTAGATGTTTCTTTTATATTTTCCTTGAAGTTGATCATTTATAAAATCAATTTGTGATTTCCTAGAATGTTGTTTACTTTCATATCTTAATATTCAATTACTATAGAGTTATAAGATCTTTCCCTTGATTCTTATGTATCTGTTATATCTGTGTTGGTATTTGTTCACTGGTTATAATCCAGCTTTTCTGATTTTATCTTAGTAACCTGACTTTGCTTAAGGGTTCAGTCCCTAATACTACAAGAAAATAAACTACAGCATTAACAATGATTCAGAAAACAAACAATATATATATATATAAACAGTCAAAACCAAATAAGCTCAATTGCATCTGTAATAATGATGGGAAAGAGAGAAATTATAGGAAATAGTTATGAGATTAAAATGAATAAATGTAAATGAAGCAATAGTACAAAAGAGAAGAAAAAAAGAAAAAGGACGAAGTTATTTAAAAAAATGAGCACTTGAGAAAGATTAACTAAAAAGGAATAAAAAAGAGTACTTCTTATTTTCCATAGAACCTGAGTTCAGTTCTC
Source organism: Tokudaia tokunoshimensis (assembly GCA_036184795.1). NCBI lineage: Eukaryota > Metazoa > Chordata > Mammalia > Rodentia > Muridae > Tokudaia > Tokudaia tokunoshimensis. Next base: position 34,647,855 of record BTHU01000011.1, on the reverse strand, counting down.
ATCATCCAGGTTGGGCTGCCTGCTAGAGCTTCAGCAAACCACATGTACGTTTCTGACCTCAGCAATGACCTTCACTCAGGTGGCGTAAAGACACAGAGAGACAAACAATAGCATAGACATAAGTAAAAATAATTAAATAGTAAGTAAATTATATTTAAAGGGACTAAGAGAAAATAGATTTCAAAAGGAAGCAGAAAGAAAATCAAGCTTATATTCTGTGTTTTTAGACTGGAAGCATCTTTCTGAATCCTTTAGTCTTAGAGTTTGCTAGGTATATTGTGGATAAAGAGTAGTTGCTAAGAAATTGTTTCCATTCCTTTTTCTTCCCAAAAAACTAACTTAAATGCACACATATTAATGTGTCTATACATGCAATAAGGGATGAAGATACAGACTTTATCTTCAATTAATTTGATCAAGAGTCTGAATTCTCTCTCTCTCTCTCTCTCTCTCTCTCTCTCTCTCTCTCTCTCTCTCTCAATTTTCAATAATGCTATATTTTTGATTTTATACCTTTAATTTTTAAAGTTTCTTTTTGTTTCAGAAGCTTTGCAATTGTGGTTTTTCATTCTTTTCGCAGACTGCATTTCTTGATTCATTGTGCTTGGTTTTTTTATAGCTTTCTTAATGTTGATCTTCCATCTGTCCCTTATGAAAGGATTTGCTCCTTGTTTACTGAATAGCACAAGATGGGACATACATAAAAACTTACAGAGATGTTTAGTGCAGTCTTAAAAAGAAAGATGTCACTGTGTTGACTTCAACTGATCCAAAAGTACTTAATAGAGCAAACATACATTATTAATCTACTTCCGATGGTTGCTAGTAATGTTTATTGGTTTTTTTTATGTCTACTTCTAACATTTTGACTTCTCTAAGTATATGATTACAACACTGAGAAACATTCTTATACATCTATGGTTCAGGGGCATGGACGAGTACATGGTTTCTATTATAAAATAGCTGGGGTTGAATGATCTGACTACAGAGAAAATTTAATGTGTATTAAAATTAAACAAACTATGAAAAACTGTATGATAACAGGTCAAATATATAATGTGAATTAATATTAACACACTCATTTAACAAACTATGAAGTATTTTAAAATTAAATATTATTTATCATGTTCTATTTTCATTGAGGTGTATCATTAGTGCAAACATCCAATTGCTATTATTATTTTTTACTAAATAATTGTATTTAAGTAAATAATTTACTTATTTTCATTGCATAATTATTTCCTTATGTTTATCCAGGGCAGGCCCCAGCATCAATGTTCTTCCAGGAATGTGTAGAGAGGATATGTTCCCCTCTCATCTGCACATTCAAGTTTATTCATGTGGGCATGCAAATATCCAAACTCAAACATACCTCTGAAGGTGCTAGACAGTGCACAAATGTATAGACTACTAAGATCTCCAATATATTAACGCTAGTAAAATAAGAAATCAGAAGTTAACCTGTATTTTGACATGTATAACCATTGTGTCTCCACCCGTTCCTGAATACAGAATATAAGGCTACTGATCACTTGATTCTGCACAATCAAAAACCCTGCTGTCTCAATTTTTGCTGGTTTTCACAAATGCTCTCATATATATGGTGACTTTTATGGCCACCTCTCATCCACACATTTTGGCAGGATCCCCACTGAGCTGTGATTATTCCATATTTTCTTATCTACAGAGAAACTGAATCCTCAACAATAGGTTCCCATCTGTGATGACCTTTTGTTGTAGTTCTCCAAGCTGTTATGCAATGGATTTCTACACCAAACTTAGCCTATAGTGAAGAATAGCTTTCAGAATAAATACTTGAGGGGTTAAATGTTTGGAAGGACCTTGGTTTGCATAAGCAACTGGAAGTTCATTTATTTTTTTGATACATCCTCTATTTTCCTGGCTCATGTTGTGCTTGTAGTCTCAGATTCCCTCAAACCTGCTTGGCAGCCACAATTTGAATTGTATGCTCCTTCTTTCCTCTCTTCCCCATTTTACCTCTTTGTGGCTATGTGTGCTGTACATTGCAAATCCTATTTGATGCTATATCATCTGTTTCTTGATTCTAGTAATTTTTCCTCTCTTCTTCTAGGAATATAGCCTTTTCTTCATGATTCCATATTTTATCACATAGCTACACACAGAATAATTCATTCCGCCATATTGACCCAGATCAAAATGATGCAGGGGAAAATGAAACAACTTCGACATATAACTTTTGACAATGGAAGCTTCTTTGTGACTGAAGAAGCCGCCAGTCATTTTATTTCAATGTTCCCTTCTACCTCCATCTTAACCATAGCAGAAGAAATTATTACAAGAAACAACTTCAGTTTTTTATTTAACAATATTATTTGTTACATATAGTTTCACTTGCTATATTTTGTTATGTATTACATATTCTTATCTATTATAATAAATGGTATTAAATTATGTTTATTTAATTTTTAGGCTTATTTAATATTTCTTAGTTATTGTTTAGAAAAAACAAAATATGAAGCAGATTACTGACTTTTATGAAGTACAATTGTGTGTATATTGTGAATTGCTTGCAAAATGATCTAACCATCTAAGGTGCTTTTGTCTATATTGGGTATTTCTGTTAAGTGATGTAGGTACATATTTTATAATATGTTCATGTTAAATATACTATATGTTGAAAAAACTGTTGTAATGTATACAGAAATCGTGTTTATGTCTTAACTGTTTTTGCTTATTATTTTTAAAAAATGACTGTGAAAATACATTTGAATCATTAAAATGTGTCCTATACACAGTCTATTTTATTTATTAAAATAAACACTTAAGTTTTTTACAATAGCTGATAAATGTTTTTCTGTATGTCAAATATATTCAGCACTTCTATAAGTTTAATACAAATACATAACAATCACATATGCATGAATGTGAACTCATGTATATATGTATGTATATATGTGTGTGTATATATATATATATATAATACATGGACAAACAGATGTATATATAACATGCTAATAACATGTGCAAATTTCTTTCACATTTTCTTAGTTTTTGTATGCATATGATGATAAACATGCCTCCTTGAACTGATATTCTTTTCATTACATAATCAGACAGAATTAATTGCTTCTATCACATGCCATGCTATAGAAAATTATGGGCTGCGATATGTACACAAACATTCCAAGTATACAAATCCACCAACATTTTAGGTCTAACTGAGGTTTGAAGCTATAATTTCTTGGCAGCACCATTAACACGATGTATAATTTTCTTGATGAAGCACAATATTATGGATATAGAAAGGTTCCAGCAGATGTTTTTATTGATCTTGGTTAGGTTTTTTTGTTTTTTTTTTTAAAAAAGTGATACTACAAAGGATGAAGAAAAGATGTTCTATAATAGTAAGACAACAGTTTTAATACTGGCTCACAGAGGAAGGCTGGGAAGGAGGTAGAAAGAACAAGTTTGTTTTTAATTTATGAATTTGTGTGATGTGTTTGTTCTCATTTGTTCATTCATTGATTTGTTGGTCTGCTGATTTATTTACTTGGGTTCTCATGAATTCAAGGCTTTCCTCAAACTCATTAGAGCCTAAGATGTTATTCAACTCTACATCCTTCTCTCTCTCAAATGCTGAGGTTATAGACTACCAAGTCTGAGACAAAGAATATGTTTACAAAGATATTTTAGAATGTTTAAAATGTTAAAAATAGAATTTAGAGGACATATACTGAGACATGAGTGTCTATGATTCTTTGGAATTATAATGATAACAAAAAATCTAAACTTTTAAGTTTCTGAACAAGGGTTTCATGGGTGAAGACAATGGACAAGAATGTCTAAGAATTTATGACTTTCATATGTGCAGTAATTGTAAAGTACTAGTGCAAGTAATAGGAGTCTAATTTCTATTTTGATTAATTTAGTCTTTGACTGATATTCTAATACAGAGTAGTATCATCTAATATGGGTAAAATATAGAACAGTATATAGTAAATGGTAAAATGCTAAAGACCAATTGCAAAGCTATGATGAATACATAGTCTTTACCTACCTTTTAAATTAGAAATATTTATACAAGTCTTAAAAGTTCTTTTAATTGAGTGGAATATATTGTATTTTCTATAAGTAATTTTGTTTTTGAAAAAAACATTTAAATTGGTATTTGGATGAGATCCAACTAAAAATTTGCTTTTAATAAAAGTGACTATCAAGATTTAGCAATTAATATTTCTTAAAAAGCATTTTTCCCATTCAGTAGCCTATGTCAAATGGAAATGTCTCTGACTTTTTCAGAATAAACCAGTTTACTTATGTTTATATTGTATATTTTCCAATAACCATTGAAAACACTGTCTAGATTCAGAGAGGCATAGTGGTATAAGTATTGTGACTCATACAAGGAAACTGGTAAATCCATTTAGTTAGTATTAGAAGAGTAATACAGCTCCATTTTCTTTTGTTAAGAACACAGAGTAATAACTTGCATATCTGAGAAATTAAATCCCTCTGAATATTATATAAACAAGACAAGTCATAGTATGCTATGTTGAATTTCCCAGGGTTGATACTGCATAATGTGATGCAGCCTGACATTAAAGAGAGATCAGCTTCTTTGTTTGATGCTGTTTTAAAAACACTGTATAACAAGTCATTATGCAATACGGGCATTTATCTTCACATTACAGTGACAATATATTTGTAAATCACTGAGGAAGCTGCATTTTATTTGCATTCATTTCTTTTGGCAAAACTTTAGTTGTATTTTGCCTTCGTATAATTTTTACAATGTTATTCATGCACCCACTAAGAACAACATTGAAAAAATCCTAGACAATTTTGTGGATCACAAAGCTGTAAACTCAGAAAAAAAACATGTGATAATTTTGTGCTACTGGTTATCAATAAAGCTACTATTGGGACAGATTCTCAATAACTCATATTTACACATAAAATTTTATGCTATAAATCAATATAAGTAGCAACTAGGACAAAATAAAAAATCAAATCCCTTATTTAGTCACTGTAGATGTCCTTCACCACATATATTTGAATGTCGACTATGGATCATGCTGAGGTATGTGATCTGGGAATATGACATTAATGGTAAATATTGTCTTCATAGAGCTTTTATCTTTGTAGAAAAAGTCAAGTAAGAAACATAAAGGCATCAAGCATAGAGCGTGTCTGAAGGTAGAATGCCAGGAGGGAAAGAAAAATCACAACCAGTAACACAAGAATATCTATCTTTAAAAGTAATTGCTCTCTTCTAGTTGGTAAGGAGAAACTTCACTAAACAGCTAACATTTGAACAAGGAAAGAATCTTGCATTTCTTTAGAAAAGAGGACTTGCACAGCCTTTCAAGTGTGAGTGCTCTTAGAGCTTGTGGCAAAAGCAAGGGTGTTGTGATCACAATACCTGCACATGTGACTCTTAAATGCTTGTTTCTTCAAATTTTTATTACTGTGAAATTAGGAATTTTTTGGTAGTCATTAAACAAAGGAGAAAAAATGTGAGGTATCATCATATGGAGAATAAGATACAGGCATTAATCCACAGCATTTACACATGTATGAGAACATTTGATTTTGTTTGGTAGAATCATGGATAAACAACTCAACTTCAATTTACTAGGAATTAGTTTGCATGCTGCACTAAGTAAAGAATACTGCGATTATTATTCAAGGTTGCCCAAGAACACTCCATCTGAATTTCTACACACAGAACACATATACATAATTTTTTATTTTCTTTGTTCTAGAATATTATGGGCCCATTGTAATTTTCTTTTCTCATAGATTCCAGAAACAGCAATGATAGAATTATTCTGTTGTCTTTACAGTATTAAGTGCTATGAAGGTAAAGTTTGCATCTTAAAATACAAACAATATACAAAGAATATGCTATTAAAAGTGAAATATATATGCAATATTTTATAAGTCTTATGAAAAGATAATATGTAAAATCAATTAATATATTGAGAATGTGTTTAAAGCTTTTACAGGATCTATTCTACTTATTATTTTTAAAAGTTTTTTATTTGATTGAATATTTCCTATGTATTTTATGTTTGTTAAGTGACAGAAAAGACATAATACTGTTATAAATGATTTTTTCATCAATATTTGAGCATAATAATTCAATAAGGTAAATTAAGAAATATATTTTACCTGTTAAGTTTATAAATATGCTAAAAGGAAGTAGAAGTATAACATGGCATTTACTCATGGGTTTCATTTTGAGATCAAGATTTTATTTATATCACAGTGCTATTTGGCTATTGCTAATAAAAATGTCACTGAGTTTGTGATTTGGTAGCCTGTAGAGGGAATGGAAATATGTCCTTATATCCACAATAAGATTTTTTTTTTTTTGCCACCAATTCTCTAATCCTCAGTGAACTAATTCTTAGAACAGTGTCTGCTGTATCTCTAGGTTTCCTGATCTTCTTTCATGCTTTCTGTTCATATTCAGCTATATTAATAAGAAAATAGTAGGCAATAAAAACCAGAAATGTACACATATTTAAAGTGATCTTTACAAGAAAGAAAAAAAAAACATAAATGTAAAATGCAAAGCACTATACAGTATGTATTCCTGTGAGCAGTCAAGTACTTACAAATTTATTTATTACATCAACCAAATTTATGTCATTAAGGATTTATATTTCCACTTTCATCATATGTTATTCTCAATGTTAACTTTCACCCGACTTGCTGCAAAATGACTTTTATTGATGCTGTAAGCCTATAAAGGCACATAGTCACATGTCAACTGTAAATGTGAGGTGTGTGTGTCTGTGTGTCTGTGTGTGTGCATGAGTGTGTGTGTGTGTGTTTCTTGGATGATAACTTAGTGTTTCTTTGCTTTTCTAAAGAAACTCCTTTCCCTCAAAACTTTTCAGCAAATTCCTCTCATGTTTCATTTGTTATATGTCTGTTCTATTTTCAGATAACAGCAATATTTTTACCTTTTGCACCAATACATAGCTTTCATATACACTAAATTTTGGACTCCCTGAGGATTATTTGCACTGGGGATCAGATTATGATAGGGCAATCGACATACTGAGTATTTAAAACTCCAGAAAACTTCAGAAATCAGATATGGACTTTTGTTCCTCTCTTTAATGGATATCCAAGGAAAGAAATGAAATCCACACCCTGAAACATTTCTTAGTAAGCAGAACCCACTATGTTGCTGTTTTCATTACAATTATACCCTCTTTTGACCAATCGACCTTTTCTACTCTCCTTTATCCATTCCTACTGATGTACACATTTGAAATAAACATTGCTGAATAGTTTAGAGCAATATAACTGAGGACTGTGCTTTTCTTGCTTGGTTTTGTGAAAACTTTGATGAGGTTAAAGATTTCCTAATCGAATTCAGAATTTTCTTGAAACTGAGCAAAGTGGCATTGACTATTGTCTAAATGGTGTAGAGTATAAAGTACAAAAGCATTGATGTGGATGTCTCATTATATTTTGCACCACTTGATTTATTGTAGTTAGCCCTAATAATGCAGTACAACTGACTTCCCCTGCCCTGTCTTGCTTTCCCTTACAATTGTAGGCAAATAGCTACCATGTAAAACCAACCAATTGTTTGCAAGTAACTTGTTAGCCATGGTTCAGTACCATTTTTTTTCACTTCATTGCATTCATGATATATTCCTCATGGTCTCACCCTTTACCTCAACTCAAGACATAACTCAGAGGAGTCATAAAACAGATATAGCAATTTGGAGAAACCCAAACAATGATATAGTGTGGGAAATATTAGAAACAAACAGAAAACATGAGAAAACCAACCACAAACACCTAAGATAAATATAAGCATGTACTTTAAAATTCCTTCAATATTTCAAGTAACATTTTTATTTCTGTTTTTAGATTCTCTGCCTTTTATTTGAATATGAATGAAATCCTTTATCACCTATTTCTAGAACCTAGGCCATTTAGTTTCCTAAATCCTCACAGTGAGAAAAAAAATAAACATTTACTAACTAAAACTTTCTTTGCATAATTTTGTAGGTCATACTTCAATATCATCAGAAAGAAAGCTTCCAGAAAACAGGCAAATTTTCCCAGAGGGAATCATTCTTACACATTAATATACATGGCACTTGATAGTCTTTCAAAATCTTATTTTCATTAAAGGATTCTTCCTTCTCAATTATATCAAAAGGACCTTTTTATTTTCTGTGCTCTCACTGTTCCCAAAAGATAATTTTAATCTTCAAAAACCTAGTAAATCTCACCTCTAACTAGTGCAACTTTGAAATTACATTCCTTTCTATTATACCAGTTATTATCTGACTTGGGGGCCAATTGTCAGAGGACCATTAGGAACAAGTGCTTCATTACAGGCCTCTAGAATTGGTCTTTTCAGTAGATTATGGTATATATTTTGTCTCCTAAAGCATAACTTAAGAAATGTTATGGTGATTTGTACCATAGCTGAGTCTTTAGTAAGTTTGCACTACCCTATAGTCTAGAAAATGAGCAACACTAGAAAGGGAAAATTCTATTTCTAACATATTTTGAAAAACAATTTTGAAGTAACTCCTTCCTCTAATCCTCCCACTTAGAACTGATGCCAATAGAATATTTCAGTGAAATTGATACTTTATAAACATATATCAACGTTTACCAGGATAGCACAAAATTATTGTCTTCATTATATTGCCATGATTGTTTTATCTTGATAGCTTTTTTGCTTCTTACATATTTCAGTGTAACATAAGTTCCTCTGTGCTCATGGCCCTAGGGAAAAACATGTTAGTTTAAAGTGATCTCCTGTAACTTTTGAATTTTATATGACTAGTCATTGAGGAAAGTACAAAAGATGTGGTGAAATAAAATATTTTTTGACTAAACCATGAACAAACAGACTGTATGCTATGACCCTTAACACTGGGAAAATGAATGCCAAAATAAAAGATAGGAGATTTATGTCAACCTGATAGTTGACATTTTTCTGTGAATGAAGTGCTGGTTTTACTGTACCCAGAATCGAGTACAGGAAAGAACAAAAGCACCCCGCAAGTTTGATACCGCCTAACACACACACACACACACACACACACACACACACACACACACACACACACAAACACATACACACACACATTTTAATTTTGATCATCGAATAGAACTAGATGATTAAGGAGATGAAAAGAAAGGAATTTAAGAAAACAAAAATCAATGCCCCCATGAAGAACCTTAGTAGACAGACTTAGATAACTTGATATAGTTTCAAGAGCAAGAACAGAATGATTTCCTCCAGGGGGATGATACGAATGGGAATGAAGAATGATTCGGTGGCAACCCATATGTACTGACAACTAAGAACAGGACAGGATGATGAATGTGTCCCTGGGTACCACCATGGATGGATGATGATGAGAACCAGATGGCACCCCGTCAGCAGCAAGTAACAAACAACCCAACTGACAGTGACTTAAACAATGAGAGTATTCTTTACTACCTAAGGAGAACACTGGATGGTCTAATAATCCAGAAGCAAAGTGATGTCATTGAGGTCCAGGGACATTGCACATTCTTCTTAGTTAAGTTTAACTGTTTGACTTTAGTTCTGTCTTTTCCTCAAGGATCATTGCATAAATACCACAAATCTTGAAAAGATGTTCACTACATTGTCTTCAACAACAGAGCATATTTTCTTTGAAAATCTCATATTATGGAGAAAATAAACTTAAGTATAATGGCTAATGCAGGATTCATGATTGTATTTCAGAGGATTTACTTCTACTTACAGGAAATTCATGGCACATAATTAATTTTCTATAAAGTTTTTGTATAACTTTTACCTTACAGTCAAGTGTGGCTATACAAAGAAACACAAAAATGACTTAGGAAAGCAGAGTATATTATACTCATATTTCCAAGCAACAAACAATAAAACATGAAGGCTGTGTGGGAAAGATTCTAGGGTGATCAGGCATCAGATGACAGTGGGGAATACTGGAATTATTAGACCATAGAGGAGGATAAGCTAAGGAATGGTTTACTACTTGGGGTTGGTTGTACTTACCAATTTAAGAATGGCTGTAATCTTTGGAGATAGACTCTATATGGAAGTGCCATGACTAGGGGATGATTATAGAAGATAAAGAAACAAGTTGAAATAGGTATGGATTTGAAAGAATTATGTTTTGCATCCAAACTATGCTCTATGCCAGATCTTTCACTTTTGGAGTAGTGTGTATAATATAAAAATTCATAAATGTTACTGCTTTCCTGTTTTAGGCTTTAATTATAAGACTACTGCCATATATTTAAAGTCATATATATCAGAGTTGGAGATATATATCAGAGTTGGAAGCATTGGCAGCAATCTTTTGGGCACATAGGCACATTCTTTTTAAGCATCAGAGATATACAAATATATTCTCAATTGTCCTTAGAAAGTTCACGTAGATTAAGCACTGTCACTTAGTAACGCTGTTAAAAGATGCCATTAAGAGCATTGAAGTCTAGTCAACTAGACTTGTAAGGACAGGTACATATTTCATAAGAAGTTTCACAACTCTGCATTTCATAAATTGTATTCTGCTATAGACAGGTACATTGTTATAAAAACTGTACTGCATGTGAATGAGTTTGTAGCAATTTTATTTTGAGAAAAATCAGGAAAAAGTATTTTAAGGACCTTAAAGAAAATAATTTCTTTAAGTTTTAAACTCCAGAGAGGCAAGTAACCCTATTAAAAAATGGGGTACAGAGCTACACAAAGAGTTCTCACCTGAAGAATATCTAATGGCTGAGAAGCACCTAAAGAGATGTTCATCATCCTTAGTCATTAGGGAAATGCAAATCAAAACAACCCTGAGATTCCATCTCACACCAGTCAGGATGGCTAAGATCAAAAACACAGGAGACAGCAGTTGTTGGCGAGGATGTGGAGAAAGAGGAACACTCCTCCACTGCTGGTGGAATTGTAGGCTGGTACAACCACTCTGGAAAGCAGTCTGGCGGTTCCTCCGAAAACTGGGCATGACACTCCCGGAGGATCCGGCTATACCACTCCTGGGCATATACCCAGAGACTTTACCTATGCAATAAGGACACATGCTCCACTATATTCATAGCAGCCTTATTTATAATAGCCAGAAGCTGGAAAGAACCCAGATGTCCCTCAACGGAGGAATGGATTCAGAAGATGTGGTATATTTACACAATGGAATACTACTCTGCAATTAAAAACAATGAATTCACGAAATTCCTAGGCAAATGGTCAGAACTTGAAAATATCATCCTTAGTGAGGTAACCCAATCACAAAAGATCACACATGGTATGCAGTCACTGATAAGGGGATATTGACCCAGAATCTCAGAATACCCTAGACACAATCAGCATATCAATAGATTTCTAAAAAGATGGAAGGAGAGACCCCTGGTCCTGGAAAGACTGGATGTAGGGGAACGCCAGGACAGAGTAATGAGAGGGGGTTGAATGGAGAAAAGAGGGAGGGAAGGGGGCTTATGGGACTTTCGGGGAGGGAGGAAACGGGAAAGGGGAAGTGATTTGGAATGTAAATTAAAAAAATAAAATAAAATAAGAAAAAAAAGTTTTAATATCCATACATGTATATTGAAATTTACTTTATCTGTTTTCTTATGTGTTTTTAAAATATTATTTCCTGTCAGTTCTTATACAATTTTAATAGGATGACTGCTTTTTTACACTAACAAAAGGTATTAGCTAAATTGAACTTAAAATTATTTAAAGTATATTCCTTCTGTTTTTATTATGATTAAAACAAAGATTTGTGACGATCATCATCATCATCATCTACACAAATATATTTATATGTATACCTTTATAATATTTTTAGTACTATATTTACCTTGATGTGAATTATATGATTATTGTCTTTTGAAACACTATACCCTTTATATACCCTATATTCATTTGCTCTTATAGCTATTGAACCAAAAATTCTCTTTTAAGATTATATAAATTTGGCCTTTTTAGATACTTTATCTAAAAGTAATTAACTAATAAACATAATGTTAAGAATCATTTATTTCATTTAATATTTTTTCATTAATGATACAATATGAAATATGACATAGCATTTTGTATGCTAGTTAGTACTTGTATGTGAGTGAGTATGCTCTTTCTGTGTGTATGTATGTATGTTTGTGTGTGTGTGCGTGTGTATTCCCAATGCCTATAATTACTTAATTATTTCTTTACAGCAATTAGTTTGTTACTTAGTACTAATATTCTACATTAAATACCTTTCTTGTTGCTTGTAACCTAGTGCCAGATAAGACGTAACTGAAAACAGAAAATGCATATGTGACTTATGTATATGTGAGGCTTGGCAGTGCATAGCACTCCGAGTAATCCTCTGCTTCTAACTCCTCCTCTCCTCATGTGGTCACAGAACATAAATACTAGTAAAACAAGAAGTAGGAACAGGCTGAGAATTTTAAGATCAATTCTTCAGATATATTCTTCCTCTGTGTAGGCCGGATCTCCCCAAAGTTCAACCCATTCATAAATTAATTCCATTCACTAAAGACAAATATTCAAATGTATGAGCACACAGGGGACATTTTCCATCCCAAACTCTAACAATATTAAACAATGGATTAACACTTATTATATACATAGAAAATAAGAAAGAGCAATATCAAAAACTGTTTGACTTAAACTGAAATAAAATAATAAACAGAGACTTCACCAAAAACTGATAAGCAAAATACGCAGGAAATAAATGAAAAAGATGTGTAATTTCATGAATCATTAGAAAAATACAAAACAAAAACCTCAAATATTATCGTACACCATTGAGAAATATATCATTAAAGGATGAGGAGCAACATACACTGGCAATGATACAAGGAAAAGCAAATAGCTGGAGTGCAAATTTTTACAGCCAAGATAGAAAAGCTTAGAGCCGATTTTTTTTTCAACAAAGAAACACACAACCAAAAAATCAAAATGCTAAGATTAGAACTCACATATAATTCAATTACTGGGTATAAACCTGAAAAAAAAGAGAAGTATTTCTATTAAAATATGCATGCTACCCTATTTGTTGCTGTTCTATTTATAAAAGCCAAAATTTGAAATCAACCCAAATATTATTCAGTTGATTATGTGATAAAGAAAATGTCATTTATTTGTCCAACCAATACTATGTACCATAAAGGGAATAAAATTGTAATATTTCCAGCAAGAGGGATTGAATTAATGTGCTAATTAATGTGATAAAGTTCTGCAAGGCAGAGATGGCTTGATGATATACAGAGAGATATTACCTGTTGTTGCAGAAATTTGACCCCATCTCAGTGGACCAGGAAACAGAAAGAGGAATGTAGTCTCGGATTTACCTTTCCCTGATGACTAAAGACGTCGATTATTTAAAAGTTGCTCAGCCATTTGATATTTCTCTGTTGAGAATTATCTGTTTAAATTTGTATCCTATTTTTAATCTTCATTATTTGGTTTGTTGTTGTCTAGTTTGTAGTTCTTTATATATTTTGGCCATCACACCTCTGTTGGATGTGATGCTGGTGAAGATCTTTTCCCATTCTGTAGGCTGGCATTTTGTTCTTTGACAGTGTCCTTTGCCTTACAAAACCTTTCAGTTTCATGAGGAACCATTTATTAATTACTGATATTAGCGTTGCTCTATTAGGGTTCTGAACATTTTGTGACCTGTGCCACGGTGTTCAAGGTTTCTCCCCTGTTTCTGTTTTATCAAATTCAATATATCTTGCTTTAAGATGAGTCCTTTGATCCATTAGGACTGGAGTTTGTTCAGAGAGATAGATATGGATCAGTTTGCCTTCTTTTGTATGCCAACATCCAGTTAGATCTCAAACATTTGTTGATATGCTTTACTTCTTTCATTTTATAATTTTCATTTCTTTATCAAAAATTTAGAGTCTATAGATATGTTAAATTACATCTGGTACTTTCATTAGATTCCATTGACCAATCTCTCTGTTTTCAAGCTCTGTTGTACAACTTTAAATTATGGATGATGATATTGCTGGAAGTTGTTTTATTATGCAGGACTCCTGTTTACTTCAACTTCTTTGGTCCTTTCTCTAGCTTCTCCATTGGGGACCCTGTTCTCAGTGCAGTGGTTGGCTGTGAGTATCAACTCTGTCTTTGTCAGGCACTGGCAGAGCCTCTCAGAAGACAGCTATATCAGGCTCCTGTCAGCAAGCACTTGTTGACATCCACAATAGTGTCTGGGTTTGGTAACTGTATATGGGATGGATCCCCAGGTGGGGCAGAATCTGGCCTTTCATTCACTCTGTGCTCTATTTTTAAATGACTGCTTCTATTATATATATATATTCTTTCTATTTTAACTAATTCATTTTACACTCCACCCCCCATCGCCCACTCCTAAATTTCTTCCTCCACCCTCCCTTCCCTTCTCCTTTGAGGAGGTGGAACTGCCCTGGGTTTAACCCACCCTGGCACTTCAAGTCTCTGCAAAGGTAGGAACAACTTCTCCTTCTGAGGACAGACAAGGAAGCTAGAAGAACACATCCTACACACAGGCAACAGCTTTTGGATAACTCCTGCTCCAGTTTTTTAGGACCCACATGGAGATTAAGATACACATGTGCTAAATAAATGCAGTGAGACATAGCTCAGCTCGAGTATGTTTTTGGGTTGGAAATTCAGTCTCTTGAGAACCCCAAGGTTAGTTGATTCTTTTGGTCTTCCTGTAGAGTTCCTATCCACTTAGGGGTTGCAATCCTTCCTCCTATTCTTCCTAATAGTGCCTAAGCTCCATACACCGTTTGGTTGTGGTTGTCTGCATATGTGAGAATCAGTTGGTCGGTTGGTGGGGCCTCTCAGAGGACATCCATGATAGATTCCTGTTTGCAAGCGTAACACAGTACCATTAATAGTGTCCAGCATTGATGCTTGTCCATGGGATTGGTTTCAAGTTGGGATTGTTATTGGTTGACTATTCCCTCAGTCCATGCTCCATCCCCAATCCCTGAATTTCTTATAGAGAGGATAAGTTTTCAATTGAAAGTTTTGTTGGTGGGTTTGTATAACTATTTCTCCACCAGGGTTTCTGCCTAGCCACAGAAGGGACTCTCCCTAGGCTCTGTATCTGCAAAACACCCCTGTTGATTTTGGGAACTTCATCTATCAAAGGTCTCCATCTGTTCCTGAAGATGCCCTCTCCCTCACCCAGGGCAAGTTTCCATTCATTCTCATTGCCATCAGGCAATCCCCTGCCCCATCCCTACTCTAGACACCAAGCCATCCTACTCTCCTCCTGATCCTCTCTCCCACTCTGTTCCTTCCCTCCATCTGCCTTTCATGACCATTCCATTCCCCCTTCCAAGAGAAAAATTAAGCATTCTTGCTTGTGCCCTTCCTCTGGGTCTGTGGTGTGCACATACTGTGTATGTGCTTTTGGAACTAGGTTACTTTACACAGGATGATACGCTCAACATCCATCCATTGGTCTGCAAAATTCATGATATCTTTGGTTTTATGTTGAGGTCCTTGATCCACTTAAATTTGACTTTTGTGCAGGGTGATAGGTATGAATCTATATTTTTTTGAAAATTTTAATTAGATATTTTCTTTATCTACAGTTTAAATGTTACCCCCTTTCCTGGTTTCCCATCTGAAAACCCCCATCTTATGTCTTCTACCTCTGCTTCTATAAGGGTGTTCCCCTACCCATCCACCCACTCCCACTTCCACATCCAGTCATTCCCCTACACCAGGGCATCGGGCCTTTATAGGAACAAGAGACTGGATCTATTTTAAACTTCATGTACCAGGTTAGAGCAGTACCATTTGTGGAAGATGCTTTCTTTTTCCCATTGTATAGTTTTGGCTTCTTTATCAAAACTCAAGTACCCATATGTATATGGGTTTATTTCTGTTTCTTTGATTATATTCCACTGATAACACGCCTCATTATGTACCAACACCATGAAATTTTTATTACTAATGCTCTATAGTACAGCTTGAAGTCATTTTTTTATTGTTCAGGATTGTTTAGCTATTTTAGTTTTAATATTTTTCCATATGAAGTGGGAATTGCTTTTTCAAGGTCTAATTTCAAATTTCAACAATTGTGTTGGAATTTGGATTGGGATTGCATTGAGTCTGTAGATTGCTTTTGGTAAGGTGGCCATTTTCACTATGTTAAACCTACCTCTACATGAGCATGGGAGTTCTTTCCACCTTCAGATGTCTTTTTCAAATTCTTTCTTTAGGGGCTAGAAATTCTTGTTATACAGATCTTTCACTTGCTTGGTGAGAGATATATTATTTGTGGTTATTATAAAGAATGTTGTTTCTCTAATTTCTTTCTTGGAAGGTATTATAATTTTTATAAAGAAGGGCTAATGACTTCTTCGAAATTACTTTTTATCCAGCCATTTTGCTGAAGTTGTTGATTAGATGGAGGAGTTCCCTGGTAGAATATTTGGGGTTGCTTAAGTACATTATCATATCATCTGCAGACAGTGATGCTTAGACTTCTTCCTATCCTAGGTGTAATCCCTTGATCATCTTTAGTTGTCTTATTGCTCTGGCTAGAACTTCGAGTACTATATTTAATCAGTAGAAAGAGAGTGAGCAGCCTTGTCTTTTCCCTGATTTTAACAGGATGGCTTTAAACTTCTCTCATTTAGCTTGATGTTAGCTATTGGCTTGATGCATATTGCTTTGCTTATGTGTATGTATGTGCCCTTTATCACTGATCTTTCTGATATTTTAAACAGGAAGCGGTGTTTGATTTTTTCAAAGTCTTATTCAGCATAGATGGCCTTATGATTCTTTTCTCTCAGTTTTTTTATGTGGTGGGTTACATTGACAGATTTTCTTATTTGAACCACCTATTCATCTAATGGATTATGTTTTTGATGCATTCCAGCATTCAGTTTGTAAGGAGTATTTTATTTAGTACTTTTGCATCAATGTTCATAGAAGAAATCAGTTTACAATTCTTTCTATGTTGAGTCTTTGTGTAGTTAAGTATCAGGGTGAGTGTGGCCTCAAAGAATGTGTTTGGCAGTGTTCCTTCTGTCTCTATTTTGTGGAATAGTTTGAGGAGTATTGGTATTAGTTCTTCTTTGACAGTCTGTTAGAATTCTGCCCTAAAACTGTCTGGCCCTGGGCATTTTTTGGTGGGGAGATTTTAATGAATGATTCTATTTCTTTTGGTGTTCTAAGGATATTTGAATAGTTTTCCTGGTCTTGACTTAACTATGGTAAGTGATATCTGTCTAGAAAAATAATCCAATATTGTGGAGTGCTAGATGAGGTAAGACATAATGATTCTTTGATTTTCTTCAGTGTCTGCTGTTATGTCTCCCTTTTCCTTTTCCTTTCTGATTTTGCTTATTTGGATATTGCCTTTCTGTCATTTGGTTAGACTGGTTAAGAATTTTTTTTTTCTATTTTGCTGATTTTCTCAAAGAATCAGCTCTCAGTTTCACTGATTCTTTGTATTGTTTTTTTTTTGTTTATAACTGAATGATTTCATTCCTGATTTTGATTATTTCCTGCCACCTACACATATGTACCTGTTTCTGGTTTTGTTTGTTTTTTTGGTTTGCTTGTATTTTTGTTTTTTGTTTTTTTTCTAGAGCTTTCAGATGTGCTTTTAAATTGCCAGTGTGAGAACTTTCTAATTTTGTCATGAAGGTAATTAATGCTCTGAACTTTCCTCACAGCACTGCATTCATTGTGTTCCACAAATTTATGTTGTGGTCCCTTCATTTTCATCGAATTCTAAAATGTTATTATTTCTCTTCTGACCCAGAGCTCTTTAAGTAGATAGCTGTTCAATTTTCATGAATGTGTGTGTGGGCTTTCTGGTGTTTCTCATGTTGTTTAAGGCCAGCTGTAACCCAAGATGGTCTGATGAGATAACTGTTGAGGCTTGCTTTGCACATGACTATATGGTCAAAGTCTATAGGATAGATGAGATACAGAGAAGAAGGTATATTCTGTGTTTGGGCAAAATATTCTATAGATTTGTTTTAAGAGCATTTCATTGATGATGTCTGTTAGTTTCATTATTTCTCTGTTTATGTTTTATTGGAATGACCTGTCCATTGGTGAGAATGGTATGGTGAAGTATCCTTCTATCAATGTGTGAGGTTTCGTGTGTAATTTAAGCTTTAGCAATGCATCTTTTACAAATGTGGGAACCATTGTGTTTGGGGCATAGATGTTCAGAATTCAGATTTCATTTTGGTAGATTGTTTCCTTTAGGAATATAAAGAGTCATTCCCTATCTCTTTTGATTAATTTTGGTTGAAAGTCTATTTTATTAGATATTTGAATGGCTAATACAGCTTGCTTCTTGGGTTCACTTGCTTGGAAACCCTTTCTCCAGCTCTTTACTCTAAGGTAATATCTATCATTATTGTTGAGGTTTGTTTCTTATATGCAGCAGAATGATAGATCATATTTTCACAAACATTGTGTTAGCATGTGTCTTTTTAATTATGGAATTGAGTTCATTGGTATTGAAAGGTACTAATGTTCAGTGATTGTTATATCCTGTTATTTTGATATTGGTCATATTAGTGTGTTTGTGTGTGCTTCCCTTGTTTTTGCTCATACCAGATTACTTATTTCCTGTGTTTTCTTGGATTTAATTATCATCCTTGCGTTGGAGTTTTCCTTCTAGTATTTTCTTTAGGGCTATATTTGTGAATAAATATTGTTTGAATTTGAAATTGTCTTAAAATACCTTGTTGCCTACGTCTATGGTGATTGAGTGTTTTTCTGGATATACTAGAATAGGTTGGCATGTGTGGGTTTTTTTAGAGGTTGCAATAAAGCTGTCCAGGCACTTCTAGCTTTTAGAGTCTCTATGGAGAAGTCAGCTGTGATTCTGGTAGGTCTATCTTTATATGTTACCTTGCTTTTTTCCTATTCTGCTTTTAATATTCTTTCTTTCTCCTGTAGATTTTGTGTTTTAATTTTCTTTTTTTTATTAGATATATTCTTAATTTACATTTCAAATGTCCCCTTTCCTGCCCTCCCCTGAAAATCCCATAAGCCATCTCCACTCCACCTGTTCCCCAATCAACCTTCTCCTGCTTCCCTGTCCTGGTATTCCCCTATACTGCAGCATCAAACCTTACCAGTATCAATGATCTCTCCTTCCTTTGATGTCCAACAAGGACATCCTCTGCTGCCTATGTGTCTGGAGCCATGGGCAACTCCATGGTACTATTTCGTTGATGGTTTTGTCCCTGGGAGCTCTGGGAGCACTGGGTGCCTCATATTATTGTTCGTCCTATGATGCTGCAAACTCCTTCAGCTCCTTGGGTCTTTCATCTAGCTCCTCCACTGGGGACCCTGTGCTCAGTTCAATGGCTGACTGAGAGTGTCCCCCTCTGTATTTGTCATGCACTAACAGAGCCTACCAAGTGAGAGCTATATCCAGCTCCAGTCAGAAAGCACTTGTGGGCATGGATAATAGTGTCTGGGATTTGTAACTGTATATGGGATGAATCCCTAGGTGGGGTAGTCACTGGATGGTCTTTCTCTCAGATTATGCTCCACACTTTGTCTCTGTATCTCCTTCTGTGTGTATTTTGTTCCACATTCTAAGAAGGACCATAGTATCTATACTTTGTTTTTCCTTATTCTTGGGCATCATTTGATATGTGAAGTGTGTCTTGGGTATTCCAAGTTTCTGGATATTAATCCACCTATCAGTGAGTACATACCATGTTTGTTCTTTTGTGATTGGGTTACCTCACTCAGGATTAGATTATATTTTCAAGCTCCACCCATTTGCCTAAGAATTTCATGAATTCATTGTTTTTAATAGCTGAGTAAATATACCATATTTTCTGTATCCATTCCTCTGTTGAGGGACATCTGGGTTCTTTGCAGCTTCTGGCTATTATAAATAGGGCTGCTATGAACATAGTGGAGCAAGTGTCATTATTGCAAGCTGGAGAATGCTCTGGGAATATGCCCAGGAGTGGAGTATTCCTCAGGTGAAAATTCTTTCTTTAGCTCTGTATCCTACTTTTTAATAGGATCATTTGGTTCTCTGCTGTCTAATTTCTTGAGTTCTTTGTATATATTGGAAATTAGACCTCTGTTGGATGTAGGGTTGGGAAAGATCTCTTCCCAAATTGTTGGTTGCTGTTTTGTCTGATTGACAGTGTCCTTTGCCTTATAGAGACTTTGTAATTTCATGAGGTCCCATTTGTCACTTCTAGATCTTAGAGCATAAGCTACAGGTGTTCTGTTCAGGAAATTTTCCCCTTTGACCATGTGCTCAAGACTCTTCTCCAGTTTCTTTTCTATTAGTTTCTATCAGTGTGTCTGGTTTTATGTGGAGGTCCTTGATCCACTTAGACTTGAGCTTATTACAAGGAGCTAAGAATGGATCAATTTACATTCTTCGGCATGCTAGATGCCAGTTAAACCAGCAACATTTGTTGAAAAGGCTATCTTTTTTCCACTGGATGGATTTAGCTCCTTTGTCAAAGATCAAGTGACCATAGGAGTGTGGATTCATTTCTGGGTCTTCAATTCTATTCCATTGATCTACCTGCCTGTCATTGTACCAATACCATGCAGTTTTTAGCATCATTGCTCTGTAGTACTGCTTGAGGTCCAGGATACTGATTCCCCCATAAGTTCTTTTACTGTTGAGAATAGATTTAGCTATTATGGGTTTTTTGTTATTCCAGATGAATTTGAGAACTGCTCTTTCTAACTCTATGAAGAATAAGAATTGTGTTGGAATTTTGATGGGGATTGCATTGAATCTGTATATTGCTTTTGGCAAGATGGTCATTTTTACTATATTAGTCCTGCCAATCCATGAGCATGGGAGATCATTTCATCTTCTGAGGTCTTCTTTGATTTCTTTCTTCAGAGACTTGAAGCTCTTGTCATACAGATCTTTCAATTGTTTGATTAGAGTCAAACCAAGATACTTAATATTGTTTGTGACTATTGTGAAGGGTGTCATTTCCTTAATTTCTTTCTCAGCCTGTTTACCCTTTGAGTATTGGAAGGATGCTGATTTGTTTGAGATAATTTTATATCCGGCTACTTTGCTGAATTTGTTTATCAGATATAGGAGTTCTCTGGTGGAGTTTTTTGGATTGCTTAAGTATGCTATCATATCATCCTACATAAAAAGAATATACCTTCTTCTCAGCACCTCATGGTACCTTCTCCAAAACTGACCGTATAATTGGTCATCAAATAAATCTCATCAGATATAAGAAGATCGAACTAATCGCATGCCTCCTATCAGAACACTATGGAGTAAGGGTGGTCTTCAATAGCAAAAAATCAAGAGAAAGCCCACATACACATGGAAGCTGGTGTAATTCTGATATGTCTTCCTTTTTATGTTACTTGGCCTTTTTCTCTTACTGTTTTTAATATTCATTCTTTGTTTAGTACATTTGGTGTTTTGATTATTATGTGACAGGAGGAATTTCTGTTCTGTTCCAGTCTGTTTGGAGTTTTGTAGGCTTCTTGTATGTTCATGGGCATATCTCTCTTTAGGTTAGCAAAGTTTTCTTTTATAGTTTCGTTGAAGATATTTACTGGCCCTTTAAATTGTAAATCTTCATTCTCTTCTATACCTATAATCCTTAGGTTTGGTCTTCTCATTTTGTCCTGGATTTCCTGGATATTTTGGGTTTCAAGCTTTTTGCATTTAGCGTTTTCTTTGACTGTTTAGTCAGTTCTTTCTATTGTATCTTCAACACCTGAGATTCTTTCTTCTATCTTTTGTATTCTGTTTGCATTTATGACTCCTGATTTCTTTCCAAGGTTTTCTATCTCCAGAATTGTCTCCCTTTGTGATTTCTCAGTTGATTCCACTTTTGATTTTAGATATTTGATGCTTTTCTTCAGTTCCTTCACTTGCTTGTTTGTGTTTTCCTTTAGTTCTTTAAGGGACTTTTGTGTTTCCTCTTTAAGGGCTTCTGCCTGTTGACCTATGTTCTCCTGTACTTCTTTAAGTGGCAGCTGGTGGTCCTAAGCCAGAAACAGAAACCTGAGGGCTTCTGCCAGAGTGTCCTGGGCATGATCTTTTGAGTGGTGGGGGTGGTTCTACCTGTGCAGTAAGGTCTCTCCACACTCCTGGGTGGTTAAGCTACCTCCTTGTGCCACTAAGGTATGATGTGCTGTGAGTGTTTTAATTTTCTTTTCTGGCTCACTCTAATTGGTGTTCCATAAGCTTCTTGTCTGTGTTTAGCCATCTCTTTCTTAACGTTGGAAAAGATTTCTTCTTTGATTCTGTTGAAAGCATTTTCTGGTTCTTGTTGCAGGGATTCTTAATTTTCTTCTTTTTCCTATTATTCTCAGGTGTTTCAGGAGATATTAAAAATTGACTGCCATGCCAACTCTCCTGCCCCGACCATCCTTAACACCAAGTCCTGGCCATGTCCTGCTCAGTGTGGTTCTCACTGCTGCCACTGAGCTAATCTCTCCCAGCTAGTTCCTCCAGCATCCCAGCTGTGTTTCCTCTCTGCCATAGACCCTGTATTCGGGCCACATCCTGGTATCCATGGGCCTCCAGTTCTCTGCCATCTGCAGACCTACATTATAGTAACCAAGTAAACAAAAATCCTTAATGCTTAATTAGTTAGCCAATTATGTTTATGTATATTATAATCACAACTATAAGAATCTAATAGAGGAAAAGCCTTAGCCCAATATCTCTAACCTTTTAAAAAAACCAGAAAAACATGTGAAGCCATCTTTCAGGTTTTGCACCATTTTATTTATTTCGTTTGCTTGTTTAATTGTATTTCCCTGTATATCTTTAAGGCATTTATTTGTTTCCTCTTTATGGAATTCTACCTGTTTGACTGTATTTTAGTGTGTTTCTTAAAGGAATTTATTCATTTACTCTTTAAAGACCTCCATCATATTTTAAAATTGGATTAAAAGCCATTTGTGTGTGTGTGTGTGTGTGTGTGTGTGTGTGTGTGTGTGTGTGTGTTTCAGTTCTGTTATGATATCCAAGACTTGCTGTAGAAAGCTAGCTGTTCTCTGAAGTTGTCATATTGCCCTGGTTTTTGATGATTGTGTTCTTTAGAGGACCTTTCTGGTTGACTTTGGTCCCTGAATATTCCTGTTGTAGTAGGTACTTGGAGGGGTTTAAGCTTGATGTTCCTGGTATGGCAGGCCTGTTATGGATTGCATGGTTCCAGATGTGCAGGTCTGTATGATTCTGGCTCAATAGGTCTGATAAAGTTGGGAGAAGAGTTGGCAGAGGCATGAAGGTCCACCTGGGACAGTAGGCTGCTCAGGGCAGCTCTGCCTACTCCAGAGGACTCAGCAAGTAGGGAAGATAAGAGGGGGAAGGAAGTTTACTTGTATTATTCAGGTTTAGCAGATCTGATGAAGGTAGGCAGAAAGGTTGTGGGAGATTGGAGCTCCCCTTAAGATAGTAGGTTGCTCAGGGAGTCTTTAGTTATTTATTTAATTTTATTTCTGCCTTGACTGTCATTCAGTTGAAAGTTGTTCAGTTTCCATGAGTTTGTAAGTTTTCTTTTGTTTCTGACAGTTAGTTTTAATGTGTGATGGTCTGATAGGAAACAAGGAGAAAGTTCAAAAAGGTACTGAGAAGAAGGTATATTCTTTTATGTTCAGGTGAAATGTTCTGTAAATGTCTACTAGGACCATTTATGCCACAAATTCTGTTGCTCCCATTATTTCTCTATTTAACTTTTATCTGTATGACCTGTCCATTGTTGAGAGCGGAATGTTGAAATATCCTGGTTTAATTTTTGAGGTTCCATATGTAATTTTAGGTTTAGAAATATTTGCTTAACAAATGTGGGTACCTATGCATTTAGGGCATAAATGTTCAATATTGAGAAGTCATTTTGGTGGATTTTTTTCTCTCATATATATGAAGTGCTCTTTGGCATCTCTTATGATTAATTTTTGTCGGAAAGCTATTTTGTGGGATGTTAGAATTGCTATACAAGTTTGATCCTTGAGACTGTTTACTGGGAAAATCTTTGTCTAACTCTTTTCTCTGAGGTAATGTTTACCTTGATGTTGAGGTGTGTTTCTTTTATGCTGAAGAAGAATGGATCCTGTTTTTTCATCCATCCTGTAAAAAGCCTGTGCTTTTTATTCAGGAATTGTGTCCATGATATTGGGAGATACTAATTAATGATCAATGATAGTTAATTCTTATTATTATGGTGGTGGAGGTAGTGCTCGTGTGTGTGTGTGTGTGTGTGTGTGTGTGTGTGTGTGCGCATGCGTGCATGTGGTGCTCTTTTGTTCTTTTGGTTTTGATGGTGTGAGATTACTGTATTTCTTTATTATTTAACCTTCTTTGTGTAGAGATTTCCTTCTACTACATTTTGTAGGGCTGGATTTGTTGATAATGATTCTTCTTCTTTCTTTCTTTATTTTTTTTTTTTTGGAATTTGACTTCGTCATGGACTATTCTTCCCCATCTATAGTGATTGAATGTTTGTTAGGTGCAGTAATATAGGATAGAATCAGTTGTCTCTTAGGGTCTGCATGACATCTATCTGTGCCCTTCTGATATGTCGATTCTCCATTGAGAAATCAGGTGTAATACTAACAGGTTTACCTTTATATCTTACTCTAACTTTTTTCCTTGCAGCTTTTAATATTCTTTTTTGTTGGTCTGTATATTTAGTGTTTTGTTGATTATGTAGTGATGGACTTTATTTTCTGATACAATCTAGATGTTGTTGTATAAGCTTCTTGTATATTTATAGCAATGTCCTCTTTATTTTCTATTTTATTAATTATTTTATTTATTTACAATTCAAATGGTGTCCCCTTTCCCAGTTTCCCTTCAACCCCCCTATCCCAGCCCCCCTCCTCTTTGCATCTAAGAATGTGCTCCCCCACCCACCCACTTACTCCCAACTCACCACTCTAGCATTCCCTGGGGCATCAAGTCTCCACAGAACCAAGTGCCTCTCCTCCCACTGATACTACAAAACCTCCAATCTACATGTTTTCAGGCCTGCAGGATATTCTAGTAACAGAGTCTAGCATAATTCTCATTGGAGATAACAGAAATCTTCATCCAGGAACTAATGGGAGCAGATGTGAAGTTCCACAGTCAAATATTAGACAGAACTTTGAGAATATTTTAGATGAAAGGGAGGAAGGCTTGCTGGAGACAGAGGGTTCAACAAGATGACAGGAGCACAGCTTATAGAATCATCTGACATCATCATAACTCAAGTGGGTTTACAAAGATCAAGGAGCCTGTATGGCTTTAACCTAGGTCCTCTGCTTTTAAGATGTGGTGCATAGCTTGATGTTCTTGTAGAATTTCTACCTATTGAAACAAGCAATGTCTCCAATACTTAAGTCTGTCTTTGGGAACAGTTTCTCTTCTGTGTTGCCTCATCCAGGATAGATATAAAAATATGTACCTGGTCTTCTCATAGCTTGTTATGATGTATTTGGTTAATGTCCCCAGAATGTCTACTTTTTCTGAAGGAAGGTGAAGAAAAGGGTGGATCTAGAGGAAAGGGTAGTTGGAGAGGGGAGACAGGGGAGGAGAGGGAGAGGAAACTGCATTAGGATGTAATAAATGATAGAAAGATAAATAAAAAGAAAATATTTCTGAGTTGTTGAGCTAGGATTCTTCTTCTGTTATTATTCTTAGATTTTTATCTTTTCATAGTGTTTCAGATATACTAGATGTTTTGATTCAGGAGATATTTTTTAACACTTAACAATTTATTTGACTGATGGACCAGTTTCTTCAATTGTGTCTCCTGTGCCTCAGAATCTCTTTTCCATCTCTTGTGTTCTGTGGCTGATACTTGTATCTGTAACTTCTGTTCACTTGCCTAGATTTTTGATCTCCAACATTCCCTCTGGATTTTTTTCTTTTTCTTTCTTTTTTTTTTTTTTTTGTTTTTTTGAGACAGGGTTTCTCTGTGTATCCCTGGCTGTCCTGGAACTCACTCTCTAGACCAGTCTGGCCTCGAACTCAGAAATCCACCTGTCTCTGCCACCCAAGTGCTGGAATTTAAGGCGTGCACTACCACTGCCCAGTCCATTTCCAGATCTTGAACAGTTTTAGTCATTTACTCTGCTTGATTTTTCCTTGGATTTCTTTGAACTATTTATTAATCTTCTCCTATTGTTTGTGTTTTCCTGGATTTATTTAAGGAATTTACTCGTTTATTCTTTAAGACCTCTTATCACCTTCATAAAGTTAATAAGATCTTTGTGTGTGTGTGTGTGTGTGTGTGTGTGTGTGTGTGTGTGTGTGTGCTTCAGCTCTGTTGTAATATTCATGAGTGGCTGTAATAGGATATCTAGGCTCTTATGGTGTCATCTTTCCCTGGTTATTGCTTCTTGTGTTCTTTCACTGGTGTTTAGGCATTTATCTTGAGTTGAAGTTATGATAGGTTTAGCTACTGATTTCTGAGTTTATATTATTAATTAATTAATTAATTTTTATTGGATATTTTCTGTATTTACATTTCAAAATTATTTCCTTTCCTGAATTCCCCTCCGGAACACCCCCCCCCCGTCCCATCCCTCTTCCCTTGCTTCTATGAGTGTGCTCCCCCACCCACCCTTCCACTCCCTCCTCTTTTTTTGAATGAATGTTTATTCACTTAGTTTGTGGTTTTCTTTTCTGGTGTTCTAGACTCAAGGTCTGGTTGATTGGTAACAAAAGAGTCCTTAGGTGCAGTCAGATGTCTCTGCTGGGTTTTAGATAGCCAGTATAACCTCTGGGGTTTTTGGTTGTACCACTGGGGTTCTATGAGCTGGAGTCTCATCTCAAGTTCTGGGTACAGGCATGGCCTCTGGGGTTCTGTGTATTTGTGAGGTTTTCTGTTCAACATAGTGCTTCTGCTGGAGTTATAAGCTAGAATATGGAAGGAGTGCTTCTTGGAAAGATACGCTGACTCTGAAGAAGTATTGGATGTCTATGGGCTAGTCTTACCAGGGGCTTCAGTACCAGTGGGCTTCTGCTGGAGTTCAATAAAAATAAATCTTAAAAAAAATTTAAGTAAATTATGAGTAAGAGAAAAAGTATTAGAAGAATCTTTTTGACTCTCCATCCTGATATTTTTGCTCATAAATTTCACTTTTATATTGATAAAGCATAGAATTATAGCTAAAGCATAAAACCATAAACATGAAGCAAAAAACATTGTTGTAAAATGTATAAATCAGTTAAGTAAGTAACCTTTTTGTTTACTTGTAGTATACCTTTTTATTAATATAGAGATATTTTTAAATTCTAGTAGATTTTAAGGAATTTCTGGGGAAAGAATTTTTTGTTGTTAGAGTTCAAAAAGGATTATTTAACCCTGCCAATGAACTTTAAAATAATATTTGGAATAGTCTATTCAGTGTGTCAGAAAGCATTACTCAATCCACAGTTCTGCTTTCAGAACAACAAACAACTCCGCAGGCCAAATTGGTGACGAAGATTACATTCCAAATATATATGCACATTATATTTTAAAATAATTTTATTGCTCTCAAATTACTTGATTATGTAGTAGCCAAGGTAAGGTAATGTATATAAAATATTGCATATTGATATATTCTTTTTAAGAAATGTTTTATGACATCATTATCAGATTTTAACCAGATTTCTTTAAATTTAGATTGTAACACCACATTGAGTGATGATGAAACATAGGATTTAAAGGAATCCAGAAAAAAGTCATAGTTAGTTTTCTTATAATTGTATTTTTTAGCTATTTTTGAATTTTAGAATTCCCCAATTTCCTTTGCTATTGAACCAATCTAATATAAATCAAAGACATTTTATTGAGAAATAATGAATATGGCATTTTTGTGCAGGTACATTTGTTTCCATGGAAACATATAGCAAATATTCTTTGTGCCACTTCTTTTAACAGAATGTGTTATGAATTATTTTAAAGTTACTTTGTGTGACTTAGATATTACATTACTAATAGAAATATACTATTGGACTTCATAATAGATAACTATAGTGGGAAATAATGGAATCCTTTCTTACACACACTCTTTCAGGCTCATGAACATGCCTTTAATTTAAGTACTTTCTCTTTTTTCTTGAACTTCAGCAAGAGAAATAATTTTTAACAAGGAAATTCTACTCTGTTCCTCTGCTAACTCTTTAAGGCTGACTAAGACAAGATTCAGTAGAGTGAGAAATCACCTCCTGACTCTTGAACTTTCATAAGCTAAATAAAATTGTTTGTAGTGATCCCTTGAAAACTTTATTTGACACTCAATACTAGTTGAAGTAGAAAAATCATGGCTCAAAATTCCATAATGCTGTAAAGAAGAAATTGGGTCACATTGGCCAGGGTTAGTGAGGGCATGATTGAAAAGCTGAACAGGAGTGAGATTTGACTCTGCTGAGATCTTGGTAAGCTGTTAGGTCAAAGTTGTGCTGACAAGGAGCTATACTCTGGAGCCAGGCAGGATTCAGCAACCATGCTGTGTGTGAATGTGGACAGAGAATATTTCTCAGAGCCACTAATTGGAAAGACTGCATTTGGGCGCATATAAAAACTACAAATGTGTATGGAATTTGATAACAATTAAAAGGAATTTGGTAAATCAAATAAATTTCTTATTCATTGTAAGGCAGTAGTCATTGGAGAAATAAAATATGATCATATAAAATTTTTATTAAATACCATTTACTCATAAGTTACTCTGTGGTAAAACCATGTAAAGATTCTGAGCTTACTTCACACAAGACCATCTCTTAATTTGTAACTTTTGAACCAGTCCTGTTTGTTTGTAACTTTTTGAAATCCTTTAGTTAATGCAAGTTTTAATGGATAAAAATATATGCTATCTATTTTTAAATAGATTTATCAGTTACATAGTTATGTATAAATGTAAATATGTATAAAATACTTCATGTAATTAGATATTGACATATGTCTACCATAAGGAAACCGTAATTGCCAGACCATTCAACATGTGTTGCTTTTTTCACAATATTTCCTTAGTTCTCTTTGCAGTCAGCATCTCTAGCTTTAGTCCTAGTGAAGTGTCAACCTATTTATGTTATTTTTAGCTTCTAAGATTCTAACTTTGATCTATTTCAAGGCAATTTTTTACACAGTGTGAAGAAAGGGATATGGTTTATTTTTAAGTATCATCCAGACAATGTTTTCCAATAACTCAACTAGGTGAGTTGTGTCCGAAATTAAATTTTATATTCACGTACCAATGCCAGCTTCTATTTGCTTTCATTTACCTATATAACTATTTCATGCCAATTCCTTAGGGTTTTCATTATTGCAAATTTGATTTAAACTTGAAATAAAATAGTTTAAGTAATATAACCTTCCACCAAGTCTTTAAAAGTCATTAAGTTGTAGGATATTAAGCTATGCAAAGTTATATATTTTTCTATTTTGATACAGAATTCCATAGAATTTCAAATTTGGCAATATGCTTCATAAATCTCCTAGAGGAAAATAATCAATAAAAATTTCTCAAAGTTCTTCTGTAGAACTCTTATTTTCATCTCTGAATTTACTATAAATTTATTCTCTACAAATAAATTTTGCCATTTTCTGAACATCAGAAGGAAACCAAAGCAGCTGATTCATTTAAACTGAGAGATGGAGGGAATTTCTTTCTAATGTTAAGAACACAATCTCTCAAAGTTTATGTAATGTGATGAAAACTGTTAAGGAGAATCATTTATATATTTACCATGTTCAAGTTTAATTATCACTGTCTGAAAAAAAGGACATAAAAATAATGGCTGAAAGGACAAAATAAATATTGCAATATTTATTTCAGTACCGTCACTCTTATTTTGAGCCTCCAAGTAAACATTGCCTGAGCAGCATCTGTTCCACCATGAAGATCTAGCCTCACTGCACTGAACTTACTGTGATGCAATATGCTTCAAAGTACATGTTATGGACGACTGAAGGCATTATTTATAGATGAGCTTAGATATCTGTGAGTGTGACTCTGTACACTGACTTTAATAGCTATGTTAAGATATAATATTTGCTTCTGTACTGCCAGTTTTTTTTTTTTAAGATAGACACCTTGTTATCAAAATGACATGATGACCAAATCATGTTAGAAAAAATGTGACTAACGCATGATGAGTGGTTTGGTTCAGTTTGCAAGATTATAAAACTTAAAGTATCACATTTTCTTGGCTCAAGTGGTGGTCCACATGTAGAGGAATGCAAATCAATCCATTCTTATCTCCTTCTACAAAGCTCAAGTCCAAGTGGATCAAGGACCTCCACATAAAACCAGATAAACTGAAATTAACAGAAGGGAAAGTGGGGAAGAGCCTTGAACACATGGACACAGGGGAAAAGTTCCTGAGTAGAACACCAATGGCTTGTACTCTAAGATCAAGAATTGACAAATGGGAATTCACAAAATTGCAAAGATTCTGTAAGTGAAAGGACACTGTCAATAGGAGAAAATGGCAACCAACAGATTGGGAAAGATCTTTACCAATCCTACATTCTATAGAAGGCTAATATCCGATCTTTGCTCTAGTGTCCAGGTAGTTGGGACAGCCAGGCTCAGAGACAGACAGGCATAATATTGCCTCAGTCTCAGGCAGCTTGTGTGTAAACTGCTCCGAGAGCTGGGCAGATCTGCAGTAACCAGCGCGCCAGCTCTGCTGTGGGACTTCTGCCTTACAGAGGGACGCCCACCCCCCCACCCCGCACTGGGCGGGAGCCTACCAGCTTCCCTTTGGCGACCTCTGTTCTGGGATCGACCACACTGAGGAGACAGGTACCCAGGTTCTCCCCAATATAACATCACTTGGGACAGGGCCTGTTGGGGCTTCCATCTGCTCCCAAGAACTGGACAGCACTGTGGTCGTCTGGGCGCCAGCTCTGCTGTGGGCCATCCCCCCTGCAGGGTGACCTGCGCTGCCGAGAGAGTGCAGAGTGCACTCCACCATCTTTGCTCCAGTGGCCTGGAAGTTGGGACCGCCATGCTCGGAGACAGACAGGCATAATATTGCTTGGGTCTCGGGCGGATTGTGTGTAACCTGCTCCAAGAGCTGGGCAGGTCTGCAGTAATTGACTCACGCCAGCCCTGCTGTGGGACTTCTGCCCTGCAGAGGGACGCCCCTCGCCCACCCCACCCCCCGGAGAGATCACACACCCCTTCACAGGGAGGGAGCCTACCAGCCTCCCTTTGGTGACTCTGCTACAGGAATCCACTATGCTGAGCCTTTGGATGTGCAGGGACTCCCCAATATAACATCTCTTGGGGCACGGTACATCAGGGCTCCAAAGTCACTCAGGAGCAGCGCAGGCCCCAGAAATCGGTGCCAGGGGAATCCTGGTAATCCAGGGGGGGCAGAAATAGCTTTGCAGTCTCACAGGAGGTCCAACCAACAGCCAGTGACAGCAGAACCAACTAACACCAGAGGTAACCAGATGGCAAAAGGCAAACGTAGGAAAGTTATTAACAGAAATCTAAGTAATATGGCACCATCCGAACCCAACTCTCCAACAGCAGCAAGTCCTGGATACCCCACCACACTCGAAAGACAAGATCTGGATTTAAAATCACTTCTCATGATGCTATTAGAGGATCACAAGAAGGACACAAATAAATCTAATAAAGAATTACAGGAGACCATGAATCAACGGTTAGAAGCCCTTACAAAGGAAACACAAAAATCGCTTAGAGAAATGCAGGAGAACATGGATCAACAGATGGAGGCCCACAAGGAGACAAAACAAAAATCACTTAAAGAAATGAATCAACGGTTAGATGCACTTTCAAAGGACTCACAAAAATTGCATAAAGAAATGCAGAAGAATATGGGTCAACAGACAGATGCCCATAGGGAGGCAACACAAAAATTGCTTAAAGAAATGAATCAACGGAGGGATGCCCATACAAAGGAAACACGAGAACTGCTTAAAGAAATGCAGGAGGCGATGGATCAACAGATGGAAGTCCATGAGGAGGAAACACAAAAATCGCTTAGAGAAATACAGGAGAACGTGGGTCAACAGGCAGAAATCCTGAAAGAGGAAATGCAAAAATACCTTAAAGAAATACGGGAAAATACAAACAAACAAGTGAAGGATCTCAGCAAATCCATCCGGGATCTAAAAAAGGAAGTAGAAACAACTAAGAAATCACAAAGGGAGACAACTTTGGAGATAGAAAACCTTGGGAAGAAATCAGGAGTCATAGATGCAAACATCAACAATAGAATACAAGAGATGGTAGAAAGAATCTCAGGTGCTGAAGATTCCATAGAAAGCATCCACTCAACAGTCAAAGAAAATGCAAAATGCAAAAAACGTGTAACCCAAAACATCCAGGAAATCCAGGACACAATGAGAAGACCAAACCTAAGGATTATAGGTATAGATGAGAGTGAAGATTTGCATTGAACTGCCCTTTTATATGTCCAAACAATTACTTTATCTTCATGGTATAGACCCATTTTTAGTCTGTTACTATAATCCCATCATTGCAACTCTACATGCATATTCGTTATTTTGGTATTAAAAAAATTCTAACCTTCCATTGTTTATGAAATACAGCTTTGTTCTTTTTTGAGAATTGGTTTGAATATTTTAATATTGTTTGTTTTTTTATTTTTCTTACATACTTATACTGTATTTAAGCATTTCTATAAACAATCCCTTTGCTAGTTAAAATCATTAGATAAATTTCTGAAAATGGGAACCTAGCCAACACTTCCATCCTAACCCACACAATATATCTTTCAGTTAACTTAGGATTTATTTAATTTTGCAATGCTTTGAAGTTTTTGGTGCATAGCAACTACACATCCATTTTACTAATTGCAAGCCTACATGTACATGAGTACATATTTATTTTAATTTATCAATTTACATTTATATGGAATTGTTCATGTTCCTCTGTGTTCATGTTCAGTTCAGATAACAATTTCTGTGATACAGTGTTTTCCTTCTAACTTGTGGTTCCTGGAAAAGAACTTTGCTCCATCAGGGACAAGAGCAGCCACTTTATGTACTGTGAAATGTTTCAATGGGACAATATTTATGTTTTTGAATGTTATTTTTTAAAGGAAATTTTAAAATGTTTAATTGATAGTCCATAGAAATAAAACTGATTTTTTTATCCACCTTGAATATTTCTTACTTGCTGTTGTGATTTACTAGAGGTAGCACAATTTCCAAAGATTTTAATACATTTTCAGAAGTAGGCCAAAATGTTTGCACAATAAGACACTGAATGTATTAATTTATAATCTACAAACATTTTCATAAGTTATTCTACTACCAATAGTATGTAATATGCCCTTGGAGAGCAACAGTAAATATGTATGTAATGTCATGATTCCAAAATTAAGGAGATTATTATTTTTTTACAATATATTTTTTCTGTGCTATTATTGTTGTTTGTTATATGGTTGAAGGAACTTTATTTTGGATGCCAGAAAGGTAAAATAAAATAAATAATTTGGAAAATTAGTGCACTTCAGAAGTTAAACTGTCTTTAAAAAAAGTAAATATTAAAAGACAGGTAAATATTTGCAAATGTATATCTAAGGGTATATTTTATTCCTCTCTATAGAGAATTCTCACAACTCAATAACAAATAACAACCAAATATAGTCTTTTAAAATATAAACGGATGAGATATACAGATTGCAGAATGTTTGAATGATGTGTTAAATAACAACAATGAATTGTAGACAAAGGAAACTAGTACATACATATGCTTGTCTTGTTCCATTTTCAGGACAATACCCATTGTAAATAATCCCTTTTTAATAGTAATAACTTAGTAGTAGTAGTAGTGGAAGTAGTAGTAGTAGTAGTAGTAGTAGTAGTAGTAGTAGTAGTAGTAGTAGTAATAGTTATTTATTATTAATTTTTCCCTTGAAGAGATGGCCAAGAACTTTGAAAGCACTAGCTACTCTTGCAGAGGAGAGTTTCCAGTACCATACGATAGCTAACAATTATCTATAATTCCAGTTCATGGAATATAACATACATTTTTCCCTATTAGGACACTGCACACATACATATAGTGCACAAACATGCATAGGAAAACACAAATTATCTGAAAATAAAAGTAAATAAAACATTTTAAATTATCTAATTTCAATATGTAACACAGTACATTTAATATTTCTGAGTCCCATATATTTTGCTTAAAGTAAGTACATATAAAAATTATATAATTAAATGCTTTTTTAAATGACTGGATAATACTCCATATATATCATATATCACATATTTCTTTATCTATTCATCCTTGGATACAAAATAGGTTATAGTATATCTTGATCATTGTAATTAAAATAAGGCTGTATTTGCAGATATCTCTATTTTCTGCTGACATTAAATTCTTTGGAGAAGGAAAAAATATTGAAATCATGTTTATCATTTCCCCTTCTATTATTAGTTAGTGGTGTGTTTGAATGTGTGTGTGTTTGTAAAAAAGTAACATTTATTCACCAGATTCAGTTGTCATCCCAGAAGTTTACTGTTGAATAAACTCACCCTTTCTAGTTCATTTTGAACTTTGCCTTCCTTGTTCAACTCAGGATTCTGGCTCAAAGTCTTCCCCAGCCTGACTGATTTGATCTGGCTTTTCTTGGATTCTGACTGAAATTCTCTGTTTGGTC
The DNA here is from genome assembly GCA_036184795.1 of Tokudaia tokunoshimensis. Lineage (NCBI taxonomy): Eukaryota > Metazoa > Chordata > Mammalia > Rodentia > Muridae > Tokudaia > Tokudaia tokunoshimensis. The sequence goes on along the minus strand of BTHU01000011.1, from coordinate 34,613,233 downwards.
TCATACTAACTCTGGCCATCTTTTCTAGTCCTCGGGATCCTTTTCATTCTCTGTCTTCTTCTGTTTTCACCTGTCTCCTACCTCTAAAACTGAACTGGTGAAATGCTCTCTCTCTTTCTCTCTGTCTCTGTCTTTCTCTCTCTCTCTGTCTCTCTGTCTCTCTGTCTCTCTCTCTCTCTCTCTCTCTCTCTCTCTCTCTCTCTCTCTCTCTCTCTCTCTCTCTCTCTCTGTCTCTCTCTCTCCCCCCCTCTCTCTCTCTCCCATCCGTATGTGTGTGCATGTGTGTTTGTGTAAGTGTATGTCTGTGTGTAACTTTCACCCTAATTTCTGCAGTTACTGCTTTAAAATATATTCTCATCATCAGTGCAATGGTCCCCTGTCCATTGTATTGTTGTAGTGCTTACTGTTTGCTTTCTTGACAGTAACCATCTAGTTACAATGAGACAGAATGTCTGTAGTTTGATTTATATTTCATATATGGCTATGGAATTTGCACAGTTTTTTCATGTATATATTGATCATTTGTATTTTTGAAAATTGTTTGTTCCAGTCATTATAATCACTTAGAAATTATGAATAAGAGTTTTGTTACAAGTACCTGGGGCAATATGAGAAAAATGGGGGAAAATAGGGGAAATGGGGGAAAATGGGGAAAGGTAAACCAGTCCTCCTAAATTATGATATATCTAGAATTTCTAGTGTATCATACAATTAACAATAAGATATAATGAAATGTATTATATGTTTCCAAATACTATAAGAGACTTTAATGCTACATTATAAAGAAATACCTATTGAGTTTTGGGACGTGGCTTAACGGTAACGCATTTTAAAGGTCTATTGGGTATGATCCCCATGACTGAAAATGGTAAGCCTTTAAGATATATCCACTCTGTTGAATATTTTGTAACCCATGAATGAATTGAAACAATTCACAATACCCAATAAACTTCTAAGAAGTTTATATAACTGTGAAAATTTCAAACAATTGAGTATATGTGAATAAAACACTGCATGAATAAATCAGTAACTGTTAAGTACTAATAGCAGTATTAAATATACAACAACAACTGTAGTTAAACTTGCTGATTAACAGCAGGTCTGGTGCATTAGTTATGATTGTCTAAAATGCTATGATCACATTATAAAATTGCTTACTGCTTCTAATGTATTTCTCAATTCATATAACTATTCACTCATATATATATATATATATAGTCACATATTCATATACACTCATATATAGAGACATGTGTGTACATGCCTGCATATGTGTATGTGTGTGTATATGTGTGTGTGTGTTTGTATTGCATAAAAACTTATTTATTTGGGAATACTTCAAATTTCTTCTATCATGTTAAGAATTATCTGCCAGTTGACATTATATGTGGTATTAGCCCAGATTCAGAAAGACAAATGTCACATGTTCTGTCTCATCTGCAGTTCCTTTCTTCAAATATTCATATGTGAGTACATAGCCTAAAGTAACCACGGATATCAGGGAAGTAAAACATATGGTTTTAATAAGGCCATGGGTGTGGGGAGATGGACACAGAGTGGAATGGTAGGATATCAGTGACATGAAGTGAGACTGGCAAGGGGGCTTTAACTTGGAAATGCAATGGCAGACAAAACAGAAGGAAAAGTAGAAATAAAGTGCACCACTGATGTTCGAAAAAGACTTAAGGAAACATTTTTCATTTACCTAACAATACATGTTTAAATATAAATGTTAATATATTCAAATGTTAAATATATAAATATAAATGTTTATATTTATATTTTATATTAAGTTATATCACTTCACCTCAAAGTGTTAATCTATGAAAGACAAAAGATATGGACTATCTAATGGAAGTCATTGAAATATCTTTGGTCAGAAAAAAACCTGCAGAATACACACACACACACACACACACACACACACACACACACACATTTTATTAAGAGTACACCCTTATGCTGAAGACATCATGTACTTGGGACACATGAATTTGATATGATTTGAAAACTTTTCTTGAACATTAGGTTTCATAGTAACAGAGAGTGCAATTGAAGCTGCCAGAATGAAAGAAAATAAATAACTTTTGGCAACTACTATATTTAAACATAACCATGACCAGCATTGCAAAGATATCTCTAAAAAAGAAACAGTGCCACAAATATCTTGGTAGATACCAGCAGCTGTCTGATTGAACTTAAGTCCCTTGCAACAGGAAAGGGACCATGCTAGTTACTGTGTAACTAGCCAACTACCTGATCCTAAGAGCTATGGATCTAAGAGATACCCTATTACCACTAGTTTACTGTACCTCCACAATTCCTAACTATGTTATAAATACTATGATAACACAGATAAATTTGTATCTTACTTTTTTCCCAAAAAAAAAAAATTTCTCTTCACTGTAGACAGTGATCATCACAGAAAAGCACAACTGTTCAAAATTCCCAAAATGGTTGTCCAGCTCCAGGGTAAGTATCTGCAGGAGAGCTCCTGTCTTAGGGAACATCAGAAAAAGAGATGGAAAAAGATTTTATGAGTCTAAGGAGAGAAAAGTATGTTGCTATATTAGATTCTATCTTCTAGAAATGACAGCTTTGCTACTGCAACAATGTTGCTGGCAAAAAAAAAAAAAGACCCAAACAATGATCATACAATAAATATTAATAGATATGCCTTAATGACACTTTAAAGTAGAAAGGTAAGATCTCAAAGAGACTTACCCCTAGACAAAGAATTTCAGTCAACTAATGCTGTTTGAGAGAAAGTTAAACTTCCTCTAGGATGAGTTATTTAATTGGTTATCCAATAATGATTGTGTTCATATATTTTTGTGTCTATATGTGTGTATAGCTAATAATAATCAAATGAATTTGACAGGACATAAGGGGATTGTGAAATATGTTGGGAGCAGAAGACATGAGAGGGATTGGAGGGAGAAAATAAAAGGTGGAAATGATTTTTTTATTACTTATTTAATTAAAATAAATATATTAAGAGATGATAACTGCTGGAGGGATCACCTTCCCATATGTTTAACTTTTTAAGTAATTTTTTTTAATATTCTAGATACCAGATCAAGTAAGTTTCACAATATAAGTCCTAATGTGACAAGACTGTGCAAAAGGTTTTCTCCATCTTGGATTCTTGCAAAGACCATTTCTGGTTTGACAGGAATTTGATGTCCTTGATGGATAATCCTGTGGGAAATTATCTAACACAATTGTAAGAACCCAAGATCAGAATTCTCTAACTAACTTATTGTCTTAGTCAGGGTTTCTATTCCTGCACAAAATGTCATGACCAAAATGCAAGTTGTGGAGGAAAGGGTTGGTTTAGCTTACACTTCCAAATTGCCATTCATCACCAAACAAGGTCAGGCCTGCAACTCAAGCAGGTCAGTATACAGGAGATGATGCCTAGGCCATGGAGGAATGTTTCTTATTAGCTTGCTTCCTCTGGCTTACTCAGCTTGCTTTCTTATAGAACCCAAGATTACCAGCCCAGGAATGGCACCACCCACAATGGGGCCTTCCCCCTTGATTACTAATTAAGAAAAGTCCTTACAGCTGTATCTCATGGAGGCATTTCCTCAACTGAAGCTCCTTTCTCTGTGATAACCCCAGCTTGGGCCAAGTTGACACACAAAACCAGCCAGTACAATTAGCTTCTCTTAAAGGGTTTTACCTTCAAACACCACTTGCTTTAAATACTGTACAGTATACTTGCTTCATGAATACTGAGTGTAGTCCCAGCCATTGGAGTCAAGATTTGTAGTTGGCTTATAAACTGTATTTGAGTAATCATGTCTAATAGGTTCCTCATGACACTAATACTCTGAATATGATGGAGAACAAATTAGGGAATACACTTGAATTCACTGGCACAGGAAAGAACTTTCTGAACTTTCCCACTATCATAGAGATTAAGATGAACTATTACTAAATGGGATATCACAGGTTAAAGATTTTCTGTACAGCAAAGAATACCATCACTTGCATGAAGTCCACACCATGAGAAAATGTCTTTTGTAACTATACATCTGACACAGGAGTGGTATCTAGAATACAAAAATAACTCAAAAAGTTAAACATCAAGGAAAAAGTAACTAAAACAGGACATAGATAGAACAAAATATTAAAAATTCATTTGAAATACAAATGATTGTGAAAATTTTTTAGAATGTTCAGCTTCTTTAGCCATCAGGGAAATTCAAACTAAAGTTATTTTAAGATTTTTATCTTACTACAGTCAAAGTGATTGAAGTTGCTAAAACAACTAATAGCGAACACAAGTGAGAATAAAAGGAAAGAAAAATAACATTACACTACAGTCCACAACCTCTTTCATTCTTTTGGTACACATAGCACAGACCTGCCAGTCAATACACTAGGACAAAGTTTTAGTTGTTAGATGAAGTGCTTTAGGGTGGGTAAGTTTCAAAACATATTGTTTATTTTTGACAAAATAGCATCACTGCGTAGAGAGATATGGCCTGCGTCATGTAATTATTAAAAACAAATCTATGCTATTGCCTGCTTGGCACTGGCCAGTGGCCTCTATCTGTTCCCAACCCATTACTTAGCTCTAGACTGCATATTTCCCTTTTGAAGGCCCCTCCCACCAACACTGACTCTGCCTCTTTAGAGCTCAGAAATGGCAGCTGTGGGTGTGCTCTGCTCACTATCTTTCTTTCCCCTGGAGCTCAATACTTGCCCAATCTTCCCCTACCTGGCAGAACTCTGCCTCAGCTATGTTCTTTCCCTCTGGCCCACCGGGAATGGTCATAGAATGGAAAACTCCAGATAATCTGAGTTTAGAATTAACAGATAATGTAATTGCTGGGCGCATAATCTATCATCCTAAATTTATCAACTATTCTATGTGAGAAATCTTCCCGTGGGGGATCCTAGTGGATTCAGCCACCTGATCTAACAGTCCTCAGCCTATATTTTGTCTGTTTCACTCCCATTGTCTTCCAAAAGGAAGTGCCCTCCTCCCACCTTCCCTCATCATCTCTAGGACCTGGAAGATCTCTGTCCTCCTAGCCCAGTGATTGCCTTCTTGTCCTCTTTATCATTCAATAAATTAGGGGAGAATTTTGCTACATGGCTTTAAAAATCTGTAGCTGATAAGAGAAATTCTCATAAACTATTATGTACAAACATGACATCCGTACAAAGAAGGCCTTAATTGAATTGAATTTTAAAATCAGTAGTCTTCACTATATTACTTGAAAAATTTATCAGAAGTTACTATTTAAAATGAGTAATTAACTATCTGTCATTTCTTTAAAAAAATTCCAAATTGAACCCATATTTAGGAGAATAGTTTGACTGGAATTCATAAGTAAAACAAGAAGTTATGAACGAATAATGAAACAGATGATATGATAATTTATATGAAATATTTTTGTTTTAAAAATTCCTTAAAATATTTACATAATACTTTAGTTGTAAGTGAATCACTTTTAAAATAAAAGTCACATGGCAAGGTATGGATCTGTAAATTGGATATACAAAATTGAAGACTTACACCGTGCGAGAAACAACTTGAGCTTGTGTGTAACCTGCTCCCAGGTGCTGGGCTGATCTGCAGTAACCAGCGCGCCAGCTCTGCGGTGGGACCTTCTGCCTGGTGGAGGGACCCCGCGCTGGGAGGGAGCCTGCCAGCTTTCCTTCCGCGACCTCTGTTCCCACGGACTGCGCTGGAGAGACCGGTACCCAGGCTCTCCTCCCAATATAACATCACTTGGGACACGGCCTGTTGGGGCTTCCGTCTGTGCCCGAGGGCGGGTTGGCGCTGTGGTCGTCTGGGTGCCAGATCGGCGGGCCATCGTGACCACAGGGTGAGCAGCGCCACAGAGAGTGCCCTCCGCCATCTTTGCTCCAGTGACCAGGTAGTTGGGACCGCCAGGCTCAGAGACAGACAGGCATAATATCGCTTCGGTTTCAGGCAGCTTGTGTGTAACCTGCTCCCAGGTGCTGGGCTGATCTGCAGTAACCAGCGCGCCAGCTCTGCGGTGGGACCTTCTGCCTGGTGGAGGGACCCCGCGCTGGGAGGGAGCCTGCCAGCTTTCCTTCCGCCGACCTCTGTTCCCACGGACTGCGCTGGAGAGACCGGTACCCAGGCTCTCCTCCCAATATAACATCACTTGGGACACGGCCTGTTGGGGCTTCCGTCTGTGCCCGAGGGCGGGTTGGCGCTGTGGTCCTCTGGGTGCCAGACCGGCGGGCCATCGTGACCACAGGGGGAGCGGCGCCACGGAGAGTGCCCTCCGCCATCTTTGCTCCAGTGACCAGGTAGTTGGGACCGCCAGGCTCAGAGACAGACAGGCATAATATCGCTTCGGGTTCAGGCAGCTTGTGTGTAACCTGCTCCCAGGTGCTGGGCTGATCTGCAGTGACCAGCGCGCCAGATCTGCTGTGGGACTTCTGCCTGGCAGAGGGACGCCCCCTCCCCCCCCCAGGAGAGATCACACACCCCTGCACAGGGCAGGAGCCTGCCAGCCTCCCTTTGGCGACCTCTGCTCCAGGAATCCACTAGGCTGAGCCTTTAGATGTGCAAGGCCTCCCCAATATAAGATCACTTGGGGCAAAGCACATTAGGGCTCCAAAGTCACTCAGGAGCAGGCAGGCCCCAGAAATCGGTGCCAGGGGAATCCTGGTAATCCAGGGGGGGCAGAAATAGCTTTGCAGGCTCACAGGAGGTCCAACCAACACCCAGTGGCAGCAGGACCAACTAACACCAGAGGTATCCAGATGGCAAAAGGCAAACGTAGGAATGTTACTAACAGTAATCAAAGTAATGTGGGACCATCCGAACCCAACTCTCCAACAGCAGCAAGTCCTGGATACCCCACCACACCCGAAAGACAAGATCTGGATTTAAAATCACTTCTCATGATGCTATTAGAGGATCACAAGAAGGACACAAATAAATCTCATAAAGAGTTACAGGAGACCATGAATCAACGGTTAGAAGCCCTTACAAAGGAAACACAAAAATCGCTTAGAGAAATGCGGGAGAACATGGATCAAAAGATGGAGGCGCACAAGGAGACAACACAAAAATCGCTTAACGAGATGAATCAACGGGTAGATGCACTCACAAAGGAATCACGAAATTTGCATAAAGAAATGCAGAAGAATATGGGTCAACAGACGGATGCCCATAAGGAGGCAACACAAAAATTGCTTAAAGAAATGAATCAACGGTTAGATGCCCTTACAAAGGAAACACGAGAACTGCTTAAAGAAATGCAGGAGACGATGGATCAACAGATGGAATCCCATGAGGAGGAAACACAAAAATCGCTCAGAGAAATGCAGGAGAACGTGGGTCATCAGGAAGAAATCCTGAAAGAGGTAATGCAAAAATACCTTAAAGAAATACAGGAAAATACAAACAAACAAGTGAAGGATCTCAGCAAATCCATCCAGGAACTAAAAAAGGAAGTAGAAACAACTAAGAAATCACAAAGGGAGACAACTTTGGAAATAGAAAACCTTGGGAAGAAATCAGGAGTCATAGATGCAAACATCAACAATAGAATACAAGAGATGGAAGAAAGAATCTCAGGTGCTGAAGATTCCATAGAAAGCATCGACTCAACAGTTAAAGAAAATGCAAAATGCAAAAAACGCGTAACCCAAAACATCCAGGAAATCCAGGACACAATGAGAAGACCAAACCTAAGGATTATAGGTATAGATGAGAGTGAAGATTTGCAACTTAAAGGGCCAGTAAACATCTTCAACAAAATTATGGAGGAAAACTTCCCTAACTTAAAGAGAGAGATCCCGATGAACGTACAAGAAGCCTACAGAACTCCAAACAGACTGGACCAGAACAGAAATACCTCCTGTCACATAATAATCAAAACACCGAATGTTCTAAACAAAGAAAGAATACTAAATGCAGTAAGAGAAAAGGGCCAAGTAACATACAAAGGAAGACCTATCCGAATCACATCAGACTTCTCACCAGAGACTATGAAAGCCAGAAGATCCTGGGCAGATCTCATGCAGACACTAAGACAGCACAAATGCCAGCCTAGACTACTATACCCAGCAAAACTCTCAATCACCATAGATGGAGAGACCAAGATATTCCATGATAAAACCAAATTTTCACAATATCTTTCCACAAATCCAGCCCTGCAACGGATAATAGGTGGAAACCTCCAATACAGGGAGAGAAACAACACCCTGGAAAAAATGAGATAATAACCTTCTTGAATCAAACCCAAAAGTAGATAACCACTCAAACATAAAGATAGCGTCAAGAATGGCAGATGGCAATAATCACTATGCCTTAATCTCTCTTAATATCAATGGTCTCAATTCCCCAATTAAAAGACATAGACTAGCAGACTGGATACGTAAACAGGACCCAGCATTTTGCTGCATGCAGGAAACGCACCTCAGTGTCAAAGACAAACACTACCTCAGAGTAAAAGGCTGGAAAACAATTTTACAAGCAAATGGCCCCAAGAAACGAGGTGGAGTAGCCATCCTAATATCGGATAAAATTGATTTTCAACCTAAAGTCATCAAAAAAGACACAGAAGGACACTACATAATGATCAAGGGAAAAATCCACCATCAAGAACTCTCAATCCTGAATATCTATGCTCCAAATGCAAGGGCACCCTCATTCGTAAAAGAAACTTTACTAAAACTCAAAGCACACATCGCACCGCACACAATAATAGTGGGTGACTTCAACACCCCGCTCTCTGAAATGGATCGTTCAGGAAAGCAGAAACTAAACAGGGACACAGTGAATCTAATTGAAGCCTTGGACCAAATGGAACTAACTGATATATATAGAACATTTCATCCTAGAGCTAAAGAATACACCTTCTTCTCAGCTCCTCATGGTACCTTCTCCAAAATTGACCATATAATTGGTCACAAATCAGACCTCAACAGATACAAGAAGATAGAAATAATCCCATGCCTCCTATCAGATCACTATGGAATAAGGGTGGTCTTCAATGGCAACAAAAACAAAAGAAAACCCACGTACACATGGAGGCTGAACAATGCTCTACTCAATGATAACTTGGTCAAGGTGGAAATAAAGAAAGAAATCAAAGACTTTTTGAAAGTTAACGAAAATGAAGGCACAACATACCCTAACTTATGGGACACAATGAAAGCAGTGCTAAGAGGAAAATTCATAGCCCTGAGTGCCGCCAAAAAGAAACGGGAGACAGCATACACTAACAGCTTAATGGCACACCTGAAAGCCCTGGAACAAAAAGAAGCAAATACACCAAAGAGGAGTAGAAGGCAGGAAATCATCAAACTCAGGGCTGAAATCAATCAAGTAGAAACAAATAAAACCATACAAAGAATCAACAAAACGAGGAGTTGGTTCTTTGAGAAAATCAACAAGATAGATAAGCCCTTAGCCAGACTAACCAGAGGGCACAGAGATAGTATCCAAATTAATAAAATCAGAAACGAAAAGGGAGAGATAACAACAGAAACTGAGGAAATTCAAAAAATCATCAGATCCTACTACAAAAACCTGTATTCAACACAACTAGAAAATCTTAAGGAAATGGACAATTTCCTTGACAAATACCAAGTACCAAAATTAAATCAGGATCAAATAGACCATCTAAACCGTCCTATAACCCCTGAAGAAATAGAAGTTGTCATTGGAAGTCTTCCAACCAAAAAAAGCACAGGTCCAGATGGTTTTAGTGCAGAATTCTATCAGACCTTCAAAGAAGACCTAACACCAATACTCTTCAAACTGTTCCACAAAATAGAAACAGAAGGAACACTACCCAACTCGTTCTATGAAGCCACAATTACACTAATACCAAAAGCACACAAAGATCCGACAAAGAAAGAGAATCTCAGGCCAATCTCTCTTATGAATATCGATGCAAAAATACTCAATAAAATTCTTGCCAACCAAATCCAAGAACACATCAAAACGATCATTCACCACGATCAAGTAGGCTTCATCCCAGCGATGCAGGGATGGTTCAATATAAGGAAATCCATCAATGTAATCCACTACATAAACAATCTCAAAGAAAAAAACCACATGGTCATCTCATTAGATGCTGAGAAAGCATTTGACAAAATTCAGCATCCTTTCATGCTAAAGGTCTTGGAAAGATCAGGAATTCAAGGCCCATATCTAAACATAGTAAAAGCAATTTACAGCAAACCAGTAGCCAGCATCAATCTAAACGGAGAGAAACTTGAAGCAATCCCACTAAAATCAGGGACTAGACAAGGCTGCCCTCTCTCTCCATATCTTTTCAATATAGTACTTGAAGTTCTAGCTAGAGCAATTAGACAAGAAAAAGAGGTCAAAGGGATACAAATTGGAAAGGAAGAAGTCAAACTATCACTATTTGCAGAAGATATGATAGTATACATAAGCGACCCAAAGAACTCCACCAGAGAACTCCTACAGCTGATAAACGACTTCAGCAAAGTGGCCGGATATAAAATCAACTCAAGCAAGTCAGAAGCCTTCCTATACTCAAAGGATAAGCAGGCTGAGAAAGAAGTAAGAGAAATAATACCCTTTACGATAGCCACAAACCATATTAAGTATCTTGGCGTGACGCTAACCAAACAAGTGAAAGATCTGTATGACAAGAACTTCAAGTCTCTGAAGAAAGAAATTGAAGAAGACCTCAGAAGATGGAAAAATCTGCCATGCTCATGGATTGGCAGGATTAATATAGTAAAAATGAGCATCTTACCAAAAGTAATACACAGATTCAATGCAATCCCCATCAAAATCCCAACTCAATTCTTCATAGAGTTAGAAAGAGCAATTCAAAAATTCATCTGGAATAACAGAAAACCCAGAATAGCTAAAACTATTCTCAAGAGTAAAAGAACCTCTGGGGGAATCAGTATCCCGGACCTCAAGCTGTACTACAGAGCAATAGTGTTAAAAACTGCATGGTAGGAGGGAGCCTGCCAGCTTCCCTTCCGCGACCTCTGTTCCCGCGGACTGCGCTGGAGAGACCGGTACCCAGGCTCTCCCCCCGATATAACATCACTTGGGACACGGCCGGTTGGGGCTTCCGTCTGTGCCCGAGGGCGGGTCGGCGCTGTGGTCGTCTGGGTGCCAGATCGGCGGGCCATCGTGACCACAGGGTGTGCGGCGCCACGGAGACTGCCCTCCGCCATCTTTGCTCCAGTGACCAGGTAGTTGGGACCGCCAGGCTCAGAGACAGACAGGCATAATATCGCTTCGGTTTCAGGCAGCTTGTGTGTAACCTGCTCCCAGGTGCTGGGCTGATCTGCAGTAACCAGCGCGCCAGTGCCGCGGTGGGACCTTCTGCCTGGTGGAGGGACCCCGCGCAGGGAGGGAGCCTGCCAGCTTCCCTTCCGCGACCTCTGTTCCCGCGGACTGCGCTGGAGAGACCGGTACCCAGGCTCTCCCCCCCGATATAACATCACTTGGGACACGGCCTGTTGGGGCTTCCTTCTGTGCCCGAGGGCGGGTTGGCGCTGTGGTCGTCTGGGTGCCAGATCGGCGGGCCATCGTGACCACAGGGTGAGCAGCGCCACGGAGAGTGCCCTCCGCCATCTTTGCTCCAGTGACCAGGTAGTTGGGACCACCAGGCTCAGAGACAGACAGGCATAATATCGCTTCGGGTTCAGGCAGCTTGTGTGTAACCTGCTCCCAGGTGCTGGGCTGATCTGCAGTGACCAGCGCGCCAGATCTGCTGTGGGACTTCTGCCTGGCAGAGGGACGCCCCCTCCCCCCCCCCAGGAGAGATCACACACCCCTGCACAGGGCAGGAGCCTGCCAGCCTCCCTTTGGCGACCTCTGCTCCAGGAATCCACTAGGCTGAGCCTTTAGATGTGCAAGGCCTCCCCAATATAAGATCACTTGGGGCAAAGCACATTAGGGCTCCAAAGTCACTCAGGAGCAGGCAGGCCCCAGAAATCGGTGCCAGGGGAATCCTGGTAATCCAGGGGGGGCAGAAATAGCTTTGCAGGCTCACAGGAGGTCCAACCAACAGCCAGTGGCAGCAGGACCAACTAACACCAGAGGTATCCAGATGGCAAAAGGCAAACGTAGGAATGTTACTAACAGTAATCAAAGTAATGTGGGACCATCCGAACCCAACTCTCCAACAGCAGCAAGTCCTGGATACCCCACCACACCCGAAAGACAAGATCTGGATTTAAAATCACTTCTCATGATGCTATTAGAGGATCACAAGAAGGACACAAATAAATCTCATAAAGAGTTACAGGAGACCATGAATCAACGGTTAGAAGCCCTTACAAAGGAAACACAAAAATCGCTTAGAGAAATGCGGGAGAACATGGATCAAAAGATGGAGGCGCACAAGGAGACAACACAAAAATCGCTTAACGAGATGAATCAACGGGTAGATGCACTCACAAAGGAATCACAAAATTTGCATAAAGAAATGCAGAAGAATATGGGTCAACAGACGGATGCCCATAAGGAGGCAACACAAAAATTGCTTAAAGAAATGAATCAACGGTTAGATGCCCTTACAAAGGAAACACGAGAACTGCTTAAAGAAATGCAGGAGACGATGGATCAACAGATGGAATCCCATGAGGAGGAAACACAAAAATCGCTCAGAGAAATGCAGGAGAACGTGGGTCATCAGGAAGAAATCCTGAAAGAGGTAATGCAAAAATACCTTAAAGAAACACAGGAAAATACAAACAAACAAGTGAAGGATCTCAGCAAATCCATCCAGGAACTAAAAAAGGAAGTAGAAACAACTAAGAAATCACAAAGGGAGACAACTTTGGAGATAGAAAACCTTGGGAAGAAATCAGGAGTCATAGATGCAAACATCAACAATAGAATACAAGAGATGGAAGAAAGAATCTCAGGTGCTGAAGATTCCATAGAAAGCATCGACTCAACAGTCAAAGAAAATGCAAAATGCAAAAAACGCGTAACCCAAAACATCCAGGAAATCCAGGACACAATGAGAAGACCAAACCTAAGGATTATAGGTATAGATGAGAGTGAAGATTTGCAACTTAAAGGGCCAGTAAACATCTTCAACAAAATTATGGAGGAAAACTTCCCTAACTTAAAGAGAGAGATGCCGATGAACATACAAGAAGCCTACAGAACTCCAAACAGACTCGACCAGAACAGAAATACCTCCCGTCACATAATAATCAAAACACCGAATGTTCTAAACAAAGAAAGAATACTAAATGCAGTAAGAGAAAAGGGCCAAGTAACATACAAAGGAAGACCTATCCGAATCACATCAGACTTCTCACCAGAGACTATGAAAGCCAGAAGATCCTGGGCAGATCTCATGCAGACACTAAGACAGCACAAATGCCAGCCTAGACTACTATACCCAGCAAAACTCTCAATCACCATAGATGGAGAGACCAAGATATTCCATGATAAAACCAAATTTTCACAATATCTTTCCACAAATCCAGCCCTGCAACGGATAATAGGTGGAAACCTCCAATACAGGGAGAGAAACAACACCCTGGAAAAAATGAGATAATAACCTTCTTGAATCAAACCCAAAAGTAGATAACCACTCAAACATAAAGATAGCGTCAAGAATGGCAGATGGCAATAATCACTATGCCTTAATCTCTCTTAATATCAATGGTCTCAATTCCCCAATTAAAAGACATAGACTAGCAGACTGGATACGTAAACAGGACCCAGCATTTTGCTGCATGCAGGAAACGCACCTCAGTGTCAAAGACAAACACTACCTCAGAGTAAAAGGCTGGAAAACAATTTTACAAGCAAATGGCCCCAAGAAACGAGGTGGAGTAGCCATCCTAATATCGGATAAAATTGATTTTCAACCCAAAGTCATCAAAAAAGACACAGAAGGACACTACATACTGATCAAGGGAAAAATCCACCATCAAGAACTCTCAATCCTGAATATCTATGCTCCAAATGCAAGGGCACCCTCATTCGTAAAAGAAACTTTACTAAAACTCAAAGCACACATCGCACCGCACACAATAATAGTGGGTGACTTCAACACCCCGCTCTCTGAAATGGATCGTTCAGGAAAGCAGAAACTAAACAGGGACACAGTGAATCTAATTGAAGCCTTGGACCAAATGGAACTAACTGATATATATAGAACATTTCATCCTAGAGCTAAAGAATACACCTTCTTCTCAGCTCCTCATGGTACCTTCTCCAAAATTGACCATATAATTGGTCACAAATCAGACCTCAACAGATACAAGAAGATAGAAATAATCCCATGCCTCTTATCAGATCACTATGGAATAAGGGTGGTCTTCAATGGCAACAAAAACAAAAGAAAACCCACGTACACATGGAGGCTGAACAATGCTCTACTCAATGATAACTTGGTCAAGGTGGAAATAAAGAAAGAAATCAAAGACTTTTTGAAAGTTAATGAAAATGAAGGCACAACATACCCTAACTTATGGGACACAATGAAAGCAGTGCTAAGAGGAAAATTCATAGCCCTGAGTGCCGCCAAAAAGAAACGGGAGACAGCATACACTAACAGCTTAATGGCACACCTGAAAGCCCTGGAACAAAAAGAAGCAAATACACCAAAGAGGAGTAGAAGGCAGGAAATCATCAAACTCAGGGCTGAAATCAATCAAGTAGAAACAAATAAAACCATACAAAGAATCAACAAAACGAGGAGTTGGTTCTTTGAGAAAATCAACAAGATAGATAAGCCCTTAGCCAGACTAACCAGAGGGCACAGAGATAGTATCCAAATTAATAAAATCAGAAACGAAAAGGGAGAGATAACAACAGAAACTGAGGAAATTCAAAAAATCATCAGATCCTACTACAAAAACCTGTATTCAACACAACTAGAAAATCTTGAGGAAATGGACAATTTCCTTGACAGATACCAAGTACCAAAATTAAATCAGGATCAAATAGACCATCTAAACCGTCCTATAACCCCTGAAGAAATAGAAGTTGTCATTGGAAGTCTTCCAACCAAAAAAAGCACAGGTCCAGATGGTTTTAGTGCAGAATTCTATCAGACCTTCAAAGAAGACCTAACACCAATACTCTTCAAACTGTTCCACAAAATAGAAACAGAAGGAACACTACCCAACTCGTTCTATGAAGCCACAATTACACTAATACCAAAAGCACACAAAGATCCGACAAAGAAAGAGAATCTCAGGCCAATCTCTCTTATGAATATCGATGCAAAAATACTCAATAAAATTCTTGCCAACCGAATCCAAGAACACATCAAAACGATCATTCACCACGATCAAGTAGGCTTCATCCCAGGGATGCAGGGATGGTTCAATATAAGGAAATCCATCAATGTAATCCACTACATAAACAATCTCAAAGAAAAAAACCACATGGTCATCTCATTAGATGCTGAGAAAGCATTTGACAAAATTCAGCATCCTTTCATGCTAAAGGTCTTGGAAAGATCAGGAATTCAAGGCCCATATCTAAACATAGTAAAAGCAATTTACAGCAAACCAGTAGCCAGCATCAATCTAAACGGAGAGAAACTTGAAGCAATCCCACTAAAATCAGGGACTAGACAAGGCTGCCCTCTCTCTCCATATCTTTTCAATATAGTACTTGAAGTTCTAGCTAGAGCAATTAGACAAGAAAAAGAGGTCAAAGGGATACAAATTGGAAAGGAAGAAGTCAAACTATCACTATTTGCAGACGATATGATAGTATACATAAGCGACCCAAAGAACTCCACCAGAGAACTCCTACAGCTGATAAACGACTTCAGCAAAGTGGCCGGATATAAAATCAACTCAAGCAAGTCAGAAGCCTTCCTATACTCAAAGGATAAGCAGGCTGAGAAAGAAGTAAGAGAAATAATACCCTTTACGATAGCCACAAACCATATTAAGTATCTTGGCGTGACGCTAACCAAACAAGTGAAAGATCTGTATGACAAGAACTTCAAGTCTCTGAAGAAAGAAATTGAAGAAGACCTCGGAAGATGGAAAAATCTGCCATGCTCATGGATTGGCAGGATTAATATAGTAAAAATGAGCATCTTACCAAAAGTAATACACAGATTCAATGCAATCCCCATCAAAATCCCAACTCAATTCTTCATAGAGTTAGAAAGAGCAATTCAAAAATTCATCTGGAATAACAGAAAACCCAGAATAGCTAAAACTATTCTCAAGAGTAAAAGAACCTCTGGGGGAATCAGTATCCCGGACCTCAAGCTGTACTACAGAGCAATAGTGTTAAAAACTGCATGGTATTGGTACAGTAACAGACATGTAGATCAATGGAACAGAATTGAAGACCCAGAAATGAATCCACACTCCTATGGTCACTTGATCTTTGACAAAGGAGCTAAAACCATCCAGTGGAAAAAAGATAGCCTTTTCAACAAATGGTGCTGGCTCAGCTGGAGGTCAACATGCAGAAGAATGCAAATTGACCCATCCTTATCTCCTTGCACTAAGCTCAATTCTAAGTGGATCAAAGATCTCCACATAAAACCAGACACACTGAAACTAATAGAAGGGAAACTAGGGAAGAACCTTGAACATATGGGCACAGGGGAGAATTTCCTGAACAGAACTCCAATAGCTTATGCTCTAAGATCAAGAATAGACAAATGGGACCTCATTAAATTACAAAGTTTTTGCAAGGCAAAAGACACCGTCAAAAAGACAAAGCGGCAACCAACTAACTGGGAAATGATCTTTACCAACCTTACATCCGACAGAGGGCTAATATCCAAGATATACAAAGAACTCAAGAAGTTAAACTCCAGAGAGGCAAGTAACCCTATTAAAAAATGGGGTACAGAGCTACACAAAGAGTTCTCACCTGAAGAATATCTAATGGCTGAGAAGCACCTAAAGAGATGTTCATCATCCTTAGTCATTAGGGAAATGCAAATCAAAACAACCCTGAGATTCCATCTCACACCAGTCAGGATGGCTAAGATCAAAAACACAGGAGACAGCAGTTGTTGGCGAGGATGTGGAGAAAGAGGAACACTCCTCCACTGCTGGTGGAATTGCAGGCTGGTACAACCACTCTGGAAAGCAGTCTGGCGGCTCCTCAGAAAACTGGGCATGACACTTCCGGAGGATCCGGCTATACCACTCCTGGGCATATACCCAGAGACTTTACCTGCATGCAATAAGGACACATGCTCCACTATATTCATAGCAGCCTTATTTATAATAGCCAGAAGCTGGAAAGAACCCAGATGTCCCTCAACGGAGGAATGGATTCAGAAGATGTGGTATATTTACACAATGGAATACTACTCTGCAATTAAAAACAATGAATTCACGAAATTCCTAGGCAAATGGTCAGAACTTGAAAATATCATCCTTAGTGAGGTAACCCAATCACAAAAGATCACACATGGTATGAAGTCACTGATAAGGGGATATTGACCCAGAATCTCAGAATACCCTAGACACAATCAGCATATCAATAGATTTCTAAAAAGATGGAAGGAGAGACCCCTGGTCCTGGAAAGACTGGATGTAGGGGAACGCCAGGACAGAGTAATGAGAGGGGGTTGAACGGAGAAAAGAGGGAGGGAAGGGGGCTTATGGGACTTTCGGGGAGGGAGGAAACGGGAAAGGGGAAGTGATTTGGAATGTAAATTAAAAAAATAAAATAAAATATGATTAAAATAAAAAAAAAAAAAAAAAAAAACTGCATGGTATTGGTACAGTAACAGACATGTAGATCAATGGAACAGAATTGAAGACCCAGAAATGAATCCACACTCCTATGGTCACTTGATCTTTGACAAAGGAGCTAAAACCATCCAGTGGAAAAAAGATAGCCTTTTCAACAAATGGTGCTGGCTCAGCTGGAGGTCAACATGCAGAAGAATGCAAATTGACCCATCCTTATCTCCTTGCACTAAGCTCAATTCTAAGTGGATCAAAGATCTCCACATAAAACCAGACACACTGAAACTAATAGAAGGGAAACTAGGGAAGAACCTTGAACATATGGGCACAGGGGAGAATTTCCTGAACAGAACTCCAATAGCTTATACTCTAAGATCAAGAATAGACAAATGGGACCTCATTAAATTACAAAGTTTTTGCAAGGCAAAAGACACCGTCAAAAAGACAAAGCGGCAACCAACTAACTGGGAAATGATCTTTACCAACCTTACATCCGACAGAGGGCTAATATCCAAGATATACAAAGAACTCAAGAAGTTAAACTCCAGAGAGGCAAGTAACCCTATTAAAAAATGGGGTACAGAGCTACACAAAGAGTTCTCACCTGAAGAATATCTAATGGCTGAGAAGCACCTAAAGAGATGTTCATCATCCTTAGTCATTAGGGAAATGCAAATCAAAACAACCCTGAGATTCCATCTCACACCAGTCAGGATGGCTAAGATCAAAAACACAGGAGACAGCAGTTGTTGGCGAGGATGTGGAGAAAGAGGAACACTCCTCCACTGCTGGTGGAATTGCAGGCTGGTACAACCACTCTGGAAAGCAGTCTGGCGGCTCCTCAGAAAACTGGGCATGACACTTCCGGAGGATCCGGCTATACCACTCCTGGGCATATACCCAGAGACTTTACCTGCATGCAATAAGGACACATGCTCCACTATATTCATAGCAGCCTTATTTATAATAGCCAGAAGCTGGAAAGAACCCAGATGTCCCTCAACGGAGGAATGGATTCAGAAGATGTGGTATATTTACACAATGGAATACTACTCTGCAATTAAAAACAATGAATTCACGAAATTCCTAGGCAAATGGTCAGAACTTGAAAATATCATCCTTAGTGAGGTAACCCAATCACAAAAGATCACACATGGTATGAAGTCACTGATAAGGGGATATTGACCCAGAATCTCAGAATACCCTAGACACAATCAGCATATCAATAGATTTCTAAAAAGATGGAAGGAGAGACCCCTGGTCCTGGAAAGACTGGATGTAGGGGAACGCCAGGACAGAGTAATGAGAGGGGTTGAACAGAGAAAAGAGGGAGGGAAGGGGGCTTATGGGACTTTCGGGGAGGGAGGAAACGGGAAAGGGGAAGTGATTTGGAATGTAAATTAAAAAAATAAAATTAAATTAAATTAAAAAAAAAATAAAACAAAAAAAAAAAACAAAAAAAAAATTGAAGATTATCATGGAAAATTTTATATACTAGGCATAAAAGTATTCCTAAGTCGATTGAAAGTGGAATTTTAAACATTTTCTGATAAAGTTGAAGATTTACATGGAAAATATTTCTGATAAAATTGAAATATATAGAAAAACATGTTGGAATTGAAGATTATCATGGAAAATTATACAGATAAAATGGTAGACATAAAAATGATTCTAAATTGATTGAAAGTGGAATTATAAACATTTTCAGGTAAAATTGAAGGTTTACATGGAAAATATTTCTGATAAAATTCAAGAAATATATATAAAAACACCTTAAAATTGACTATTTCATGGAAGATTATACAAAAAAAAAAAAATTGAAGACTTACAAATATAAATAATAATTCTCTCTAATATTTTTCTAGCTGTTTCAGTGTGAGAATATAAGATTTCTCCCTCATAGAATATTATATATAATAATATAATTATATATAAGTAATTAATATATAATATTATAATATAATATACATAAATATTATATATATATAATATTTGAAGAATATTTAAATTCTTATATGATTTAGATTATATGACGTCTGGGAAAACATTAGATTAAAGTTTCCATAGTTTACACAAGGTAAGGAAGAATACAAGAAAAGTGTGACTTTACAACGTAAGTATAACTAGACCCCATGTTACCTGGTTGAAAAGTTTGAAGAGGCTTCAACATTTTCATAGAGGGTTGAGAGAGATGTATTGAGAGAAGTCAGTAGATATAATTCTTTAGAATATTTATAGTGAACATATTTTGGCAGAAAGAAGATTGCAAGCTTATTATTGTTCAAATGAAGGTTTTGAAGAGAGGTACTTTTGTGATTTTTCTTTTGTGATTTTCATAGCTAATGTAATTTTAATACATTTTAGAAGATCAGCTCTCTGTGTGATAATGCTGAAAATGGACTAAACATTCTTTGATAATAGAACCTACCATAAAACTGTGTACCTACCTGTTGTTATATTTTTGTCATGATTTAGATGAAAGAGAAAATATCAAGTATGTAGTATTTGTCAAATATGCAAGAAGAAATTTGATTGATACATCTCTAATAAACACTAATCTATGCAATTTATCAATAGCTATCTCATTTTCTCTAACAGTGAATAAGATATTTATGAAACTATATTGATAAAATTGACAAGCTATGTCATTTTCCAAGGTTACATAGTAAACATGAGCTCCAAATCTTCTGAGAAGAATGCATCTCCAAATATTCTGAATACTTATGATTTTATTGCTGTTGTAGATTATTGTGTTTTATGATGTGGTATTAGGCTATCATCAGATCATTGAAATTTTCATTCACTTCTTTGAATGATCTTTTACTGCTTCAAGCCACTCCTTCTAAAATAATAGTGAAGGAAAATAGAGGAGGCCACAGGCATTGGCCTCAAAGAAAATTTTGCCTGAATATCAAGTATATCATTCATGAATTGTGTGGAATGTTAGAGTGTAGAAGACCTAGAATCTTAATAAATGGAAAGAAATAGCATTTATGTCATGGTATTGCTTGGAGGATTAATTCTAGTATAGTGTTTCCCTTGACCACTTCACACTGAGTTTGCAGTGATTCCAAGTGACAAGAAAATAGGAAGAATTTTTAAATCATTTCTGCTACAACATCTACTGTAAGAAAGAACTATTGAATTAAAAAATATAGTGTTTATTTTGAGAAATAATGCTAGTGTTTCTTCAAAGTCATTTGTAAAAGAGAAAATCAATATTTATTACTTATATCATCCTCAAACTAAATGTTGTCTTATGTAAGCATTTCTGTAGATTAAACAAAACATCCTGGAAAAATGTAAAATAACCTAAATGCTCTATTTTTTCAATTGAATAAATGCAATGTTTTTCTCCTTGGAAGTTAAAAAAAATTAAAATTGTGTGAACATTTAAACACAGATTCATATATTATTGCTGTAGTTAAATCTCTGAAGAGTTGATTTATATAATGCTAATAACAATATTTCTTTTATCACACTTTTGTCATATTATAGGCTCTCTAAAACTGATTTGTAGTGGGTGAATTTGACTATCAAATTTAAAAATAAACATGACTACCATGTCAAATTTCCTAATAGTCATGTTTTAGATGGTATCATATATGTATAAAATAAATACTACATGTATAAAATGGAAAAAAATGCTGAGAAGACTGAATAAATTAATAAAATATTATTTCTCCCCCAAAAGTTTTAAGGTAATTAAGCTAGGAAGAATAGGTTTCCCTTAGAAATACATGCATAGGTTCATGTCTTTCTTTAGTCAGCTTGAAAACAACAGAAAATGGGTGAGATTAAGACAGTAATTCAACTGAGTGAAGGAGATAGCTTTCTTTTTTTATTAGATATATTCTTTATTTACATTTCAAATGTTGTCCCCTTTCCTGGTTCCCCCACCCATAACCCCATAACCTATCCCCCCTTCCCCTGCTCACCAATCTACCTACTCTTACTTCCCTGTCCCGGTATTCTCCTATACTGGGACATCGAGCCTTCTCAGGACAAAGGACCTCTCCTCCCTTTAATGTCCAACAAGGCCATACTCTGCTACATATGCAGCTGGAGCCAAGGGTCCCTCCATTTCTACTCTGGTTGGTGTTTTAGTCCCTGGGAGCTCTGGGGGTACTGGGTGGTTAATATTGCCGTCCATCATATGGGGCTGCAAACCCCTTCAGTTCCTTGGGTCCATTCTCTGGTGAATAAAGATGTTGAACTTTTCTTTAGGTGATTCTTTAGGTCTCCTCCATTAGGGACCCTGTGCTCAGTTCAATGTTTTGCTGAGAGCATCCCCCTCTGCATTTGTCATGTATGGTCAGAGACTCTCAGGAGCAAGATATCAGTGCAGTGACAGTCATGTTGTTCAGTGAAATAGAATTGAAGACCCAGAAATGAACCCACATACCTATGGTCTCTTGATCTTTGACAAAGGAGCTAAAACCATCTAGGGGAAAAAGGTAGCTTTTCAACAAATGGTGTTGGTTCAACTGGCAGTTAGCATGCAGAAGACTGCAAATCCATCCATTCTTATCTCCTTGTCAAAGCACTATTCCAAGTGGATCAAGGACCTCCACACAAAATCAGATACACTGAAACTTATTGAGGAGAAAGTGGGGAAGAGCCTCAAGCCCTACATCGATAGAGGACTAATATCCAATATGTAAAAAGAACACAAGATGTTAGACTCCAGAGAACTAAATCACCCTATTAAAAATGAGGTACAGAGCTAAACAAAGAATTTTCATCAGAGGAATACTGAATGACTGAGAAGCACCTAAAGAAATGTTCAACATCTATCAGATGTAGGATTGTTAAAGATCTTTTCCCAATTTGTTGGTTGCCTTATTGTCTTATTGACCTTGTCCTTTGCCTTACACAAGCTTTGTAGTTTTATGAGGTCTGATTCGTCAATTCTTGTTCTTAGAGCATAAGCCATTGGTGTTCTATTCAGGAAAATTTCCCCTGTGCTCATGTGTTCAATATTCTTCCACACTTTCTCCTCTATAAGCTTCAGTATGTCTCATTTTATGTGGAGGTCCTTGATCCACTTGGACATGAGCTTTGTGCAAGGAGAGAAGAATGGGTCAGTTTGCTAATATACAATGTATGCAAAGAACTCATGAGGTTAGACTTCAGAAAGTCAAAGAACCCTGTTAAAAAATGGGATACACAGCGAAACAGGGAATTCTCAACTGAGGAAACTCGAATAGCTCTGAAGAATCTAAAAAAATGTTCAGCATCCTTAGTTACCAGGGAAATGCAAATCAAAACAGCATTGAGATTACAGCTCACACCTGCCAGAATGGCTAAGATGAAAAACTCAGGGAACAGCAGATGCTGGAGAGGATGTGGGGAAAGAGGAACACTTCTCCATTGTTGGGGGGGGGGGATTGCAAGCTGGAAAAACCACTATGGAAATCAGTATGGCGATTCCTCAGAAAATTAGACAAAGTACTACGTGAGGACCTAGCTATACCACTCCAGGGCATATACCCAGAAGATGCTACAACATGTAACAAGGACACATGCTCTAATATGTTCATAGCAGTCTTATTTATAATAGCCAGAAGCTGGAAACAACCCAGATGTCCTTCTACAGAGGAATGGATATAGAAATTGTGGTATACATACACAATGGAGCACTATTCAGCTACTAAAACAATGAATTCATGAAATTCTTAGGCAAATGGATGGAACTTAAAAGTGTCATCCTGAGTGAGGTAACCCAATCACAAAATAACACCATGGTAATGACTCACTGATAAGTGGATGTTAGCCCAAAAGCTCAAATAAACAAGTTACAATTCACAAAACATAGGAAGCTCAAGAAGAAGGACTGAAGCATGGGTGATTTAGTTCCTCTAAGAAAGGGAACAAAATACTCACAGGAGCAATAAAGGTGACAAAGTGTGGAGCAGAGACAGAAAAAAAGGCCACGCACAGACTGACCTACCTGGGGATTCATCTTATAAACAGTCACCAAACCCTACACTACTATGGACAACAAGAAGTGCATACCAAAAGGAGCATGTCGTGGTTGTCTCCGGCGGGGTCCTGCTAGAGCCTTACACATACAGAAGCAGATGCTAGCAGTCAACCATTGGACTGGGCGTGGGGTCCCCAATGGAGGAATTGGAGGGCAGTCCAGAGGAACTACGGGGTTTACAGTCCCATGGGAAGAACAACGATGTCAGCCACCCAGATGCCCCAGGACTCCCAGGGACTAAACCATCATCCAAGGGGTATGCATGGTACCAGCAAAAAAATGTGGCAGAGGAATGCCTTGTTGGGCATGAGTGGGAGGAGTGGCCCCTGATCGAGTGAAGATTCAATAGATGCCCCACCAAAGGGAAACTGAGGAGGGTGGCTGGTGGGAGTGGGTCCAATGGAAGGGCATATACTTGGAGGCTGGGGGTGGGAGGAGGGGTTGTGAACTTTCGGGGAGCGGGGGAACTTGGAAAGGTTTTTGCATTTGAAATGTAAATGAAGATTGTATTCAATAAAAAAAAAGAAAAATAAAAAAGAAATGTTCAACATCCTTAGTCATCAGGGAAATTAAAATCAAATGCAAATCAAAACAACCCCGAGATTCTACCTCACACCAGTAAGAATGGCTAAGATCAAAAACTCAGGAGACAGCAGGTGCTGGCAAGGATGTAGAGAAAGAGGAACACTCATCCACTGCTGGTGGGATTACAAGCTGGTACAAACACTCTGGAAATCATTTTGTTGGTTTCTCAGAAAATTGGGCTATCTGAGTACCCTGCTAAACCACTCCTGGGCATATACCCAGAGAATTCTGCAACATGTAATAATGACACATGTTCCACTATGTTCATAGCAGCCTTATTTATAAGTCAGAAGCTGGAAAGAACCCAGATGTCCCTCAGTGGAGAAATTGATACAGAAAATGTGGTACATTTACAAAATGGAATCCTACTCAGCTATTAAAAACAATGAATTCATGAAATTCTTAGGCAAATGGATGGAACTAGAAAATAACACCCTGAGTGAGGTAACCAAATCACAAAAGGACAACATAATATGCACTCACTGATAAGTGGATATTAGCCCAGAAGCTTGGGATGCCCAAGATACAATTCACAGATGAAATGAATCTCAAGATGAAGGAAGACCAAAATATGGATACTCTGGTCCTCTGAAGAGGGGGAACAAAATACCCACAAAAGGAGATACAGAGACAACTTGTGGTACAGCGACTGAGGAAAAGACCAACCAGAGACTTCCCCACCTGGGGATCCATCCCATATACAGTTCCCAAATCCAGACACTATTGTGGATACCAACAAGTGCTTGCTGACTGGAGCCTGATATAGGAGATGGCTTTCTAATACTTTCTTTTTTCATTAAATTATTAACCAATATAAACGTTTCCTCCTATGTACTCTATTTACTTAGAATGTTTTTTCTGGAAATATTTTCAGATGATCACAAAACCACAATAGATGAAACCCATAATAGTTGTGACTATATTGATAACAGCTAATATTACTATGTGTGAAAATGATTCTTCAGTGTATAAGAGATAGGTTAATGATCAAAATGATGATATTAGCTAGAAACATTGTTATATACAGAAAATGGGATCTTCTATGTTTTAAAATTTTATTATTGTGAA
Source organism: Tokudaia tokunoshimensis (assembly GCA_036184795.1). Lineage (NCBI taxonomy): Eukaryota > Metazoa > Chordata > Mammalia > Rodentia > Muridae > Tokudaia > Tokudaia tokunoshimensis. The sequence continues at coordinate 34,587,927 of BTHU01000011.1, read as the reverse complement.
TGACAAATCCTGAAAAGAGGCTGTGGCCAGCTGTGAACAATAGGGTCTGGAATGTCTGAGGAGACTGATAATTTGGAATCTCAGTACTGTGTAGAAATTTGAATTTTATATGAAAAGAGGCTAATTACTTTGTCTCGGGCAAGTTTTAGTTACACACTTCTTGTTCTGCATTTGAACTAATATATCATGATAAATAAAAAATCTCTTAGAAGCTATTAACTTAGCAGAACCCTAGCTTTTGCTAAGGCAAGAGCGAAGAATGTTTCTAGATGATATTTAGGTAAACAGGAAGGCTTTCTAAATATTAATGCATCTGCCTTTCTGGTATAGCAACCAACACATTGTATTTTAAACTTTCATTGAGTAATTACTCTCTTGATTTTGTAAACCAAAAATCCCTGGGAAACCGGAACATGAAATTTGTGGTAAACTTTAATCTATGTTCCCGGGCCATGGTCATTCAAAATAGCTCCAGAATAAACTGTGTCTTATTTTCTTTAAGATGAGAATTGCTTTTTTTTAAATGTCCATACTACATATTAAAATGCATAAATATTAGTAGGGAAATTTTCTATTTTATGGCAGTCTTGATTTAGAATTACTGAATTCTCTTAGAGCACTTCAAGGTTAATCAGCAGATTTCTCTTTTCCTTACTTACTCTGACATTGTTTTTTCAATTGATTTTTTGCTACAATTAAATGTACAAATTTAGCATAATGATAAAATTGCTGTTTATTTTCCTCTTCTAGGCATGTTAATATTGTGAATTCTATTAAAATTATTGCCTACTTATTTGGGTAATTGCATGTTATTCAGATGCTTATAGATAAGAATTTCACAATAGATCTTTCTGTAACTACTGCTAATAATTCACAGCCTTAGGTAATTTCCCTATTTATTGAAACTTGCAGTTACTAGTTACTTCTGAATGGGTTTTAGTGTGAAATAAAGCCAAAGAAATGTTGACATTCTATTCTTTTTTACAATACAGTATATAGATATTACATAGGTTTGAAAGAATCAATATGAAGATTCAAAAATAATTTACAAAAAAAAAATGATGGTACATTTTACATGGAAAAAAGAAGTACTTATAAGAACCATCACTTCCACTGAGCACACCGAAGTGGTGGTTTTGAGGAAGCTGTAGTAATCTTGTTCACTGGGTACAGTTCCTTTTTTTAATCATGTCCTTAAACCTTTATTGTATTCTGCTTCTTTCCTTCAGTTCTAATGGTTCATTGATTTGGAAAGTCATAGTCGGTTTGTTCTTTTATGTTTCAGACAATATAGTTGTGTCTGATAATAAAATTAAAATGATCTTGAAGAAGCAACTAAATTTGCATATACAGCATTTTCTTTTTTGGAAAGATAGTTTGAGGCAGACATTGAATTTTAGAAAAGAAACCTGAAATGTATGTGTGAGAGAACTGGTGCTGCTGGGTCTTAGTTTAAGAAAAGGGATTTTAATTATTATTTTTTCCTGAATTACGGAGAAATGAATCTTCCCTAAATGTCTTTGTTTGGAATGCTCCTGAGTTTAAAACTTGCAGATTGTTACTTTTCATGTTCTAATGTACTTAATAATTGAACTTCTATTCACATTGTACATTTAACAATAGACAAATTATCATTTAAATTTTATTACAGCAATATGTTCTTTTCTATGTGTGCTATTTAAATTTCAAATTAAAAAATGTAGGATTTAAAATTCTGCATATGAAAACTTAGTCTCTCCCAGAGGTGAATGTCACTTTTAATATTTCCACCATGGGAAGCTATTGAAAGAGACCAAGGGATAGAAATAACAAAGCAAAAGTCATATGGATGCTCTGATATCACGAAATGCTGTATAATAATTTTCTATAGCCATTGTTAATTATTTAGGGTTACACAGCTATCCACTGTTAAAATAGGTGGAAAAAGCCAAATTGAAATCCTATCACATCAGACCCTGAAGCTCTTCACAGTAGAGTATCAATACCTCACTAGATATTTGCATAGTAACTTTTCCTTTTAGTACCCCCAGTGGATTATTTCAGAGTATTATTTCTATTCTATTATTTTTTCTGGTTAAAAAAATCATAAACTTTTGAAATGCGCTAGTTTAAAGAACACTATGCAAGCTATTAGCTTTCTCCTTCTTCTTTTCTTTTATTGGATACTTCCTTCATTTACATTTCAAATGTTGTCCCCTTTCCAGGTTTCCCCTCTTGAAACCCCTTATTCCATTTCCTCTCCCCCTGCTTCTATGCAGGTGCTCCCCCTCTCACCCACCCACTCCTGCTTCTCCTCTCTGCCCTGGCATTGCACTACACTGAGGCATCTCTTGCCTTCAAAGGACCTAAGGTCTCTCCTCCCCTTGACGCCCATCCTCTGCTACATATGCAACTAGAGCTTTTGATCTATCCATATGTACTCTTTGGTTGGTGGTTTGCTCCCTGGGTGCTGGGAGGGGGGGAGGGGAGGGGTTGGTTGATATTTTTGTTCTTCCTATGGGGTTGTAAAACCCTCAGCCCCTTCAGTCCTTTCTCTAACTCCTCCTTTGGGGACCCTGTGCTATTGGTTGGCTGCCAACATCTGCCTCTTTACTTGTCAGGCTCTGGCAGGGCCACTCAGGAGACAGCTATAATCAGGCTTCGCTCAGCAAGCACTTGTTGGCATCCACAATAGTGTCTGGGTTCTCTGACTGTTTATGGGATGTATCCTCGGGTAGGGCAGTCTCTGGATGGCCTCTTTTTCTTTGTCTCAGTATTAGCTCCCATGAGTATTTTGTTCCCCTCCTAAGAAGTACTGAAGCATTCACACTTTGGTCTTCCTTCTTCTTGAGCTTCATATCTTCTGTGAATTGTATCTTGGGTATTCTGAGTTTTTGGGCTAATATTAACTTATCAGTGAGTGCATACCATGTGCGTTCTTTTGTGATTGGGCTAACTCACTCAGGATGATATTTTGGAGTTCCATCCGTTTGCCTAAGAATTTCATGAATTCATTGTTTTTAATAGCTGAGTAGATTTCCATTGTGTAAATGCACCATACTTTCTGTATCCATTCCTCTGTTGAGGGACATCTGGGTTGTTTCCACCTTCTGGCTATTATAAATAAGGCTGCTATGAATATAGTGGAGCATGTCTTTGTTATATGTTGGAGCATCTTTTTTGTATATGCCCAGGAGTTGTATAGCTGAGTCCTCAGGTACTAGGCTCCTGGCAAGATCCTTTGAGAAATTTCTTTTACTTCCTAAGCAATGTTGTTCAAAGGATAGAAGGTTGAGGGTTCACCTTTTGAATCCTCATCATTTATAAATTATGACTATCTACATAATAATTGTTCCATTTTCCTGGTGTTAATATCAACACATTCTCATACAACTTCCTAGAACTCCACAATTCAAAACTGTATTATCTCTTCCCATTATTCTATAGATTTCCTATATGCCATTAGTTCCATATGAGGTCATGGGAAAAGACAAGGTTCTCTATTCAACATCTGTGATATAATTAATACAATGAGAAAATTTCCAAAATGTATAATCAGGCATTTTAAGTATCACAGCAGAGATACAAGAGAGTGTGTTGATTATCATTTTTGTAAATGACCATTTTTTGTCTTCACTGGGTGATTATAAAAAAAAAGCAGCAAGTTATGATCATTTATTCCAAGAACAGTAAAGAAGAAAATAAGAAAATTAGGCATGTAGATACATGTTTGTTCTGTTACCTTGAGGGCATTGAAAATGTTGGTGAATTGTAATTATTAAAATATATTTGGACATGAATGAGGACAAATACTAAGGGGATTTGGGAGTTCTGTCACTTTCAGATTTTCTAATTCTTATGACTTATTGCTATAGTTAATATTTTGTAGAATTCGATCCTCTCTCTCTCTCTCTCTCTCTCTCTCTCTCTCTCTCTCTCTCTCTCTCTCTCCCTCTCTCTGTCTGTCTGTCTGTCTCTCTCTCTCTCTCTCTCTCTCTATATATATATATATATATATATAACTATATGTATTATATATAATGAATATTATGCATATGTTATTATATACATATAATACATATTATAAATATATACAGATTTCATATATATACACATATGTATATATATACACATATATATATGTATATATATATAGTGACTGTTTTGGTTTACCTTCCCACAAGCATTATATTAGGGATATTCATAAAAGGCACATTTTATATTTGTTAACAATGTGATATTCTGCATTTCTTAAAGCATATTTTTCCTTTTTTATTGGTTATTTTATTTATTGATGTTCCAAATATTATTCTCATTCCCAGTTTTCCCTCCACAAACCCCTTATCCCCTCCTCCCTTCCCCTGACTCTATGAAGGTGCTCCTCTATCCACTCACTCCTCTTAAAGCATATTAAAATATTGATCAAAAATTATCTACTTTACACTATGTTAGTACTAATAATACATGGATTTGTTAGTTTCCATTTCTGTAAAGTGATACCATGGCCCCAGCAACTTTCATAAAGGAAAACATTTAATTGGGGCTGGTTTATAGTTCAGAGGTTAAGTGTTGGTGAAATATTGAAAATGTAGAACCTGCATATGTGGGGCAATGGAGGACCTGTTTTTATCTCGTGGAAATTCTATCTCTAAACTCCACAATCTCTCCATCCAACTTGCTAAGTTCCCACTGGCAAGTTGGCAGTAGCCTTTGTGGAGCACCTCAGGCAAACACACCTTTGGTCACTGTACCTTTCTCTCTTGAACCCAGAGGAGCAGCTGGGCGAAGGAAAACAAAACACAAAAACACAACTTAGTTCAGAAACAGTCGTAACTCAGTCTCTGGGCACAACAACTAAATTCTAATCTTGTAAACCTTATTACAATCTGATCAAAGATTGTAGGGTTCTGGAGACAAATCCTTGTGGACCCACCATGATACTAGGAAACTCTAGCAACTACATCTTACCCCTCTACTGGCCTGGACCCAACTCTCTCCTGCTTCCCCTCTTCTTCCTTCCAATCCAGAAGTCCCGCCTACACACCCAGTGATTGGCTCCTTTACTCATTAGGGGATTGGTTCACAAGAACAGAACCAGGCCTATCCACAACAGTTTAGTCCATTGTTGTCATGGCAGGAAACACAGAAGCAAGCAGGAAGACAAGGTATTGGACAGGTAGCTGAAACTTTTACATCCTGATCCATAGGGTGCAGGAAGAAAAACACACTGGATCTGGCCTGATAATTTGAAACCCAGAAGCTCCTGCCTAGTGACACACTTACTCCAACAAGGCCATACTTCCTCATACCACTTCCTAAACATTTAAATATTAGTCTATGGAGGCCATTCTTGTTCAAAACACCACAGTACAATTATCATATGAATTATTTAAGCAGATTAGCAAGACCTACATTAGCAAACATGATAATATTTAAAGGTTTTTTTTCTTTGATATGTTTTGTTTTCTTGTGTACCAAAAGATTCCAATATAAATCAGGGAGGGAAGAAGACAAATATACCTTCCCTTTAGTGTATAGAAATGGGAGGGAAAGAGGGTACTCTTAAGGATAGTTAGGGAATTGTCACTTAAGGCTTAATATATTCTCTGTAAAAATCTCAAGGAGTCACTAGGTCCTATTGGGACAAATGTAACTCAGGGTAGATGTACCTATCTTTCAAGTCCAGTCATATTCTGGAGGCAAACTAAAGAGATTAAAGAGTTTGCCTACCTGGTTCATATTCAGTTTCCACAGAAAAGATGCTTCTGACAAAACATTTCTGCAAAGATATAGCCAACACTCCACATGTCCACAGGCTTTTCAAATGTAGACTGCAGAAGAACTTCCGGAGCCCAGTACTGGAGTGCAACAGCCACAGATGTGAGGGCCATCTGCAGCAGTAGATTCTGGCTAAACCAAAGACAGCCACCTTGACTGTCCCATTACTTGACACTAAAGCGTTCTCTGGCTTTAGGTCTCAGTGAACAATGTATTTTCATGACAAAAATCTAGACCTCCTAGAAACTGACATATCAGATCCTTGATGTCTCAACTTGCAAGCTTGGTGGGGATGCTTTGTCTAGATATGTCTTTAGGACCTGATCCATATGTTCAAATACTAGGGTGACTTTGATGTCTCGATTAGTTCTGAAAGTAGCACAGATATCCAACAGCCTTACACCTGGGCAAGAGCTGTGGGGATGGCCCACTATCTGGATTTGGGAACAGTTTCCTGTGGAATCATACACCTGGGATCTCTCTGGGTAGCTGGATGCTTCATGCCAGTCCATAGGCACAGGCAGAGTATTAGAGAAGCGCCCTCACCCCCACCCATTTTATTGAAAATTACTTAAACTTTGAAAAATATTATATCTCCCACATTTTTTCTTTTAACTTGTATGCTCAAAAATATGTCTGATACTTGAAATTTTAAAATTATAATTTCTGTAATTAATTATATACAGCATAACTTTTATTTATTTTGACTTTTTTTTTTTACACAGTCCTTGTTTTCTTTCTATTGCTATGATAAAACATCAAAATCCCAGAGACCTCTGGTAAAATCAAATACTACTGATCTAGTAAAGAAAGTAACAATAATATAACTCCTTATGATATTCTGATATCACAGGTCTGATACTCATAGATTAGTGTCTTACTCAACCAACATCAAAGAAGAATCCCCCTGCATCAAATGAGAATTAATACAGAGAGCCACTGCCACACATTAAACAAAGGGTGAGACCTAGGAACACACAGCACTAAATTGGGATGATTCCATAAATTCCTCCTCTCCAATCCAATGGAACCCTGTGAAAGAGGAGGGAGAAAGACTGTAAGATACAGAGACGATAGGGAATACCAGAAAAACAGGAGCCTCTTAATCAACTAAACAAAGCACATATGAACTCACAGAGACTGACTTGGCAAGCAAGATCCTACACAGGTCTGCACCAGATTCTCTGTGTATATATTATAGCTTAGAGTTTAGTAGTTTTACGGAATTCCTGAACATGTGAATGATTGGGTCTCTGATACTTTTGACTCCATGTGGGGTTCTTTTTAACCTGTTGGTTTGCCTTGTCTAACTTCAATGTTAGGGTTTTTGTTTGATCTTACATTTTATTGTGTTGTACTGGGTTGTTATCCTTTAGAAGCTTGTTCTAATCTAATGAGAGACAGAAAAGTAGTATATCCAGATGCAAGGAGAGTTGGAAAGAAGCTGGGAGGAGTAGAAGGCAGAGAAATATGATCAGGGTATATTAAAAACAAAGAAAAATCACAGTCAAGAGAACTTTTAGAGGAAAGGATTTATTTCATCTTAGAGGTTTTAGTCTAGCATGAAGGGACATCAAGGACAAAACTTGAGGCAGGAAGTAAAGCACAAGTCATAAAGAAACACTGCTTACCAGCATGCTTTAAATGGCTTCCTCAGCCTGATTTCTTGTATGACAAATGACCAGTTCTCCAGGAAGGCATTTACCACCATGTTCTGGAAACTCACGTAAATCATTAATCCATGAAATGCTCTGTAGACTTGCCTACAGGCCAGTCTGATGGAGGTATTTCTCTAATTGAAATCACTCTTTCAAGATGATCCTAATTCATGTAAGGTAAGCAAAAATTAACAGGAAAATCTCTTCTCAACAAGATCAATCCAATCTTAGTACATTGGGAACATATTTTAGACTCAAAAATAATTGTAACTTATTTTAGATGATTTGTTAGGTGGTACCAATAAACTATTAAGATTAATGTTGGAGCAGAGAGAGGCAACTCAGCAGTTAAGAGAATAAACCTCTCCTGAATATGTTCTATATTTGAATCAGGGCTCACAGCTCAGGAAGATCATAATCATCTGTAACTCCAGTTTTAGGGAATCTTATGCCCTCTACTGACATTTGAAGGGCAAATACTCACATACAGATAGCCATGCAAAGCCTTTTTTTTATTGGTTACTTTATTTATTTACATTTTAAATGTTGTCCCTCTTCTCAGTTTCCCTTCCTCAAGCCCCCTATCTCCTCCTCCCTTCCCCCATATCTATGAGTCTGCTACCCCACCCACCCAACCACACACTTCTGCCTCAGTGCCCTATCCTGGGTCATCAAGTCTCCACAGAACCAAAGGGCTCCTCTCCCTGTGATGCCAGATAAGGCAATCCTCTGCTACATATCTAATTGGAGCCATGGGTCCCTCTTTTGTTTGCTTTAGTCCCTGGGAGCTTTGGTGGATCTGGTTGGTTGATATTGTTGTTCTTTCTATGTAGTTGGAAACCCCTTCAGCTCCTACACTCTGTGCCCCAACTTCTCCATTTGGGTCCCTGCACTCAGTCCAATATTTGGCTATGTACATCCACATCTTTATTGTTATGGTTATGGCAGAACCTCTCAGGGAACAGCTATACCGGGCTCCTGTCATTAAGTACTTGTTGGCATCAGCAATAGTGTCTGGGTTTGGTGCCAGCAGATGGGGTGGATCCTTAGGTCAGGCAGTCTCTGAATGCCCTTTTCTTCAGTTCCCACTCCACTGTTTGTCCCTGTATTTCCTTTTGACAGGAGGAATTCTGGATTACTAATTTTGAGGTGGGTGGGTGACCCCATCCCTCAACTGGAGGCTGTGCCTATCCACTGGATATGATCTCTACAAGTTCTATCTCCTCTTTGTTAGGTATTTTAGCTAGTATTAATGCTGAAGGTAAGCAAAATTATAGGATGCTAATTTTATTCTTAAATAATTCATTCCTTTAATTTTAAAATATATTTTCATGTTTTGTTCAAATAGTAAGCATAATTAGTAAATTACAGTTAGCATGTAATGTAACATAGCTTTTTTATAACTATAAATCTTAATCATAGTTTATATTTAATGAAATTTTCAAACACTCTGCCTAAAAGGTATAAATACATCATGCTATTATACATGCAATTGTAGCTAAGGAAGCAGGAAATGTGGATTTGTTCTGAGTCACAGAATTTAGAAATGGAAGAGCTCAGAATTAAACCCAGATGGGATAGAAAGTGGACCATCAATTCAATGGAAGTAGTTATTGAGTATTTTCCCCACAATATAACAAAATAAATTATGTAAGTAAACACATAGGGGTAGTGGTGGTGCATGCCTGTAATCCCAGCACTCAGGAGGCAGAGGCAGGCAGATTTCTCAGTTCCAGGCTAGCCTTGTCTACAGAGTGAGTTCCAGGACAGCGAGGACTACACAGAGAAACCCTGTCTCTCTGGAAAAAGGAAAAAGGAAAATGGAAAAAGGAAACCCACATAGGTGTATGTATTTGAAGAAAGGTAGATTAAAAATAAAGGAAAGGTCTTAAATTACATAAGCAGGAACTGTTAACAATGCATTATCTCATAGATGAAAAGTTTAAATTCTCAGCTGTACTTCCTAAGAAGACTAATATTTCTTGAATAGTTTTTCATAATTTTAAGAAACAAAATAATTAAGCATTCTGAAAAACTGGTAAACATATTATAAGCATAAGTGCCACATGATAAAGTTGTTGAAGATTTACTGGGTAGTTATGTTGCTAGGAGAAAACCAAAGGTTGCCTTAATTATTCATCTTTCCCTTTTGGAAAATGGTGGTTGAACACAATGCTGACAGTGAATATGGAGAGTGAGAAGCAAAGGGTGTAGTAAAGGTATAGAGAGTCAAATCTGGAAAATTTCTTTCTGTACATTGTAAAATCTCAAAGCAAACCATGCTGGTAGGTTAATTACCATTGAGGCCATGGATAACCATATAATTTCATTATATATAATTCTGATTTAATTTTTTTAATTTGTCATTGATTAGTTAATGCAGTTCATATTAAGGGCAATAGATAGGCCAATCCTTTTCATTTTCATGTGCATATGCCAGAATAATAGTGTAGAGGATAAGCGAAAAGCTCCTTGGAATTTTCCACTTTAACTTAAAATTCAATAAAGAAAGCTACAGTGAGTAGGACTGAGATGAAATTGATAAATACAGCCAGGGAATTCTTTATGATAGTAAATAAAATACTAATCACTGTAGCATAATCTATAGTTTGTTTCAGAGTTTATGACTCAAATGCATATAATGAAGAAAAGGGAAGAAAAGTGAGAATGAATACTAAGACATGAACATATCAGTAAATTAGAAGAATTGGGTTCAAAACATCTTTTTTGTAATATTTGTATATAACATATGAATATGTTAAGGTACCAGAAGTTTAGAGTTTAGAAGCTTTATTCTCTCTCTCTCTCTCTCTCTCTCTCTCTCTCTCTCTCTCTCTCTCTCTCTGTGTGTGTGTGTATGTGTGTGTGCATGTGTGTATATGTGTGTGTCTGTCTGTCTGCATGCATGAATTTATGCATGTTTGTGTGGTTGTGTTTCACCTTTCTTTTTGTATCCATAATTTCTTTTAATAAATATAGTGTTGTAAAATTGTTCACCGAATATGTTAATCCAAACATTAAAAACATGAAAGAAAAGACTGTCAATTTGAAAATAAGACAGTTAAAACTATGCAAACTTTAGATCTAAGGTAAGCCCATAAACCCATGGAATTTGTGGTTTGTAGGAATAGCAGTGGATGGAGAAGGTACTGTATGGAGAAATAATGAAAAGGTTATTCATTTTAACATGACTAGTAGTGTGACGAGACCAAGTTTTATTAGCATTGTGGCCTACAAAGTCCCCAGGAAAAATGAATAATTCATTTTGCCCCATATAATAATAGATAAAATATGTTCAACTTAGATCAATTACTCTAATAGCAAAATAATAGATGTCCAAACTCAAAAGATCCCATGTCAATTTAAAAATAAGTATACAAATCTCGAAATCTTATATTCTCCAAAAACAAAATCTTTGTATTTCTCTGAAAAAAAGTCAAGGCATAAATTTACTCCGACCTCACTGTTAATGGAGGTGATACAGTATAAAGAAAACACAACGGCCCTTAGCATACTCAGCTTTCTGCTGAAAAGTTGTCTTTTTCTATACACCATACATCAGTGGATACTATCCCACTGACACAAGAAGAATAAGGAGTCTCATTTTACTCCTTGATCTTCATTTCATTTTTACTGTCTCCTTAGCATTTCATTTTATCAAAGGCCATTTCTACTATATAAAGATCTTATTTTGTCAAACTGAAGATAACACACACACACACACACACACACACACAGAGGGAGAGAAAGAGAGAGAGAGAGAGAGAGAGAGAGAGAGAGAGAGAGAGAGAGAGAGAGAGAGAGAGAGAGAGAGTCAAAGAGATATAGGCATTTAAAGTCCAAGCATGAATTCACTGTTTTTAATGGGTGAATAGTACTCTACTGTGTATATGTACCACATTTTCTGTATTCATTCCTCCACTGAGGGACATCTAGGTTCTTTCCAACTTCTGGCTATTATAAACAGGGCTGCTATGAACATAGTGGATCATGTATCCTTATTACATGCTGGAGAATCCTCTGTGGATAAGCCCAGGAGTCGTATAGCAGGGTCCTCCAGTAGTATTATGCCCAGTTATCTGAGGAACTGCCAAAATGATTTCAGAATGGTGTACCAGCTTGTAATCCCACCAGCAGTGGAGGAATGTTCCTCTTTCTTCACAACCACTCAAGCACCTGCTATCTCCTGAGTTTTGGTCTTAGCCATTCTGACTGGTGTGAGGTGAAATCTCAGGGTTGTTTTGATTTGCATTTCTCTGATGACTAAGGATGCTGAACATTTCTTTAGGTGCTTCTCAGCCATTCAATATTTCTCGGTGAAAATTCTTTTTTTTTTAGCTCTGTACCCCATTTTTAATAGGGCTATTTGTATCTCTGGAGCCTAACTTCTTGAGTTCTTTGTATATATTGGATTTTAGCCCTCTATCAATGTAGGGTTGTTAAGGATCTTTTCCCAAATTGTTGGTTGCCATTTTGTCCTATTGACATGTCCTTTACCTTACAGAAACTTTGTAATTTTATGAGGTCCCATTTGTCAATTCTTGATCTTAGTGCATAGGCTATTGGTGTCCTGTTCAGGAAAATTTCCCCTGTGCCCATGTCTTCCAGGCTTTTCCCCAGTTTCTTTTCTATTGGTTTCAGTTTGTCTGCTTTTATGTGGAGGTTCTTGATCCACTTGGACTTGAGCTTAGTACAAGGAGATAAGAATGGATCAACTTGCATTCTTCTGCATGTTAGCCTCCAGTTGAGACAGCACCAATTTTTGAAAAGGCTATCTTTTTTCCACTGGATGGTTTTAGCTCCTTTGTCAAAGATCAAGTGACCATAGGAGTGTGGATTCATTTCTGGGTCTTTAATTGTATTCCATGAATCTACCTGCCTGTCACTGTACCAACACCATGCAGTTTTTAACACTATTGCTCTGTAGTTCTGCTTGAGATCTCGGATACTGATTCCCCCAGAAGTTCTTTTAATGTTGAGAATAATTTTCGCTATTCTGGGTTTTTTGTTATTCCAGTTGAATTTGAGAATTGCTCTAACTCTATGAAGAATTGAGTTGGGATTTTGATGGGGATTGCATTGAATCTGTATATTGCTTTTGGCAAGATGGCCATTTTTTCTATATTAATCCTGCCAATCCATGAGCATGGGAGATCTTTCCATCTTCTGAGGTCTTCTTCGATTTCTTTCTTCAGAGACTTGAAGTTCTTGTCATATAGATCTTTCACTTGTTTGGTTAGAGTCACACCAAGATACTTTATATTGTTTGTGACTATTGTGAAGGGTGTCATTTCCCTAATTTCTTTCTCAGCCTGTTTATCCTTTGAGTATAGGAAGGCTACTGATTTGTTTCAGTTAATTTTATATCCAGCCACTTTGTTGAATTTGTTTATAAGCTGTAGGAGTGCTCTGGTAGAGTGTTTTTGGGTTGCTTAAGTACACTGTCACATCATCTGCAACTAGTGATACTTTGATTTCTTCCTTTCCAATTTGTATCACTTTGACCTCCTTTTGTTGTCTAATTACTCTAGCTAGAACTTCAAGTACTATATTGAATAGATATGTAGAGAGAGGGCAGCCTTGTCTAGTCCCTGATTTTAGTGGAATTGCTTCAAGTTTCTCTTTATTTAGTTTGATGTTGGCTACTGGTTTGCTCTATATTGATTTTACTTGGTTTACATATGGACCTTGTATTCCTGATCTTTCCAAGACTTTTAGCAACCTTTCACTTTTATCGATGCCCACAAGTGTTTGCTGACTGAAGCCAGATATAGGTGTTACCTGGAAGGCTTTCCTAGTGCATGAGAAATACAGAGGGGGATACTCTCAGTCAGCCATTGAACTGAGCACAGGGTCCCCAGTGGAGGAGCTAGACAAAGGACACAAGGAGCTGAAGGGGTTTGCAGCACCACAGGAGAAACAACAATATGAGTCACCCAGTACTCCCAGAGCACCCAGGGACAAAACCATCAACCAAAGAATACACATGTAGTTACCCATGGCTCTAGACACATAGGCAGCAGAGGTTGATCTAGTTAGACACCAAAAGGAGGAGAGGCCCTTGGTTCTGGAAAGACTTGATGCAGTAGTGTAGAGGAATACCAGGACAGCGAAGCTGGGAAGGGTTGATTGGGGAAGGAGAGATGACTTATGGGATTTTTCAGGGGAGGGGGGAACCAGGAAAGGGGACATTTGAAATGTAAATAAAGGGAATATCTAACTTAAAAAAAGTAAAAAAAAAATAAATAAAATCTAAGCATTTTATGTCACTTTTTATTGAACAGTATCTCTTTGTCAAGTGTCATTTCCACCTAGCTTAGGTCCTTATCTTGTTGGGAATAAAAAAGTCTCTTAGTGATTTTCTTCCTTTCCTCAGTAAACCTTAAACATTTTTCTTCAGATTTACAGAAACAAACAAGCAAATAAAAACTCATAGAAAAGAAAGCATGTGTCAAATGACATTCCTAAGTCCTTATGAAATACTTTAAACAGTTTAGGACTATGAAATATACTATAAAAATATAATTTTAGAGCAAACAAATAACACATCTCTGTGTATAACATGTGTAGTTTCTCTTTGTATTTTCAGTGATTTCATAAGATGTATTATATTAATTTCAAATTTGCTTATCATTTTTAAATAATCATTTGAAAATTTTAATAGAAACAAAGCCTTATAAACCTTTAACACAGTTTGAATTGAGAATTGGATCTAGATAATTAATGGCCCATATGCATTGCCTATGAGGATTTATACAGATTATCTATACTTGTCAACCAAACCAAATTATGATGCATGTATTTTGTTAAGACTCTATTTTGTAATAATTCTTGTTGAGACAAAAAGGTGAACTCTTCATTTTAATTTAAGGTACGCTTAATGGCTATCAAACCGAGCTTATCTTTAAAGATTAAATTCATCTAATTGATGGGAGTGCTGCTTCTTACATTCACCACAGTATGATTCAATTTACTAGTGAAGGCAGGATGCCTTTATGAAGAATTTCACAGCAGGGTTAAAGACTTATTCCCAAACAGTATCTATTTTTATACCTGAGTGGGAGCATACAAAAAGACCCAATGTTTAAAAAGAAATAGAAAATAGAAAATAAGATGGAAAAAAGTTTACGATATATATTACATTCAATAAGTAAAGGAACTGAATTTGAAAAATCTTAATGATTCAAGTTGCCTTATGTTTTGATTTAATATTTTTGACTTAAAATATCATGTAGTTTATATAATAGATTATAATACGTATTCTAATAGATATACACTGTTTACACTTTAAACTAGAGTTAAAGTAGTTTCATTAGGACTAATGTTTATAGTGTTGTTAGTTTCATCAAAGTGTCTAGAATCATATAAAAAGAGGGAACTATCTCTTTAGCTGAGAAAATATCTCCATAGATTAGCCTGTAGGCAAACCTGTGGGTCATTTTCTTGGTCAGTGTTTGATATGAGTGGGCCTATCACACTATAGGTGGTGCAGTCCCTTCAAGGAAGGGCAGTTCAGGTTTGTGTACAAAGACAAAAACAAAAACAAAAACAAACAAACAAAAATAAACTAAGTCTCTTTGTTAGGGTTTCCATTGATGTAAAAAGTTACCAAAACCAAGGGAGTTCATACAAAGCACAACATTTAATTGGGGCTGACTTATACTCTCAGAGGTTCTGTCCATTATCCTCATGGTAGGAAGCATGACAGCATCCAGGCAGACATGGTGCTGGAGAAGATGAGAGTTCTACATCTTGATCTAAAGACAGACAGAAGGAGAATGTCTTCTGCAGACAATTAGGATGAGAGTCACTTTTACACTTGGTGAAACTTAAGTATAGGCTTCAAAGCCCACCACAATTATTCACTTCCTTCAACAAGGACACATCTACCCCAATATGGCCACACCTCATAACAATGTCACTTCCCATGAGCCAAGCATATACAATCTACTACAATAATCAAGCAAAGAGGAACAAATGAATGCCATTGCTTTGTGACTTCTGGTTCAGTTCTGGACTCTAAATAAGGATACATAATCCAAACAATACATTTTCTTGATAAGTTATTTTTGCCCAAAGTCTTGATAAGTTATTTTTGGCTGTGTCCCTCCAGCTTTGATGACTAAAAGATGCATCTCTTCTCTACTCTCTCTCTCTCTCTCTCTCTCTCTCTCTCTCTCTCTCTCTCTCTCTCTCTGTCTCTCTGTCTCTCTGTCTCTCTTTACATCACAGCAATGTAAACAAAATTTCCTAAAAAGAGGTTGTATATGGCTGTGAACAAAACTCCTAGAAAACTATGTGTGTCTACAGATATTTATGGGGGGACCAGAACTTCAGTGCTGTGGACAAACAGGAATTTTGTAGGCCTGGAGGCAAAGTACTTTATCTTAACCTAGGTGTGTGGGGAAAGAGAAAAAAAAGATTAAGGAGAGTTTTGATCCACACCAAAATAGTTCAAAGATCTTGCAGCAAGACCCCACAAAACAACAACAAACAAAAGTTACTGCCAATACCACTTCTCAGTGGGCCTAGAATCTATGCAAAGCATTCAGTGGATACTGAATTATCATCCACATGGTTCTTACATAGCGTTATGAAGCATATATGAGAAAGAGGTTTCAAAAAGTTCCATTTTTTTCATTTTGGAGTTCTACCTGGGCTGTGGCCATCTTGCATAGAAGTCATAAAAGACCTTGGAACTGAAGGCTAGATTACTTGGTGATCCCAAAATGCTAAATATGAAATATTTGCCAAATAGATATTCATATGGGCAAGTAAAATAGCCTGAGAGAGGGGAGAGGAGTGGGAATGGGAGAGGGAGTGGGATGGAGAGGAAGAGGGTGATGGAGAGGGAGGGAGGGAGGGAGGGAGGGAGGGAGAGAGAGAGAGAGAGAGAGAGAGAGAGAGAGAGAGAGAGAGAGAGAGAGAGAGAGAGAGAGAGAGGTGGGTAGAACGGAGGGAGGGAGGGAGGGAAAAAGAGAGAAAGATGTATTTTTCAGTCAACAAAGCTGGAGGGACACAGAATGATCTAATCACTTTTATACCAGACATGAAGCTAGAGGATTTGTCATTTGCTCTGTGTGTTGGGTTTCAGTCTTGATGTGGTCTACATTTTTCTCACTAAGTTTTCTTATTACCTCATTGGAGGTAGAGCATCCCTTCCTTTTGAAAACATAACACATATCCTGTGCCATTGTATGCTGGTAGTGTGTAATTTGCATTTTGCTTTTACAGATAGTTATAGCTAAGAAATTTCTTTGAGTTTCAGAGAAAAAATTCCGGCTTATAAAGAGTGTTGATTCTGAGAAACTGTGGGTGATATTGAAGTTAGTCTAAAGGCATTTTTTATTTTCAATATGACCAGGAGCTTACATGTGCTGGGGAGGAAAATGTGATGGTATGAGTGAGAATTTCATACATAGGTTCTGGAGTTGGAATACATGCTCTTCAATTCCTGGAACTCATCTGGAAGGTTTTAGAGATAAGGTCTTGTTGAACAAATATGTCATTGGAGGTAGTCTTTGACAGTTTAATGATTCTTTCCATTTTACATCCTTCTCTCACTCTCCTGTTTATCAATCAAGATATGAATCCTCAGCTTTCAGCTTTCAGTTTTAATTGACATTTTTTGTCTGTTGCAGTGTCTCTATGCTGTGACGAAATAAATGCTTACCCCTCTAGAGCTGTGAGCCCTTACATAATTTGATTCATTCTTGGTGTTTAGCACTGCCATAAAAAATTTAAAAGTACACTTATTTTTCTTTACACAACATCAAAATGAGGTATCTAGAAAAATGCAGAAAGATATCTAGCTTTTACCTTAGAGACTGAAAGCAGTTGTATTGGCCTTTGGCGAAGCAACATTTCTTTTTTTTTTTTTTTTTAAAAAACTATGTTACACAAAAATGATCAAACACATGTCATGTGTCCAAAGATAATTTTTACTTTTATTTCATCTTTATATTCCACTATAAGAAGTGTGCAAGGAAAATAGAAAGTGATGTAGAAAATATTGTCAGTGATATGGACAAACAATAATAGAGTGCTTTCATTTGGCATATAAAATTTTTAATTTAAACATAAAGAAAACTGAAACTGTCTTTAAACTTAATGTTTCCACTTGTGTTACAATGATCTCTCATTGACTGAGTCAGCCCACATATTATAAACAAAAGCTTTTATCCAAAATGAAACACTTATTATGTATAAAGTAATAAATTCCACTAAGGTGGTCTGATTTGCACAATCAAGGCAACTTTGCAAACAGAGAAACTAAGTCTAAACAAGCAGTGAAAATAATAATAAACTGTTTAATTTCAAAGATATTTCATCAGTATTATACTTGTTCTCTTATTTTGGAATACCTAAGTATTTTATGAAGTATAAATACTATAACAGGTAAAATGTTGCAATTATTTTCTCAGAATGTATCATTTAATGGTCTACTTTAGCCTAGATATGTAAATAATAAGATAATACAGATAACTTGTTTTGTTTTGTTCCACAAACACACTTTGAATTGAACACAAGGCTTTGTAAATATTTCATTGATTGCTATTAACATTGTATATGCATGACTTTACTATGGAGAATAGATTTAATATTTGTCTTTAAAAGGACTTCAATCTGAAAAGGAATATTCACTACAAGATTTAATGGATTAAGATTCAACAAGCAAACCCATGTTGAATCATTCCATGCCTTCTTTCATGCCTATAATCGATACAGCAGTGTGAGGAGTTGAAGACTCTGAACACTGTTTTGACATTAAAGAACAACAGATTCAACAACAATACATTAATCTGCTTCCATGTCTGCTTCTTTGTTGCTTGTCTATGTTTAAAATGACTGATTGATCTTCAACTTGTGAAATTACTTAATATGCGTTTTTCTTATATTTGTTAAGAAAGTATTTTTCATCTTGAATGTATATTATTACTGATATTTTAGTCACACCCAATTCTGTGTATAGGAACTATTGCAAACAATTAATTTTCAATTTAAATTGCCCTTTCATTGTCTTTATCTCCTTGCACTAAGCTCAATTCTAAGTGGATCAAAGATCTCCACATAAAACCAGACACACTGAAACTAATAGAAGGGAAACTAGGGAAGAACCTTGAACATATGGGCACAGGGGAGAATTTCCTGAACAGAACTCCAATAGCTTATACTCTAAGATCAAGAATAGACAAATGGGACCTCATTAAATTACAAAGTTTTTGCAAGGCAAAAGACACCGTCTTTAAATATTTTTATATCAGAGAATTATAGAATGCTCTACCACCAATATTTCAAAACATTGAACAGTGTGAAGTCAATTATGTTAGTATTTAACACTCCTTTTTATCATGTACATGGTAAGTTTATATCTTTATAGACTTATAGTTTTAATATATAGTTTAGTATTTTCAGGGAAAACTAGATTCTTTGATGGACAGAGCTTGAACATAGAAAACTTCAAAACCTAGCCCCACAGTAACTCCTCCATCAATGCCAACCTACTCTACTAAGGCCACACCTGTTCTATCTAACAGTGTTTCCTAATAATTCCATTCTCCATGGGCCAAGCATTCGAATACCCAAATGTCTATGGTGCAATTCCTGTACAACCCACCACAGTGTAACTTAAATGCCAAGAAACCTCTTTAAAACAGAGACATACATGACTCAATTGATAAAGATTCTATTGCTCATAATGATATTGAGTTTATTTCCTAACACCAGTGAAAAAGGCATGTGATGGCAATCCATAATCTATTACTAAAAGACAGGAATCTAGGCAATATCTGGAATTCTTTACTTGGTCTACTGAGCTAAAACAAAGAGATTTGTGTATGATAATTCACCCTTTTTAAAAGAGAAAGTGGGAGAAAATAAAGTAGGAAAGGATATTGGAAGAACTTCAACATTGGCTATTGGGAACCAGTTTTACTCACACAATTGGGCATGCATAAACCTATATGAATGCCCCCTCCTTATGCACACATGCATAGAAACACACAGTATACATTTGCATCCTTGCAATCATACCATACAACATTTTTTTTCCTATGCCATCTTACTTGAACAGAAGAAAAAGAAATGACAGTTATAAAATCCTTAGGTTGTATACAGAAGACACAGGACAAGTCTTCTTAAGTCTTAAGAAACAAGAAAATGTTGCTTTATATCCTGCTTTTATAAGCAGAAATAGCAAGCTTGAGGTAATCAAATAAAACTTTTCCTGTGCCATCTTAGTTAGGGTTTCCATTGCTATGAAGAGATGCTGTGACCAAAGCAACTCCATAAAGGACAACATTTAACTGGAGCTAGCTTACAGGTTCAGAGGTTTAGTCCATTAGCATCACGGCAGGAATCATGGCAACTTCTAGGCAGACATGATCCTAAGAGTTCCACATCTTGGTCTGAATGCAAACAAGAGAAGATTGGCTTCCAGGCAGCAAAGAGAATGGTCTCAAAGCCAACACCCAAAGTGACAAGGCATATCTCCTAATAGTGCCACTCTCTGGGCTAAGTCTATTAAACTACAAGATGTGCTTAGGTACATATATATATATATATATATATCTGTGTGTGTGTGTGTGTGTGTGTGTGTGTGTGTGTGTGTGTGTATCAGCATGGTTTATTATCCAGCTAAAATCTTTTCTTGGCTATGAGTATGGTAAAAGTCCTATTCAATATCAACTATAAGTGTACAGCTTAAGATTTTGTGGCTGGGTTGGTGTTCCAATATCTCCATTGGAAGCCTTGACTAGTTACAGTAGATGGTCATTTGAGGCTCTATGAATTGTCCTCCCTGCAAAATGTATTTGGGTAAAGGCATCACATAGCTTGTGAGATTAGTCAACTAATGACTGATCAAATTTGAGACCCATACAATAAGACAGGGAACACTCCTAACACTACCTGGAAGTCCAGAAGCCACAGACTAGATAGCCCAGAGACCTAGGATAGACCCAAACATGACTGGTGAAAAATGAGAAAAAAAGTAAAAAAAATGATGTTATGCATGATTTTAGAATGAATCATAGTATGATTGTCATCAGAGAGGTTTTATTCAGCAAATAATGGGAACAGATACATAGATCTACAGCCAAACATGAGATTAGATATAGCTCAGAATATCCTGGAGGAACAGGGTAAGGAAAGATTGTAGGAGACAAGGGAGCAAGAACATTATAAAAGCATGTCCTGTAGAATCAGCTAGCTAGCATTCATAGGAAATCAAAGAGACAGAATTATGAATCAGGGATCTTGCATCCATTCTGATCTTGGATTGGTTCTGATCTAGATCCTCTGCATATATCGATGTTATGGATGTGTAGGTTGATGTTCTTATGGGTCTCTTAACAATGAGAATGGGCCTGCCTCTGACTCTTTTGATTGCTTTAGCAACATTTTCCTCTAACTGGATTTTGTCATCCAGCCTTAATATGAGGGGTGGTGCATAGTCTTAGTGCAACTTGTATTGCTCAACTTGTTTCAGATCCCTGAGAAACCTGCCCTTCTCTGAAGAGACGTGGAAGCACAGGAAAAAGAGGATCTGTGAGAGAGGTATAGTAAAGGGAAGGGCTGTGAGAGGAAACAGTTGTCAGATGTAGTATATGAGAGAAAAATAAATTTAAAAAGCAAATTAAATAAGTACAGCTTAATTTTAATGTTTAACAATTTGATTTTAGAAAGGTAAGTAAAGCAATTAAATGTAATTTAATTAAAATTAGATAAAATGTTAGAGCTATACAAGCAGTAAAACAGAAATGATGAGTCAAAGGGTGAGAGATAACTAGTGAAATATTTAACAAGAGGAAAGGAAAACACACCCTCTATATAATGGTCTTAGGAATCTAACCTCTGCCCTCTTTTCTGGTAAGGAATGTTTTTATTCCTGGTTGTAAATGTTTTCAATTTATGCTGTAGTATAAAATGCAGCCGTGCACTTAGCCCAATGTAGTTCCTTCACATAGCAAGGTGTTGAGTGAAACAAATGTGATACGTTCAAATGACCTGCCATGAACTGATGTATTTTAGATTTATGAATATTCCACCTTATGGTTAACATAGAAGTAGATGAACCTCCTGTTAAAAATGATATTTCTGCAGGAAATCTGTTACAAATTGTTTCGATTGTTGACTTGACATCTGTAAGCAACACATGGGAAGAGAATCTATATGGAGTAAATGTTGGGAAGCTACAGGGAAAACATGTCCTCTGAAGATTTCATTCCATTACAATCAAACTCACAGGGGTTGTAATTGTTTGCATGAGTCCTATACAAATCCAAGTAAGGCAAAATCCCAGCATAAATGGAAGAAGGAATTATGGCACTCTAATTCTAGCCAAGTTTCTTTCTCATCTGATGCCTTCTACATTAAGGGGTTGAGTTCTATGTGGGATGAAAGAT
The DNA here is from genome assembly GCA_036184795.1 of Tokudaia tokunoshimensis. Lineage (NCBI taxonomy): Eukaryota > Metazoa > Chordata > Mammalia > Rodentia > Muridae > Tokudaia > Tokudaia tokunoshimensis. The sequence goes on along the minus strand of BTHU01000011.1, from coordinate 34,566,107 downwards.
ATGTATCTGTGTACATTATTTTACATGCAGATATTCAGTTTGACCTGTGCTGTTTGGTAAATATGCTTTTCTCCCCATTGTGTCTTTCTTTGTCCTTTATTAAAAATTAGGTGTTCATAGATGTGTGAAATTATGTCTGGGTCTTCAGTACAATTCCATTGACCAACCTGTCTCTTATACCAGTACCATGCAGTCTTTATTAATATAGTTCTGTAGTACAGTTTGAAATCAGGGATGGAGATACCTCAGGAAGTTCTTTTATTTTACTGGTTTTGTTTTTAACTTATCCTGAATTTTTTTTTATGAAGCTGAGTATTATTCTTTTAATATTTGTGGAGAATTGTGTTGGAAAGCTGATGGGATATTGCACTGAGTCTGTAGATTGTTAAGATGGTATCTTAGGGTTTTACTGCTGTGAACAAACACCCTAATCAAGGCACTCTTAAAAGGACAACATTTATCTGGGCCTGGCTTAAAGGCTCTGAGATTCAGTCCATTATCATCAAGGTAAGAACATGGCAGCATCCAGGAAGGTATGGTAAAGGAGAAGCTGAGAAATCTTCATCTTCATCTGAAGACTGCTAGCAGAATATTCACTTCAGGCAGCTATGAAAAAGGTCTTATATCCCCCCCACACAGTGACATACCTATTCCAACAGGGCCACACTTTCTTTTTTTTTTTTTTTAATTTAATTTAATTTTATTTTTTTAATTTACATTCCAAATCACTTCCCCTTTCCCGTTTCCTCCCTCCCCGAAAGTCCCATAAGCCCCCTTCCCTCCCTCTTTTCTCCGTTCAACCCCCTCTCATTACTCTGTCCTGGCGTTCCCCTACATCCAGTCTTTCCAGGACCAGGGGTCTCTCCTTCCATCTTTTTAGAAATCTATTGATATGCTGATTGTGTCTAGGGTATTCTGAGATTCTGGGTCAATATCCCCTTATCAGTGACTTCATACCATGTGTGATCTTTTGTGATTGGGTTACCTCACTAAGGATGATATTTTCAAGTTCTGACCATTTGCCTAGGAATTTCGTGAATTCATTGTTTTTAATTGCAGAATAGTATTCCATTGTGTAAATATACCACATCTTCTGAATCCATTCCTCCGTTGAGGGACATCTGGGTTCTTTCCAGCTTCTGGCTATTATAAATAAGGCTGCTATGAATATAGTGGAGCATGTGTCCTTATTGCATGCAGGTAAAGTCTCTGGGTATATGCCCAGGAGTGGTATAGCCGGATCCTCCGGAAGTGTCATGCCCAGTTTTCTGAGGAGCCGCCAGACTGCTTTCCAGAGTGGTTGTACCAGCCTGCAATTCCACCAGCAGTGGAGGAGTGTTCCTCTTTCTCCACATCCTCGCCAACAACTGCTGTCTCCTGTGTTTTTGATCTTAGCCATCCTGACTGGTGTGAGATGGAATCTCAGGGTTGTTTTGATTTGCATTTCCCTAATGACTAAGGATGATGAACATCTCTTTAGGTGCTTCTCAGCCATTAGATATTCTTCAGGTGAGAACTCTTTGTGGAGCTCTGTACCCCATTTTTTAATAAGGTTACTTGCCTCTCTGGAGTTTAACTTCTTGAGTTCTTTGTATATCTTGGATATTAGCCCTCTGTCGGATGTAAGGTTGGTAAAGATCATTTCCCAGTTAGTTGGTAGGGCCACACTTTCTAATCCTGCCACTCTTTCATATACAAACCAACACAGATGGCCACTTTGAAAATCCTACCAATCAAAGAGCATAGGAGACTTTTCTATTGCTGACACCTTCTTCAATTTATTTTCTTCAAAGTCTTGGAGTTTTGTCATATAACTACTGTACTTGTTTGGTTAGAGTTCCCTTTAATCATTTTATGTAATTTGAAACTATTTTTAAAGCTTTGTGTGTGTGTGTGTGTGTGTGTGTGTGTGTATGTTTGTGTGTGTGATTTCTTTCGTGGCTTGTTTGTCATTTGCACATAACTATTTGTGTTGTTTATCTATCTTGTATCCTGTCACTTCGCTGAAAGTGTTTATCAGCTGTAGGAGATCGCTACAGAACTATTGAGGTTGCTTCTGTATACACTCATCTCAAAGCCTGTATGTGTTTTGATCTAAGGCCTCTGCATATATGTTATGACTATGTAGCTTGGTGTTCTTTTGGGAGTCCTATCAGTGGAAAGGGGGCATAGCTCTGACTGTTTTGAGACCTTTTCCTCCTACTGGAGTGCCTAATCCAACCGTAAAATGAAGATTTATGCTAAGTCTTATAGTAACTTGTCTTGCTGTTCTCATTTGACATTTCTGTGAGGCCTGCTCTTTTCTGAGGAGAAGTGGTTCTAGGGGAGGGGAAAACTGGAGGGAGACACTGTTAGAACTGGAGGGAGGAAAAACTGCAATTGGAATGTAATATATATATATATATATATATATATATATATATATATATGAATAAATTTTTAAAAGCCTGAAATTTAATTATATATTTTGTTAATACATTTCTGTTATAAACTGCATATTAACTTATACAGAATAATGATTAGAGCATTATATTTTACTGGATCTTTGATATTGTCTTTGAGTGTATACCACTATCTTAGAAAATTAGGAATTTGAGGAGCTTCTTAAGGCAAAAGTAAAGAAAATAAAAGATGTCTATGGTCCAGTACATGGTCTCAAACCCACACACTCAAGGTCAGTATTGATTGTTTTCAGTGGGCTATGAAAGAGAATATGATTTTATATTGGTGGGCAAGGTATGGAAGATGTTTGGTGGTAAGTCAATGTTTAAAACAAATTGTACACAATTACAAAATTGTCAAGGAATAAATGAACATTTTCAAAATTGGATGTCTATTAAGTAACTAATATTTAAGACATTAACCAAAGTGACTTTGATTACTCATATAAATTTTATAAAATTCCTGAAAAATATTATTAAATAGAATTAAGAACATATGAAAAGCTATTACCATCTTCAACAATATGAATAATCAAAAGCATCTTCTATGAAAGATAAAATAAAATCAGTATCATACTGTAAGCACTACATCAAAAACAAAAGCTTTCAGTGTTTGATAGTAAGAACTTAGTAATTTTTCTCAGTTTCTAAACAAATTAAACTTGAACTTTAAAACTTATGAGACATTCCCAAATATCCAGAGTTTATGCTACACATTGCTTAATAACAAATTTCAGAGAAAAAATCCTAGAGAATTAATTGAGAGGATTATGAACACTAATGTGAGGGACACAGTTACATAAATGAAGACCAGAATTGCTCTATCTTCTGAAAGGTGACATTTGCTTCTCACCAATAATTGTTCAAGCATCTCTTAGCAATTATTATTAGTTTTGTCGAATACATTTATTTTTTAGTCACATTGTAACTACTCCTCTGGTTTATTCCATTGAAAATGTTTTCCAAATTGACTATTAAACAGAAGACATTTTATGCATTGTTTAATGGACAGAGACCTTAAAATTTCATAAAAATCCCAGAGATATATTATGGGTTGTTAAAGTTTTTACTCAATCTAACAACACAGATTGTAGAGGAATTTAATCCAGCAACATAATAGCACTGACAAGAGATTACATCTAAATATAAGATCCAGTTGGAATGCAAAAACACCACAAACCTTTAATCCCTATGGCTAGAATATAGATACACCCTTAATAAAGTCTTTTCTTCTCAAACAATGGCATCTAGTTGAGGGGCAGACAAAGTGATGAACAAGAGAAGGATTTAACAGAATGAGTCTGAGATCAGATACACACAACTCTTATGAAGACGGGAAAAAGAGGCTGCTAAAGAGCAGTGAAAGAGAGAGACAGGAGTTTAGATGAATTCAGTTCAAGAGTTCAGATTGAAACGTTCATTTCAGTTTGGTTCAGAAGAATACAGTCCAGCCAAGTTCAGAGCAGATCTGTTCCCGGAGTTCAGAGACAGTCTTCAAAACATTGCAATTCAGTCAGAATCTGAAAGAACCCAATTTGAATCAGTCAGCTTAAAGAGAATTTTAAGCCAAACTGCTGAGTTGACTCATTCTCCAGAGTACAGAAAAAGCTAGAAAGAATTAATTTTTTAAGTCACTAATTTAGTAAACATTCTAGGCCTGTGTTAGAAGACAGAGGTTAGAAGTTGAAATAATCAAGATCTGGTCTTGGAGAAAATGAGATTGAATAGAGGCTAGAAGCCTCCAGGTCTAGTCCTAGGGATATTTAGCTAAAAATGTTCTAGGCTTTGCCCAAGCCATATATCTGTAAAGATTGGGTACAGCCCTCAATCCATCCCTTCATCTAAGGAAATAAAAGTGGCATAGTCTATCCTCACCAAGAAGATTTTAGTTTTGTCTATACGTTGTAATTTGCTTTATGTACTTCAGTTATAGACCTACATGCACCACCACCCCCAGAACTGTGCAAGTTACGTTGGAGTAGTTAAACACCAGAAGTCTGAAATCTAAGATCTATTTCAAGTTTAGTAAAAGTTACCAATCACTTTTATTTTACTTATTTAGAATGTTATTACCAGAAATTACTTTACTTATTACAACTGTATTTAACAATACTGTTCAGAATTATGTTGCATTAAAATTGATTTTTGCAACAATTATTTGTAATAAATACATCATATTTTTCTGTACATGATAAAATTATCACATCACTTACTTTTCATCTCAAAAATAAAACATTTAAACAGAAAAAAATGTCATTTTTGTTTCTATTGAAACATTGAGATTGATAAGTGTATTGACAAACCTTTAGGATATAGAATGCTATTAGTAATTTGGATATTTGATATTAGTAATAAAACACAACCATCATAAAATAGCTATCAATATCTTAGAAATTACATGTTTCCATATTTTACTCCTATAATTCTGGTGGTAGATGAAGAAAATCATGTTTTATTTCTTAAACATGTGATTGAGAGTGATAGCATTTGTGAATTTTAATAAGGTCACAGGGATATAAAAACTCTTGAGGTCTCTGTTTGCCTTTCACTGTTAAGAAGTTATTGGAAAACCACAGTAAACATTTCAAATTGAGAAAGTGCTATTGCTTGCCCTGTGGGTGGATTTAGCAGTAACTGAAATGTTCAGACAACTCCAAAAGAACCAATGTATCTCATCCCGGGTTTGTCTGCAGGAGAATATAGGCTATCATGATAGCCTCCTGTTAGAGGAATTATAAACAAAAGGGCTAGAGGAAACCAATATTTTTGCAGAGGTTTGACAGGTATCCCACGGTGGAGCACATGTACATTGCTTTATACCTGTCAGATGCCAGCCAGGTGAGATCTTTTATCAGAAAATAATACAGGCTGATAACTGAGAACCAACTGTTTTCTGAAATATGATAAACACCGTATTTGTGAAAGAAATCTCAGTAGTGGACACATTATGGGAACTCATTTATCTGGGGGATAATAAGAGATTATCTTGAAGTTTTCAGTAAGAAGCTTCCCTGCACTCTGAGAAATACAATGCATTGTTTCAGTTTCTCAGCTATACTTGGACTGTCTTGGTGGAGCAAAATAAGAAAATACATGTACTCCTGGCTCAGTCAGACAAAATAATGGCTGAAAAAGAGACTGGAAAGTTATATTACATGCATTATTTCTAGAAAACATTTCTATGAGACAAGCCATTGTTTTACATCAAATAAATAAATTTATGTATATGGATAGTGTTCCTTTGTTTTTTTCTTTTTTTAAGAAATGTGACATGTGTTATTATCTACAATTCTTTTGCATACAACATCAGGCTGTTATCTTTTTAAACCGTAAAATAAAATGAAAAGAGGATGAAAGCATAAGAAACCCTTGCCTTTCCAGGTGGACTATAGGAAGCTCCTCTGTGAGGGTGGAATGTTCATCAAGTAAATTCTACCTAGGGCTCCACAGAAGTGAAATAATTGAGCAAGAGGGATGATTGGATAAATTATTTTTAAGTAGCTACTGAATGGCAGCTTGAGTGCACTATTGTGAAGGAAGTCAGCTAGACACTGATGAATGGGATTTTGGAAAAATAACTTGCCTTTAGTCAGTTTTTAAAGAGTCTAATTTTATCATTCTGGGAAAATGGAAGATTGAATCTCATTCAGCAACTTGCAATCTTCATCCTCATGGGAGAGCTGTTTGATTGCAAGAGCACAATTGAGAAAAGATGGGGGACTCGTCTACAGACTGCTTCACAGGCAAATGTCTAAATCTATAGTTTCAAGTGTACATAAAACCCTGCTATGGTGGTGTACATTGTGAGGATGAACTTATACATTATGAAATTAGCTTTTTTTCATTTCAACAATTGTAACCTACATCCTTTCACTTCACATTTCCTGCTGTCTTTTAATATTGTCTCCTATTTTTGACATTAACATGTTTTATTTTTTGACAGTTCAAACTAAAAAAATATTATTTATTCTCAGAAATATACTTTGAAAAGATGAACAGAAAGCTATTTATATACTATATGCACATTGTTAACACAAACTAACATTGGACAGGAGTCGGGAACAACTACAGAAAAGTTAGAGGAAGGCTCAAAGGCATTCAAGGAGATGGGAACCTCACAAAAAAGCCGACAGTGTTAGCAAACCTTAATCCCTGGATGGTCCCATAAATTGAGCCACTAATCAAACAGGCTGAACCAAGGCACCCAACACATATGTAGCACAGGGCAGCCATGTCTCGGCTCAGTGGGAAAGAATGTCACTAATCCTGCAGAGACTTGGTGCATCAGAATGGGGGATCAATACTGGAGTGATCCTGCCTTCTCAGGGGAGGGGAGAGGGCAGCTGGGGAGGAACTCTGTGAAAGGGAACCAGGAGAGGAGGCGGCACTTGAGGTGCAAATAAATAAATAAGCAAATAATTAAGAATATACTCTTTTGAAGCCTATTGTACTATAAAATATTATCACCAATCATGTATTTCTCAAGAACAAGAATACTTGTACTCCTGATCTCAATATATTATTTCTGTAGACTTAAAATATATAATGCATTTTTCTTCCTAGTGTTCAAGGACTAAGCAAAACTTCTGTATGTCTAACAAAAGAAAGAAAGTTTAACTTTTTAGCAAATGTTTTCTTTATTGTTTGATAATTTCATACAATGATATTTGAATCCTATTTAGCACTTCTCCTTTTACTTATGTAAATGTTTTTATTCTTTTGTTACTTTTATTTTACTTGACATTTCCATATAGTATATAATTCAAATGCAAGGATTTACCTCTTACCATTTATAAGCCACTAGGTATATTATCATACACCAAAAGTAATACTTTGAGATGGAGTGAAAACTGAAAAAAAAGTCACTTAAAATGTAATTTGATTTAATTTAAATATAAAGCATTTAAAATTAATTATTGTCAGAATATGTGTTATAAGAAAATCAGTTTAGTGCTTTGTTGTCAGCTATGTAGTTGATTGATTATAAGGTTCTAAAACTAGAATAAACAGAAATGTATATACTGTATTACTATCATTTGTTGTTTGTCTTCCTGCCATCCAAACCCCAAAGAAATATTTTCTATTCATGATGAGGAAAGGTAAAGGGGTCATATAGTTGACAGACTAAAGAAATAAAATGAGGAATGAATAGGAACAAACTAAAAAATATGAGAAGGTCACAAAGAAACATTATTTTGCATTGTAATCCAAACAAATTATTAACATATACAGAAATTATATTTTAAAAGTTATAAAATTTTAAGCTCACTATTGTTTCCTTTATTACCTGTTTAATGATACTATGTATTTTCTTGTAAGGGGAAGTCTGGTGAATCTATAGAAATATTAATTTTACCTGAAAATGCTGGATCCTCCATAAAAAGCAAGAGTCAATTTATGCAGTCTGATATCTCACAGTATAATATTCAGGAGGGGCCAGTACTTCTGAGTCAGAAGGGAGGAATTTTCTCAAGCTTTCCTGTCTGAGGCCTTCCTGTTTTCTTGTCAGGAAATGAAGCTCTACATATTACCTGATTCCTCATTTTATATTAGTACTTTGGTAGTTACTGAAGTGTCATGTATTTTATGTATACTTCATTACTTATAGCATATATATATATATATATATATATATAGCATATATATATATATATCCCTTTTTTTCTTTTTGTTAAAGATTTATTTTTATATTTCAAATTATAAAGGTATAGTGGAGCATCAATAAAAATGAAGGTGCCTGAAGGTGCCACAGACCTTGGATCCACTGTAGCTTGTGTTACTGACCGTTCTGATTCTTTTGTAATGACTTCTGTGAATCAAATTTAGGTTCTCTAGAAGAAAAATAAGTGGCCATAATTGCTAAGACATCTCTCTAACATTCAACTTTCCTTTTATTAATTCAAATTTTTTAAGAGTTTCATATCTGAACACTGCATATAAATCATTCTGGTTCATCCCTTCCGCAATCACTATCTTATCAAATCTCTTACTATTCCAAAGTAATGGCTTCTTCTTTTGTTCTTTTGTTATTAACACAACAATGTGGTGTGTGTGTGTGTGTGTGTGTGTGTGTGTGTGTGTGTGTGTGTGTTTATGTGTTTATGATTTTGTATGTCTGTTAGGACAGGGGGATAGAACTCATTCCTGGAGTAATCTGATTCTTCATCCCCACAGTAATTGACGACCTATAGCTCTTCATCAAAATAAGGGCTTTAAGGAGTTGCCCCCATTCACAGTGCCATATCCACTGATGGTGTCAGTTTTCAGGTCCTGTTCTAAACATACTGATGAGATTTCTAAGATATTATAGCTATTGTTTCCCTATGGTATCTAAACGACTCTATTTAACTTTAGGCCTCATAGTCCACCAGATCTTAAATGCTGCCATCCCCTACTCTATGATTCTTCCCACAAGCTTATGTAAAGTGATTACATTGAAGATAAATAATTTAAAGTTGGGAACATCACATTCCCTTAATCTGTGAATATCGAGCAGCTGTGATTCTTGGTAACTGTTTCACTCTATTTTTAAAAGAAATTAATTAAGTCTTGTATTGCTTATTTATATTTTGTTTTATATTTATGCATGCTTGTGTACATGTATGCATTTTTATCTTATGCATGCATAGCATCCACTGTGGTCAGAAAAATATGTTTGATATTCTGAAACTGGAATTGCAGTCAATTGCAATTCTTCAAGTAAGTTCTGGGTAATGAGTATGGGTTATCCAGAAGTGCAACATAAGAATTTATCATTCAAACCATTGGTCAGTCACTTAAAAGAAACTTCTAAGACGAGATATACAATTTCTGTGTATGTGATAATAAGGATAATGAATATTTAGACATAGAAATTAGAACGATTAAGAAAATTACAAGTCTGCTTTCCATACTCTGTTCTGGATGCAGGGTGACTTTTCTTCAAATTATGAAAGGCTAACAGGGTCAATGCCAATAGCCTATCTTGTTTTGGAAGTCTCTTGTATTCACTTCGCCAACGACTCCAGAGGATGTTTTCCATTTCTAGAACTGATATTTTTTCTTATATTGCGAATGGCTTTTGTGGCATAACACTATGTGTATAACTTCAATTAAGTACATAAAAACTTTGCTAATATTTTAAAATATTTTATTTTCATATTTTGTAAGGCATTCATTCAACTAGTCAGATTATCCCAAAGATATATGGACTAAGTCACTGCTTTGGAATAATTTAACTAATGACACTTATTTGTATAAAATTTTTTAGAAACATCAAATAAAAGGTTTTTTTTTTTGAATTGCTAACATCATACTATAGAATCTACAAGAGGCCAGAAGAATGCTTAGAAATTTAATACTTGGTACATTGTTACACTAAAATCTCATTGTCTCATCTAGTTATATTTATTTTCAACCTGGTAGAACTTTAATGACTATTGCATAGCATAAATAATTTTGAGTTATTGCATATAATTTTTATTTGGTATTAAAAGCTAAATAATTTGTTTATTAGTTGGCTACTTACTTTAAAGTATCTGCATGTAATGATAATTTTAAAATAAATATATCCAGTAAATTAATACAGTGGCTATTGCTCTTTATTCTAGGTACTTCCCCAATAATGACATGGAGAGAATATGATTTATTTTCTCAAGCTTTACTTCAGAAAACCTAGGCAATCATGGATCTATTTTAATACTCTAAGTTAATCTGACTATCTACCAGAGTCTCTGAAATACTTTCATTATTGTGTTGGTTTTGCTTTCTTTGCTTCAGATGTCTTTTTTCCCAAGCTCTGCTCCTACCCTTATGGTTGAATTTTCCTTACTCTTCTCCTTCACCCCCTACCCTGGCTGTTGAAAGTCCCACCCTATTCTTTTTTCTGACTAGGTATTCATTATTCAACAGCCAGGATTGAGTTGACAAGGCAGAGAATTAATGGTATGCATTGTTTATAAACTTGAGACAGGAAATTCTTGACATAAGCATTACAATACTGTGTCTGTACTGAAACAAAGTATGAGAACAGAGAAATTAGCATTTGAATAACACAAGAATAATCTTCACAGATTGTACAAAATTAGTATGCCTACATTTGCATCCACCTCTGTCACACCAGAAGCCTCTCTGTTTGTCAGAACTCTAGGATTACCAGCCAAAGGGCCACCCTAACTGTTTCATTGCCTGACAAGCTACCACCAATCACACACCTGTCCTCCTCCTTACTGATTTCTAGTCCCCAACTTTTATGAAGAGCTATTGCTCCACCAAAGGACAAACTAATCAACACATAAATGCAAATTCCATGAAAATAAAGTACGAGTGGCTGGAAAGCAGGCTGAAGAAACTGGAGCAGTGAATGATGAAAACCAGCCACCAAATCTCCAGGTAGGCCACATGCACCCTCACTTTTTCAGTTCTCTTACACACTGGCCAGATTCCCCCTCCCCTCCTCATCACTATACCCCCAACTGGCAATTCCAGTGGAGACCACCTATTCTTTTAAAGGCCATGAGAGCTATCAGGCCTCAAGTGGAGTCCCTCTGCTCATCAACACCCACTCTTATCAGAGGATCAAAGATGAAAGAGAAACCAAGAAACAAAAGATTTATCCAAGAAATTGAAACTCAGAAATTGGGACCTAGATCTATAATCAACCCAAACTCAGATGCCTAGCCACTAGTTTAAGAACACAATCAACAATAGACAAGGCAATATGTCACCAGCAGAGTGACATTAAGCCCTGAATACCCTAACAGCTGTAATGCAAGAAAGTGACCTTAAAACCAACTTTAAGAAAATGATAGTGTTCCTTAAAGCAGAAATAAATAAATCCCTAAAAATCCAAGAAGGCCAAGTTGAAACACACATACACAGACACACACACACACATAAAGGAAATGAATAAAACTGTTCAAGACCTGAAAGTGCAAATAGAAAAACTAAAGGAAACACAAACTAAGCCAATCCTGTAAATGAAAAAAATGTAGATAAGCTAACAGGATCTATGGATGCAAGCATCCCCAAAAGAATATAAGAGATAGAGGAGATAATCTCAGGTTTTGAAGATATGATAGGAGAAATGAATACATAACTCAAGGAAAATATGAACAGAGGCACAATGTTAAGAACCTCAGAAAGAGAAGAGGAATTATAGACACAAGCATCATCAACAGAATAAAATTGATAGACGAGAAAATCTCATGTATAGAACATACAAAGAATATACAAGAGAAAAAAGTGATACATCAACCAAAGAAAATGCCAAATCTAAGAAAGTTTTTAACAAAAAAACATTCAGAAAATATGGGACACTTGAAAAGTCCAAACCTAATTCTAATAGGAATAGAAAAAGGAGAAGATACCTAGCTCAAATGCTCAGAAAATATATTCAATAAAACTATAGGAGAAAACTTTCCTAACCTCAAGAAAGAGATAACCATAAAGATATGAGATGATTACAGAGCACCAAATAGTTTAGACTAGAAAAGGAAGCCCTTCTAACAGATCATAATCAAAAAACTAAACCAAACAACAAAGAGAGAATAGTAAAATCTATAAGGAAAAAAGGCCTAGTAATATGTGAAGGAATATCTACCATAATTACACCTAATTTTTCAACAGAGATTCTCAAAGTCAGAAAACACTGAAGAGATGTCTTGTAGACACTAAGAGACCACAGATGCCAGCCCAGACTACTATACTAAGCAAAATTTTCAATCACCAAAAATGGAGAAACCAAGATATTTAATGACAAAAAAAATTTATTTTATTTATTTTTTATTATTAGTTTCTAAGTTTTTTATTTACATTATATATGATTTCCCCTTTCCCGTTTCCTCCCTTCCTGAAACTCCCATTCCCTCCTTCTGTTCCACATTCAACCCCCTCTCACTACTCTCTCATGGTATTCCCCTACATCCATTCTTTCCAGGACCAGGGGTCTCTCCTTCCATCTTCTTGGAAATCTATTGATATGTGAATTGTGTCTAGGGTTTCCGAGATTCTGGGTTAATATCCCCTTATCAGTGACTGCATATCATGTGTGTTCTTTTGTGATTGGGTTACCTCATTAAGGAAGATATTTTCCAGTTCTGACCATTTGCATAAGAATTTCGTGAATTCGTTGTTTTTAATTGCAGAGTAGTATTCCATTGTGTAAATATACCACATCTTCTGAAACCATTCCTCTGTTGAGGGACATCTGGGTTCTCTCCAGCTTCTGGCTATTATAAATAAGGCTGCTATGAACATAGTAGAGCATGTGTCCTTATTGAATGCCAGGGAAGCCTCTGGGTATAATATGCCCAGGAGTGGTATAGCCAGATCCTCCGGGAGTGTCATACCCAGTTTTCTGAGGAACCACCAGACTGCTTTCCAGAGTGATTGTACCAGTTTGCAATCCCACCAGCAGTGGAGGAGTGTTCCTCTTTCTCCACATCCTCACCAACCACTGCTGTCTCTTGTGTTTTTGATCTTTGCCATTCTGACTGGTGTGAGATGGAATCTCAGGGTTGTTTTGACTTGCATTTCCCTAATGACTAAGGATGTTGAACATTTCTTTAGGTGCTTCTCAGCCATTAGATATTCTTCAGGTGAGAACTCTGTTTAGCTCTGTACCCCATTTTTTAAATAGGGTTATTTGGCTCTCTGGAGTTTAACTTCTTGAGTTCTTTGCATGTATTGGATATTAGCCCTCTGTCAGATGTAGGGTTGGTCAAGATCATTTCCCAGTTAGTTGGTTGCCGCTTTGTCCTTTTGACAGTGTCCTTTGAAAGAAAGAGAATCTCAGTCCAATTTCTCTTATGAATATTGATGCAAAATACTCAATAAAATTCTTGACAACTGAATCCAAGAACACATCAAAACGATCATTTACCATGATCAAGTAGGCTTCATCCCAGGGATGGTTCAATATAAGGAAGTCCATCAATGTAATCCACTACATAAACAATCTCAAAGAAAAAAAACCACGTGATCATTTCATTAGATGCTGAGAAAGCATTTGACAAAATTCAGCATCCTTTCATGTTAAAGGTCTTGGAATGATCAGGAATTGGAGGCCCATATCTAAACACAGTAAAAGCAATTTACAACAAACCAGTAGCCAACATCATTCTAAATGGAGAGAAACAAAGCAATCCCACTAAAATCAGGGACTAGACAAGGCTGCCCTGTCTTTCCATATCTTTTCAATATAGTACTTGAAGTTCTAGCTAGAGCAATTAGACAGCAAAAGGAGGTTAAAGGGATACAAACTGGTAAGGAAGAAGTCAAACTATCACTACTTGCAGATGATATGATAGTATACTTAAACAACTCAAAGAACTCCACCAGGGAATTCCTACATCTGATAAACAACTTCAGCAAAGTGGCCGGATATAAAATCAACTCAAGCAAGTCAGTAGCCTTCCTATACTCAAAGGATAAGCAGGCTGAGAAAGAAATAAGACAAATAATACCCTTCATGATAGCCATAAACAATATAAAGTATCTTGGTGTAATCTAACCAAACAAGTGAAAGATCTGTATGACAAGAACTTCAAGTCTCTGAAGAAAGAAATTGAAGAAGACCTCAGAAGATGGAAAAATCTTCCATGTTCATCAAATGGCAGGATTAATATAGTAAAAATGACCATCTTGCCAAAAGCAATATACAGATTCAGTGCAATCCCCATCAAAATCCCAATGCAATTCCTCATAGAGTTAGAAAGAACAATTCAAAAATTCATCTGGAATAACAGAAAACCAAGGATAGCTAAAACTATTCTCAAGAGTAAAAGAACTTCTGGGTGAATCAGTATCCTGGACCTCAAGCTGTACTATAGAGCAATAGTTTTAAAAACTGCATGGTATTGGTATAGTGACAGGCATGTAGATCAATGGAACAGAATTGAACCCAGATATGAATCCACACTCCTATGTTCACTTGATCTTTGACAAAAGAGCTAAAACCATCCAGTGGAAAAAAGATAGCCTTTTCATCAAATGGTGCTGGCTCAACTGGAGGTCAACATGCAGAAGAATGCAAATCGATCCATTCTTATCTTCTTGCACTAAGCTCAATTCCAAGTGGATCAAGGACCTCCACATAATATCAGACACACTGAAACTAATAGAAAGAAAACTAGGGAAGAACCTTGAATATATGGGTACAGGGGAGAATTTCCTGAACAGAACTCCAATAGCTTATGCTCTAAGATCAAGAATTGACAAATGGGACCTCATAAAATGACAAAACCAATTTAAACAATATCCTTCTACTAATTCAGCACTAAATAAGATACTACAAAGAAAACTCCAACTCACGTGGTGATAACTACACATAAGACAACACAACAAATTCGTCACCTCATAGCAAAACCAAAAGAAAAAAAACACATGCACACACTAATACCACCAAAATCAAAATAAGAGGAAGAATTGTTGGTCATTAATATCCCTCAATATAAATGCACTCAATTCACCAATAAAAAGACAGAGGCTAACAGAGTGGATATATAAACAGAATCCATCATTCTGCTATATAAAGAAACACATTTCAGCAACAAAATAAATATTATCCCAGAATAAACAGGGTTTTCCAAGCAAAAGAATCCAAGAAATAAGCTATAGTAGTCAGTCTCTGATCTAAGAAAAAGACTTTCAACCAAAAACAATTAAAGCAGATGGGGAGGGACATACTCATGAAAGAAAAAATTCACTAAAATGAAATTGCAATTTTGAACATCTATTCCTCAGATGCAAATGCACCCACATTTGTAAAAGAAGCATGAATAAAGCCTATATCACAAATAGTGCTCCACACCTTTCACCAAAACACAAAAGAACATTACACCTTCTCAGCACTCTATGGAAACTGCTCCAAAATAGAACATACAGTTGATCCCAAAGCAAGCCTCAAGAGATACAAGAAAATTGAAATAATTCCTTGCATCTTATCTTATTCTGTCTGGTTTTGTGTGTCAACTTGACACAAGCTGCAGTTATCACAGAGAAAGGAACCTCCCTTAAAGAAATGCCTCCATGATATACAGCTGTAGGACATTTTCTCCATAGGTGGGCCCATTGTGGGTGGTGCCATCCCTGGGCTGATAGTCTTGGGTTCTATAAGAAAGCAAGCTGATTTTGAATGTAAATAAATAAAAAAAAAAACTTAGAAAATAAAAAAAAAACAATAAGGTAAAAGATCATGTCTTTTACTTATTTTGTAATAATCACCAGCATATACTCAGAAGATAACATCATTTCTGATGTAAAAAAAAAAAAAAAGCAAGCTGAGCTAGCCATGGGAAGCAAGCCAGTAAGTAAAATCCCTTCATGGTCTCTGCATCAGCCCCTGCTTCGTGACCTGCTTGAGTTCTAGTCCTCACTTCCTTTGATGATGAACAGCAATGTGGAAGTGCAAGCTGAATATACCCTCTCCTTCCTAACTTGCCTTTTGGTCATGATATTTTTTGTGCAGGAATAGAAAACCTGACTAAGACAAGATCTCCATGAATTAAAGCAGAACTTCAACAGCAGCAGAAATAATAGAAAGCCTAGAGTCTCAGAGAAATGAACAAGTCTATACTCAATGACTACCATGTCAGAGAAGAAATAAAAGTCTTTCTAGAATTCAATGAAAATGAAGGTACATCATATTAAAACATGTGGTACACAACGATAGCAGTGCTAAGAGGAAAATTCATAGCACTAAATGTCTTCATAAAGAAATTAGAGAGATATCATACTCATACTAGCAAATTAAGAGCACACCTGAAAGTTCTAGAAAACAAAAAGAAGCAAACACACCCAAGAGGAATACTCAACAGGAAATAGCTAAACTCAGGACTGAAATAAATTAATTATAAATGAAGAGAACAATACAAAAAAATCAACAAAACTAAGAGCTGATTCTTTGAGAAAATAAAGAAGATAGACAAACCCTTAATCAAACTAACTAAAGGCAAAGAGACAATATCCAAATTATTAAAATCAGAAATAAAATGGAGACATAATAAGAGATCCTGAAGAAATTTAAGAAAATCATTAGGTCTTACTTCAGAGTGCCTATACTACATAAAATTTGAAAATTGAAATGAAGGGAATGGTTTTCTAGACAGATACAAATTAACAAAATTAAATCAAGATCAAGTAAACTATCCAAACAGTCTATAGTTCCTAGGGTAATTAAAATCTACCAACCAAAACCAAACCAAACCAAAGCAAAGCCCATAGCTGATGGTTTTAACAATGAATTTTACCAGACTTTCAAAGAAGAGCTAATAACAATACTCCTCAAAGTAGTCTACAAAATAGAAACAGAAGGATCACTGCCAAACTCATTCTACGAGGCCACAGTCACCCTCATACCTAACATACACATATAGACAAGAAAAACCTCACCAAGGAAAGAAATTTTCAGACAAATTTATCTTATGAACATGTGACACAATTCTACCAGAATATTCATTCAGCTGATAAATACCTTCAGCAAAGTGACTGGATACAAAGGGAACTCAATAATACCTGTTGTCCTCCCTTATACAAATGATAAACAGGCATAGAAATAAATTGGGAAAACCACACCATTCACAATATCCACAGTGATATAAAATGTCTTGGTATAACTCTGACTAAGCAAGTGAAAGACCACTATGACAAGAACTTTAAGTCTCTGAAAAAAGAGACTGAAGAAAACATCTAAAGATGGAAAGTTCTCTCAAGCTCATGGAAAGGTAGGATTAACAGTGTATATGAATATCTTACCAAAAGCAATCTACAAAAACAATGGAATTCATAGCAAAATTGAAACATAAATTTTTATAGACCTTGAAAAAGAAATTCTCAACTTCAAATAGAAAAACAAAAAAATCTAGGATAGCTACAACAATCCTGAGTAATAAAAGAAATTCGGGTGGTATCAACATTTCTGATCTCACATTGTACTATAGAGCAATTGTAATAAAATCTATTAATAATAATAATACCAATAAAATCTTGGTATTGCTTTAGATAAAGACAAGTTAATCATTTGTATTAAAGATCCAGAAATAAACCCAGACATACGAACATTGCTTTTTGACAAAGAGTACCAAACCATAAAATGGAAATTAGAAAGCATCTTCAAGAAATGGTGTTGATCTAACTAGATATCAGCATGTAGAAGAATACAAATTAATCCATATTTCACAAAATTCAAGTTCAAGTTGAGAAAAGACTTCAGAAGAAAATCAGATGCACTAAATCTAGTAGAAGATAAAACGTGAAATAGTCCTTAAAGATACAGTAGGCCATTTTTTGAACAGAATACCAATGTATCAGGCTCTAAGATCAACAACTGAAAATAGGCCCTCATGAAATTGAAAAGCTTCTATAAGGCCAAGAACACTACCAATATAAGAAAAAGATAGCTTGCAGATTGAGAAACGATCTTCACTAAACCTACATTAGACAGAGTTCTAATTTCCAAAATATGTAAAGAACTCAAGAAATTAGACACCAACAGATCAAAGAACTCCATTAAAACTCGGGGTTTAGAACTAAGCAGAGAATGCTCAAGAGAGGAATCTTGAATAGACAAGAAGCACTGAAAGGTATGTTCAGCATAATTAGTCATGAGGGAAATACAAATCAAGTGACAGCACATCCTGGCTAGGATGTGAAACAATGGAACCACTTCTCCATTGTTGCTGGGAGTATAAACTTGTACAACCGTTCTGGTAATAAATCTGGTGGTTCCTCAGAAATTTGGAAATGTTTCTACCTGAATATATAAGTCCTGAGCACATACCCAAAAGATGATCCACCATACCACAAGGAGACATGCCCAACTATGTTCATAGCAGTATTATTCATAATACCCAGAAACTGGAAACAGCTCAAATGCCCTTCCAAACGAAGAATGGATACTGAATGTCTGATTCACTTATACAATGGAAAACTATTCAGGTATTAGAAATAAAGATATCATGCATTTTGAAGGCAAATTGAGAGAACTAGAAAAATTTCATCCTCAGTGACATAACAGATACCCACAAGGACATGCATGGTGTTTACTTACTTATAAGTACATATTAGCCATAAAGTACAGGATACCAGTGCACACTCCACAGAGTCAAGCAACCTAAACAAGAAGGATGGCCCCAGCAAGGATGCTTGACTCTCACTTTGAAGAGGAAATAAAATAGTCATAAGAGGAAGACAGAGAGGGAACTGGGAGGGAGAGCAGATGGGGATGGAATTGGGGGTAATTCATGGTTAGGTATAGGGAGAAAGAGGATACAGGGACAGAGTGCTAGGAGAATGAGTAGAAATCTGCAGCTGGAGTGGGATGGGAATATTGAGGGCATCTTTAGGATCTGACAGAGACCTGTGATGGGGTAGGTGCTCGGGAATCTAAGGGGATGATTTTAGCTAACATTGATAGCAGTTGGGAAATGGAAGCTGAAGTGTTCTCCTGTAGCCAGGCAAGACTCTCCTTAGTGGAGGAATAATAAGACAAACCCACCCACAAAACTTTCAACCCAAAATTCATCCTGTCTACAAGAAATGCAGGGACAAAAATGCAGCAGAGACTGAGAGAATGGCTGACCAATAACCAGCACGTCTTGAGACACATTCCGTGGGCAAGCACCAACTTATGATATTCTTAATGATACTCTGATATGCTTTCAGACAGGAGCCTAGCATAGCTGTCTTCTAAAACAAAATACAAGAGCAATAAAGGAGACAAAGTGTGGATCAGAGACTAAAGGAAAGGTCACCCAGAGAATGCCCTACCAGGGATTCATCCTATAAATACTCACCAAACCCTGACATTATTATGGACAACAAGAAGTGCATACCAAAAGGAGCATGTCATGGTTGTCTCCGGAGGGGCCCTGCCAGAGTCTTACACATACAGAGGCAGATGCTAGCAGCAAACCATTGGTCTGGGTGTGGGGTCCCCAGTGGAGGAGCTGGCGGGTGGTCCGGAGGATCTGAAAGAGTTTACAGTCCTATGGGAAGAACAAAGATGTTGGCCACCCAGATGCCCCAGGATTCCCAGGGACGAAACCATCAACCAAGGGGTCCACATGGTTCCAGCCAAAAATATGTCAGAGGAATGCCTTGTTGGGTATCAGTGGGAGGAGTGGTCCTTGGTCTGGTGAAGGCTCAATAGATGCCCCAACAAAGGGAAATCGAGAGGGCAGGAGGTGGGAGTGGGTCGGGTGAAGGGACATATACTTGGAGGCAGGGGTGGGAGGGGGGGTTTGGGGGTTTTCAGGGAGGGGGAAACCGGGAAAGGGTTTAGCACTTGAAATGTAAATGAAGATTATATTCAATAAAAAAAAAGGAAAAAAAATTCCTATTGTACTGTGGGTAAATAGAATATGTGAGAAAATCCTAGTTGTACTTTTTTTCCATGGATCTGTGCTAGTATACAGACACTGGCAACAGGCATAAGGTGGCATTAGTATGCAAATAGAGTATGCATTTCTTAATGTTTGAAAAACTCAAACGTGTTTTTCCATCTCATAAACAGGTTATATAACAGCACAAATTAACAAAGTCTGAAAACTTCTATGAAAAGGCATTTTTTAAAGATATAACCTGAATCTTGTGATCACAAGAGCATGTATTCTTATTGTGAGACTGTCAGATGATAAATGAGAATGTAGCCTCCAGAAATTAATTAGCTGAGGAGAATATCTACCTATCTCAGTAACTTCCTGTGGAAAGAATGCATTTGATTTTTATGCTGAAAACCCTTTTATAGCTACTAGTAATTTTATAGATTTTTTTCTTTATTAATTTTTTTTTACACCCCAGATTTAATTCCCCTCTGACTGTTCCACATCCCATACCTTCTCCATGAACTCTGTCTCCATAAGGTTAAATCTGAAAGTGATCAAAGAATCTGTAAGTCACACAAAAATGTAATTGGTTTTGTTTAAATAAAATGTCATTTTGAGAACATGATTTGGGCCTATAGAGTTGCTTGTGTGTTTTCTTTTATTCTGAATTTATTCCAGTAGAAAGTTAATATGTAATTAGGAGACCTTTTAATAGCTCTGTCTTTCTAAATGTCAGTACTAGATTCCTACTTCTTGATGTTTGCTGAAATAATGGAGAAAATATTTTGCATAAAATTAAAATGCCTGTTTACCTATCACCTCCCATGTTCTATCAGGCAGACAGCTTTACCACTTATAAATACATATCCTTATAATTATTTTGAATTTATTTACAAAAGGTTATTTCAACTTTATCTAATGCACTCTCTATTAAAGATACTTGAGCTCATTTTCAAAATAATATACCTATAGTACATATCAGATTTGATTATTTGCAAATTGATTGCATCCACTCTAAATGGATGAATTCTTCTAGATTTTTTAGCTACTTAATTTGGTTCTTTAGCAAATTTACACATGTATATAATACATGCTGATTGTTCTCACCACAATGTATTCTTTCATCTTTCTTTCTTTGTTACATTTATACCTACTCATTTCTTTTGACAGTCGAAGATTAACTCCAGCTTCCTGTCTGACCCTGCCACTGGAGCTACCCTTTAGCCCCTTGTTGGTTATGCAGTGGGTATACAACTAAAGAATAAGATTCCATGTCTTCAAAAACTAGCCAATAGCTTAGTTTTAAAACATAGGTTCCTGTGTTGTCCTCCTCCTTCTATGATTAATTATTAGTAGGTCCAATCTGGTAAAAAAAAAAAAAGCTGTTTCTAAAGTAACGGGACTACTTTTGTTTAAATTAAATATGTTTTGAGATATGGTATGGTAATCCCTCCAAAATTGCTTGTTTTGCTTGGAATTGCTCTGTCTACCTGGGATCTTTGGTCAATATGCGTGACTTTTAGGATTTTTTTTCTATTTTTGTGAAGAATGTTATAGGGATTTCTATTAAGATTATACTGAATCTGTAAATTAGTTTTGTAAGAATACAATTTTCCCTATATTAATTTTACCAATCCATCATCATGAAAAGTGTTTCATTTTCTAATGTCTTCCTCAATCCCTTTCTTTAAAGATTCGAAGTTTACATTGTGAGCTGTTTTTTCTCATTTATTAAGTTTATTCCTAGATATTTTATTGTTTATGAGACTTATGAATCTAGTGTGCCCACCATCTTCTTCTCACTGTATTCGTTATAGATGCATACAAAGGCTATTGATTTTTATAAATTGACTTTGTATCTGTTCACTTTGTTAAATGTAAACATGATTGGATCTTGAATCAAGTAGAAACACCACAGAAGTATAAATTACCAGTTCAGAAAGCATAACTAAACATAAGTCTTCCTACATTGTGCTAGTGAATAATACTTAAAACAATATTTGTTCTCTTTATTGATTATTTTATTTCTTTACATTTCAAATGTTATCCCCCTTTCAGGTTTCCCCTCTACATACACCCTATCATATGCCCCATCTTCCCTACTTCTATGAAGGTGCTCCCCCACCCACCCACCCTCTCCTGCCTCAGTACCCTATTGTTCTACACTGGGTCATCAAGCCTCCACAGAACTAAGAGACTCCCCTCCCATTGATGCCCTACATATGCAGCTGGAGCCATGCTTCCCTCCATGTGTACTCTGGTTGGTGGTTTATTCCCTGGAAGCTCTGAGGTGTCCAGTGAGTTGATATTGTTGTTCTTCCTATGGGCTTGCAATTGCCTTCATCTCCTTTAGTCCTTCTCTAACTCTTCCATTGGGGTCCCCAGGCTCAATCCAAAGATTGACTGTGAGTGTCTGCATTTCTATTAATCAGATGTTGTTAACAGAGCCTTTTAGGGGTGACCTATACCAGACTCTTGTCAGCAAGCCCTTCTTAGCATCAGCAATAGTGTCTAGGGTCTGCAGATGGCATGCATCCCTAGGTGGGACAGTCTGTGGATGGTCTTTTCTTCACTCTCTATTCTATTTTTTGTCCTTATGTATCCTTCAGACAGGAATAATTCTGGGTTAAAAATTTTGAGATGTATGGGTGACCCCATCCTTCAACTGGAGGCCATGCCTATCTACTGGAGGTAGACCTTACAGGTTCCACCTTCCCTTTGTTAGGTATTTCAGCTAAATTAATCCCTACTGGGTCTTGGGAATCTCTTACTTTTCTTGCATCTAGAACTTTCTAGTTACTACACCCACTTCCCTACCCCACACTGATACAAATTTCTAATTATTTTCCTGATACTCTGAACTTCTCTCCTATCTCTTCCAATACCTGATTATGTCCCCCTTTTATCCCTCTCCCTTCTCTCTCCATCCCAAGTCCCTCCCTTCCTTTACCTCCTATGATTATTTTG
This sequence comes from Tokudaia tokunoshimensis, assembly GCA_036184795.1. Lineage (NCBI taxonomy): Eukaryota > Metazoa > Chordata > Mammalia > Rodentia > Muridae > Tokudaia > Tokudaia tokunoshimensis. The sequence continues at coordinate 34,543,396 of BTHU01000011.1, read as the reverse complement.
TGCCCCACCGCATCTAAGTAGGATTGAATCAACCACACTTTTGGTCTTGTTTCTTATCAAGCTTAATATGACCTGTGAGTTGTGCTATGGGTATTCTGACCTTTTGGCTAATATCCACTTATCAGGGAGTACATACAACATGTGTCCTTTTTGTCTGGGTTATCTCACTCAGGATGATACTTTCTAGTTCCATCCATTTGTCTGCAAATTTCATGAAGTTATTGTTTCTAATAGCTGAGTACAACATTTTCTGCATCCATTCTTCCATTGAAGGACATTTAGGTTGCTTTCAGTTTTTAGCTGATAGAAGTAAGATTGCTATGAACATAATGGAGAATATGTCTGTATTATAAGTAGGAGCATCTTTTAGGTATATGACCAGTAGTGGTATAGCTGTGTCTTCAGGTAGAACTATTTTCATTTTTCCGAGGAACCGCCAGATTGTTTTCCAAAGTGGCTTTATGAGCTTGTAATCCTACCAGCAATGGAGGAGCATTCCTCATTCCCCACATCCTCCCTAGTATCTGCTGTTGCCTGAGTTTTTGATCTTAGCCATTCTGACTGTTGTGAGGTAGAATCTCAGGGTTGTTTTAATTTGCATTTCCCTGATGACTAAGGATGTTGAAGATTTCTTTAGGTACATTTTGGTCATTCAAGATTCCTCAGTTGAAAAGCTACATGTAAATATATAACTTCACAGAAAAAAATAGACACAGATCATATTTTTCATAAAAATTTCAATGTGGATCTCAAATATGCATATATATGTATATATACACACATACATATGAGATTATAAATATATATATACACATTTTCCTGATAATATACACATTTTACTGATAATGTGGGTAAAAATTTAGTGACCAGCTTTGACCAGTTTTTAAATTGAAAGTAAAACTCAATTGGGAATTGGTACTACTCAAAGAATCAATTGATCGTTTAACTGCAAGAAAATCTTTGTAAAACACATATGTGCTACCAGATTACTTTTCAAATTCTACCAATTACTTATAAAACTAAAATTAAGAAACTTCTTAAAATGTGTAATAAGTTTGAAAAGACATGGCATCATAGAAACTAGATACAAATGTACTTGTAAAAAGATGAACAACACAATATGTTAAATAATTTTAATCCAGACAATAAAATATCAATAAATATCTGAAGAAATATCAAATACACAGAATATTGACAACACAATTTATTATTGGATTGTGTAAACACAGGAATATCTAAAATGTTGGCAATAAGTGGAAATAACATAACTACCTTGGAGGACAGTTAAGTGGTTTTTAATTTAAGACATATAATTTCAGGATATAATCTAGAAAATGTGTGCATGATATTTGCCCAAAGGAAATGAATCTCTAGTATTTAGACATGAAGTGCTACTAAACATAATGTTTTTAATCACAACACTTCAAACTCATAAACAATCAAGATCTTCTTCAAGACATGAAGGAAAACACAATCTTAATTCAACTGCAAGATACTCTGTAAAAAGATAAAATCAGGATAAGATCTTATTCTGATAACATAAAGATCTTATTCTGATAACATAAAGATCAACAATTGGTAGAGTGGGGAACAACAGAGATAAATGTCGAAGCAAGTGGTATTTTTCTGGATGCGAATCTGATCTGTAGGGTCATGTGTAATTAACAGAGCATTATTTATTTTAGAAAAGCAAAATACAGTAAAATCAAATAATAATTATGAACTTTTATTAAAGACAGTATTGCAGTACCATTCAATCAGTTGTGGTATCCATATGACACTAATGTCCAACAGGATAAACAGTGAGTTAAGAAAGCACGTGTAAGAAGTCTCTTCTTTCTGAATAATTTCTATAAGAGTAAAACTGTCCTAAAAATATACTACTTAAGAATTAAAGAGAAGGTTTAGAGAAAGATATAATATACAACTTTAAGTGAAGATTAAATTTTATTTTTATATTTTGCTCAACTCTGGGTATGATGCTTTACATATTTCAAGATGGAAGTTATATGACAAAAGTGATTATGATAAATATGGTAAAAGAATTGGAGGGAAGTAAATTTCTTAAATACATTTAATTTGTGTTAGATTTGCAACATCAAGTACCCGAAGCTCCAAAGGAAAAAAAAATCAATATTTAGGTAAAGATTGAAAAACTGAGTTCAACTATGAAGAAAGTTTTCTAGAGATTTATGCAAATTAAAGATTTAAAGAATGACCAAGAGTAGATCAAAAGGAAGAAATAAAAAATAAAACAAAATTGCAAGTAAAAATAGTAGTGTAGAAAAGTACCTTAGAGTAGGAGGCAAAGTAGTAAACTTTCAAAAACAATAAATTCGTGAGAAAAATGGGACCAAATTCCAAGTTAGATCTTTAAAACATTTTTCAAGTTTTTACTTGTTGAGTTTAGAAAAATTTTAACAGTGAACACTGGATTCCCCCTTCTTACAAACTATTGGCTGTAGATATGCATTTGAACAGTTATAGGAAAATATTCCTAAGTTGTTAATATAGTGTCTTGTAAGCTCATAAAACTCAAAGAATATGATATGCTCTTGTAATAAACCTAGGATTAATTATAACTATGTTTATATTAAAGAATCTAAAGACAGGTATTTAAGAACATCAGAAAATATTTATTTTCTAAAGTTGAGAGATAGTTATATATTTTCCTAATTTTTCAATAGAGAAACTTTATTGAGTTTCAGTTAATGAGCTAAATTATTGTTACTAGCAGCTATTAATCAAAAAATCTTTGATCATGATTAATTGTTAATATATGCATGATTGACCACAAAGTAGTAAAGCAGAGAAATGGAATTTACATGACAAATATATTCACCAAATAATTAAAACAAGAAACAAAATGAATAAGCTAGGTATTGAGAAATAATAAATAAATTCCCTGCATTTTTACTCTATATTTTGCTATATTGTCTAGACTAAAATTGATAGAAATACCATTTAATTATACTTTATAAAACAGCTATACAATTTTTTGTATACTAAAAAATATACTGTCTTAAGGAAATGTGTTTATATATAAAATCCATTTTATGTTAGGAAGGGTTTTAAAATGTATTTAATAATGTCATACTTTATTTTAAAAATATCCGTATTACTTATTGGCTGGTTTTGGATAATCATTGAATAGTTATAGTCTTATTATCTGAGCAAAATGCCATCAGTTTTTAATGTTTAGACCTTTACTCTGAGCAAATCTGAGCAAACACTGATAACTATGATAAATGACTGGGTGGTCACAGGTGATTGATGGATGCCCAGAGGTCTGATAATGCCATAAAATCCAATGAAACTACAATTTATCTTAAGTGAAAAATATTGCTATTTCCAGATCTTCCTCAGCATCAATATGGGGTTTAATAGGAAATATCAGTAGTTTTCTAGGTTCAAGTTCAAGAGAGTTAAAGCAAGTCTTTGAGGTACCCTTTATTACCATCGTAAGTATTTTTTATAAATAGTATCCATAAGCAGAATTCATGTTCATCCAAGGGAGACCAAACTTATAAGTTACTATATCAACTTCTAAAAGTTAACGAGTAGCCTGGGGACTTATGATTTACTGTCAGCCCACTAAGAAATGTCAGTGCCCTAGAATAGGAGGAGGCAAGTGTCATCTGACTGGATTTGTGAACTTTTCACTTTGCCATGCTGTAGACAGCAAACAGAAAATTAGTCTATAAATAATTGAACTTGAATTTTTTTGAAAATCTATCACAGCATGTTAAAAGCAACTTTGCTCTTAAGTTAGTTCTTCAGAAGTAGTAAATATGTCAAATAGTCTTTAAATAATGCAACATAATAAAGCAATAGATAGGATGTTTAATAAAAACAAGAGAACACAAGACATTAAGAAAATATACAGGATGGATGACTGTTGCCTTTATTTCCTTTCTGAGGAAATTGGAATATAAATTTGGCCAAAAATCAACAATTAAAGGAAGATAATTTGCGTAATGATGTGACAATATTATCACGAATTAATACTATTTTCTAAATAATTACGTCTACTGTGAGGTTCTTTAGTATGTGTAAAGATCAACTTGGATTTTCTTCCCTTGTGATTTAGTTTTAATTCATCTGTCATACACAACACTTCAACCACAACTTCCTCTCCCTCTACTCTTTCTAGATCCACTGATCCCTACTTATCCTCTCCACCAGTTCTACTTTTTCTCCATTTTCTATTCAGAAAAAGCAAGTCTCCAGGTAATGACACCCAAAACATAATACAATAAGACAAGACAAAAGCCATTATTTTGGTTTGACAACACAATACAATAGAAGGAAAAGAGCCTCAAGAGCAGGCAAAAGAATCAGATATACTCCCACTGTTAGACATAGCACAAGAACAGAAAGCTAACAGCAATAATATACATTCAAAGGCCTTGATGCAGTAGTACAGTGCTTGCCTTTTTAGGCTCTGTGAGCACATACGAGCCCTGCTTACCTAATTCTGTGGACCATCTGACTCCAACAGTCTTTCCTTCTCTGAAGGCCTCCTGATCTCTGCAGGAGGAATCTGATGGAGAACTCCAACTTAGGTTTTCTCTCTCTCGTCATAATGTCAGATTCTGCATCTCTGTACCAACTAACATTTACTGCCATAGGAAGGTTTTCTGATGATGACTGGATAAGGCACTGATCCATGAATGTAGTAGAATAACATTAGGAATACTGTTATTTTTTTTTTAATTTTTTTTTAAATTTTTTTTTTATTTTTTTGCCAGTCCTATATAGTTCTACACTATGATTCTGAGCTATTCTCAGCTCTGCTTCCTAACCATCAATGACGTGTAGGTCATGAGATTCCTCTCCTGGGGTGGGATGCAATTTAAACCAAAAATTAGTTGGCCACTCCCACATATTCTGTCTACCATTGTGAGGCAAGTGGAACCTTGTCACCAGACAGAAAACCTGATAAGGTCTAGCAAAACAAGAAATCCTGGCAATTTTCATAACTGAGAATCTGCCCCTGACCTGCTTCCTCTCCCGGAGCACACACGTGACCACAACACCCCACAAAGTGGACCATGGCAACTGGTCACATAACAAGCATAGAGCCCAGAGTTCTCCATGCTAATGAGGTATCTAGATGAGTGGCCGAGTGTATACCCAATAAGCTTCCCTTCCTGTGAAAGGGAAAACTGCTATGAGGGAAGCTTTTTTCCAGAGTCCCACCACCTCCCACCACCTTAGTTTCCCGCAGAAAGCCACTCTACTTTCCTGACATTCCCTCTAAGTTGAATGCCCCCTCCTCTTCCCCCTTCCTCATCTCGGGCCAGTGCCCCGTTCCCAACTCTTCAAGGTTTCCTGCAGTGTCTGGTTGCCAGGGAGTTTAAAAACCACATTCTAGGCCTCAGCCTGTGCCATTTCTCACTTGACTTTGAGGTGCCATCTTTGGCTGCATTCCACCTTCCCTGAGGGGTTTGTCAGCATGCTATCAGCAGAGCTCACTGATGAAGGGGAGAATGGAATGTAACCTAGAGCCTCTGCATTTCCTCTGCCTGAGCAGTGTTCACACAAACCAGCTGTGAGGCTAAATACAGACCTAAAGACTCCATTGCCTCAGCACATGTTACAGGCAGGACAAACTGTAATATGAAGAATTTTTTTTTTTTTGGCTAAGATGGTGTCCAGGTTTCTCTTTACTAAGCCTGTAGGGTACCTTCTCTCACTAAAGAGACTAGGACATAGAGGTGAAGGCTCAAAGCCCACACCAACTCAGCTTCTCTACATTCAATGAGCTGAGTGGAAACTGTCTTTGGCAATGGGCCCTGCTGACAGTTTTCAGAGTAAGACCTGTCTTAGCATTCGCCTGGCTTGTTTAGGATGTTTCCACATAAACTTCTTGGCCAAAAACTCAATGTAATGAAACCCAGCACCACCACTGGAAGGTCTGCATGGTTACAGATGATAGACAGTTCAGATTCCATATCCTCCAAGGCTGAGTCTTCACTAGGGTCAATAGATTCCAGGACATTTCTACTGCATTAAGTTTCTATATCATGCCCTCCCAAATGTTCCTCAGTTCCTGCTGCTGTTTCTCTTTTCACTCTCTCCCTCCTTTCTTCCCAACCACATTCTTTCTGCTCCTGACTCTACCTGCTTACATACCACTTGAAGAATCTATTCTATTTCCCCCTTCCCTCTATCTCCTCTATAGCCCTCCTCTTGCCGAACCTGCTGTAGACTAGAGCTTGATTACTCTTAACAGCTAATATCCACTTGTAAGTACATACATATCACATTTGTGTCTTTCTACAAATTTCCTCACTCAGGATGATTGTTTACTAGTTTCATTCATTTGCCTGCTATCCTGATGGTGTCATTTTTGTTTTGCTTGTTCTGTTTATGTAATGAAGTAACACTCCATATTATACTGCATAACATAACATAAACTCTTCATCAATTCTTTGATTAAGGGGCCACTAAGCTGTTTCTAGTTTTATAAATAAAGCTGCCATGAACATAATTAAGAAAGTATCTTTGTATTAGGATGGAACATCCTTTGGGTATATGCCTAAGAGTGGTATAAGTTCTTGGGGTAGGTTGATTCCCCAATTATGAAGGAACTACCATATTGATTTCCACAGTGCTTGTACAATGTTACACACCCAGGATCAAGGGAGGAGCGTTCTTCTTTCTCATTCTTGACACCAAGTACTATCATTTTTGTTATTGATCTTAGCTATTTTCTTCTCTCTCTCTCTCTCTCTCTCTCTCTCTCTCTCTCTCTCTCTCTCTCTCTCTCTCTCTCTCTCTCTCTCTCTCTCTCCTTTCTTTCTCATTTTAAGTTTTTGTTTTTAGAATGATTTCTCTGGGTAACCCTGGCTGTGCTGCAACTTACTCTATAGACCAGGCTGGTCTTGAACTCAAAAGATCTGTCTGCCTCTACTTTTGCCTCCTCAGTTCTGTGATTAAAGGCATAAACCACCACTGTCCAGCTAAGAGGAATATTTACATTAGTTTTGATTTATATTTACCTGATGGGTAAGGATGTTCAACATTTTTTATGTGTTTCTCACCCTCTTATGATTTCTCTATTGAGATTTCTCTCTTCACATCTGTAGCACATTTTTAATTGATTATTTGGTTTGTTGATATCTGGTTTTATTTCTTCTTTTTTGTTAGTTCTTTATATATTTTGGATATTAGTCCTGTATTGGATGTAAAGTGTTTAAAATCTTTTCCTATTTTGCAGGATTCTCTTTGTCTTACAGATACTTTTCGTTATCATGAGGTCTCATTTATCAATAATTTAACTTAATGCCTGTGCTATAGGTATTCTGTTAAGAAGGTCAGACCCTGTGCCAATGCATTTAAGATTATTCACTACATTCTGTTCTTTCAAATTCATTGCATTAGATTTTACTTGGAAAAACTCTGTTAATAAAGGTCGAAGTCCAACATGGACAAAGAGCCTCTCTGCTCAGCACAATATGGGAGACTTCCTTCATTAGTGGGGCTTCTCCTCAGGTTTTCTCTCCTCCTAAGCCCTTATGTTACATATCTATTTGAGGAAGGTCACACAGCCTCAATTAGTTTACTGTGTGACTTCCTCTCTTCAAATAAGAACCAGTTCAGCCAGCACCTGAGATTCCTGATATGCTTCCCCATGCTAATGAGGCATTCCAGATACCCTAAGCCTCTAGGCAATGACCTTTACCCATTCTGGGTATTTCTACCCTCAGTATCCCAAAACTTAATAAACCTTCAATCACCCTAAGTAAAGTTGATCTGCCTCCTGATTACTGGTCCCTGCGTGGTTTATTCTCCTTATGTACTCACAGGGCTTCTGAACCACTTGCTTGACATCTTTGTTCCCACTGCCCTTGTGGATTCTATTGGCGGATGATCCATGGATTCAGGGAGATCCACAATTTTATTCAAGGTAATAAATACGGGTTGTTTTACATTTTTCAACATGCAGGCTTCTAGCTTGACCAGCATCAGTTATTGCACTGTGCATTTCTGGCCTATCTATAAGAAATTAAGGGTCCAAAATTGTGTGGATATATGTCTGGATCTTCAGTGTGATTCCATTGTTCATGCTTTTTGTTTTTAGGTCAATGCCGTGGTTTTCATTTGTTTCACTACAGCTCTGCAGTGCAGGTCAAAATCAGGAATGATGATGATACCTCCAACAGGTCTTTTACTATTCAGAATTGCTTGAGGTATTCTGCATTGGTGTGTGCCTGTACTTGTGATTATGTGTGTGTGTGTGTGTGTGTGTGTGTGTGTGTGTGTCTGTGTGTCTGTGTGAATGTGTGAATGTGTTTCCCATATAAAGCTGATTATTTCTTTTTAAAGTTTTGTCAAGAATTGTATTGGACCCAGATGTCTCTCAACAGAATGGATACAGAAAATGTGATACATTTTCACAATGGAATACTACTCAGCAATTCAAAACAATGATTTCATGAAATTCTTAGGCAAATGGATGGAACTAGAAAATATCATCTTGAGTAAGGTAACCCAATCACAAAAGAGCACACATGGTATATAATCACTCATAAGTAGGTATTAGCTCAAAAGCTCACAATGCCCATGATAAAATCCACAGACCATTTGGAGCTTAGAAGGAAGACCAGGATGTGGATGCTCCATATCTACATTGAGAAGGGAACAGAATGGTCATAGGAGGTGGAGGGACAGGGGAATCTTGGAGGGGATAAGGAGGGGGAGGAAATAAGGGGGAAGTATCAGGAACTGGAGGCAATGTGAAAGAGGGACAGAGGGTCAGGAAATGGAACAAAAATATGTAGCAGGGGAGATGAGGACTGGGGATAACTACTGGAGGGTCCCAAACACCAGGGAAACGTGAGCTTTCTGGGACCCAAGAGGATGACTTTAGCCAAAATTTGCAGAAAAGGGGGAGATAAAACCTGTATAGACTACTTCCAGTAGATAGGCACAGCTCCCAGTCAAGGTATAGAGCCACCCACCCATCTCAAAGGTTTTTATGATTGTTTGTTTGTTTGTTTTTTGTTTTCTTTTTTATATTATTTATTTTCTTTTTTTCCCTTTTATTGGATTTTTTTATTTATGTTTCAAATTTTATCCCCTTTCCAGGTCATCCCTATCTATTCCCTTCTCTCTCCCCCTGCCTCTATGAGGGTATTCCCCCACCTACCAACCCATTCCCACCTTCCAGCCCTGACATCCCTACACTGAGGCATCGAACCACTTCAGGTCTAAGGGCTGCTCCTCCACTGATGTCCAACAAGGTCATCCTCTGCCACATATGCTGCTGGAGCCATGGTTCCCTCCATGTGTACTCTGGTTGGTGGTCCAGTCCCCAGGAACTCAGCAGATCTGGCTGGTTGATATGTTTTAACCCAGAAGCTTTCTGTCCAAAGGAAGAACAGAGAGGAAAAATGGAACAGATACTGAAGAAAGTGCCTTCCTGCGACAACCCCCACCCCGGGGGGGGGGAATCCATCATGTCCATAGACACCAAACCCCATACTGCCGTGGTCAAGGGGTGTTTACTGACAGGAACCTGGTGTGTTGGTTCTTCGGGAGGAACTGACCAATGTAGATGTGAATACTTGGAGCCAACCATCAGACTGAGTTCAGGGAACCTTGTGGGGGAGCTAGCAGAAGGACTGGAGAAGCAGAGGGGTATTGAAACCCCAATGGAAGAGCAACATAGGCTGATCTGACCACCCAGTTCTCCCAGAGACTAGACTATCAACCAAGGAGTGTACTATGGCTCGAGATACATATGTAGCAGAGGATGCCCTCGCCTGACAATGATGGGGGATGGGGGTCCTTGGTCCCAAAGATGTTTGATGTCCCAGCTTAGGGGGATGCTGGAGTGGTGGGGTGGGAAAAGATGGGTGGGTGGGAGAGCACCTTCATACAGGCAAAGAGGAGGGGAAGGGTGAATGTAGGATGGAGGTTTGGTGGTGGGGTAACAAGGAAGTAGAATATCATTTGAGATATAAACAAACGGAATGATTAAAAAAAAGAATTGTGTTGGAATGTTGATGTGGATTTTGTTGAATGTATAGATTGCTTCTGGTAGGATGGACAGTTTTACTACGTTAATGCTTCCAAGTCATGGACATGGGGTGTCTTTGCACCTTCTGATATCTTCCTAAATTTTTTTCTTTAAAGACTTGACATTTTTATCATTCAATTCTTTCACTTGCATGATTAGACTTACACCACCACATTTTATATTCTTAAAAAAAAAACTTTCTTTCTTTCTTTCTTTATTTTTAGTCTATATTTTGGCGGTATATTTGTCAGTGTGAATGGGTTGAATCCTCTGGAATTGGAACTACAGACAGTTGTGAGTTACCATTTGGATGCTGGGAATTGAATATGGATCTTCTGGAAGAGCAGCTAGTGCTCTTAACCAGTGGGCCATCTCTTTAGCTACAGCACTATATATTATTTGAGACTATTGTTAAAGGTGCTCTTTCTCTGATTTCTTCTTCAACCTATTTGTCATTTGAATCTAGGAGGATAACTGATTTTTTTGAGTTAATTTTTTATCAAGCTAGTTTGCTGAAAGTATTTGTAGACTGTATGAGTTACCTCATCCCTCTCCCCATGTCTCCTTTCCTCTGGATCTACTCCCTTTTTGTCTCTCATTAGAAAAGAACACGCGGCACTCCACCATCTTTGCTCCTGTGACTGGGAAGTTGCGACAGCCAGGTTCTGAGACAGACAGGCATAATATCGCTTGGGTCTCGGGCGGCTTGTGTGTATGCGGCTCCTAAGTGCTGGGCTGATCTGCAGTAACCAGCACGCCAGCTCTGCTGTGGGACTTCTGCCTGGCAGAGGGACCCCGCACTGGGCGGGAGCCTACCAGCTTTCCTTCCGCGACCTCTGTTCCCGCAGACTGCACTGAAGAGACAGGTACCCAGGCTCTCTCCCCAAAATAACATCACTTGGGACACGGCCTGTTGCGACTTCCATCTGCACCCAAGAACGGGTCAGCGCTGTGGTCATCTGGGTGCCAGATCTGCAGGCCATCGCATCTGCAGGGTGAGCAGCGCCACAGAGAGTGTGCAGAGTGCACTCCGCGATCTTTGCTCCAGTGGCTGGGAAGTTGGGTCTGCCAGGTTCTGAGACAGACAGGCATAATATCACTTGGGTCTTGGGCGGATTTTGTGCACGTGGCTCCCAAGAGCTGGGCAGATCTGCAGTAACCAGCATGCTAGCTCTGCTGTGGGACTTCTGCCTGGCAGAGGGACGCCCCCTCCCCCCCAGGAGAGATCACACACCCCTGCACAGGGCAGGAGCCTACCAGCCTCCCTTTGGCGACCTCTGCTCCAAGAATCCACTACACTGAGCCTTTGGATGTGCAAGGTCTCCCCAATATAAGATCACTAGGGGCAAGGCACATTAGGACTCCAAAGTCACTCAGGAGCAGGCAGGCCCCAGAAATAGGTGCCAGGGGAATCCTGGTAATCCAGGGGGTGCAGAAATAGCTTTGCAGGCTCACAGGAGGTCCAACCAACAGGCAGTGGCAGCAGGACCAACTAACATCAGAGGTATCCAGATGGCAAAAGGCAACCGTAGGAATGTTACTAACAGAAATCAAAGTAATGTGGGACCATCCGAACCCAACTCTCCAACAGCAGCAAGTCCTGGATACCCCACCACACCCGAAAGACAAGATCTGAATTTAAAATCACTTCTCATGATGCTATTAGAGGATCACAAGAAGGACACAAATAAATCTCATAAAGAGTTACAGGAGACCATGAATCAACGGTTAGAAGCCCTTACAAAGAAAACACAAAAATCGCTTAGAGAAATGCGGGAGAACATGGATCAAAAGATGGAGGCGCACAAGGAGACAACACAAAAATCTCTTAACGAGATGAATCAACGGGAAGATGCACTCACAAAGGAATCACAAAATTTGCATAAAGAAATGCAGAAGAATATGGATCAACAGACGGATGCCCATAAGGGGGCAACACAAAAATTGCTTAAAGAAATGAATCAACGGTTAGATGCCTTTACAAAGGAAACACGAGAACTGCTTAAAGAAATGCAGGAGAAAATGGATCAACAGATGGATTCCCATGAGGAGGAAACACAAAAATCGCTCAGAGAAATGCAGGAGAACGTGGGTCATCAGGAAGAAATCCTGAAAGAGGTAATGCAAAAATACCTTAAAGAAATACAGGAAAATACAAACAAACAAGTGAAGGATCTCAGCAAATCCATCCAGGAACTAAAAAAGGAAGTAGAAACAACTAAGAAATCACAAAGGGAGACAACTTTGGAGATAGAAAACCTTGGGAAGAAATCAGGAGTCATAGATGCAAACATAAACAATAGAATACAAGAGATGGAAAAAAGAATGTCAGGTGCTGAAGATTCCATAGAAAGCATCGACTCAACAGTCAAAGAAAATGCAAAATGCAAAAAACGTGTAACCCAAAACATCCAGGAAATCCAGGACACAATGAGAAGACCAAACCTAAGGATTATAGGTATAGATGAGAGTGAAGATTTGCAACTTAAAGGGCCAGTAAACATCTTCAACAAAATTATGGAGGAAAACTTCCCTAACCTAAAGAGAGAGATGCCGATGAACGTACAAGAAGCCTACAGAACTCCAAACAGACTGGACCAGAACAGAAATACCTCCCTTCACATAATAATCAAAACACCGAATGTTCTAAACAAAGAAAGAACACTAAAAGCAGTAAGAGAAAAGGGCCAAGTAACATACAAAGGAAGACCTATCCGAATCACATCAGACTTCTCACCAGAGACTATAAAAGCCAGAAGATCCTGGGCAGATCACATTCAGACACTAAGAGAGCACAAATGCCAGCCTAGACTACTATACCCAGCAAAACTCTCAATCACCATAGATGGAGAGACCAAGATATTCCATGATAAAACCAAATTTTCACAATATCTTTCCACAAATCCAGCCCTGCAACGGATAATAGGTGGAAACCTCCAATACAGGGAGAGAAACAACACCCTAGAAAAAATGAGATAATAGCCTTCTTGAATCAAACCCAAAAGTAGATAACCACTCAAACATAAAGATAGTGTCAAGAATGGCAGATGGCAATAATCACTATGCCTTAATCACTCTTAATATCAATGGTCTCAATTCCCCAATTAAAAGACATAGACTAGCGGAATGGATACGTAAACAGGACCCAGCATTTTGCTGCATGCAGGAAACGCACCTCAGTGTCAAAGACAAACACTACCTTAGAGTAAAAGGCTGGAAAACAATTTTACAAGCAAATGGCCCCAAGAAACGAGGTGGAGTAGCCATCCTAATATCAGATAAAATTGATTTTCAACATAAAGTCATCAAAAAAGACACAGAAGGACACTACATACTGATCAAGGGAAAAATCCACCATCAAGAACTCTCAGTTCTGAATATCTATGCTCCAAATGCAAGGGCACCCTCATTCGTAAAAGAAACTTTACTAAAACTCAAAGCACACATCGCACCGCACACAATAATAGTGGGTGACTTCAACACCCCGCTCTCTGAAATGGATCGTTCAGGAAAGCAGAAACTAAACAGGGACACAGTGAATCTAATTGAAGCCTTGGACCAAATGGAACTAACAGATATATATAGAACATTTCATCCTAGAGCTAAAGAATACAACTTCTTCTCAGCTCCTCATGGTACCTTCTCCAAAATTGACCATATAATTAGTCACAAATCAGACCTCAACAGATATAAGAAGATAGAAATAATCCCATGCCTCCTATCAGATCACTATGGAATAAGGGTCGTCTTCAATGGCAACAAAAACAAAAGAAAACCCACGTACACATGGAGGCTGAACAATGCTCTACTCAATGATAACTTGGTCAAGGTGGAAATAAAGAAAGAATTCAAAGACTTTTTGAAAGTTAATGAAAATGAAGGCACAACATACCCTAATTAATGGGTCACAATGAAAGCAGTGCTAAGAGGAAAATTCATAGCCCTGAGTGCCACCAAAAAAAATGGGAGACAGCATACACTAACAGCTTAATGGCACACCTGAAAGCCCTGGAACAAAAAGAAGCAAATACACCAAAGAGGAGTAGAAGGCAGGAAATCATCAAACTCAGGGCTGAAATCAATCAAGTAGAAACAAATAAAACCATACAAAGAATCAACAAAACGAGGAGTTTGTTCTTTGATAAAATCAACAAGATAGATAAGCCCTTAGCCAGACTAACCAGAGGACACAGAGATAGTATCCAAATTAATAAAATCGGAAACGACAAGGGAGAGATAACAACAGAATCTGAGGAAATTCAAAAAATCATCAGATCATACTACAAAACCTGTATTCAACACAACTAGAAAATCTTGAGGAAATGGACAATTTCCTTGACAGACACCAAGTACCAAAATTAAGTCAGGATCAAATAGACCATCTAAACCATCCTATAACCCCTGAAGAAATAGAAGTTGTCATTGGAAGTCTTCCAACCAAAAAAAGCACAGGTCCAGATGGTTTTAGTGCAGAATTCTATCAGACCTTCAAAGAAGACCTAACACCAATACTCTTCAAACTGTTCCACAAAATAGAAACAGAAGGAACACTACCCAACTCATTCTATGAAGCCACAATTACACTAATACCAAAAGCACACAAAGATCCGACAAAGAAAGAGAATCTCAGGCCAATCTCTCTTATGAATATCGATGCAAAAATACTCAATAAAATTCTTGCCAACCGAATCCAAGAACACATCAAAACGATCATTCACCATGATCAAGTAGGCTTCATCCCAGGGATGCAGGGATGGTTCAATATAAGGAAATCCATCAATGTAATCCACTACATAAACAATCTCAAAGAAAAAAACCACATGGTCATCTCATTAGATGCTGAGAAAGCATCTAATTCAGCATCCTTTCATGCTAAAGGTCTTGGAAAGATCAGGAATTCAAGGCCCATATCTAAACATAGTAAAAGCAATTTACAGCAAACCGGTAGCCAGCATCAATCTAAATGGAGAGAAACTTGAAGCAATCCCACTAAAATCAGGGACTAGACAAGGCTGCCCTCTCTCTCCATAGCTTTTCAATATAGTACTTGAAGTTCTAGCTAGAGCAATTAGACAACAAAAAGAGGTCAAAGGGATACAAATTGGAAAGGAAGAAGTCAAACTATCACTATTTGCAGACGATATGATAGTATACTTAAGCGACCCAAAGAGTTCCACCAGAGAACTCCTACAGCTGATAAACGACTTCAGCAAAGTGGCCGGATGTAAAATCAACTCAAGCAAGTCAGAAGCCTTCTTATACTCAAAGGATAAGCAGGCTGAGAAAGAAGCAAGAGAAATAATACCCTTCACGATAGCCACAAACCATATTAAGTATCTTGGCGTGACTCTAACCAAACAAGTGAAAGATCTGTATGACAAGAACTTCAAGTCTCTGAAGAAAGAAATTGAAGAAGACCTCAGAAGATGGAAAAATCTGCCATGCTCATGGATTGGCAGGATTAATATAGTAAAAATGAGCATCTTACCAAAAGTAATACACAGATTCAAAGCAATCCCCATCAAAATTCCAACTCAATTCTTCATAGAGTTAGAAAGAGCAATTCAAAAATTCATCTGGAATAACAGAAAACCCAGAATAGCTAAAACTATTCTCAAGAGTAAAAAAACCTCTGGGGGAATCAGTATCCCGGACCTCAAGCTGTACTACAGAGCAATAGTTAAAACCGCATGGTATTGGTACAGTAACAGACATGTAGATCAATGGAACAGAATTGAAGACCCAGAAATGAATCCACACTCCTATGGTCACTTGATCTTTGACAAAGGAGCTAAAACCATCCAGTGGAAAAAAGATAGCCTTTTCAACAAATGGTGCTGGCTCAGCTGGAGGTCAACATGCAGAAGAATGCAAATTGACCCATTCTTATCTCCTTGCACTAAGCTCAATTCTAAGTGGATCAAAGATCTCCACATAAAACCAGACACACTGAAACTAATAGAAGGGAAACTAGGGAAGAACCTTGAACATATGGGCACAGGGGAGAATTTCCTGAACAGAACTCCAATAGCTTATGCTCTAAGATCAAGAATAGACAAATGGGACCTCATTAAATTACAAAGTTTTTGCAAGGCAAAAGACACTGTCAAAAAGACAAAGCGGCAACCAACTAACTGGGAAATGATCTTTACCAACCTTACATCCGACAGAGGGCTAATATCCAAGATATACAAAGAACTCAAGAAGTTAAACTCCAGAGAGGCAAGTAACCCTATTAAAAATTGGGGTACAGAGCTACACAAAGAGTTCTCACCTGAAGAATATCTAATGGCTGAGAAGCACCTAAAGAGATGTTCATCATCCTTAGTCATTAGGGAAATGCAAATCAAAACAACCCTGAGATTCCATCTCACACCAGTCAGGATGGCTAAGATCAAAAACACAGGAGACAGCAGTTGTTGGCGAGGATGTGGAGAAAGAGGAACACTCCTCCACTGCTGGTGGAATTGCAAGCTGGTACAACCACTCTGGAAAGCAGTCTGACGGTTCCTCAGAAAACTGGGCATGACCCTCCTGGAGGATCTGGCTATACCACTCCTGGGCATATACCCAGAGGCTTTAGCATGCAATAAGGACACATGCTCCACTATGTTCATAGCAGCCTTATTTATAATAGCCAGAAGCTGGAAAGAACCCAGATGTCCCTCAATGGAGGAATGGATTCAGAAGATGTGATATATCTACACAATGGAATACTACTCTGCAATTAAGAACAATGAATTCACGAAATTCCTAGGCAAATGGTCAGATCTTGAAAATATCATCTTTAGTTAGGTAACCCAATCACAAAAGAACACACATGGTATGCAGTCACTAATAAGGGGATATTGACCCAGAATCTCGGAATACCCTAGACACAATCCGCATATCAATAGATTTCTAAGAAGATGGAAGGAGAGACCCCTGGTCCTGGAAAGACTGGACGTAGGGGAACGCCAGGACTGAGTAATGAGAGGGGGTTGAATGGAGAAAAGAGGGAGGGAAGGGCGTTTATGGGACTTTCGGGGAGGGAGGAAACGGGAAAAGGGAAATGATTTGGAATGTAAATTAAAAAAATAAAATAAAATAAATAATAAAAAAAAAAGTTACCTCATAGAACTTATACTGTTACGAATATAAACTATCAAGTGATTGCAAATAATTATATTTTGGCTTCTTTCTTTCTAATTAGTATCCCCTTGATATTCTTCAGTTGTCTTATGTCTATATCTAAAATTTCTTGTATTATATTAAAAACAAATGGAGGGAATAGTCAACTTTCTATTGTTTTTGACTTTCGTCAAATTGCTTTGACTTTTTCTCCACTTAATTTGTTCATGGCTCTAGGCTTGCTATCCAATGCCTTCAGGATGTTTTGATATGTCCCTTGTGTTGCTAATTTCTTTAATATAAAATAACGGGTATTAACAATCGTAATTCAATGATGCTTCTCAATATCAATGAGTTAAATTTGTCAATCCTAGATTTTCAGTGTTCTTAAGAAAAACACTAGAGTTTTAAGTGCCTCTCAAATGGTACATAACAATTTTGAAAAAAGATGAAGGATGTATTATTTCTTTAAAATCCCTACTCCATGAATTTTTCAGAAGTGTTCAGAGACACTATAGCAAAAGGAGTTAGGTAGGTTTAAAAATGTACTTAAAGTATCAAAACAGTTTTCTCTGTTGCATGTTTATATATTTGCAATATATATTTACAGTATATTTGAAAATATACAACCTAATATGAGTTTTGTGAAGAATGTGGTTGACATATGTTCCTTGTATGAAATCAAACTTCGTTGTCATTAATAATGATGTAAAGATGAATAATAAATAAAATTGTAAACAAGCTATGAGATATTAAATAGCATCAAATCTTTGGTAAATAAATAATTAGGATATATAATTAAATGTGTCATTGATGACTTTTAATGTTAATCTCAGTTTTTTATAAAACTTCTATAACTAATACAAATAAGTACATTGTTCTTGAACTTATTGAGAGTAAGTTTGCTAACATGGTACCTGAAGAAATCAAGAATTTTAGAAAGAAATGGTTTAAGTCTCTCAATGAAGAGAATCTTTTATGCAATGTATGGACTCATTGCTTGTCAATAAAATGCTGTTGGACTATTAGATTAGGCCTAAAATTGGGAGGTGAATGTTCTAGTACTGAGAAGAGATTTCTGGAATAGCATTAGGCTCAAGAAAGATTCAGTCCGAACTCGGATTCTGTCCGAGTAAGATAGTTGCATTAACCTGAGGAGACAGAGTTAACCACATGGTGGGACTTAGAATGAAATAGATGGAATAACTGAGTTCTGACCTTGTGGAAATGAGCCAGAGCTATTGGCCTAGGCATTTACTCATATATAGGAAGCCTCAGAGTCATTATTTCTGGAAGTTGTGCATCGGTGGAAGAGCCAGCAGTTATAAATGGCGTCTACCATCAGGCACAGAATCCAAACTTAGAAAGAACCAGGCACAAAGCCTGAAAAGTTCTGGGTAAAAAGCGCAATACCCACTTCCAAAAACAATTTTCTAGCCAAGCAGAAACTAAAGCTCTTTAAAAGTCAGCAAGTGGAGGCCCATGAGTAGTGGATGATGAGCTGGGGACAAAGCCTCAGGCACATCACAAAGATGAAAACTTTCTAGAGCTGTGGCAGATAGGCTAAACCTAGGGTAGACAGGCTTGGCTCCCAAGCAATACCTGTATGAGGTGCAGCTCTCACTGATGGGCAAACTGTAACTCAGGTCAGGAACAAGGGCAGCCTGCTACACTGAGCTGATGGGTAGAAGTTAGCTGCAATAAATAAGTATTGGCCAAAAGAGCCTGCATATAAGCAGAAGGACAAAAGGAACATTTTCCTGGAGCTGCAGACCTGTGGACCTGCACTAGGACTGAAAAGCTCCAAACTTCTGAACTGGTAAGGTATTAATTTTGAAAATAAAAAAAAATAGCAAAGAAAGTAGGTATTCAAATAATCATAGGAGGAAATAATTATTTGAAAATAAGAAAGTGAAGCTATTAAGGAGAGAGAAAACAAAAAGAATTTTTTTTGTGTGTGTTAAAATGGAAAACACAATGTCACAATGCATTTCAATCCCATATTGTTTTGTTCCACTACCAGCATACATATCATTGTTTTTCAGTAATGATAAGAAATATCTTTTTAAAGAGAAATCAGAATAAATCAGACGTAGGTAAGGAAAGGACTGCAAGGTGGAATGCCAGATTGGAGTTCCTAGAAAAGAGGTTAGAGGATTCCCTAAATCATAATAAAGAACCTTAAGAAGAATCAAGTCTGGGTCCTACAATAACAACAAAAAGTAGTTCCAGATGAGAAAAAATTCCCCACAGGCTTGAGAAATTCGAATGTTAATTCATAGACATGTAGTATACTTTGTTACGAGTAAAACCATCTTAGAGCAATATCACACAATAGCTTATGTGTTTCATTTTCTAGACTTTGGAGAATTAAGATATTTATACAAGTTGATATACCATACTATTCATACATATTTAAAATTCTAACGGGGCTTCTACCTTAAAAACTGAAAAGGCTGACGCTGGGATTGCAAACTTACTAGTGTATCTTGGAAATATCTTTGCAGATTGAAGCTGACAATGCTTTCATAGGTATTAGAATATAATGATGTTTACATCTTATGGCATAAAACATGTTACAGATATAACTTTCAATTCAATGGGTCAAGCAAAAATGGAGAGATTTAACAGAATTCTAGATGAATGATCACAGAGCAGAAGGAGGAAATGAGGTTTCTCAGATATTTATTTAAACAATGCTTTATGAATTTGAACTTTTAAAATGTCAGTGAGACAGATAACACAGCTGATGGGAGACAATGGATTATGAAAATAGAAACAAATCAAAAAGAAGAAGAAGAAGAAGAAGAAGAAGAAGAAGAAGAAGAAGAAGAAGAAGAAGAAGAAGAAGAACTTAACTTAAATAGCCTGTTTATATTAAGGATGTCCTAACCTTAGAATGGAAGAAAAGAAATATGTTATTTTGGGGAATAGATTTTTGTCTTTGTTTCAACAGGAGAATTAAAACTATGGAATCCTACCAAATTGATCAAAATCAGATTTGAAAGAGGAAGACTTTCTAAAGATCTTGGTTACCTATAGAAATGAAGAAATTATGAAAACAAATGGGTAACTCATATTGCTAGTCCCTCTACTCAGGAATAGCTCTGAGACTAGCTGAGATATGAAAATATCTCCAGCCAAAACTTCAGCTATGTATAGTAAAAAAATCTTGTATGCTACAGAATTCTCAGGACTTATGACATCATTTTAAAGGTTACAGATAGAAATTTATATTAAAGTTTGATTATATAGTCCAAACTAACATATATATGTATATGTATACACATACACACACACACACACACACACACAAACACACACATCACACACAGATCCCTTAACTGCTTGAACAGAGAGCAGAGAATCATCTTTAACTGACTCATGGGTATCCATTAGATATTCCACATCTATGTCAATGAAGAAATGTAAAATACCTTTGAAAGTTTATATTTTTTCAGAGCAAAATGAACAGACACCAAAGAAGACAATAGAAGCAGTCCAGGTGATCCTACCTCAAACAGCCTAAATGCTGCTTCTCCAAATATCTGCGCCTGGGACAATTTCAAAACAGCTAGCTAAATCATCACAGTCTGATGTTGGGACTTCAGTTAAGTCTTGAGCTTTCTCAGCACCTAGAGACTGGACAGCAACACTACAGTTAGCTTTGTTAAGACTAACCAATATCCCAAAAAGAAACCAATGCCCCAGAGAGCAGGAAGCAAATTTAAGAGCGTGATGCACCTATTTGCAAGAGACAAGGTGGCTGGTTCTTTGGCATTCAACGGATGATTAATATTTGTTGTTGTTTAAGGGGGTTGCTTATAAGTTGTTATGTTCTTGGGCAGAAAGGAAACAAAAGAAGGGAGATTAAGTACAGGGATTTCTTTCTCTCATTTTTCACAGTATATCCACTTCCATGTGTAAACTGAAAATCTGAAAGTTGCAATTTATATTTTTGATGTTTTTGTTCTTCATAGAATTTAATCACCACCAAAAATGACACTGAATATTAAAAATGAAAAGGAGAAAGATGGTGTGAATTCTTATCACATTATTTATTCAGGAACTTATTATCATTCAATCCCTGTTTCCACCGTTCATTCTATTTAGAAATAGGGTCTTACTTCAAGTTCTGAAAGGCAATCAAAGGCATTGACAATAGCCCTTCCTGTTTTAGGAGTTTCTTGTGTACACATGACCAACAAAACTGGCCAGGAAATTCACTGTGCCTAGCCCTGGGGTAACTGAATACAGCAAAATGAAAGAATAAAACATATCTAAGACAGCTAAAAATTAAAAGTATAACATAAAAGTTTGGAGTTTTTCAGCCAAACCGGATTATAAAGAATGAGAAACATGTTCAGGAAAAGTATCTCAAGAGTGTGACTGAATAAATGTTTGATAAAAGGATTAGTATGGATAGAAGGAAGTTACGTTGACTTCATGAAAGCAGTAACTTTAAAAACATTTCAGAGCTATATGAGGCTCAAAAATCATAGAATCAATGTGCCAGAGAAAGGAGAAACAGAATGATTTCCAGGATAGTACATAAAGTCTCTTCACTTTTCAGCTCTATTTGGCTGCAGTCTCTCTTCCTTCCTTCTTTCCTTTCTTCCTTCCTTCCTTCCTTCCTTTCTTCCTTCCTTCCTTTCTTCTTTCTTTCTTCCTTCCTTCCTTTCTTTCTTTCTTTCTTTCTTTCTTTCTTTCTTTCTTTCTTTCTTTCTTTCTTTCTTTCTTTCTTCTTTCTTTAATTCTTTTTAAAATTTAATTTAATTGAGGTTTTTACTTATTTATTCACTTTACCTCCTGCTCATTGCCCTCCCCTCCCCTCCTCCGATCACCTCCTCCCATAACTTCATTCCTTTTTGTGGCTCTAAGCAGGTTGGTGGCCCCTGGGTATCACTCTACCCTGGCACTTCAAGTCTCTGCAAGGCTAGGTGCTTCCTCTCCCACTGAGGACAGACAAGGCATTCTAGTTAAAAGAACATATCCCACACACAGCCAACAGCTTTTGGGATACTCCCTGCTCCAGTTGTTCAGATCCACATGAAGACCTAGCTGCCCATCTGCTACATATGTGTGGTACAGCCTAGGTGCAGGCTGTGTATGTTCTGTAGTTGGTGTTCAAACTCTGAGAGCCTCAAGTGTTCAGGTTAGTTGTCTCTGTTGGTCTTCCTGTGGAATTCCTATAACCTTTGGGGCCCATAATTCTTCTTCCTATTTTTCCATCAGAGTCCCCCATCTCCATCCACTGTTGGGCTGTGGGTGTCTGTATCTATCCATTAACAGTGTTAGGGATTGGTGCTTGATCATGGGATGGGTTTTAAGTTGGGTCCATTATTATTTGGTCATTCCCTGGGTTTATGCTCCATCCTTTGTGTTAGTGCAGTATCTCTTGATAAACCTTGATTGTACAACTGGGCTCCAGTGTAGCAGACTCCAAGAGGTTTAGTAAGAAGGCTTTGTATTTGTCCATGTGGTGACAACTCAGCAGAGATCCAGAATAGAAAAATCTGTGGAAGAATCAGTTTCAGCAATGCAGAATTTCAGGGATGCTCTGTTTAAGTCTCAGACTGAGGCAAACTGGATAGGAAAGGGGAGAGGGGACAGGAAGAATCTACTTGAGAGCTTTTGCTGTGACATTGTTGGCATCTCTACTAAGTGATCCAGGAAGGACAATGCTAGGAGTAACAAAGTGCAAGTCAGAAATGTTCACTGGAATTTTGCAAAGATGTCTATCCCTAATATGACAAACTAGAGTTACCATAGAGTTCATTTAGTCTGGGTCAGGATGAAGCACAGACTATCTTTGAAACATCACCCATGTTGAAATATAATCCTCGGCAGTAGTATAATAGTACCGTGTGCCTTTCTGGGAATTTTGTAGAACACCAAAGTCACAGTAGCTTATTGGTAAGAAATAGCATGGAGTCCACAGATACTCCCCATCTTTAAGAATGCATCTTGTTTGCCATGCGGGACATTGGGTTCAATGCTCTTCTTTTCCTTCTGTCCCTATTTTGGGATACAAATGTACATTAAGGTTTTCCTATATTTTACCTTGGCAAAACGTGAAAAGAGTAATTTGTAACAGACTTTTCTACCTAATTTTTATCTGTCTGTATTCGTCAAAATCACTTTTTTCAATTTTTTATCTACTTTAGTCTTTGTTCTTTCATAAATATGCTGTATAGGCTGAAATTCAAAGCAATCCCTGGGTGTCTTTCATGTCATATGAAATATACATGTTAAACACCTCCATTTATATTTCTGTTATGAATATGCAATTGTAGCAAGTGTCTGTTGCAACTAAGGATTTAGGTTTTATATATATATTTATATATATATATATATATTTATATATATATATAAAATATATATATATATATTTTTTTTAAAGAATACAATGTTAGCATCTCTCCTTCTACAGGTAGCAATTGTTGCATACTGATAATACCTCAGTTTTGGTAGCCTGCAACGAAAGAAGTAACTAATTTCTATACTAGCAAAAGAATAGTCAATTGAAAAAAAATAAAATTAAAAAATCTGAAGTCATATGGTTAATCCTGAAAGACAAACACAAAACAAGCTCATGCAAAAACAATTCAATTTCTTAAATATATCTTTATAGATAAGTTGAATATTTTGATTCATAAATATTATTATGCCCACACTTGAAAAAGAGAAACAATATGTGCCTTGTAATTACTGATCTCTTTATTAAAGTCTTTTGCTACAAAAATAAAAATAATAAATGTGTAATAAAATCAATTTCCCTGAAACTGGATGAATAGAGGTTACTTTGAAGGGCAGAATTACAGCTGAGAGTGATTGTTCATTTGCTTACTGACCTGGAGAATAACTGGCACTTTCTGTAATTTCCTTTGGTAGAAGGTGTAGTTAGTGGCTGCTTCTGCCAGCAAGTTTGCCTCCTGGCCAGTCAACAGGGGAATTACTCCAGTCTATTTTATAGAAGTAATTTACCCCTGGAATTAGTTAATAATGGCAATGGCTTTGTAAAGTTCAAGTCCTTTCAAACAAATCCAAACTTGATTGATCAAGTGTAAGCAGTAGGTCCAATCTCTCTTGACATGAGTAATGGTTTTGGTGCTACCTTACAGGAAATATTTCTGGGTAAACTGAAATACACTTTCTCTTTGAACCCTAATTTGAGTTGACTGTGGGTTTTGTTTGTTTGTTTGTTGGCTTGCTTTGTTTGCTGTTTTAATTGTTTAGGCACATGTAAACATGTGAATTTTGCATAGTAATTGTATTAGTTAGGGTTCTCTAGAGTCACAGAACATATGGGTAGTCTCTATATAGTTAGGGAATTTGTCAATGACTGACAGCTTGTAGTCCAACTCCCCAACAATGGTCAGCAGCAGCTGTGGATGAAAGTCCAAGGATCTAGCAGTTGCTCAGTTCCCTCAAGAAAGCAGGCAAGGAAGAGTGAGAGTGAATCTTCCTTCTTTCAGTGTTCTTATACAGGTCTCCAGCAGAGGGTATGGCCCAGATTAAAGGCATGTTCCACCTCACCTTTAATCCCACATGACCTTGAACTCGGAGATCTCCTTATCTTAATCTTCTGGAATTCATAGTCACGATGCTTCAAGATCTCCATGCCAAGATCCAGGTCAGAAACTTGTATCTCTGTGTAGCCACCTGCAGCTACATGCGAACCGGTGACCTGTAAAAGATACTTAGGGATGTGTGGGGAGGACTACAAAAAGAACATGGACCAAGCCAACACAGCTGTTCAAAGTTCACCTTTACTTAGGGTAAACAGGAAATATAAGCTTTGGGGGCGTGACCCTCCCTCCCAAAGCTGCAAGTCTTGTCAGCAGGTCTCGGCCAGGCTGAGAGATGTTGACATAACAGCTCTCAGGAAGATGTTAATTCCACAGGGTCTGCTACTCTGCAGGAGATGGCAGCTGATCCCCTTTCACAGGAAGCTGCAGCTCCTTTGAAGACAAAGCCTTCCTCCCCCCCCCAAGCTCTGCCAGTTCCGCCAGGTGGGGGGAGGTGTGGCTGGAATTCTTCAGCTCAGAGTAGGTGAAGGCAGGCCGCTGAATTATGGCTAAGGCTATATGGCACTTCAATGACTCTCTATATCTCTGAATCCCCAGATTTGGATTATAGGTGAACCTTTCAGTTTTTGATTAGTTCATTCCAGATATAGTCAAGTTGACAACCAGGAATAGCCACTACATTAATATAATAATAAAATCAGTGATTAGGAGCATATTGGAGAAAAGACACGGCATTATATATGTGGATTAAATTCTAAATATACTTACTAGTAATAAAGGCATTGTCATGTATACTTCTGGGGATATTATATGCTGCTCTGTGGATTTTCAGAAAGGAGACCAAAGCAAATGTATAAATCTAATGTGAGGTAGAAAAAAAAATATCAATAGGCTTAAGCAATAATTCCACTCAACTCTAGCAAGATAAAACTGTGGTGACTTAAGAACACCCAATCATGAGTGTTCATTCATAGAAACTGCATATCTAGAGACCCCTTGACAATTGACAAACAGTTGGACTGCAACTGTCTACTGTCTGTGTTACAAATCTTGGGAGGGACATTTTGTACCTCAGAGGATTCAGACTTTCCTGGACCTTGTAAGTGTCTTTAGTTTCCTGAGGTCTTTGAACCTCTCTTGACACTCTTAGGTTGGAATCGTTTCGTATGAAAGAAATGACTACAGCAAAAGCAAATACACATTGTTTTTTGTTAGTTCAAACAGATGTCTAAGGTGTTGCTATAACCAAGAGGCAAAATTCATTCTCGTTTGGGACTAAAGGCCCGAAATAATGCTGCTATGGGATCCTAATACACACACACACACACACACACACACGTACATACACACACACACACATATACATATATACATACATACATACATACATACATACATACATACATACAATCCTATCACCAACTGATGTATAGGGTTTTATTGTATTTATTTTATTTTTTTTATTTTCTATATTCTTTATTTACATTCCAAATGATTTCCCCTTTCCCAGTTTACCCCCTCCCTGAAAGTCCCATAAGCCCTCTATCCCCCTGTTCCCCAGTCAACCCCTTCCCGCTTCTCTGTCCTGGTATTCCCCTACACTGCTGCACTGAGTCTTTCCAGAACCAGGAGCCTCTCCTTCCTTCTTCTTGGGAATCAATTGATATGTGAATTGTGTCTTGGGTACTCCGAGCTAATATCCACTTATCAGTGACACCAACTGAAGTATAATTTTAAAATCTGTTTTGTTTCCCTTCACTGAAGCCAAAGAATATAACAATTTTGTTTATGTGAAAAGCTAGGTAAGCCATTTTCCTGTTACTGTATTTGAATTTTGCTACCAGAAACATGTTCATACATATAAGTCATTTGATTACTATCAAAATATCACTGAAAAGCTTATAATACTTGAAGATGTTTTAAAGACCTTTGCTTACTATGCTACTCTATGGCATAAATTTTCCTTTAAATTGATAAGTTCAAAATCAGAATTCTGTTGTCAATATATGATTTGGTTATATTTCAGAATTAGAAGTTATATTGAAGATGATTTAGCTTAATCACATTTTTATTCTCAGAATTTATTTCAGTTAAGCTACATTTTTAATTAAATTCTATTAAAGTAATATTTATTGACCATTTTTGTTTTAACTAGTACTTCATTAGGCTCTTAAAATAAAAAGATGAAGAGATATGCTTAGCTTACAAGGAACTAAGAATTTAGAAGAGTGACAGTAGATGACATATACATTTATATTAAATGTGAATATAGTTCATATAGCTCATATATGTATAAATATAGTCCATATAATTCTTGTATATATGAATATAGTCCACATAATTCAGTAAAATGAACATTCTGGGAGTTTCTACAAAATACTGTAAGAGTACAAGAACTAGCCTCACTAACCTTGTTTAAGGAAGACAGACAAACATTTAAGTAAGACATTAATTTTAAGTTGTAATAATTTTGTATTTGCATATTTTAATTCCTCTACCATTGTTTACTTTCCTCAAGATTTCTCTGGTTTTTCTGGGTTTCTGTGACCCTTTTGTGACCAATGAAGCATGTCATTGGTTTTTGACAGCAAATTCCTTGGATCTCTTCCTTTCTTTCTTTTTTTGAATTACGATGAAGACTTAGCACACAAAGGTCAAGGATCATAAAATATGAACTTGGGCATATTAGAATGATCTTAAGTTTGTCTAACAGTATCTATTTTTACAAAAAGAATATTTTTTTTTCTGCCTACAAGGATATATAACAGAGGCATTAACAGATGGCTGATAAAATGAATACTTATTTTGATTCATTGAGTGATCTTTTAGTAGAATTCTGACCTGCATCTGGACATCATAATCTGTGGATATGCATGTATGATTTGCCTACAGTGCTTGAAAATGTCATTGAAATGTACTATGTCCAGTAAGTACAAAGGGCTATACATGTATAGTTTAAAATAGACACATCTTGTCTTCTACATTATATAATATTCATTTTCTAACCAATTATGTTTGAAAACTGAGTCCAGTTTTCAAATTTCCTTATTTTTCTCATTTCATATTCACCAGACTTCTATTCATATAGGAGTCTCAAACTTATTTTATAATATTAAAATTTTAGATACATAAATTTTTGTACTGTAAAATAGAAAACATCAAATCCTCTGAGATAAACACACTCATTTAATACACAGCCATGTATTCACATATCATCTTCTTCCTAATACTTCTTGTCCAGAAAAAGGAAATTTTCAAATATTTTCTTCACTATTTTGAAGTACATAGCATATAATACATTTCTGTTATATCCCTAGATAAATATATACATGTACAATATATGCATAAAAATGCTTTATGTATATATGTATATGTAAAAATCAAAATATAAAATCAAAATCATTCATAATTGAATGGATATTCACAAAACATGTATTTCTTTAACTATTTGTGTATAAATGTACATGTAGACATAATGACCTTCAAAGGAAAGAATTATAACTAATTATTGATATGCTTTTAATTATTATTATTATCTTATAATTCTAACAATGATAGAGTTAAGTTAATTACTAAGTTTTACATTTATTACTAAGTCTATTTCTCATTAATGTGCAGAACATTAAAGTGATTAATTTTGCCTCTGTAGAATAAATTTTCTTTAGAGTTTAGATGAATCTCAGCAGAGAAATAGAGACATGGCACTAATATTCATGAAATTCTTGGGACCCCTGTTAATGAAGTTTTGAGGAAACACTTGCATTTGAATCCTTTTGGTTTCTGAACGTTGTGACAGCTGTAATTGGTAAACATTTTTTTTTAAACAAAATGTTTATCATTGTATGCATGTGTATTTTTGTGCAGGTGTATCTGCATACAGACATTTATACATGGAGACAAGAGAAGGATATCTGGATATCAGGTATCCTTTTTGTTTATTTCCTTGATGTCTCTTCCTAGTCCTAAGCTGTGTTTCTCCAGTCTCTTGCCAGCCAAAGGCAATGATTTTACTGTCTCTGTAACACATTGACCTAAACTGAGCTGTTGAAGTGAGTGATGGAATGTGGTCTGAGCTCATTTCTGCTTGCTTGTATAACAAGGGTCTTCCTTATCAACACATCTCTCCTTTCCTTATCTGTTTATTAATTTCTTCTAACTTTTCATTAATTTGCCATGTGTTGGCATGATTTTGTAAGTTCTCTCAAGGAAGTCCTATAATGGCTATGGACTTGTATCACAGACAATCATTTAAACTTATAATGAAACAAAGAACACATTTACTAATACAATCTATAGGTAATTTAAATAAAATGGTAAATGATGATTGTTTTCAGATAACATACTTGTATAAAGGAATTGTATAAACATAAGTATTGCATTTTGATATCTGACAGAACTCTGGGAACTAATACTTCATGGATCCTCAAGCATGATTTTGAATTTGTAAAAGTATTCAAACATTTATGCGAGTTTATAAATAATTTAGCTAAACTTATTTCCATATATGTGAGATACATACCTATTACTCATGTACTTTTAAAGAAAGCAACTTTAAAAATCATATGATAAACAAATTCTTGCTTAAAGTGTATATATACAATATATAGCTCCATAGAATTTTATTGACATAAATATAATATATCTAAGCCTTATTTTTAAAACATTTCTTAGAATTTAATTGGAGCACAATATAATTTCATATTTGCTATGTAAGCTATAAGTAAGACATGTCCACATAATATATACAAAATGTAGATATAGGTTCAAGGAAGTAGAGATAGAGAAGGATAAAGGGAAAAAGGGGCAAAGGAAAACAAACTGTGGACACAATGCATACTTTCGTGCAGGAGAAACCAGAATTGATGACTGTCTTATGAATATTATATCTATTATATGTTAATCTTTCTCACACGTTGTGCATGAATTTGTTTTATTTTCTTCTGGTATTATCTGCAAATTATTTTCATTCTTATTTGATATATAAATTATTCATGAAGACTCAATGTTCATTCTATTTTATTTCATGTAATCTATAAGGACTGATACTCTTTACACTCATGATACTGCTATTTTACAATGGTGTCATGAATGTTGCTTTATCCTTTTTTCAATTTTTATTCTACTTACATTAATCATATACAGAATCATAAATATACAATATACATTTGGCCTAATTATAAGTTATGCTATTTTGATTTTTTTTTTTTTTTTGTGGTTTTTCGAGACAGGGTTTCTCTGTGTAGCCTTGGCTGTCCTGGAACTCACTCTGTAGACCAGGCTGGCCTCGAACTCAGAAATCCTCCTGCCTCTGCCTCCCAAGTGCTGGGATTAAAGGCGTGCGCCACCACCGCCCGACTCCAGTTATGCTATTTTGAGATATGGGATTTTATGTGATAGACGACTCTTCTAAACGACAATGACCTAGTGGAATTAATTCATCTTTCTGGAAATTTAATGTATATTTTCTGCTAAAAGGTTTGTAAACTTTTGGCATATACACTTTTAGAATAAATTTAACATTTTTAGCCGGGCGGTGGTGGCGCACGCCTTTAATCCCAGCACTTGGGAGGCAGAGGCAAGAGGATTTCTGAGTCCGAGGCCAGCCTGGTCTACAAAGTGAGTTCCAGGACAGCCAAGGCTACACAGAGAAACCCTGTCTCGAAAAACCAAAAAAAAAACAACACATTTTTAGTGCTAATATATTATATATATATATATATATATATATATATATATATATATGATTTATCTGAATTTATACTCTACATATCTATACAAATAGAGACATTAAAAATCAAACCTGGTAAATTAACACAATGGAAATTGCTTGTTCTTAAAGACAACATACTTAGTCATCACTGATAATAATATATAATATTAATAATCATGCATTATAATAATCACACCCTTCTCGGTTCTTCACTTCCTTCATTTTGGACAATCAAGATAGCTAACCAATAAAATTTCTTGTTGGCAAATCTGATGGCCTGTGTTCATTCTGGTGACTCATGGATTTGAAGAAGAGATCTGCTTCCCCAAAAGTTTTCCTTTTACTTCTACTTCTTACTTCTACAAACCACATAAATTCATATACTAAGTAAATAAAAATATACTAAACTATTAACTTACATGGTACGACTGGATAATTCTATAATTTATTATTTAAGATAACACAGCCTGAAAGTTCAATATCAAAATGTTTTTTAAATAAATAATTAAATGATAACTTTGCTCAAAAATTGCTTATAAATCCTGTATATTTACATTGCTCCTAAAAATGATGAAATTATCATAGGATAATCATAGGAGCTGAAAATCTCACACATTCAAATTATTAACTTTTTAATATATAATTAGTGATATATCATTAATAAAGGAATAATCATATATTTAAAATCAGCTATCCAATTTATATTTGGAAGACTTTTTTGAGCCTCTTAATATAGAGGTTAAGTAAATCAACTGGGAATAAGTCAAAATATTGTTCAGGGAATGTTTCCTATACATGGTTTGCCTTTGGGACACCTTTAAATTGAGGCAATTCTCCACATTTTTCAGAACTATCATTTTAGAAATGTCTGTAGAGAAAATAAGCTTTGAATATACAGTAAATGCCTATTCACTTGAAGTAAATAATAGGCTTGGGTTTGAACATAGAATTTAGAGATCGCAACTTCCTCTGAAGCAGAGGGCATACATGGGCTTTTTGCTGCCTAGTGCAATAAAGTGTCCTTTCAAAGCAAAGATGTAACATAATAAATCATGAATGTTCCATAGGCTGTGACTATCCAAATGGCCTATGTTTTTAACATAGTTCACAATTTGGCTTCAATCGACATATTAATATTCATTATCATTCCTATGCTGCAAGTATAATGATCTTATCAGGGAATTCAGAAACTCATGTGTTCTACCTGCATCTATAAATGTATGGCTGATGGAGATTTTGGCTGAGAAGTATGATAAAACATCAAATGCTTCTAATTTCTTGACAGCTTCATTATAAAGAGATTCATGATTACTTATTCTCCTTTTGAAGAAGAAGGGCAATAATTTGAGGAACAATTCATAGGATGACTGATAACATTTAACAATGATCATGTAAATCAACTATATAAATCAATTAAAATATGTTCATTGTTTATATAGATGAATCATATGGCCAATTGGCAATAAATTTTCTGGGTTTTGTTGACTTTCAATTGAGAATTGAAGTATTTCTTGGTTTTAGACTAGAAAAGGGCTCAGAAATAAATGTTCTGGATGGAGTGTAGGTTGTTATTAACACTTTTTTCAGCAGGGGTACTTCCTTGCCACTTGGATTTCAGTTCTTGTCTGCTCCAGTGTAATAGCTAGTCTTGTGATTTATCCTGAACGTGAACAAGTGTTTGATCTACTCTGGTCCCATCATTTTACAGTGCTGACAGAGATGTCTTATATTCACTGAACAGTGAAAGAAGAAAATTTATAGTCTCCATAGATCAAAACACAAAAATATTCTAAACTCTTGGAACATATGGAGCAGGGTAGGTACAGGTTTAAAACAATGGCAAAATCTGGGACATATCAAAGCTCATATTCTTCTATACTTTTTTACAACAATCTTGTATTACCTCCAAAAATGTCTTAGTATTTTAAAGGGTGATCCTGTTCTACCAGTACTTAAATTTTGCAGGACTAGGAAAGTTTCCCTGAGAAGAAAAGTTACAAAGAAATATTATTATTTTTATTATGTTATCTCCAGTTCAGAAAGGGTTTAAGATATCAACTAAATTATATTAAAAGAAATAAGGTGTGATTTTAAAAATATAATCTCAATAATTTGTTTTGAGTATAGTCCTTCTAAGATGATGCTCACCTGCCTTTACTAAAAGTACCTAGAAACCTAAAATATATGACCGTGACAAGGGAACAAATCATTGGCATGAAAGAATATCAACTTATTTCAGAGAAGACAGTTTTATTCATCAAGCTACAGTGAAACAAAGAGTATGTGCTCTATAGTTCCAGTAGGAAAGCAAGATGATGTAGCTTGGCAAGAAATCCAGAATGCGCAGTTGTTTATGTAGTTAACAGTAACTTAATAGTCAGTTTTTCTTTGGAGTGAGGAATACTATCAGAAGTGTGTGAGCTCCAAACAAATACAAGGCTGTTTGAAGCCAAGAGTAAATGTCTGTCACTCCCTGGCTATTTGAGAGTCTCTCCATTATGAACTCTTATCTACTTTTCACTGTCTTTATCTACTTGATATTTTTTTTATTGAGGCTACCATGGCTAATAAACTTTTCTAGAACCAGAGGATCATTCTTCATAGCTGCATATATTGGTAGCACTAACTAGATTTATTAGGTTAATAAAATAGAACAAAAGCCATTAATTTGGAAGGGGTTTGGTTAGGTGTCTGAGGAGTAGATCAGAAAGAGAATAGTAAATACATATTAAGATATTTTGTTTTGCTTGCAGACAGGAACATAGTGTCCTCTGAGAGGCTCCACCCAGCAGCTGACTCAGACAGATACAGACACCCATACCCAAACAGTGGATGGAGCTTGAGGACTCTTATGAAAGAATAAGGACTAATGATTGCAGATCAAAGGGGTTTGGAACTCCACAGAAAGACCAGCAGAGTTAACTAATCTGGATCCTTGGGGCTCTCAGAGAGTGAACAACCATCCAAAGGACATACACAGGCTGGATCTAGGTCTCCCCACACATATGTAACAGATCTGCATCTTGAAGTTAATGTGGGTCCTGAACAGGTGTAGGGGGTGCTATCCCAAAAGCTGTTGTCTGTACATGAATATGTTCTACTAGCTGGGCTGACTTATCTGGCCTCTGTGAGAGAGGGAACAACTAGCCTTACAGAGACTTGAAGTGTTAGACTTTGGGGGTATACCCAAGAGTGTCCCGATCTGCCCAGAGGAGAAGGGGAGGGGGAGGGGAGGGGGAAAAGACTGTGGGAGGTGGTGAACAGGATTGGGACAATAAGCAGCATGTAAAGTGAATAATCTAAAAAAATATTAATCAAATTAAAAAGAAAAAAATGATTAGGTGTAGATATGTGTTTTTATTATCAAGATCAAATGATGGCTATATTTTCCTGGTGACATCAGTGCATATATATATATATATATATATATATATATATATATATATGGAGAGAGAGAGAGAGAGAGAGAGAGAGAGAGAGAGAGAGAGAGAGAGAGAAAGAGGAACTCTGAGTGTACTGAGACATTCGAGTATTCCTACTGATTTAGTTAGTCAATGTAAACGATGAAAAGTAGAACATATCATATTAAAAACACTACTTTTATTATCTGTGACAGCAGAAATCAATGTGTTCTACTCATCAAGAAATATTCTTAGATTGAGGGTCTTTTTTTTCTAAGTTTTTTTATTTGCATTCCAAATAATTTCCCCTTTCCCGTTTCCTCCCTCCCCGAAAATCCCATAAGCCCCCTTCCCTCCCTCTTTTCCCCATTCAACCCCCTCTTGCTTCTCTGTCCTGGCATTCCCCTACATCCAGTCTTTCCTGGACCAGGTGTCTCTCCTTTCATCTTCTTGGAAATCTGTTGATATGTGAATTGTGTCTAGGGTATTCCGAGATTCTGGGTTAATATCCCCTTATCAGTGACTGCATACCATGTGTGTTCTTTTGTGATTGGGTTAACTCACTAAGGATGATATTTTCAAGTTCTGACAATTTGCCTAGGAATTTCGTGAGTTCATTGTTTTTTATTGCAGAATAGTATTCCATTGTATAAATATAACACATCTTCTGAATCCATTCCTCCGCTGAGGGACATATGGGTTCTTTCCAGCTTCTGACTATTATAAATAAGGCTGCTATGAACATAGTGGAGCATGTGTCCTTATTGCATGCAGGTAAAGCCTCTGGGTATACGCGCAGGAGTGGTATAGCTGGATCCTCCGAAAGTGTCATGCCCAGTTTTCTGAGGAACAGCCAGACTGTTTTCCAGAGTGGTTGTATCAACTTGCAATCCCACCAGCAGTGGAGGAGTGTTCCTCTTTCTCCACATCCTCGCCAACAACTGCTGTCTCCTGTGTTTTTGATCTTAGCCATTCTGACTGGTGTGAGATGAAATCTCAGGGCTGTTTTGATTTGCATTTCCCTAATGACTAAGGATGATGAACATCTCTTTAGGTGCTTCTCAGCCATTAGATATTCTTCAGGTGAGAACTCTTTGTTTAGCTCTGTACCCCATTTTTTAATAGGGTTACTTGGCTTTCTGGAGTCTAACTTGTTGAGTTCTTTGTATATATTGGATATTAGCCCTCTGTCTGATATAGGGTTGGTAAAGATCACAAAGAAGCTAAAACCATCCAGTTGAAAAAAGATAGCCTTTTCAACAAATGGTGCTGGTTCAACTGGAGGTCAACATGCAGAAGAATGCAAATTGACCCATTCTTATCTCCTTGCACTAAGCTCAATTCCAAGTGGATCAAGGACCTCCACATAAAACCAGACACAATGAAACTAATAGAAAGGAAACTAGGGAAGAACCTTGAACATATGGGCTCAGGGAAGAATTTCCTGAACAGAACTCCAATAGCTTATGCTCGAAGATCAAGAATTGACAAATGGGACCTCATAAAATTACAAAATTTCTGTAAGGCAAAAGACACTGTCAAAAAGACATAGCGGCAACCAACTAACTAGATTGAGGGTCATGAGTTTCTAGGAGAGCTCAGAAACTACCTGAATCAATCATCCTACAACATCCACCGAATAGTGTGTATGTATCGACCAATACTAGCTGATCAAAAAGTCCTACTTCTATACTACCAAAAATATTTTAGAAATATCACTAGACAGTATAAAACACTGCCCTTGCAGCACAAAACTATTGTCAACCTTTGTAGATGACTTTTGTACAACCATTTCTACAGGTATTTCCAAATCATATTATGTGGAACACTATTAAATCTGCTATGAGTGGATAATTAAAAGACTTATTCATAAAAATCAAATTCAAACTGAGAAAATGAACTGAAGTTAATTTTCCTTTGGAATTCTAAAGGTTTATATTTACATATTGCTTCCAGTATTATCATACATCCCAGGACTGTACTTCATTGTTAATCCATGGAGTCTTAAACCCAAAAAGTTGCTACAAAAACATCATCAGCTTGGGAATGAAGCACGGCACAGAACTTATGAGCAGTTGTTCTCTTAGAAGAGTTGAATTAGTTTCTGGTATCAACATGGTAGTTCTTAATTATCTGTATCTAATCTGTTCTTGTCCTGTCGTTTTTATTATGGTTTTGATCATTTGAAACTAATTTTGAATTTAAACACATTTTGATCATTTTCTTTACTTTCCCAAAATTCTTTTTATGATGTCTTCCCCTTCCCTACCTTGCCAATTTTAAGTTCTTTTTTTTTCTTGACATATCTTTTTATTTATTTTATTTTATTTTGTTTTATTATTTACTCATTAATTTTTTTTTTTTTACAGTTCAGACTTTATCCCCCTCCTGGTCCACCCTCTGACTGTTCCACATCCCACATCTTCCATCCCTCATCTCTGTCTCCAAGAGGATGCCCCCACCAGCACCCACCCCGCCAGACCTCCCCACTCCGTGGGACCACAAATCTCTTGAGAGTTAGGTACATCTTCTCCTTCTGACTCCAGTCCTCTGCTGTATATGTGTTGGGCACCTCATATCAGCTGAGTTATGCTGTCTGGTTGGTGGCTCAGTGTCTGAGAGATCCTAGGGAACAGGTTAGTTGAGACTGCTGGTCTTCCTATAGGGTCTTCCTCCTCCTCAATTTCATCCACTTTTTCCCTAATCCAACTACAGGGGTCACCAACTTCTGTTCATTGGTTGGGTGTAAATATCTGTACCTGGTTCTTTCAGCTGCTTTGGGCAGTCACTATACGCCCCTGTTTGTAAACATACCATAGTATCAGTAATAGTGTCAGGTCTTGGGGCCTCCCCCTGAGCTGGATCCCAATTTGGGCCTTCCACTGGACTTCCTTTTCCTCAGGCTCTTCTCCATTTTTAATCCTGTGGTTCTTTCAAACAGGGATAATTCTGGGTCAGAGTTTTTGACTGTGGGATGGCAACCCCAACCCTCCACTTTTTAATTTTTTATTGGTTATTTTATTTATTTACTTTTCAAATGTTATCCCCTTTCCCAGTTTCCCTTCCACAAACCCCCCTATGCCATCCCTTTCTCCACTGTTTCCATGAGGGAGTTCTCCCACCTACCCACCCACCAACTCCTGCCTTGTTGACGTAGAATTCCCCTACTTGTGGCATCGAATCTCTACAAGACCAACAGCCTCCCCTTCCATTCATGCCAGATAAGGCCATTCTCTGCTACATATGTAGCTGGAACCATGGGTTCTCTCATTGCTTGGTGTTTTAGTATCTGAGAGCTCTGGTATGGTTTTGTTGGTTGATATTGTTGTTCTTCCTATAGGGTTGCAAACCCCTTCAGCTCTTACAGTCCTTCACCTAACTCTTCCATTGGGGTCACAGTGCTCAGTGTGATGGTTGACTCTGATCATCCACATCTGTATTGGTCAGGCTCTCAGGGGATAGGCAAAGGAGAATCCTGTCAATCAGTGTTTCTCAGCATTAGCAATAGTGTCTGGTTCTTTGTAAGAAAAAAAATGCAAAAGCGAAATACCCCCAAAACCAGGAAAATAAAATAAAAAAACACCCCATGTGAAAAACATGTATGAGTCCCCTATGTACTGGTTAATTATTTCTGAATATGTGGCCTTCTATAGATTAGCTGATGTATCCGTGTCACTCCACTGAAGAATGCTGACTTCGCCTCTCTCAATTGTTAAAAATAAAAGGTCAGTTTTCACCTTTACCCTAGTAGGTATGTTTTCACCCACTCATTTTTTAATATAAAAATAAAATATAATAAGATAAATTGAGAACTATTGTATAAAATTGGACAGTACAAAACAAAACAAGTAAATTAACTCGAAAGAACAGACATGAACCAGAGACTTATTTAATTGCGCCCTCAGGAATCCCTTAAAAACACTAAACTAGAAAGAAACAATAATATGTATGCAGAGGACCTGATGTAGATACATAATGGTCCTGTGCATGCTGCTTTAGTCTCTGTGAATTAATGTAAGCATTGCTCATGCTGGTTTAGAGAACCCTTTTTTCTTGGGTTCCTCCATCCTTTTTTGTTTATATACTCTATCTACTTCTTCTTCTAGGAGATTTCCTGAACTCTAAGGGCAAGGATTTGATAGAAACATCCAATATAGGGCTGAATGTCCCAAGATTTCTCTCTATCACTTTCTCAGCATAATGTCTAGCTATTGATCTCAGTATTTGTTCTGTCTTCTACAATAGGAAGTTTTTCTGAGGATGGATTAAAAAGGGACTGATCTATGAGTATAGAAAAGTATCATTAGGTGATATTTTATCACAACGTTTTATTTGTGTTTTATTTTGTAATATTTTGTTTTAATCTATGTTTCTGGGCTATTTAATTTCCTAATACAATTTGCAGGCAGTAAATACTTGTAGACAAAGATTTTGTGGCTTGGTTTGTGTTTATATTTCTCTTTTGGTAACATTTAGAATACAGGGTCAAGGCTCTTTATACACTTTGGCTTGTCTTCTCCATATTCAATGAGTTGCACAGGAGTTGTATTCAGCAATGGGGCCTTACTGTCAGTTTGAGTGAGCAAGCTACAGTCTTAGAAATAGCCTTTGTTTTGCTTTGGGATTCCTATGGGGGTCATTTTGGTTAATAATTCAGTTAAATGCATCTCAATTCAGTAGAGAATTCTATGTTTGGTGACAAGAAATGAGCAACTATGACTCATTTTCCCCATTCTTTTGTAATATAACATATATCCTTCATGCATATGTATAATTTAGGATTATTATACTGTATTATATTTCTATGCTACTTCTCAAATGCCCCTTAATTTTAGCTGTCTTTATTCTATTTCACCCCATACCCACTTCTTTCTTCATTTCCAACTGGTACTCTCACTCCATCTCTCCTCCCCTATCTATTCATAAATATGTATTTTATTTCTCATTCCTAGGGAGACCTATCCACATGTAACTTACTCTAATTCCTCTTTAGTTTTGTTGGTTGAAGCTAGATTGTCATTGACTTAACACCTAACATCCATGAGTACATGCCATAATTGTCTCCGTGGGAATGGGATACTTCGCTCAGGATGATGTTTTCTAGTCCAATCCATTTGCCAAAAACTTCATGGTGTCATTGCTGTTGTTTTTTATGACTGAGTAAAACCACATTGTGTAAATGTACTATATTTTCCTTAACCATTCTTTTGTGAAGGATCATCTAGTTTGTTTTCAATTTATGGCTATTATGAACAGAGCTATAATTCAAACCCTAATGGATTCAATACCTTCTCCTGAACAATGTGGGCATCATGTACATATGGTATGCATAGTAGGAAATCACCCCGGCACAGACATAAATAAGACTGAAAAACATGAAAATCTTCAACTATTTACAGAAACATGTGCCTCAGATGATCCTAGATTTTCCCTTTAAGTGAATGTTCTACTGGTTATTTATGGAAACTTTTGATTGGACAAATGAGTAAGATTATTTCTATACATATGACAATTCTAAATTGAAAGTCTTACAATTAAACTGAAATAAAACAGTAAATTAAAAATTTTAATTACTTCACGTAAGATTTTTTTAACTCTCTAATATAAAATTGTAAAAAGTTATGTGTAGTTAAGGAAATGAAAATAGTGTTAAGATCCATGTTAGAGAACTTGCATTTTCCTTTTAGAAGCCTACCTCATGTGCTTGGAGCCAAGGGTAACTCCATGTGTACTCTTTGGTTGATGGTTTTGTCCCTGAAATCTCTGGGAGTACTGGGTGACTCATATTGTTGTTCCTTCTGTGGTGCTGCAAACCCCTTCAGCTCCTTCGGTCCTTTCTTTAGCTCCTCCATTGGGGACCTGGCTCCAGACACATAGGCAGCAGAGGATGGTCTTGTACAACACCAAAGGGAGGAGAGGCCTTTGGTCCTGGAAAGACTTGATGCTGTAGTATAGAGGAATACAGAACAGGGAAGCGGGGGAGGGTTAATTGGGGAAAGGGAGATGGCTTATAGGATTTTCAGGGGAGAGGGGAACCAGGAAAGGGGACAACATTTGAAATGTAAATAAAGATATATCTAATAAAAACAAAAAGAAGCCTACCTAATAACTGTGCTGTCATTCTGAGCCCATGAAGCTTGGGAGGCAGAAAACTACTTGGGCAAAGGTTCATGAAGTTTACTGGTCTAAGTCATAAAATTGTTGCTGATCTAGGAGTCTCATGCATTTTTAAGTAGCAGGTGAAAAATTATGATAGGAAAAGAATAAGATACAAGTAGTATAAAATTTCAGTCTGCACACATTATGCATTTGCAACGTAGTATTTATTGACTAGCAGGTACAGACACAGTTTTTAAAAGAAAGTTTTACTGAACACTCTAATGTACAGAAGTTCATTTTTTCATTATTTTCAATTTAACTTTTATTAAAACTAGAAGACAATGCATTTTCTTAAGATAGATAAACCCTTGAATCATTTTCAGAATACCAAATATGTACTTATAAATATTTTAAGTGATATGTATATATAAACATTATAAATTCTAAAAATTAACAATAGTAGGAAATACAGACACTAGAATGATTTGAATGTTTATTCTTGAATGTTTGAATTAGAATATATTTACATATTTATTTGAACTCTTTCTAAATTTTGCAGATGTAACATTTCTTTGCTTATGTTTTAAAACTTATTTTACATTATATAGTATGATTTCATCCAATGTAGCATCTAAACATAAATAGAAATTTGATGCATGTCTATGATGTGTATTTAATAACTTTCAACCTTTCTTTAGTTCAGGAAATTAATAATATGATTTCATTTTTAAATAGTCAGACACTCATTTCTTTCTTTTTTTATAGTCTTATAAGACATTTGATTAAATGTGACCACAACACTTGTATTATCATGTGTCAGGGGCATAACTTACAATCTTTCAAATATTATTTTAAAACTTAATGGTAATCACTTACTTGAGAGTATTCAATGCTTCTATAATTTAATGAAGCTGGTGGAAATAAATTTTAAAATAAATGATTATCTACAAGCTGAAAATCTGAGCATAGAGTATTTTATTATTAACAATATTTCAGAATTTTGATTAAAACAGAATTTTTGGGTTACTCTAGCTTCAATTTATCTTTTACCTACAGTTAGATTGCTTCATTGAAATGGCCACTCTTAGTTGGCAGGCAGAACTGATTCATTTCTGATGAAACATAGTAAGTCAGACCACAGTACCAATTTGAATATTTTATCAGACCTGATGGAACATATTAACTGTAACTTAATAGTAGATTTGAACAAGAAAAAACAACCCTGTTTGGGGAGATTGTAAAGTTTATTTTATTATGCATGATGTTCTTATGCATAGGTTAATCAGATTGTTATTCTAATATCAATTTAGGGGAGTTCTTAGAAGATTTGTAAAATTATTTACTAGAAAATCAGTAATATTTTCTCAATATCTGAAATAAATATCTATGTATTATTTGCATAATCACATTCATTCTTTGTTTAATTTGAGATTTTAGTTCAGTTACAATATTTCTCTTCTCTCTATATTCATTCTAAACTTTCCCATGTAACTTTCCTTACTCGCCTTCAAATTTATCACATCATTTTGCAGTGAGCATTATTACAGGCATATATGAATTTGTATATAGATATATGTTCATAAATATAATCTACCAAGTCCATGCAATGCCACTTGTATATAGTTTCAGGCTTGATGTTTTGGTATTAGACAAAATATAGTTCTGCTTTTCCCTTGGGAGGAGCGCTTCTCCCCCTCTTGGTGTTCCTTAGTTAGCTGTAGCTCTTTGTGTAGGATTGGGTCCTCGTGCTCTAGGATTCATCCTGCTTAGTTTGCCATGTTCTCAGGGCTTCCTCAGATCACAATTGAATGGTCGTGTTGGTGAGACTTTATAGGTATTTCCTTGAATGTCACTAGGAGATATTATCTCCTGGTAAACTCCCCAATCCTCTGCCCTTTATAGTTTTTCTTCCAAAACGTTTTTTGCAGTTCAGGAGGGTTATGCAGATGTACCCATTGCAACATGGGCTTACCACTCCACAGTTGGATTCTTTGTACTTTTGTATACTTGTCTCCATCTACTGCAAAGATAAGTTTATATGATGAGAGGGGAAGACTACATATATATATGTGTGTGTATGTATAAGAAGACACTATTTTAACATATTTGATTAATATTTATACATATATTTGTGTATACATATACATATGCATATGCATGTGCATGTGCATACGCATATGACTATACATTCTTGACAGAATGGTATCCACTAATGATAGGGTAGTCGTAGTGGCTATTCCTGGTTGTCAACTTGACTGTATCTGGAATCAAGAATTGGAAAGCTCACCTATGATCCTAATCTGGAGGCTCAGAGATACAAGTTTCTGACCTGGATCTTGGCATGGAGATTTTAAAGCATAGTGTCTATGAATTCCAGAAGATTAAGATAAGGAGATCTCTGAGTTCAAGGTCATCTGGGATTAAAGGCGTGGTGGCAAACACCTTTAATCTGGGCCACACCCTCTGCTGCAGATTTACAGCCTTTAATCTGGGCCACACCCTCTGCTAGAGACCTATAAAGACATTGGAAGAAGACTCTCTCACTCTTCCTTGCCTGCGTGCCTCTTGGGACTGAACAACTGCTAAATCTTTGGACTTCCATCCACAGCAGCTGCTGACCATTGTTGGGGAGTTGGACCACAAGGTATAAGTCATCAACAAATTTCCTAACTATATAGAGACTACCCATACATTCTGTGACTCTAGAGAACCCTGACTAATACAGTAGTCAAATGAGAACTCAAACATAATTTAGACCCAATATTAAATACATTGCTGTCTGTCTTCTATATACACATATTATCCATAAACCATTACCAATTAAAATATATAAAGCCAATCACCAGAATCTCAGGACAAAACATTCAGTAGCTGTGATTTTTTTTTTCTTTTA
Organism: Tokudaia tokunoshimensis; assembly: GCA_036184795.1. Lineage (NCBI taxonomy): Eukaryota > Metazoa > Chordata > Mammalia > Rodentia > Muridae > Tokudaia > Tokudaia tokunoshimensis. Next base: position 34,500,621 of record BTHU01000011.1, on the reverse strand, counting down.
AACTTTGAAAATGATATATGAAATGCTTTTAAATAAAAATTTCTTTTGAAAATTATGTATATATACATATATATGCATATATATATGTATGTATATATATATGCATATATATGTATATATATGTATGTATATATATGCATATATATGTATATATATATGGAAGACAATTGAAAATTTTATATATTGAAATCTAATATAATTTAGGGAGATTTTTTTTTTACCGGGTTGCTAATGGGTTTTAAATTGTTTTCTTCTTCAAATTCAAGTTGCAAGTAACACATTTTAGTTTTGCCTAGGAAAATAGTACTATGTATACCATTATAGGCATATAAAATCTGCATATAATGGATGATGTTCCAGTTATTATATCTAAAAATGGGAAATAGCTATATTCATTTTAAATGATAATTAAAATAAATTAAATTAAATGGTTTTCTAATTTTTATTTTTCTTCCATTGTAATACCATTTTAAAAGATATTGTCTTATGGTATTTTTTCTCAGTGAATCCTTTTACTAAATTTGGACTTTTAAGAAAAACTTTATACTTATGTTTTATGATGATAACTTTGCTATAATGTCTGCATAATTATAGAATACTTCTAAATTGATTGGATGTTGTAGCAACTTGGGCATATATGAAACTACATAGTTACTGTCACATAAACATGAATAATTCCGTGGAATACCAAAAGGCATTTGTGCTATTCAATTGCATGAACAAGTTTTCTTAAATTATTATAACAACAAATAAACATTGCACTTATTTAAAATGAAATGTGTACATATCTAAGAATAAAGAAGTTATTTTTGTATATCCCTTATCTACGTTTTTCTCAAGCAAGACTATTTGTTTATTGTTAAATTCTTCTAATACTTTCCTTTGAATGTTATATATTGTCACAAAATAAAATGGACATTATAGTTGGGATACATATGATATGCTACACAAATCATTTGTATATATAATCTAATACTTAACGTTTTCTGTCTGTGGTGTTTATGTGTACATATGTGTATATGAGTCTGTGTGTGTGTTCTTGCAAGCAATTATTTATTCTGTTCACCTTGATCATAGTAGATCTTTTAGTTAATCACTATACTCTGAAAAAAGAGGTTTCTCTGGAGCAGATTGAGAGACATGTTGATCTATTAATATGATAGAAAGTTATTAGAAAGGTAGACACCCTTTAATACCAGCACTTGGGAGACAGGCAGATCTCTGAGTCTGGGGACAGCCTGGTCTGCATAGTAAGTACCAGAGCAGCCAAGGTTACATACAGGAACCCTGTCTGGGAAACCAAACAACAACAGCAGCAACACACAAAATAATGATTAGAGCTTATTTAAGCTATCTTTATCTACCAGCAGAATGGCAGTGGATCCTTCTACAGGGAATGCCTGCTAAAACTATCTTAACCAAGTAATGATGCCATGATTCGGTTTCAGTTTATGAGAGGCATTGCAATTCAATCAAGAAAATGTTTTGTTAACCCCATGCCGCTGGTGCTGCTTTTGGACCAGTGGGCATGTCTTGCTTAATAATCATGATTTTAGCTCACAGGGATCAGTGGTTCATTGTGATTGTGTAGGATTGATGATTATTTTTTTTCCCTGCAGAAGCAAATATATCAATCTTTCTGTCTTGTGACACTATTCATTATGAGTGACGCATTCAGGTCAGACCTCTTCAAGTTCCAGGTCTCATAGAGTGTCTTCAGCAAAAAGAGTTTTTTTTTTTTCAAGTTTTGGGGCATAACAAAGGACATTGGTAGTAGCCTGCGATGTTTTGAAGTCAGTGGAACTAGCAACTGAATTCATTCTTGGCTCAAAGGTTTTTATTTGCTAGCCTGTGGTATCTAGTGGAGATATTGACAGACTTTTTAAAATTAGATATATTCTTTGTTTACATTTCAAATGTTGTCCCCTTTCCTGGTTCCCCCTTATATGGGGTAACATCAACACACTCAAGTATACACACACACACACACACACACACGCACACACACACACACAAACATGCGTACATATATTAAGAAGCATCTATAGTAGTTCATTTCTACATGGAAATTTAGGAAGTTTTCAGAGTTATTTATCCCACTTTGTAATTTTTTTCTACCTTTGCTTCTATCTCCAACAATAATTTAAGAATTCTTTTATATTATTGTAAGACTGAATTATGTTTTAAACATTGTTTTGTGTTTGTGTGTTTGTGTGTATGTGTGTTTGTTTCTGACTTAAGTATTTTAACAAATAGGTAAAGTGAAATTGACTTTGTAGAAGGAATTTCTTTCATTTCTGAAAGACTCTAAATATTCTTCTATGAAATAATACAATATAATACAATCAATATGGACCATTACAAAATAAATCATACTATTTACTATTTCTGGAAAATGTTGAAAATGTTTGGTGTCCTACAAAATTGCAGACTCAGTGATTATTTTCCTTATTTTACATGATTCTTTTGACATTTGAATTGGGCTTTTGTTTCATAATTGCACTCAAATTGTTTACTGAAAAGACCACTATATTCCCAAACTCATGGTTATTCCTGGATTTATATTATGGAACCACTCAAGAGTCAATGACTGCTTATTTGGGGTTCTTTCTTTCTTTGTCTTCTGTGATATCTCCTGGTTTCACCTTTGTTTTATCAGTAGCTCAGTCTCAACTTCTTTGGCCTTTTATTTATTTCTGTATTACTTTCCTAAATGCCCCACGAGAATTCTTGAACTTTTTCTCGGGGTATCAGCCTTAGTGTCTATACATGTTAAGAAGCATTCTACTACTGAACAGAATCCCCTGAGCCCCTCATTTATTCTCTTTACTTATTAGGATAGCTTGTGTTTATCCCTGGTTTAACTACACAGCATATACACATGACTCTTGCATGAACATCTTTCCCCTTATTTTTCTACTCAGCGTAACTTTTATACAACTGTTTGATGAAAGTAATCATGTGAACAAATAGGCCTCTGAAAATTAACTTTACAATCCAATCTTGTAGTTCTTTTTCTTATTCTTTACTTCTTTTTCCATATATAGCACCCAAACAATCAGTTGCTCCGGCATAGATATAGGAAGTATTGTTAATGACCCCCCTTTCTTACTCCCATACATGACTAGTAAACCAATAAATCTAGTTCTACCTGTAAATTATATATTAAATATGAACAACTTCAATTTATGTATGTGGTTGCAATATTAGTTCAAGCTTGTTGAGCTACTGAAACAGACCATAACTGATTTAACTAGTTTCGTATATAATTAATTCTCTAAAATTAGGTTTTTGTTGTTTTTTGTTGTTTCATTGAAACATATATTCACTATGCATCCATAACAGGCCCAGTATTTGCTTTAGCCTAGGCTGATTTCATCTTTACAGTCATGTACAGGACTCTGTCACTGAATGATAGGTTGGTTACAGCAAGCATGTATTCCCAGTGTCGGGTCATAACTATATCTCTTCACCTAAATAGTTACATCTCTACATCTAAAGAGCTGGCTCATGAGTTTAAAGAGCTTTTGTCTCTTTCAGAGGACTCATCTTTTTTTTTTTTTTTTTGTTTTTTCGAGACAGGGTTTCTCTGTGTAGCCCTGGCTGTCCTGGAACTCACTCTGTAAACCAGGCTGACCTTAAACTCAGAAATCCACCTGCCTCTGCCTCCCAAGTGCTGGGATTAAAGGCATGCGCCACCACTGCCCAGCATTGTTTTTTAATTACTTTATTTATTTACTTTATATCCCAAATTCAGCTTTCCCTCTGTCATTTCCTCCTAGCCCCTCTCTCTTTCATCAATTCCCCCTCATTCCCTACTTTCCCTTTCTCTTCAGAAAAGAAGAGTCTTCTCATGATAATCAATCCACATTGGTATATCACATTGCAAAAGGACTAGGAACATTACATCATCTCCTATTGAGGCTAGACAAGGCAGCCAAGGTACGGGAAATAAGTCCAAAAGCTGACAACTGTTGCCCATATGCAAAAGACCAATATCCACCCCAAGCTTGCTCTCTGTTTGGCAGTCCAGTCTCTGTGGCCACATATGGGCCCAGCTTAGTTGAGTCTATAGTGAGTCTTGTGGTATCAATGGCCTTGCTGTCTCCTTCAATTCTTTTCTGAGGAGAAAGGGAGGAGGAGGAAATGGGGGCCAGTGAGGTGAGAGAGAAGTTGTAATTGGGATGTAACATAAATAAATAAATTAATAATAATAATAATAAAAAAAAACTGTGTCCTCTGAAAAAAAATAAGGAACTCTAAATACATGAGACATCTCCTCAGATGTAAAGATGTAGCTATTTAGCAGAAAAGATGTAGTTATGACCAGGTATGAACACATATGCTTGCCATAATCAATCTTTCATGCAATGGCAGATGCAGAAACATCACGTCAATCCTTCCTGCTATTACATGAATTCTCCAAGCTCCACCTATGTTTGGTTGTGGGTGTCTGCATCTGTTTCCATCAGTTGCTGGGTGAAGCTTCTCAGATGACAGGTATGATAGGCACCTGCCTACATGTATACCATAATATCATTAATAGTGTTAGTGGTGTGCTCTCACCAATGTATTTGTATTTGTATTTCAAACTGAGCCAGTCATTTGTTGTCTATTTATTCTATTTCTGCTCTATCTTACCCATACTCATCTTTTAGACAGGAAAAAAAATGTAGATATATGGTTTGTGGCTGAATTGGTCTTCCAATCCTTCCATTTCGAAGTCTTTTTCTGTCTACACAAGATGGTCTGTTCAGGCTTCATATCCTGCATTTCTAGTTGTCTTAGCTAATGTCTCCTTCGTAGATTTCCTGGAGTTTCCATGGTCCTAGGTTTGTAACTCATCACAGAGATTTCCCATTTCCTGGATTCCACATGTCTCTCCTAGTACTTTCTCCCTCCATTCCCCATGGACTTTAACTCAGGAATGGTGATACCTCCTGGAGTTCTTCTATTGTACAGGATTGTAATATCTCCAGAAGTTCTTTTATTATACTGGATTTTTTTTTCAGTATTTTTTTTATTTACATTCCCAATGATTTCCCCTTTCCTGGTTCCTCCTTCCCCGAAAGTCCCATAAGCCCTCTTCCCTCCCCCGTTCCCCATTCAACCCTCTCTCGATTCTCTGTCCTGGCATTCCCCTACATCCAGTCTTTCCAGGACCAGGGGTCTCTCCTTCCAGCTTCTCGGAAATCAATTGATATGTGAATTGTATCTTGAGAATTCTGAGCTTCTGGGTTAATATCCCCTTATGGTCAACAAGCAGAAGAATGTAAATCGATCCATTCTTATCTCCTTGTACTAAGCTAAATTCCATGTGGATCAAGGACCTACACATAAAACCAGACACACTGAAACTAATAGAAAAGAAACTAGGGAAGAGCCTTGAACACATGGGCAGAGGGGAAATTTTCCTGTACAGAACACCAATAGCTTATGATCTAAGGTCAAGAATTGACAAATGGGACCTCATAAAATTGCAAAGTTTCTGTAAGGCAAAGGGCACTGTCAAAAGGACAATGCAGCAGCCAAAAAATTGGGAAAAGATATTTACCAACCCTACATCTGACAGAGGGCTAATATCCAATATATACAAAGAACTCAAGAAGTTGGACTCCAGAGATCCAAATAACTCTATTAAAAAATGGGGCACAGAGCTAAACAAAAAGTTCTCACTTGAAGAAAATCGAATGGCTGAGAAACATCTAAAGAAATGTTCAGCATCCTTAGTCAACAGGGAAATGTAAATCAAAACAAACCTGAGATTCTACTTCATACCAGTCAGAATGGCTAAGATCAAAAACACAGGAGACAGCAAGTATTGGCGAGGATGTGGAGAAAGAGGTACACTCCTCCACTGCTGGTGGGATTGCAAGCTGGATTGTTTTAACTCTCTGGGGTTTGTGATCTTTCATATGAAGTTGAGCATTGTTCTATTATTTATAGGTCTGTAAATAATTGCATTGGAATTTTGATCAGAATTGGTTTGAACTTGGAGATTACTTTGGGTAAGATGATAATGTTTTTTTATGTTGATCCATAAGCATGGGAGATCTTTCCATCTTCCAATATCTTTGATTTCTTCTTTAAAGTCTTAAAGTTATTGTCATACATGTGTTTTACTTGTTTGGTTAGAGTTAACCCAAGATATTTTATATCATTTGTGGCTATTGAAAAGGTTACTGTTTCCCTAATTTCTTTTTAAGTCAACTTATCATTTGTACATAGGAGGGTTATTGATTTTCTTGAGACAATTTTGTATCCAGATACATTTCTGAAGGTGCTTATTAGTTGTAGAAGTTCCATGTAGTGTTTTTGAGCAATTTAAGTATTCTTTCATACAATTTGCTAATAGTGATACTTTGACCTCTTCCTTTACAAATTTTATCCCCCTAATCTCCTTTATTTGTCTTTTTGCTGCAGCTAAAACTTCAAGTAATATATTCAATGGATTTGGAGAGTGGACAGCTTTGTCTTATCCTTGATTTTAGTGTATTTGCTTTATTTTTTTTTCATTTAATTTAATGATTGCTACTGGCTTGCTTTATAATTCCTTTACTGTGTTTAGGAATGCACCTTGGACCTGTGATCTCGTTAAGAGTTTTATTGTGAAGGAGTGTTGAACTTCATCAAGGGCTTTTCCAGCATGTATTTAAATCATTTTGTGTGTCTGTCTTTCAGTTTGTGCATATTGCAGAATACAGTGAAGAATTTTTGTATTTTGAACCATCCCTACTTCACTGGGATTAAGCTAATTTCAACACAGTAGATGATTTCTTTTATATGTTCTTGGATTGACTTTGCATTATTTTAATGACTATTTTTAGATTAATGTTCATAAGTGACTTAGGTCTGATGTTGGGGGCTGACAGGCCAACTGCCAGCTACATAGACAGGCCACCCCTCCTCTCAAGTGAAACTCCTGACCTTCCTGACGGAACATCAAGACCAAGATAAAAATCTGTGACCTTTGCGGGAAAAACCGCAGAATGTCCCAGGCACCCGGCCCAGGGCTTGGCCCATAGCTCACTTCCCCCTAGCTCCCCCTCCCAACTTCCTCAATCCTACTGCTTAAAACTTGCTGCCTGTGTGACAATAAACGAGACCTTGACAACAGAACCTTGCTTGGTCTCCTTCTTTTCTCCCCCCCTTGACCCTCAGGTAGCGCCTCTTCAGGAGCCTGAATAACTAGACCTGCTGGCGCCCGAACAGGGACTCGAAGCACGTCCAACTACTGGACGACGGAGGATCCCTGGGAAAAGGAATCGAGGACCTTTCACGGCGCATGGCTCGTGCGTTGCTGGAAAGGGAGGTAAGGCGCCAAATATTTGTTGTCTGATTGTAATGGGGAAACAATTGTCTAAAGAAGCTTGTTTCATAGGAGAGATCAAGCGTTCACTCAGGGAGAGAGAGGAATAAGAGTCAAGAAAAAAAGATTTAATTAAGTTCTTTTGTTTTGTTGATGAAAATGTCCTTGGCTGGTTTTAAGCAGCCCTGATATACACCCACTTACGTGGAATAAGGTTGGTAAAGATATTAATAAGCTTTTAAAAGCTGGTGACCCAGTGTCCACTGCATTTTTTAGTTATTGGGGCATTATAAGAGACATAATACAAGATGCTGAGAAAGGGGGCGAGAATGCCCGTCTCTTAACTATAGCAGAGGACTTCTTGCAGGCTTCACGGCCGCCGTCACGTAAAAACAAAGGTAAAGACGGAGAGCCGCACTCTCCATGCCCCTCCATTGTCATCGATATGCTGGGGGATGGGGGAAATCCCTCATCCAAGACCTCACTCTCTCTAGAGGATCCTAATTAGAGGAGGAAACTGCCAGATATGAGGAAGAGAGATACGGCCCCAGGCCCAAAGAACCTCGGGTCTTCTTCACACAAAGATCTGGACCCATTTGCCCCCTGCCCTACTTGCCCCCATTACCGTCAGCTCCCCCTGCACCCCTGCCAATCGCAGTGGTAGAGGGACTAACCCAAACTAAGGCTGCACTTCAGGCACAAATTACCGGCCTTAGACAAGTTTTACAATTACAGCAGGAATTAGGAGATCTTACTTTAGATATTCAAAATTTACAAGGGACCATTAGAAAGGGACAAGATGTCCCCAAAAGACCATCTAATGCCATAAAAAGATCCCAGCCAAAGCTAAATTTCCCAGTTATGACTAGGGCACAGGCCAGGCAAGCCAGGGAGGAGTTCGAGTTAGACAGCCCAAGGTCAAAATAGACTGGCCCGAGATGAGCCTGAGCCAGATAGTACCTATCATAACCAAGGGGAGGAGATCGAAGAGGAAACTGATTATGATGAGGTAGCTGTAGACTCTGAGAAGGAGGACTCCGATCAAGGTGAATACGAGACCTTATGTCCCGTGTACAAGAAACTTAAACTTAAACATATCAAAGAATTACACTCAGCTATTAAAAATTGGTTTAACTGCACCCTTTACCTTGTCCGTTTTAGAAGGACTCGCGGGGTCTGGATATCTGACTCCTAGTGAATGGACTGAGGTGGTGCAGTCTGTCCTCACCAGAGGACAATACTTAACTTGGAAATCTGAATTCATAGATAGGGCCGAGAGTCTTGCCACTAGGAACAGAAAAAACCCTTTAGGCAGGACCGCCTCTTGGACGGCGGGAGGACAAGTTGTGTGGGAGGGGCTCATTTGCCTCCGAGGAAAAACAATTAGGATTGTCCCCTGGTATACTCTCTCAAACAGTGCAGGCCGCCTTATCTGCCTGGAGAGCGGTTCCTGCTACAGGGGCCCTCACCACCCCCTTAACTAAAATAATCCAGGGGGCCCAGGAACCCTATGCTCAATTTGTGGGGAGGTTACATGAAGCAGCAAAGAGAATCCTAGGTCAAAGTGAAAGTGAGGGGCTCCTCATTAAGCAGCTTGCTCTTGAAAACGCTAACTTGGCGTGCAGAGCCGCATTAAGAGGCAAGACCAAAGATCTTGATATTACAGGAATGATTAAACTTTGCAATGATGTTGACTCCTTCTCACATCAAGTGTCCAAGTCTATCAGTTTAGCTATCGGGGCTGTGTTCCAAAAAACTGGAGATTCTGGTCGCCCTAGAGGCAAAACATGCTTTTGATGTGGGCAGCCTGGTCACTTTGCTAGAGAATGTAGCGCTCTCAACCCCAGCCAGCCATTTAATCCAGTCATTGGCCAAGGGGCCCCTAAGCCTACTGTGCCGGCAGTTTGTCCTCGCTGTAGGAAAGGCCGTCATTGGGCCAAGGAATGTAGGTCTAGAACTGATGCTAATGGGAAAGCCCTCCCTGCGGTCCAGGGAAACGGCCAAGGGGCCCCCGCACAGGGGCCCCTACCCACAGATGACCAAACCCCCCCAAGTACAGCACCAAGCTCCTGCGGCACCAGCTTATCTAGGGCAACAGCAGGGAGTGCAGGACTGGACCTGTGTGCCTCCTCCCACACAATTTTGAACCCCCAAGATGGTATTTAGGTTCTCTCTACAGGAATTTTTGGACCCTCGCCATCTGGCACATTCTTTTCTCATTATAGGGCATGCCTCAGCTACCATGCAGGGTCTCAGTGTCCACCTGTCGCTTGTGGCCACAGACTGTACTGGAGAGGTAAAAGTTTTAAGGCAGAAAAGGGCCCGGTCACCATTCTCCCTGGTCAGAGAGTAGCCCAGGCGCTCCCTCTCCTGCTTGATTCCTCTGGTACTCACATGGGAGGGCTCAGAGGAGATAGCCAACCTGGTTCCTCTGATGTCTACTGGGTCCAGCAACTCTCTAAGGAGCGTCCCTCCTTGTGCCTTACGTTAGACGGGCGAAAGTTTGACGGCATTATGGATACAGGAGCTGACACCACAGTTCTTAGTTTGAGCTCCTGGCCTTCTGCCTGGCCTCTCCAGCCCTAGATGACTCATTTACAAGGCATTGGCCAGTCTAAAAATACCTTACAAAGTTCAAAGTTGCTGACATGGAAAGATTCAGAGGGGAATTCGGGCACTGTGCAGCCTTTTATTGTTGAGGGCCTCCCTGTCAATCTTTGGGGGAGAGACATTCTCATTCAAATGGGGATGATGATGTGTAGCCCCAATGAGGTGGTTGCTCACCAGCTCGCTCGGGGAGCTAGTGCAGATTGGGGTACCCCTGACACCTTTGTCCCTCAAAAAAGTGCACCTGAGCTTTCGGATTCTAACTGGTCCCCCGGGTGCTCCACTGAAGGCAGGCGAAAACACTTAACGCTCCTTCCCTGGGGACTTTATGTCTGCCTGGGAGGTCATCGCAACCGCTCCATTGCCTGAGCATGTGAGTACGAATCTGACTTTTACTGTAAAGCCTGGGGCTGCAAGACTACAAGAGACACTTACTGGAAACCCAACTCTTCTTGGGATCTTATTACCGTAAAAAGAAAGTATCCTCCAACACACAATCCTAGCACCCCATACCTAAGGTGGGAAGGAAATTCCTTGGCATGCTCCATTAAAAATAAACCATCTAAAGGATGGTGCAGCCCCCTCCAGATTGCCTTTACAGAAGCGGGCAAAAAATTTGATTAAGAAAACTCTAGAGGAGCCCAATGGGGGTCTCCGCCTATATAAGGATGACTATGATATGGGGCTAACCTTCAAGATCAAGTTATCAAAAAACGATCCCTGCTCCCCAAACAGCTGCTGTTGGCCCAAACCCTGAGCTACAGTTAAGAGCTAGAGGTAGTAGACATCTATCTGGAAACCAGGTCCCTGCAACACCCACTATCCCAGATACCTGAACACCCAATCCTTTGTTTCAGCCTACTCTACATATGGGTCCTCCCTTGTCTACTGAGCTTGTGCTATCATTAGCTAATGCTACAAGCCATACATGAAGCTAATTTTTCCATTTTAGAGAAATGTTGGGTCTGTTATTCACCCTCCCTGCCCTTTTACGAACGGATTGCAAACTTTGGAGAATTATTACCCACTAATGATACCTCACTTCTGCGATGGAGTCCTCCAGAGAAGCAAGGACTCACCCTTGGCCAAATTTCTGGCCTAGGCATATGCCTTCTGGGACCTGATATGCTGCTCCCCCCCCCGACCCTGATTGAGGTTTGCAATCAAACTATTGTAATTAATGCTTCCTTTCAATACGTTGCTGTTTCTAATGATTCCTATCTTGCTTTCTCCTCGGGATTGACCACTTTTATAGTTTCAGCTGCCTTTTTAGAGAATAGAGAATATTGTGTGTTTGTCAAGCTCCTCCCTCGATTGACCATTCATTATTCTGATGAGCTCCTTAATTTTTGGGAAAGGGGAACTCATTTGTCCAGACAAAAAAGAGAACCTATAACAGCAGTCACCCTGGCTATACTCCTTGGTTTGGGAGCCACAGGGGCCGGAACAGGAATTGCCTCCTTGGTCACTTCCAGTCAGCAGTATGTGAAACTCAGCTCGGTGGTTGATAGAGGCTTACAAGAGCTACAGTTAGGACTAAAGAATCTTAAAGATTCTGTTACATCCCTCTCTGAGGTAGTGTTACAAAACAGAAGAGGTTTAGATTTGCTCTTTTTACAACAAGGTGGGTTATGCACTGCCCTTAAAGAAGAATGCTGCTTTTATGCAGACAAGACAGGATTGGTTGAAGATAGACTAAAAAAGGTCAGGGAAAGTCTAGAAAACCGCAAGAAAGAAAGAGAGAAAAGAGTCATGGTATCAAAACTGGTTCTCTACATCCCCTTGGCTCTCTACTCTGTTACCTAGTCTTTGAGACCTTTGGTGGGCCTTCTCATGCTCATTTCTTTTGGGCCGTGGGCCTTCCAAAAATTAACTCTTTTTGTCAAGTCACAGGTGGATGCCTCTTTCACCAACAAGCCGGTTTCAGTGCATTACCATCATCTAGAGGTCAGAGATAACGACCTGGGTGCCTATAAGGAGCCCTTGGGCACCCCCTCTGCTGACCTCAATTTCTCGATCCTGGCCGCAGACTACCGAAACCCTTGGTTTAAAAAAGCTATGGAGACATCCATGACAGGAGTATCATGATGCCACATGCCAGATGCACACCTGAGAGCCTGGCTAACACAGTCAGTAGAGCATGATCCCAGGGCTGTAGAGTAACTCCATGACGGGAGTAGCATGAGGCCATTGCCCAGGGAGCAAACTCCTATTGGGGGTTCTGGGCATGGAGGCACCTCACGTAGCCTAAGACAGAGGCTCTACCCCTCTCCTCTAGATGCTGGCTGTGGGTGCACATCATGTAGCCTAAGACAGACTCTCCATCAGTTATACAAAGAAGGGGGACAGTCTGAAGTGCTCTTTCTTTTTTTGTGTTTTAGCTCTAAGGTTGACTCTGTTCTTATAGACCAAATTAGGCAATATTCTTTCTGTTGGTATTTTGTGGAATAGTCTGATGAGTATTTAGTATTAGTTCTTCTTTGAAAGTCTGGTAGAATTCTGCGCTAAAATTCTGGGCTTTTTTGTTGTTGTTGTTGGAAGACTTTTAAAGACTGCTTCTTTTTCCTGAGGGTTTAAATTTAAATTGTTTACCTGATCTTGATTTAACTTTGGTAAATGGTATCTTTCAGAAAAAAAAAATTGTCCTTTTCATTTACATTTTTGGTTTTGTGACATACAGGCTTTTAAAGTATGAGCTAATAATTCTTAGGATTTATTTAGTGTCTGTTGTTATATCTTCCTTTTCAGTTCTTACCTCATTATTTGGATATTCTCTCTGCATTTTAGTTTGGATAAAGTATTGTCTAATTTGTTGATTCAAAGAAACACATCTTGGTTTCATTGATTCTTCATATTGTTCTCTTTGTTTCTAATTTATTGATTGTTTAAAACATGTTGTGAACTATTATTTGCTGTTTGCTTAATTTTGTTCTGGAGCTTTCAAGTGTGCTGTTAAGTTGCTAGTATCTCATAATTTCTTTATGAACATGTTTAGTTATGTGAACTTTCTTCAGCATTGGTCTCATTTTGCCCCATAAGTTTGGGTATGTTGTGCTTTCATTTTCATTGAATTCTAGAGAGTTGAGAGTAGAGTGTTAAGTTTCTATGAGTTTGTAGGTATTTTGTAGTTTCTGATATTGCTGAGGTGCTGAGAAAAAGCTATATACCTTTGTGTTTGGGTGAAATGTTCTATAGATATGTAAGGTTCTTTTGGTTTATAACATGTTCATTTCATGTTTGAACCGGCACCCAGAGCAGACCTGGGGTACTAGCTCTGCACCCACTGCTACAATGCCCGGAGAGAGCCCGAATTCCAGGTGCTCTGAAATGCCTAGGATCACTGCTAAGGCCACAACATCTGTACCAACACTTGGAGTTACTGGGACCTCTAGGATCCAGAGATGCAGAAACCCCTGTCCAGCCAGTAGAACAGGTTACTTCCAGTTTGAACCTACATTTGAAGCAGACCCAGGGCTCTGGCTTCCCACCCACTGCTGAAACACCCAGAGAAAGATTGACTCCCAGGAGATCTGAAACAACAGGATCTCAGGAGCTTGGCCACACCAGAATTTCAGGATCCCAGAGGCAGCTTGACTCTCAGGAGTTCTGACACACCCAGGATCTCAGGATCAAAGAGACAGTTGGACTTTGAGGTGTTCTGACACAACCAGGATCACAGGAAGGACAGGCTTCAGTCAGAAACAACAAGGGCATGTAGCATGAGAGATACCAACAGGCAAGCACAAGAACATAAGCAACAGAAACCAATGTAACTTGACAACATGAGAACCCAGTTCTCCAACCACACCAAGCCCTGGATATCCTAACACACATGAAAAGCAAGATTCATATGTAAAATCCCATCTCATGAATAAGATAAAGGAATTTAAGAAGGACATAAATAACTCGCTTAAGGAAATACAGAAAAACACAGGTAAACAAGCAGAAGCCCTTAAAGAGGAAACAAATAAAACTCTTAAAGAAATACAGGAAAACACAATCAATCACAAATGCAAGTATCACCAACAGAATACAAGAAATAGAAGAGAGAATCTCGAGTATAGAAGATACCCTATAAGACATTGACACAACAGTCAAAGAAAATACAAAAATCAAAAAGCTACTAACGCAAAACATTCAAGAGATCCAGGACACAATGAAAAGACCAAATCTGCGAATAATAGGTACAGAAGAGAGTGAAGATTCCCAACTCAAACCACAAGCTAACATCTTCAACAAGATTATAAAAGAAAACTTCACTAAACTAAAGAAAGAGATATCCATAAACATACAAGAAGCATATAGAACACCAAACAGATGGGACCAAAGAAGAAATTCTTCTCATTCTATGATAATTAAAGCACAAAATGCACATAACAAGGAAAGAATATCAAAAGCAGTAAGGGAAAAAGGTCAAGTAACCTATAAAGGGAGACCCATCAGAATTATACCAGATTTCTCAACAGAGACTCTGAAAGCCAGAAGGTCTTGGGCAGATGTCATACAGACTCTAAGAGAACAAAAATGCCAGTCCATTCTATTATATCCAGCAAAACTCTCAATTACCATATGTAGAAACAAAGATATTCCATGACAAAACCAAATATATAGAATATCTTTCCACAAATCCAGCCCTACAAAGGATAATAGATGGAAAACTCCAACACAAGGAGGGATACTACACCAAAGAAAAAGCAAGAAAGTAATCTTTCAACAAACCCAAAAGAAGATAGCCACAAAAAAATAATTCCACATCTAACAACAAAAATAACAGGAAGTAAAAATCATTGGTCCTTAATATCTTTCAATATCAATGGCTCAATTACCCAATACAAAAGCATAGACTAGCAGGCTATATACATATAAACAGGATCTATTGTTTTGCTGCATACAGAAAACACGTTTCAGTGAAAAGACAAACATTCTTTCAAAGTAAAAGGCTGGAAAATCTTTCCAGGCAAATGATCCCAACAAAAAAAATCTGGAGTAGCAATTCTAGCTAGTATCCAATAAAATATTTTCAACCAAAAGATACCAAAAAAGATGGGGAACGATATGATATACTCTTCAAAGTATAAGTTCATCAAGATAAACTCAATTCTGAGCATCTCTGCCCCAAATGTGAGGGCACCTACAAATGTAAAAAAACATTACTAAAGCTCAAAACACACTGTACCTCACACAATAATATTAAGAGACTTTAACACCCTACTTTCACCAATGGACAGATCATGGAAACAGAAACTAAACAGAAACACAGTGAAACTAACAGAGATTATGAACCAAAAGGACTTAACAGATATCTACAGAACATTTCATTCAAAAAGAAAAGAACATGCCTTCTTCTCAGCACCTGATGGTACCTCTTCCAATATTGAGCATATAATCTGACATGAAACAAACCTCAACACACACAAGAAGATTGGAATAATCTCATGTATTCTATTAGTTCACCATGGGCTAAGGCTGATCTTCAGCAACAACAAAAAGCAACAGTAAGCACACATACACATCTGAACAACTATCTACTTAATGACAATTTGGTTAGGAGAAAAATAAAGAAATAAATTAAAGAATTTTTAGAATTTAATTAAAATGAAGGCACCACATACAAAAACATATGTGACACAATGAAAGCAGTGCTAAGAGGAAAACTCATAGCTCTTAGTTCTTCCATAAAGCAATTGGAGAGAGCATACTGAGAAGCTTAACAGCCCACCTGAAAGCTCTAGAACAAAAGAAGCAAATACACACCAGAGGAGTAGACTGCAGGAAATAGTCAAACTCACGGCTGAAATCAACCAAGTAGAAACAAAAAGCACTCAGCAAAGAATCAACAAAACCAGAAGATGGTTCTTTGAGAAAATCAAAGTAATAGATAAACCCTTAGCCAGACTAACCAGCGGGCACAGGGAGAGTTAATTTCCAAATTAACAAAATCAGAGATGAAAAGATAGACATAACAACAGAAAACTAAGAAAATTTTAAAAATTAACAGATCATACTACAAAAACCTATACTCAACATTGATGATTTTTTAGATAGATAGCAGGTACCAAAGTTAAATCAGGATCACATTAAACCATTTAAACTGTGCCATAACCTCTAAGGATATAGAAACAGTCATTAAAGTCTCCCAACCAAAAAACTCCCAGGACCGGAAGGGTTTACTGCAGAATAGTATCAGACATTCAAAGAAGACTTAATACCAATACTTCTCAAAGTATTCCATAAAATAGAAACAGAAGAGCACTACCCAATATATTGGGTAGTTACAATAATACCTAAACCACACAATGACCCAACAAAGAAAGAAAATTTCAGATAAATTTCTCTCATGAATATATCACTATTACTATAATTGAAAAAAAAATACTCAATAAAATTCTTGCAAACCAAATTCAAGAATACCTCAGAATGGTTATTCACCATGATCAAGTAGGCCTCATCCCATGGTTGTAAAAATGATTCAATATATGGAAATCCATCAATATAATCCACTATATAAGTGAGCTCAAAGAAAAATCCACATGACCATATCATTAGATACTGAAAAATCCTTTGACAAAATACAACAACCCTTCAAGATAAACATATTCGAGAGAATAGGAATTTGAGGTCCATACATAAACATAATAAAAACAGTATACAGCAAGCCAATAGACAACATCAAACTAAATTGAGAGAAACTTGAAATAATACCACTAAAATCAGGGACAAGAGGAGACTGCCCACTCTCCCCCATCTATTGAATATAGTACTTGAAGTTCGAGTCAGAGCAATTAGGCAACAAAAGGAGATTAAATGGGATACAAATTGGAAATGAGGAGGTCAAGATATCACTATTTGCAGATGATATGATAGTATACATAAGTGAGTCAAAAAAATCCATGAAAATCCATGAGAGGACTCCTACAGCTGATAAACTTCAGCAAAGTGGCTGGATACAAAAAAACAAAAAACAAAAACAAAAATAATCAAAACAAAACAAAACAAAAAAAAACCTCCAACAAATCAGTAGCTTTCCTCTACTCAAAGGATAAACAGGCTGAGAAAAAATTTAGGGAAATGACACCCTTTATAATAGATACAAATATTATGAAATATCCCAGTGTGACAAAAACAAAGTAAGTGAAACATCTGTATGACAAGCCTCTGAAGAAAGAAACTGAAGAAGTCCTGAGAATTTGAAAAGATCTCCCATGCTCATGGATCGGCAGGAATAATATAGCAAAAATGGCCATCTTACCTAAAGAAATCTACAGATTCAATGCAATCCCCTCCAAAATTCCAAACCATTACTACACAAAGATTGAAAGAGCAATTCTCAAACTTATCTGAAGTAACAACAAAAAACAAAACCATTCTCAACAATGAAAGAATGTATGGAGGAATCACCATCCTTGACCTCAAGCTGTACTACAGAGCAAACCATAAGTTATTTGTATAGAGACAGACAGGTACATCAATGGAATAAAATTGAAGGCCCAGAAATGAAACCACAAACCTATGATCACTTAATCTTTGACAAAGAAGCCAAAACCATCCAGTGGAAAAAAGACAGCAATTTCAACAAATGGTGCTGATTCAATGGGCAGTCAGCATGTAGAAGAATGGAAATTGGCCCATTCTTATCTCCCTGTACAAAGTTCAAGTCCAAGTGGATCAACGACATTCACATAACCTGATAAGATGAATCTAATAAAAGAGAAAATGGGAAAGAACCTCAAACACATTGGCACAGGGGAATTTTTCCTGAACAGAAAACCAATGGCTTATGCTCTAAGATCAAGAACTGACAAATGGACCCTCATAAAATTGCAAAGCTTCTGTAAGGACAAGGGTACTATCAATAGGAAAAAATGCTAGGCCGCAGATTGGGAAACCATCTTTACCAATTCTACATTCAATAAAGGGCTAATATCCAAAATATACAAAGAACTCAAGAAGTTAGACTCCAGAGAAGCAAATAACTCTATTGAAAAATGGTGTACAGAGCTAAACTGAGAATTCTCATCTGAAAATCTCAAGTGACTGAGAAGAACCTAAGGAAATATTCAACATCCTTAGAAATCAGAGAAATGCAAGTCAAAACAACCCTGAAATTCCACCTCACACCAGTCAGAATTGCTAAGATCAAAAACTCAGGTGACAGCAGATGTTGGCAAGGATATTGAGAATGAGGGACACTCCTCCACTGCTGGTGGGATAACAAACTGGTACAACCACTCTGGAAATCAGTCTGGTGGTTCCTCAAAAAAAAAAGGAAATAATTCTACCTGAAGACACAGCTAGATCACTCCTGGGCATGTTCCTAAAAAATGCTCCAACATGTTACAAGGACACATACTCTACTATGTTCATAGCATCCTTCTTTGTAATAGCCAGAAGCTGGAAACAACCCAGTTATCCTTCAACAGAGGAATGGACACAGAAAATGCTGTGTATTTACAGTATGGAGTATACTCAGCTATTAAAAACAACGATTTCATGAAAATCGCAGGCAGTAGGATAGAACTTGAAAATAATAGCCTGAGTCACAAAAGAACACATGGTATGTACTTGCTGATAAGTGATTATTAGCCAAAAAGAAGCTCAGAATACCCATGATACAAAACATAGACCTTATGAAACCCAAAAAGAAAGAACAACACCAAAGTGTGAATGTTACAGTACTACTCAGTAAGGAGAAATGAATAATCTCTGGGAAGTCGAATGAGAGAATCATCTTGGAGGAAGAGAGGAGGGGAGGGAAAGAATGGGGGCTGTTCAGATATGGAAGGAGATGTTCAAGAACTACAAAGTGTCAGGAATTTGAAAGGAGGTATATAGCAGTGGGGAAGTGATTACTTGTGGAAACCACTAGAAAGTCCCAGATGCTAGGGACCCAAGAAGTTCTAAGGACCCAATAGGGAGGTCTTTAACTGAAATGCTCAACAAAGTGGAGATAGATCATGTAGAGACATTATCCAATGGATAAGCATGGCCTCCAGTTGAGGGTTGGGGTCACCCACCCTCCTCAAAAATATTAATCCAAAATTCCTGTCAAAAGGAAATGCAGGGATTGAAAGAGTAGAACAGAAACTGAAGGAAAGGCCATCCAGAGACTACCCCACATAAGGATCCATCCCATTTGCTGACACCAAACCCAGACACTATTGCTGATGCCAAGAAATGCTTACGGAGGAGATGCTGGTATAGTTGTCCCCTGAGAGGTTCTGCCAGAGCCAGACCAATACAGATGAGGATGTACACAGCCAAACATTGGAATGAGGGCAGGAACGCCATTGGGGAAGGTAGGGAAAGGACTGTAGGAGCTGAAGAGGTTTGCAACCTTGTAAGAAGAACAACAGTATCAACCAACAAATCTGCTCAAAGCTCCCAGAGACTAAGTCACTTACCAAAAAGTACACAGGGGTACCCATGGCTCCTGCTGGATATGTAGCAGAGGGGATTGCCTTATCTGGCATCAGTGGGAAGGTAGACCCTTGGTCTTGTGGAGGTTTGATGACTCGGGATAGGGGAACACTAGGCCTCTGAGGCAGGAATAGATAAGCAGTTTGGGGAGCACTCTCATAGAGGCAAGGGTGAGGGAAGAGGGGATAGGGGTTTTGAGGAGGGGAAACTGGAAAAGAGGATAACATTTGAAATGTAATTAAATAAAATAACCAATAAAATTGAAAAAAAAACTTGGTAGTTTCATTAATTTCTGCTTTCTGCTTGGATGATTTCTCTCTAGGTGATTGTGGATATTTGAAGTCCTACTGTAATGTGTGTGGTTCAATGTTTGATTTAAGCTTCATGTTTCTTTTGCAAATGTAAGTACCCTTGCATTTGGAACATACATATTCCAAATTAATATCATCTTCTTGGAGTTTTTCTTTTATGAATATCAAATATCCTTCCTCATCTCTTTTTATTAATTTTTGATGAATGACTTTTATTATATTTTAGAATGGCTACTCGAGCTTGCTTCTTGTGACCATTTGTTTGGATAATTTTTCCCAGATATTTACTCTGAGGTAATACCTATCTTTGATGCTGAGGTGTGTTTTCAGAAAAGTAGATCCTGATTATGCATCCATTTGTGTCTTTCTGTTTGGTAATTGTGTCCATTGATATTGAGAGATATTAATTAACAATGAATTTTAATTCCTATTATTTTAATAATTGTAGTGGAAGTGTGTGAGTGTATGTGTGTGTGTGTATGTGTGTGTGTGTAACTTCTTACAATTTTGCTGGTATGAAATCATTTATTTTCTGTGTTTTGTTGTCTGTAATTAAACTCCCTGGGTTGTCATTTTCCTTCTAATATCTTCTGAATGGCTGCAATTGTGGATAGGTATTTTGTAAATTTGGTTTTGTAATAGAATATCTTATTTTCTCCTTTTATGGTATTTGAAAGTTTTGCTAGTTACAGTAGCCTGGGCTTGCATCTCTGATTTCTTCAAGACTCCAAACCCAGGCATTTCTGTATTTTAGAGTCTTGTGGAAAATTCATGTATATAATTCTCCTTTTCTATGTAACTTTATGTCTATTCCTGGAAGCTTTTAATATTCTCTCTTTTTTCTGTACATTTAGTGCTTTAATCATTATGTACAGGGAAGCTTCTTTTATGTTTAGAGGCATTTCCCTGTAATTGTTGAAAATTTTTCTTCTACAGTTTGTTGCAAATATTTTTTGGGCATATGAACTTGGAATATTCTCATTCTTTTGTCCCTATTACTGTTATATTTGGTATGTTAAAAAAATGGCCTAGATTTCTTGGATTTTTGTCAGAAATTTTTATATTTAATATTTCCTTTAACATGTGTATCAATTTCTTCTATCGTATCTTCTATGCCTGAGAGTCTCTCTTCCATGTCTTGTACTCTGCTGGTGATGGTTGATCTGTAGTTACCGTTTTGTTTTGTTTTGTTTTTAAACGAGATTTCCATCTCCAGCGTTCCCTCACATTATATTTTCCTTATTGATTCTATTTCCACTTTTAGGTCCTTAACAGTTTTATTCATTTCCATCACGTTTGATTTTATTTTTTCCTGTATTTCTTTAAGGGATTTATTCATTTCTTCTTTAGACACTTCTATCATTAACTTTATATTGAACTTAAAGTTACTTTCTTTTCCTTCATCTCTGTTAGAATATCCAGCACTGTATTTGAACATCCCGGATATTTTATTTTGTATATATTTTCATATTATTTATGTTTTTATATGATATTAAATCTTATGTATTTTAACACATTATTAATATTATCAAAAATATAAAATTAATATTATATAAATACATATATATATTAAAATATATTACTTATTTTTTCTTTTGTAAGTTTTGTTTCATCACTTTTTCTAATATACTTATTTTCCTCATTTCTTTTTTTTGTTTTTTAAAATTTTTTATTGGTCATTTTATTTATTTACATTTCAAATATTATCCCCTTACCCAGTTTCCTCTTTGAGATCCCCATGCACCATCGCCCCTCAATCTGTCTCTTTGAGAGTGTTCTCCCACCTACCTACCCAATCCCACCTGCCTCACCACTCTAGGATTGCCCTACACTGGGGCATCAAGCCTTCACAGGACCAAGGGCCTCCTCTCCCACTGATACCAGATAAGGCCATCATGTTGTACATATGCAGCTGGAGCCATGTGTCCCTCCATGTGGGGTGGGGGTAGTCTGGTTGTTGATATTGTTGTTGTTCCTATGGCATTGTAAACACCTTTAGTTCCTTCAGTCCTTCCCCTAACTCTTCAATTGTGGTCCCTGTGCTTAGATGGTCACAAGCATTTGCATCTGTATTGGTAGGACCCTGGCAGAGCCTCTCAGGAGACAGCTATATTAGGCCCCTGCCAGCAAGCACTTCTTGGCATCAGCAATAGTGGCTGGGTTTTGTGACTGCTTATGGGATGGATCTGTAGGTGGGGCAATTTCTTCATGGCCTTTCCTTCAGTTTCCTTGTATTTCCTTTAGACAGGAGTAATTCTGGGTTAAAACTTTGAGAAGGGTTGGTGTTCTGTTCCCTCAAATGGGGAATATTGTCTCTATAGGTTCTCTCTCCCCTTTGTTGAATATTTCAGCTAATATCATCCCTGTTGGGGCCTGGGAGCCTCTTGCTTTCCTGGTATCTTGGACTTTCTGGTGACTACCTCCAGTTCCCCATCCCCCATTTGTTATACTATTCTGTTTAATTTCCTGACACTTTGTACATTCCCCCATTTCCTCCCACACCTGATCCTACTTCCTTTTTCCTCTCCCCCTCATCTCTTCATATTGCATATATATTTAAAACAACAAGGAATAAAGGTCAAGTAACATAGAAAGTCAAAACCATTATAATTACTCATGACTTCTCAACAGCCCTCAAATATCCTTTATTAGAACACCTGGAGTCTGGTGACCATAATGCCCTGACGGTTGTTGATTATGTTATTATGCTTGCCTCTGGCTATCTGGGTTTTGTGGTTATTACAAGCTCAAGTGCTGATTTCTAAGTTTAACTTTGTTGGATATATACTTTTTGGAAGTTTTTTTCACTTAGGGTTTTTGGTTCCCTCTGGATCATTATACTTGAGTAGTCTAGGTTTTTGGTGACTAGCATGACTTCTCATCCAGGATGTTGTTTCTGATAGAGTTTTTGTGTCCTTTGTTGTATCTGGGATTTTGTGTGATACATTTCCCCATAGAGTTCATATTACCAGCATGTTTCATGTGCCTGATAAGAACATGGATTCCAGGAAAGCAGGCAAGTTTGGGTGGCAGGAAATAAAGCACAAAGTATGGGGTATTAGTTTTTCTGATGCTCTTAGGTGAACCCTTTGAAAGGGTCATTTGACCATCAAGGAATTGAGACCCACAGGTTGAGAACTGCTGCTGTAGTCAGTCATTCAATGTTTTTTTAAAGTTGTTTTTTATATTTTATATATCAAATCTTATCCCCCTTTCCGTTTTCCCCTCTGCAAACCTGCTATTCCATCCCACCTCCCCTCTGTTTGTATGACCGAGCTCCACTACCCACTCCAGTCTCATTGCTCTGGAATTCCCCTACCTGGGTCAATGAGGCTCCACACAACATGGGCCCTCCTCTCCCGGAACCCTCCTTTAACAGTTCTTATCTACTCTTTCTTTCTTCATCTCATTTTTTCTTCAATGGTGTGGATTTTTACGTCTATTTTATTATTATTTTTTAACACCACACTTGACATTGTTTATATTGTTCCTCAATAAATTTCAGTTTTTTGTAAGAGTGCTATTTTGCCTTAGGTACTAATGATATTGTGGTGTATCTCATTTTTCCCTCTTCCTGCTTCATGATTGGAATTAATGAATTCTATAGTAAATTCTGGCTTCCCTTTCCTCAAAATAATAAAAATTGAGATGCATACCTATAAATATAAAGATTGAGGCACATGCTGTGTTATTTCATGTTCAGTTCTCAACCATGGTTTGACAACTATATAAACGAAAGATGTTCTGCAATGGTTTTGTATGATTGAAACTCAGAATGAGTTTTGGATAGAGAAGCAATTTACTCAGCAGAAATATTTCAGATCTTGTTCAGGTTATATTCAGCTTTTGAAAATTTTAATCACCTTGAGAATTTAATCTGAAGCCATTGCCTTTTTATTACATTAATCATCATTGTGGAAAACGAGCAGTGTCATAAAATGAATATTCACAAAAAATTCTTGTTTTCTAGCACTATTGTTGATGATGACAAGCAAGATAAAACATATGAGACTATAGGTATGGAGTGGATTGAATGTGGGTGTGAGAAAAGATGCAGGATGGGAGAAGATGCGAGCAAAGTGAAGCTGTTCAGAATACAGGATAGGAAAACACTTGACTTTCAATAAAAATGATTGAAAAACAATATGCACTCAAGCTATGAGATCCACAATATAAAGTGAAGTACCACAACTAATCCCAAGCAACTCTGACAGGATCTTGTTTTTTTTGGAATGTATATCCTGAGAGACCTCCATTTACTACCAGTTCTGAAAGCTGCCGAGGACATCTTTGTAGCTGATTCTAGCTATGACTCTACTAACTTCTCACCTTTAGTCCAAAGTACTGCTGGTGGTAGCTTAATGCTTTACACCTTACCTCAGGCTTGAAACTGTAAATGAGGACTTGAATTCATGCAAAAGTTATTAAGAAATAACATGATCTTAAAAGTTGTACCAATCTGTGTTGGAAGTTCAGTAAAATAAGCACACAAGGTTCAATTTTGAAATAATGTCTTTATATAATCACATATTAATCTGTTACTAATCTGAAATATCATTTTCTAAACTAATCATTTGCACATATAATCTTACCTACAGTGTACTTATTTTAGACTGCTTGAAATTCTTGAATCAATTGTTTGTAGACAGAAAATAAGCCAGATATGTGGAAGCTTGTGGAGATCTCTGTGGAACAAATGGTAAAGATATCAGCATTTAGTTATTATAAGACCTAATCTGATAACTCTTAAAATTTACTCATTATATCTTTCTCTTCATGCAGAACTGAACACTTACAAACCTTCACTGATCATCCTCTACTGTTCTTCTCAGTTGAGTGAATATACCATGAAATCCTTTCCACAATATGTTTGTTTTATCGACAACTCATTAGCCAATATATCCAAGAGACATGAACTTATTCTCCAGTAATTTAAAAAATATTTTTAGTGTTTTAATACTGAAGTAATGATGATTTTTATGTCTAAGACATTATCCAGACTGAAGAACACTACATGCTGGGAAACTGTGCAATTTCTAGTGATTCTTAAAAATAGGAATTCCAGAAAACATAGAATCTAATGATCCTTATTGTAATATAATTACCTTTAAAAGTTTTTATGTTTTCACTTTTGATTTGCTTCTGCTGCCGTGGCTTATCCAAGGACAACATGCTAGTTTCTAATATCATGGTGTTTGTAAAATGACTCTTTATCTGGTTCTGTCTCATTGTAGGGATTACTACACATTGTTAAGGGTCTTACATGATTTTCATATATTTATACAACATGTAAATTATGTTTATATTATAGAATTACAGTGTGTGAGGAATCTGATAGTAACTTAAGTGCAAAGTTTTGTGTTTTCTGGTATAACAGAGATTCTACTTGTAACTAGGTTTCATAACTTCTAATCTTTATAAATTTCCTCTCATTTTCACTTTCAATTTCACAAAAACATACATTGCCAAAAAAGAAAGCATTTTAGAAAAAAAAAAGAACTTTTTATTTGAGCTGAAAATTGCAGATTTTCCTTCTAGTAGGAATGTCACAGCAATGAGATTTGCTAGAGAAGAGGCTCTATGTTTTCAAATACCATGTTGTTAGCCCTGAAACTATTTACACATAATTAAAGAAAAAGAAGAGAGGGACAATGAATTTGAGAGGGAGAGTGAGGGGAGGGGAGAGAAGGAAAGAGAGAACACAGGAGAGAAAATGGGATAATTTAGAGAGAGGAAAAGTAAAGGGGAAATGATGTAATAATATTTTAATGAAAAAAAATACTAGTCACACTATATCCAAGGTTAATAGCAAAGAGAAATGAATGTACACATTCCTACTGCCTTGATAATGCAGAAGACATTTCACTCCGGACTGCTAATCTTTGTGATAACCATTTGGCTTCTTCAACCTCTATCTAATCAGCAAACAACTTCATATCTTGTGAATTTGCCTCTATTCATGTTGCACATAGACTTCATGTCTCTCTAAACTTCCAGGAGCCAGCCCTCAACTGGGCATATTTTCAGATCATTCTTCATCTTCCGAGAGCCCACTTAAACAACTCCATTTTGCTCCACTTTCAAAGTTCAAGGGCACTTGCAGTCTACCATAGCAATTCTCATTGTTTCTATTTGAAACATCCCAGTGCATAAAAACCTCCATATTCACATCAATCCATAGTAGTCACTTCCACTTTGTTAATAAAATGTTCTTTTCCAGTTTCCTTGTCTGTTGTGGAAATAAAGCTCCTTGACAAAAGGGATCTAATGGATGTGATATGTTTATTTTCGTTCAGAAATCCTGTAGGCGAGTCAAACAAATGAAAATAAAATCCAGAGAGAAAATATAGAGTAATAAGTTAATAATTTAGGTTTTTCAGCTTCAGTTTAGAATTTACTAAGTATTGATATTTAAGGAGTTCAAAATGTGGAATAGGAAATTAGGCTCAAAACTGAGATACGTGCTTCATATGTTATATAATGTTGGGAAATTCATAGTTGACTATGAGATTTTTTCCCCATCTATGAACACAACAAATTAGACCTTCAGTTATTCTGGTGAATGTATTAATGAATGAGGTGAAATTTTAATTTTTCATACTTTGTAGTGTACTTTGTCACTTTGAAAAGTGTTAAACTTTACCATAGTTAAATATGTCCATGTTTATAAGGAAAAATAAGTATATTTATATATATATATCATATATTTTAGGGTATTTATGTACTGCTATGATTATTTATGAATATTATATGCTTGTTAGCCGATCTTCATATAATTTAAAGTATACAGTCATTATTATGTGTGATCAAATATATAAAAGTTAAACTCAGAATAATAATTAGAAATTGAAATATTAAATGAATGTTCATTTAAAAGTATAATAAGAATGACTTTTTATATGTGATATAGTTGTAAATTCTGTAAAGTATCTCTTCTCATTACTTTTGTTTATTACCTTTGAACTCAGGGGTTGAATTTTTTTTTTTTTACTTTAAGTAAGGCATATAGTGCTGTGTGGCAGGCTTTCTAAAATATGTAAATATTTAATATATTTCAACTATTATTTTACTCCATTAATAGAAAATTATCTATCATCCAAGACTTAAGGTTTAATACAAGGATAAATTTGGCATGAATATAAATGTTAAGAAGAAACTTGTCATAGTTTGGCACAAAAAAGAAATACTGTTGTTTAATTCTAAGGTATAAAAACAATTTATTTATTCCCCACTCGGTATCTCAATCTTTCCTCCAACTCTTCCATGAGATTCACTGAGCTCCATCTAATGTTTTGCTGGCGGTCCCTGCATCTGTTTCAATCATATAATGGATGGAGCGACTCATGCTAGCATGTCAGAGTATGATTAACAGTGTCAGGGATTGGCATGCCCATGGGATGGATCTTAAGTTGGGTCTTCATTAGAAGACAAAGTCAAATAATCTGATTGCTTGAGGCTCTCAGACTGATTCAGCAACCAAAGAGCATACATGCAGTGGACATAGCACCCCACCCTTCCTTGTTCCCACACATATGTAACAGATATGAAGTTTAAATGTACAGTGAAAGTAGAGGCTATCCCAGACCCTGTTGCCTGCCTTTGGATCATATTCCTCTAACTAGCCTACCTTGTTAAGCCTTAGTGGGAAGGGTTGAGGCCAGTCCTGCAGTAACTTGGTGTGCCAAGGTGTGTTAAAGTGTGTGGAATTCCTTAAAAATATATGTAAAAGAGCAATATGTGATTTTAAGTGGAAGATTTAAAACTATAGGAATGGGAAGTAAAAATGCTTTAAAATTATGTGCATTTTAATCTGGCAAATGAATTTTACTTATATTCTTCAGAATTTATTTGTAAGTAAATACAATTATATATAATATGTAGGTATATTATATAATTTTGTTCATATCACACATATATGAACAAAATTTATATCATATATATCGTAATATATTATAAAATTTATATCATACATTCATATGATAAGTAATACAAGGTCATAGGAAAATTTTGGCCAAATACTAAGTGAAAAAAGTGTAGAAAGTTGTTGGATTTTTAAAGATTATCCCTAATGTATGTACTTAAATTTTCTGACAGAATTTTCTTAAATGTTAATGTGGAATATTCAAAATAGTTAAAAATCAATATCATTGTCATCTAATTAGCTTAAATAAAGGTCTCAAGTCTAACACATGATAAATATTACACAATTAATCTCTAAAAATTTCTCTCACTTCAGAAGTAAGGCATGTTTTTAGTTGGGACGTATACATTAAATTCCTCAACACAGACCTCAGGCAACCTTGTGAAAGAAGAGTCAGAAGGAATGGAGTAGACTGAGATAGAAAACATCAGGAAAACAAGACCCTCTAAAACAACTGAGAAAAGCTCATTGATTCATAGAATCTGAAGGAATGTGCACCATGCCTATATGGACTTTCAAAAATTCCCTCTGAATATATGCTATAGCTTTCAGTTGAGTACTTTGTCATGCAAGCCTAAGAATGTGTGCTCAATGTCCAGGAACCACTTGGTGAATAGTATGGACTCACAATATATGACTCTGCCTCTGACTACCACAAGGTTATTGTGATAAGCACACTATGGCTTATGTAAGCTGGGAATCATATGCAACCCCCCCCCAACACACACATAAATACACACTCAGATAAATATATAGACACATAAGTATATTTATTTATACACAAACACACACAAATGATAAATGCGATATATGTTCTTAAGCACTCTATTCCTTCCTTTTAAATGTGATGAAGGTTGTGCTTTTCTTTATTTTTAGTGTACCACTTCATTAAATATATTTTAATGAGAATGAGATTATACTACAGAAACATTCACATATGAGTTTTCTGTAATATTTCTCTTCCTTATTCAAATGTTGTCATTTTCTGAGCCCATTTCTGTCCCACAATGAGAAAAAATAGCACTTTCCTTCCTGCATTGTCATATTTACGCAGTTGTTGGAGAAAGTGCTCTATATCTCACAGTGAACTGCTTAACTCAGGTCTGACTCTAACCATGTCTCCATACAGTATTTCTGCAGCAAATGTGCATTTTGCTAGTGAACAACAGTTTTATGATGTCATTTAGCAATGCTAACTCTTAGTAATGCAAATTTAACTCTCTCTATAAGAAGACAGTATTTTTGTAAGCTATTAGCACTAATTTCTTAACATAGCAGAGAAGCCATAACCATTATACATGTTATAGTTATTATTTTTCTACTGGTTTTATCATATGTGCTTTAGTTGAGCAGTGAACCTAGGTCTACAGAAACTGGAAGGCACAACTAGGAAGCAAAGAATAGCAGAGTCTCTATGCCACATGATATAATTTCTCCTAAAGCTGTTACTGTGTCCCTCCAAGTGACTACTTATACTTCTAAAGGTCTAACCTATTTAAAGGTTTGGACTAAACTAGAAACTCTTTCACTGCATTAATTTGACCACATTTTAATGAAGCGTATTTGTTTTTGTCCAGTGGAAGCTCAGAACTGGTTATCTTTACATCCTAGTGAAAACAATGAGAATCGAGATCTTTCTGTTCAAGAATGAGACCAAGGTACACAGTATTTGCAGGTAAAAAATAATGAAAAAATAGTAAAGCAAAACAAATGACTAAAAATTAAGATTGACTAACTAAATGCTGGTGTGGAACAAAAGTAGTTGTGATGTATGAATGAAAATACATAGGCTAAAGACCTAGGAAATAGATGTGGGAATGGGAGTGCTTCTCGATAAGTATGAGGATCTAGTTCTAGTCCTCTCTGCACACCTAAACTGCTAGATATCACAGTGTGCATGTCTGTAATGGCAACGCCAAGGGAAGCAGGGACATTAGAACCATTGTGGCTTCGGGGCCAGTGAGTTCAATTCTAGGTTCTACACAGCAATAGAACGGACATTCATTGTCTTTCTTTTACCTTTGAAGTTTTCCTTACATAATACATGTACTCACTCATATAAGTACTCACAGAGAGAGACACATTAATGAAGAGAGCAAGCATATACAAATATAGAATCCAAACTAGTTTGGACATAAACATGTATTATGATGATATCAGATTTACATCAACATAGGTTTTCTTTATGTGTATTTCCTAGTATGACTTTATCATGATATCAGGAAAGCATTAGCTTTCAAAAAATTCCTGTATGGCACCGGAGCAACAGTTGTCTTTTCGGTTAAATTAAAACAACAGTGAATCAAGTGCCAATGTGAATGTTCTGCAGACCTGACCCTGAAGAAGACACCCAGTACATCCAGACACTATGCTTTTGTAATTCTTAGAAATTGATCATTTTTAAATTGTTTTTAAAGTAGTTTACATCAAGAAATATGTATACTGTGAAACTATTGTGTTCAGAAAGAAGAACTTGAATGTATTTTAGGTTAACTTATATTCATGGTTTTAGTTCATATGCAAAATATAAAAATATATCCTGCATAGAAAATGTTCAGTCAATGCTTCCCAATATACACCAGTATTATGATTTGTAACAGTTTGATCAATGAAATTTTTCATTAGTATAATTCAATTAATGAATGTTTCTCTTATTGTTGGAAATCATACCCATACATTTGGTAGATATATATGATACAGTGTGTTTTTAGAGTATGTGTTCCATGAAAATTGCTTGACTCCTTGTATTTACAAGTCAACTTTCTAAAGTTTCTGAGCCCCTTTCTCTCTTTGCTATTATCCTTGCTTCTGGGTGTTAATTCATCATTCTTTTTCTGTCAGCTGTCTGCACTGTTAGCTCAGACTTTCCAAAATGCCTGAAGGGTACACTGTCAGCTGTAGATACTCAAGTCAACATGGTAATATCAGTTGATTTCTTCCAACACAATGCAAACACAAACACACGTACACACACATGCACACACACAAACACACACACACACACACACACAGAGACACACACACTTGCACACAATGCAACTTGTAAAAATTTTTGGCACATTTCAAAACATAACCTTTTTTTTACTATCTTAAAGTGTCAAAAGCAGCATATAACTTCCACCACATTTATTATTGTAAATTTTTTTAAGCTATAAAAGTTGGGAATAGGTACTTATATAAAAGCTTATTAAATCACCTAAATGTAATGAAAAGATTTAAAATTAGTATTACTCAACATTTTAAGTATAGGTGAATGAAATTTATTACTATTTCCTAGAATCATGTCATCTGTGAAGACATCATGCCATCTTAACATATTAGTATTTTATTATTTTGAAGTTGTGGTACAGTAGCAAGATTTAATTTCTTTAAGGCATAACCACAAATAAAGATGAACTAGAAACAGACACTACAACTATGCAAATTGAGTGTTAATAATAGGTAAAATCTTTCAGAATCATCTTACAAGTATAGCAAAGTGATTTTTTTCCTTTGACTCATACCTCCCACTTCTTTTGTCAGAGATATATGCCAAATTTGATGTGTATACCCTAGTACCTTTTAGTGAAGCATGTGATTGCCTGTCTTGAATGTGTGTGTGTGAAGTGTCTATGTAGCAAAATACTATGCTGCTTTAAGAAAGCCAGTACCTATTTCCCTTATGAAGTCATATTTCTTAAAGCTTTCATTGTGTATTTATACATAAAATATTTATATGTGAGACTATAAATATATGCAAGCAAATAATATTGTGACCAAATATTGGTCACAAGCCTAAATATGTATGTATATGTATATACTTATATAAATGTCATATCTATGTGTATATCTATGTGTATATTTATATCTATGTCTATGTCTATCTATCTATCTATCTATCTATCTATCTATCTATCTATCTATCTATATCTATATCTATTTATCTATTACATCTATTTATTCACAGTCTTATTTATATTCTAGAACTTTGAGGACACAATCACTTTAGATAGCAAGTGTAGAATTTGTCTCGTTGATAGACCCACTGTCGTCAAAAAACAATACAATAAATCCTTATTCAACAGTAAAAAAATAACCATTAATAACCAGTAATTAAAGCAACAAAAGGTCAATTAAGGTTTTAAATCCCCAGAAGCTAATATCTGGATTAGAAGCATGGTGCAAACTTAGAAAGTACATAAACCTGAATGTTTTCTGAGAAACATAGAAGACCACAAATGGGAAAGAAACAACTAAAATCCAGAAACAAGACATGCTAACTTTATCAAACTCAAGTCAGAGGAAATAATTAAAGAGGTGGAATTGTTCTCATAAAATATATAGAGCTTTTGATGATGACCAAAGTTTCTTAGTGTTTTCAGTTAGTAATCATCTAGTATATGTGTTGTAGGCGTGGCTTTAAAAAAAGTTCAGTCCACTTCTACTTGTCAATTCCCTAATGTGTATATGTGTGTGTATTTATATATGTATACGTATATATATACATATATATGTGTGTGCATAATACATATATGTGTATTTATGTATATATAAAAATATAAAATTTTATAGGAATGTAGATGGTGCAATCTCTAAATAATTTAGCAAATTACTAGAGATCTCCATTAAACAGGTAGACTTGCATGGATAAATCTAAATGTTGGACTGAATTCTATAGACAGAAGGTAGAATAAAGTACAAAAATAAAGTAAGAAAATAGTTTTTAAATAAATCTCACCTGTTCAAATGTCCATTTGGTCACAACCAAAAGAAATAATGTTGAAATTTATTTTTTAAATATATTCCTCTCAAGGATATAGCTTAGATATTTTAATAATATGCTAATTTATAAAGTTTCATTCTTCACTTTTATGAAGTACAGTCCTTATTTTCCCCTTATTTTTTTTCTTCTTTACAAAAACTTCTATACTTTTTCTCTCAAGGTCATATAGCCCTGTATCAGATAGCAGCAGAGCTTCAGTAATAACACCAACTGCCATCTTTGATTAATGTAAGTGAATGCTGTTTTACAATTTTCATAGCTTCTCTCCTTTGCACCCATTTTGACAAGGAACAATGTTAGGTTCAATGCTGGATGCCCTAGAGGTGCCCTAGAGTTATTTTAACGGATTCAATTTGCTCTGCTTTTCATGTAAGTACAGTTTCCCTTCTCGTATATTTCTGAGAGGCAGGAGAAACTATTTCTTACATAAAATATTTTTGAAACTTTACTCTTTAAATAAGTCTTCATTATATAGACAATAGATCGTGTACTCGGGTAGTTTTCAAGGCTAATACAGCAAAAATAAAATCTGTTTATCATTCAAGTCTGTTGCTGTGCTCCTTCATGAATACATCCATTCTCTCCTGTTCCTCTCATGCCTTCTATAGGTCAACAGAAAAAAAATAAGGCAGTTTATTTTTCCCTTATGAAATATGGACACCAGAGTAGTTCAGTCTCTCATTTCATAGATAAAAGCCAAAGCTGCAGAAACGTTTGACTAATTTCCTGGGAGCCCACAGGTATGGTCAAGCACAGGAATGTCCTAAACATTGGGGTGGCTCAAAATTAATGAATTTACTCTTTGAACTCTGGCTCTGACACTCCCCTTTTATTAAGCTCCTACCCCCTTTTGTAAGTTCCTGACTGAAGTGTTTTGGCTCATTTGTTTTAATTTCCCTGTCTTTGTCATCTCTTTTTCCTATCTCCTGGGCCTCCTTTTCAGTTTCTTCACCTCTACCTGCAGACACTCAATCATAAATACATATATGTAAAAGTTCAATGCAAGGATCTGGTGCAAAAGACAGACAGCATACTATATGTGTCTTTTTAAGCCCGTGTTACTATATTTAGAGCAGTTTTAGATTCATTTGTTTTTCTGCAAATTTCAAAATGTTTATATTTTTATGGTTAAATAAAATTATATTTCATATACATAACACACGTCTATTATCCCTACTTCATTATGGAGGTATATGCTGATTCCACTAATGTGCTCTTGTAAAAACAGCAACAATTAGCACAGATATGTAGCTGTCATTTTAGTTGGGCATAGAGTTCTTTGTGTATGTAAACAAGTGGATATAGAAGAGTCATCAAATAGTTATGTCATGTTGTGAGAAGTCTATAACTGTTTCTTATAGTATAAGCATTCATGTTTTCCATCATTTAGAAAAAGTCAGTGTAAAGTAGACTAAAACCCTCAGTTTTGTGGCTGGAAAGATAGCTCAGTGGTTAAGAGCACTGGCTGTTCTTCCAGAGGACAGGAGTTCAATTCCCAGAAATCATGTGGCTCACAGCCATCTGTAATAGGATCTGATGCCCCTTTCTAGTCTGTCTGACGATAGCTACAGTGCATATATATACATAAGATAAGTAAATATATATATATATATTTATTTATTTTTTATATTTTTATTTACATTCAAAATCATTTCCCCTTTACTGTTTCCTCCCTCCCCGAAAGTCCCATAAGCCCCCTTCCCTCCCTCTTTTCCCCATTCAACCCCCTCTCGCTTCTCTGTCTCAGCATTCCCCTACATCCAGTCTTTCCAGGACCAGAGGTCTCTCCTTCCATCTTCTTGGAAATCTATTGATACGCGTATTGTGTCTAGGGTATTCCGAGATTCTGGGTTAATATCCCCTTATCAGTGACTGCATACTATGTGTGTTCTTTTGTGATTGGGTTACCTCACTAAGGAAGATATTTTCCAGTTCTGTCCATTTGCCTAGGAATTTCGTGAATTCATTGTTTTTAATTGCAGAGTAGTATTCCATTGTGTAAATATACCACATCTTCTGAATCCATTCCTCCGTTGAGGGACATCTGGGTTCTTTCCAGCTTCTGGCTATTATAAATAAGGCTGCTATGAACATAGTGGAGCATGTGTCCTTACTGCATGCAGGTAAAGCCTCTGGGTATATGCCCAGGAGTGGTATAGCTGGATCCTCCGGGAGTGTCATGCCCAGTTTTCTGAGGAACCGCCAGACTGCTTTCAAGAGTAGTTGTACCAGTTTGCAATCCCACCAGCAGTGGAGGAGTGTTCCTCTTTCTCCACATCCTCGCCAACAACTGCTGTCTCCTGTGTTTTTGATCTTAGCCATTCTGACTGGTGTGAGATGGAATCTCAGGGTTGGATCAAGGACCTCCACATAAAACCAGACACACTGAAACTAATAGAAAGGAAACTAGAGAAGAACCTTGAACATATGGGCATAGG
Source organism: Tokudaia tokunoshimensis (assembly GCA_036184795.1). Classification (NCBI taxonomy): domain Eukaryota; kingdom Metazoa; phylum Chordata; class Mammalia; order Rodentia; family Muridae; genus Tokudaia; species Tokudaia tokunoshimensis. The sequence continues at coordinate 34,465,856 of BTHU01000011.1, read as the reverse complement.
GGAGAATTTCCTGAATAGAACTCCAATAGCTTATGCTCTAAGATCAAGAATTGACAAATGGGACCTCATTAAATTACAAAGTTTTTGCAAGGCAAAAGACACTGTCAAAATACAAAGCGGCAACCAACTAACTGGGAAATGATCTTTACCAACTCTACATCCGACAGAGGGCTAATATACAATATATACAAAGAACTCAAGAAGTTAAACTCCAGAGAACCAAGTAACCCTATTAAAAAATGGGGTACAGAGCTAAACAAAGAGTTCTTACCTGAAGAATATCTAATGGCTGAGAAGCACCTAAAGAGATGTTCATCATCCTTAGTCATTAGGGAAATGCAAATCAAAAGATAAGTAAATTTTTTAAAAAGATAAATTTAATGCCTAAAGGCAGAATCATTGGTAAGAACTAACTAAATAGAATCTCAATGACATAGTATGGCTCCTAGAATTAACAGGTAGGATTATATATGAAAATATAATTATTAGAAAACAAACTTTCTAGTGATAAAACTATTACAGAGTGAAAAAATTGAATAAATTTCTGAAGACTACCAAATAGAAGAAAAAAATTTACGAACTATATTTTATCCAAAAGGTTAAAACCTAGAATATAGAAAGAACTAGAAAATTAAACACACAGAAATAAACCAGCTGATCTTTGAAAAGAAAATTAACTGAATAGGCAGGTATTAGAAAAATAAAGGGGAGAGCAATAGAAGAAGGACTCTGAGAGGGAGATAAAGACAAAATAAAGTCAGAAAGACCTACAAGTATATGTTTTAATGTTAAGCATTCATATCCTGTGGGGATTTGAATATTCATGGCATGGGATGTGGCAGTATTTGGAGATGTGACAGATGTTCATCACTGTGAAGTTGGGCTTTGAGGTCCTATGTTCCAGCTCCACTAAGTGCAGGAGAAACCCTCCTCCTGGCTGCCTGAGGAAGACAGTATATCCTGGTTGCCTTCAAATAAAGATGCAGAACTCCTAGGTCCTTCTGGAGTGTCTGCCTGCATGTTGCCATGCTTCCCACCATGAAGATAATGGACTGAAACTCTGAAACTGTAAGTCCATACCAATTAAATGGTTGCTTTTACAAGAGTTGCCTATATCATGGTGTCTCTTCATAGTAATAAAACCCTAATTAACACATAGCCATTAGTAAAATGTAAAAATAAGCCACTTAGATCTCTTGATATACATTCATAAAATGATGAGAAAACTATTATAGTCCAATTTAAATTAATTATATGATGTAAAAGTTGATTTGGTGGGAACTTACCGTGTTCAGCATGTTACTTGAACATGCATCTAAAGAGATCATGAAATAGGAAAACTTCAAGGCCATCACACCTGGTTCATGTGTTTCTTGTTTTAAAAGCCCAATTTTTGTATAGTTTTAAAATCACAATGATATTTCTAAATATATATCAATACATAAATGAAGTTTCTTATTTGCATACTGATCTTTAGCTACATTTAAATATATAGTTGTTGGTTTATACATACATAATCTTTTAAAGTTTGTTTAGAGGATTACATTTTAGTCTTCAAAACAGGCATATTTGTTAGTCTCAGGGATGATTTAAGGAAGAAAACAGTAAAATGCCTACTTTAAACATTTTTCTCATTTTTTCCTAGTGCTGTGTGAATTTTATACAATGTAATTTGATCACATTTATTGTGCTTTAACTTTCTCCCAGAGTCATACTCTCTCAATATTCACTTTATCTTATTTCCTTGATTGATTTTTAAACCCAGCAAGAAGGACTTGTGCTTCCCATCCGCTCTTACAAGTACATGTCCATCTCAACTAGGGGGTGAGAAACATAGGGAAAACTGACTCTCCCTTTCCCAATGATTATTAGTGACCATACCTCCTTAGCTAAGCTTAAGACTTCATTCACTTGCAAGACTCTTACACATGTTTGTCACATCTACTATGACTTCCTGTGTGCAACTATGTTTCTGGGCCTAGAAAACACTGTTTTAATAGAGCAATCTACTACTTCTGACTCATGCAATTTTTTTTTTTTTTGGCTATTTTAGTCAGTGGAGATTGGAAGGAGAGATATGATATAGATGCCTAAATTAGGGCTGAGCATTTCACAGTCTTTTTTTTTTCTCTGCACCTTTTCCCATTGTAAGGTCATATTTTAATCACCACCTGCTGCAAAAAGAAGCTGTTTTGATGAAGACTGAGAGATACATTAATCTATGGGTATAATGATTAAAAAAAAAACTTCAATGCTATGAACTTTTTACAGAGTTATAGGGTTAGGTTCTCTCATAGTGTCTACGATCTCACTAGCAACAAAATTTTGCCCTAGATTGTAGAGCTACAGAGGGATAAGTGTATTACAAATAAAGCACAAATATGAAGACTTCAAAGATAAAACTAACACATGAGAGAAAATAGGTGACCTTTTTCTTAAAAGAGTTTTGGTCATGTCAATCAGAGTGATAAAATTTAGCTCTTCACATTTCTGCAGATTTCATAACTCCATTTTTAACCAATTGTAAATTTGAAAGTATAAAGATTCCATACCTCCATTATCCCCTCCTCATTTTTTAGGCATCAGGATGTTTCCATTTCCTTGCTAGGGTAAACGAAGCAACGATGAACATGAAAGAGTAAGCATGTCAGTAGTGGAGTGCAGATGTCTTTAGTTAGATGCCCAAGAATGGTAACACTGGATCATGTGGTAGGTCTGCTTCTAGGATATTTAGGGCCCTTCACATCAATTTACATTTCATGATCTTTTTAGATTGCATGTTCAAGACACATACTAAACACCATAGTTCTACTACAATATCAAATTTTACAACATAAATAGTTTTCTCATTGTTTCAAGATGTATTTCAATGTTTGTTGTTTTATTTCTTCTACTATTTCAAGCAGAATGGTTAAATCTGTATTTATTTAAAACGTTATTTTCATTTTCATTTATGTATTTGCTCCTATGTGCATGAGAATATGTTACATATAAGAAAAATCTCAGGATGCCAGAAGAGAAAATTTGATCTTCAAGAGCCGTAATTATCAGTATCTGTAAAGTACTCAGTACTTTGCTGGGAACAAGGCTAGTGACTTCCAGAAGAGCAGCAATAAGACTAGGCACAGCTTTCACATAACAAATATTTCACATTTTTCTTTTATCAAAGTATGTTTATCTCATATGTGTTTAATTTTTGTATCTCTAATTTAATCTCTCATTGTAAGGAATACTTAAGTCACATAGAAATTAAATTATGGGTTGCTGCTTTAATTTAAACTAAAAATATAAAATGAATAGACACCATTTAAATCATAATTATGGGCATCGTTAAAGAATTCTAATTACATCTATAGATGAAGAACTGTACCAATGTACTATTTCACATCATATTTATTATCATTATGATTATTGATACTGCTATTACTATTTAAATAGCCTCATCCATTTTGTATTGTCTTTCTGCAAGTCTGTAAATGAAAATAAATTACATTGTGTTGAAAGAACCAAGACTATTCTCTTTAGATTCCATAATTTCTTGAACAGGAATCTTCACTTGGCATTGAAATTTCATCACTGCTAAACATATGCTTTATTATGTTTTAACGGGACATTCACCATTTATTTCAGTCTGTCTGTTAATGTATTTCATTTGAAAAATAAAGATAATGTCTAATTCATGGAGATTGAAGTGGATTAACTGAATAAGTACAGACAATGGTTTAGCTAAAGTTACTCTGTATTAGTCAAATGCTAACAACGGGTATTATATTTTAACTTCGAAATGTTCTATTTCTCCATTCTCGATAATTCATTCTTGTTGTTTCTGATGCAGGGAATTTTAAGTTTGTTATTTGAAAATAAAATATTCCTAGCTTATGAGAATTTTTCCCCCTATGGGTTTAATCCAGTTAGTGAGAAATTTCTGGATCCTGAGGAATCTACTTTAATCAATGAACTTCCTTGAGAGATTATATTATATAATTATATAATTATAATTATGTACTACATATAATTCTATAATACAATTGCATGGTTGGGGGTAGACTTATTTGAGTACATAGGTCACCAGATGCATTCTCTAGAAAATACTTTTATGTCTTGCTTCCTTGAGTCTTTCGGTTACTTTCTCTGTTTTTCAATGAAGTGAGCAATTGTGTTTCTCTATGGCCTTACCACAATGACACTAAGCACAGAACCATGAGGGGATACAATCAACCATGTGCTATAAACTGAAACACAAAACTGAAATGAATCATTCTTATGTTAACCTGTTTATGCTAGGCATTTTGTCATAGTAGCACAGCACTGAACAACACAGGATTTTTTTATTTTTTTCTTCTTCAATTTTTTCTTTCAGATTTTAAAATCATAATAAGTTTCATCATTTCCCATACCTTATTTCTTCCTTCCAAATCCTTTTAACCAAATGGTCTTCTTTTTCATTAATTGTTACATATATGTGTGCATACTTTTGTCAAAACTTATTTATTCATGCATTTATACAAATTGGTACTTTTCTACACATATATCTGCATACCAGAAGACATATCAGATGGTTGTGAGCTGCTATGTGGGGTCTGGGAATTCAACTCTGTGAGTGTTCTTAACCACTGAGCCATATTCCCAGTTCACCACCCTCAACCCCCAGCCTGTTTTGTTTTGAATTTTTAAGATATATTTATTTATTAGGTATACAGTGTTCTGTCTGCATGTACTCTTGCAGGACAGAAGAGAGCATTAGATATCATTATAGATAGTCATGTGCCACAGGTGGTTGCTGGGAGTTGAACTCAGACCTATGGAAGAGCAGTGAGTGCTCTTAACATCTCAGCCATCTTCGCAGCCCCTGTTCATTCTTTATAATACTACTTGTATGAAGTTTTAGGGCAGATTATTTGGCATTAGATAACAGTTGGTGTGTCCTTTCCTGGGGAAGACTATTTCTCCTGCTTTCAGTGACCCTTAGTTGACTTATATTCTTTATGTAGGCTTTAGGCCTCATGGTCTTTCCCTCTCCTTCTTTGACACATCCGTGGTTGTCCTTGTTTAGTTTGTGTTTGTGTTTCTGTTGTCATGTGGGTAACATTTTGTATGCTTTCTTATGTTACTAGGAGACAAAGGTTCAATGCAGATTCCCTGCTGTTCTGGCTCTTAAAAGATTTCTCTTTCTTTGGCATAGGCCCGATGAAGTTATATAAAAGCTGGGCTTGATGCTCTTGTCTGCCTTTAGGTTCCTGTACACTAACTGAGCTGCCTTGTCTAGTCTTAATAAGAGAAGATATGCCTAGACATAGGGCAGATTGATATGGCAAGTATGGTTGTTATCCAGGGGAGTCCTCCGTTTCCTAAAGAGAAAAGGAGGAGGAATCAATGGGATGGGAGAGGTAGTTGGGAAAGACTGGGAAAGAAGAGGAGGCAAAACTGAGGTCATGATGCAAAGTAAATAAATAAATTAATTTATTATAAAAATATATTAGCCTTATATTTTGAGTAAATTTTTGACTTAAACAAGATAAATAAAACCATATTTATTATGAAAGCATTGATTCTTTTCATTGTTATAATCCATCTATTAATTCTTTCAGTTAAAAAAAGACACTAATCTTTATGCATTATTTGTGCTTCTATGTTTCTGTATGCCATGTACATGGAAGATGTCTGCAGAGGACATAAGAGGACATAGGATCTCATGGATCTCAAGTAAAAGTAGTCAGCAATTGTGAGCTTTCTGGGATAGATGCCCGGAACTGAACCTGAATTTTGTGAAAGACCAATAATCAGCCTTAACCACCAAGCTATCTTTCTAGCCAATTTTCTTTTCTTTTAAATTTCTTCTGATTCTTTGTGACTTTTCATTCAAACATCTCAGTCCTACTCATGCCCCCGTCCCCTAATATCAGTCTTCTGTTCTTGCAACACACACACACACACACACACACACACACACACACACACACACACCGAAACAAAACAAGAAACAAAAAACAAACCAAAACAAAAATAAAGCATAGAATGAAATTGTAGTGAGTCACAGTGTGTCTTATACTATACCCCTGTCTCCACACACATCTTTACTTGCAAATGTTCGTTGCAACGTGTCATTAGTTTATTTGGTGTCTATGGATTCTGTGACACCATCAATATTGGGTCCTCACCTGGTCTTTATTCTGTTATAAAATTATATCTAGCATATTTATAATGTTCTTTAGAATTGTTAGTTCATTTGACAGTACTTTCCTAACACTGTTACATAATTTCTAGCATATACATGACAGTGGTGCTCCATTTTTAAAAAGTTCATTATTCTTGATAAACTCAATATTAAGTGACCTCCACAAAGTGATATTAAACGAACAAGGTGACACTTTTACTGCTTGTAGTAACACAATCTAAGAAGAAAATTAAAAGGTAACAAACAAACTCTTCCTTCCATGCATACAAACGACTCTTCTTTCCATTTGAGACAAACAATAATGCTGACAAGGTAGCTCACTATAGAAACATTTGCAAAGTCAGTATTAAACACATGTGCAGAGGTAACATATCTATGCTCTGACTCCTTAATATCAGCATGGCATGAGTTCTACATTAGGACATCTTGTATATATTTGGATGTAGGTTTATCAACATGGGCTGTCTTCAGCATGACTTCTAAGGAACATGAAAACTTTAAATGTTTCAACTAGAGCATTCATTTATATAGTAAGCACTGGTCATTTTTTTCTAACTTTTGTTTCTTTTGTATTTATTAATCTAATGCAAAACCATGAACATCAGATAAAGTATGTATTTTTCTTTTTACAACTGGTAATATGAGGTATGTCTGGTGGAATCAATTTACATTCCCAAATACTAAAATTCTAGATCAAAAAATATCATAAATCCTAAACTGGGTGCACTGTAGACTGAGCTCAAGATGACCATGAGAGTCTTGGTGAGAACTTATCTGTGATGAAACAGTAAATAAAGAGGAATTTGTTCATTATGATAAAATGCTGGCCTAGCATTCATAAGTTCTATCTCCAATATCCACAGTAGAAAAGAAAATGGAAGGAACATAACTCTGATTTTCATTACATACCACTTTTACTTATAACTCCGAAGTGGACAGGCAGGAGTGAAATATCAATTGGCATGCACCACAGAAAAACAAAAAGGAAACCCACAAACAAATAAAAATAAAAAATTTTTAAACATTATTGCATATTGTAAATTTTCTTCCATTTGTTCTCTCTGTTTTTAAGAGTTTTGCATTCTTATTCTATACTAACAAACATAAATGCTTTGTGAGCTTAGATCTAGAATAACTAGGCCTCTCTATGGTTTTCAACCTTATTGTATATTGTACTTTTTTCTAAACATGAGATAAATCTTATAAGAGTAAACAGTGCTTTTATTTTATTTCAATTTCATATAAATAAGTTTGGCAGAAGAATAAAGTTATAAACTAAATTACATAAAAAATAAATTAGGGGGATATCTTTTATGCTCCAGAATACAATATTGTGTGGTAGCATTTTTTGTTTTTGTTTTTTGTTGTTTTTTTTTATTGTAAGCTATGTTTAAATAGCTCCACTCATTTAAACATTTTGTAAGATGAAAAAATAGCTTAAAATGTGTGTTTCAGGATTCTCCTGGCTTAAAGACAAGAAATAAATTCAATTGTAAGACTTTTCAAAATTTGGAAAATATAATCTATTATTGGATTGTCTTTTGAGTACATGATAGTGAAAGGAAAATATGTAAAGCCTCACATATAAGTCAGCAAAGCTTTAAGACATTTTGTATTAACTTTTGTAAAAGTCATTTTGTATTTTTTAGCTAGAGGACTTTGTTGCTTTCGATGGTTGATCTTGCTTTTCATCTTTATTTTGCATAGAATCAACTGTAATGAGCTACTTGATGGTCTTTGAGAGTATTCCCTGGAAGGATTAACAGGACAAGGAAGTCCATTGTTAGAATGCCTGGTAATCTCTTATGTAGGTCCAGTTATAAGGCAGTTCTGGGGAAAGATATTGCTTGTTAACAGCCCAAGTTGGCCATGCTAGTGGATGCATCTGCCCCTTCACTGCTCCTGCCGCCCTTGCTGCCTCTGTTGCTCTCCTCTTCTGAAATAGGAACTCAGCTTCTTTACTCTTTCAGTATGAAAGAAAAACTAGCAGATTTGGGGGAATCTTAGAAATCTAAAGTGCCAGTTAAGGATACTGAGGCACTCAGTCCTGACTGAACAGACATCTGGGGCTCTTGCCCTCTCTAGTGTGCAGAAAATCATTGTTGGACTGTCTAGCATATATCAGGGAATCAAATGCAATATATATAACTTTTAATATGAAGTCACTCTATTGGTTCTTTTCTAGTAGAGTTCATTAACAGTGGTATGCCAGCTCACAATCTTCTGTGAGTCCAGTTCCAGGGAATTTGATGCCCTTTCTCACCTCCTCAGGCTTGGGCATATATGTGACACACACACACACACACACACATACACACACACACACATATATATATATATATATATATATGTATATATATATATATATATATATATGCACACACACATATGAACATAAAATTAAAATTAAGTAAAATGAAAAGCAGAGAATGATTGAGGAGCAACACTGCAGGCACATTTACATGCACACAAACACACACACACACACACAAACACTTGCACACACACACACTGAATTACCCAAAGAGTGGAAGAGTTCCATTATTCAGGAAGAATCAATCAATCATCCATAATAATCAATAAATATATGAGTTCAAATCAAATTTTGCAAAGTTTATTAGAGTTGTAACAAACATTCACAGTTTTATAGGCTTTGAAATTTTCTATATCAGTAAGGATAATTGCAATATATAACTTTTATAATTATAGAAAACTTTACATGAAAAACCATCAGGAGGTTCACTATTTATGTTCACTATACATAAAAAAATGATGTCTGAAACCTATATACACTTGCTATGTTAAACTGAGTGTGAAGGTTTGAATAAGCTTAGCACAGGAAGTAGCACTCTTAGAGGTGAGGCCTTGTTGAAGTGGATGTGGCCTTTTTGGAGGAAGTATGTCATCGTGGGGTTGGGCTGTGAGATCTTCAACCTAGCTGCTGAGAATGCCAGTCTCTTCCTGGATACCTTCAGATATAGATGTAGAACTCAGCTCCTCCAGCATGTTGGCCTGCATTCTTCCATGCTCCCTGCCATGATGATAATGGACTCAAGCTCTGAAATGGCAAGCTATCTCCAAGCAAATATTGTCCTTTCTAAGAGTTGCCTCATTCATAGTGTCTCTTTACAACAAGGGAATCCTAACCAAGACAGAAGTTGATACCAGAGACTAAGGTCTGACCATGTTTTTTGTTTGAAGGAATGTGTATATCTGGATTTCAGAGTTGGAAAGAAGTGAAATGCTTAAGTGGGGCTTAATGAGCCATCATAGTAGGAATAAGAAAGACATTGGTGCTGAGGGGATTTTGAACTGTAGGGACATGGCTCAAGCAGTTTCAGAGGAGAAGACAGTTATTGTATGACTTAGAAATTGTTTTTGTTATATTTTGATTAAGAATGTGGCTGCTTTTTGTCACTGTCTGATAAGTGTGTCTGAGGCCAAATCAATTGGTAAAGGAAGTCAGAAAAGCCCAGCAGAGTTTATCCTGTAGGTTACTCTCATGAAAACTGTTTTGATCAATTGTAGCAAGTTTAGAAAGAATAAATACAAATTGTATGGTTCGAGTAATAAAATGGTATAGAAGTGAACTGACTGAATCCTCTGTTCTAGCACATAAACAGATTAAGGGAATGGTGAACTCAAGGCAAGATTGTACCAAGCAAAGCTTATTATTTGTGTATCTATAGTTGAAAATGGAATAGGTATGTCATGGTTAGATGTCATTACTTGGATATTGTTTCCAATTGGACTTAATCTGGAATAAACTGTCATCCAGAAATGGAGAAGAACACAGGCTTTTTATCTGAATCTTGAGGAATAATGGTCATGAAAAGCTAAGTCCAGGCATTGTGGTACACACCTTTAATCCCAAGGGAGCAAAGAAAGAAGACCTCTGAGTTTGAATCACCCTGGGACAGGAAAAAGTTCTAGGTGAATAAAAGCTTAAGTCTAGGTAGTGTTTTAATTCCAGCACCGGGAACACATAGCCATGTAGATATCTGAGTTCAAGGCCATTCTAAAGAGCAAGTTCCAGGAAAGCGAACCTTAGGCAGTGAAGAAGCTGGAAAACAGAAAGCTGGTGATAATGTAGTAGAACAATATAACCATGCCCTAACTCCAGGAAGTAGCAGATCTCTGCAGCTTTGGCCATGTCTCTCTAGCTTTAGAGTCAAGAGGAGAAGGAGACTACTGGGACAATTGGTATTGATAAGATGATGTTAAGAAATTAGTGGCGATTAAGAGACCAGCTTAGATGAGGGGGTATTTTTTTGGGAAGTGTTTTCTGAGAAGAAAGAAAGAAAAAAAAAAAAAACCCGTGTGTACCAGAGATAGCAAGATTATACCTCATGCTGCAATGGACTTGGTAACTTTTATGGATCAACCAGATGGTACTAGGTTTGAAGGAATGAAAGGGTCAGGGAAAATAGATGAAGCTTGATACTATAAGATCAGGGAATGTTATTGGTGAAAGTACAACGTCATTGCAATTGATTATCCAAGACTGAAGAGATCATACAAAGAATATTGGGCTTGTTGTTATGAAGGGAGCCTGTGAGAACCTATTGATGAGGCCTAGTTGCAGTGATAGTGTCCACCAAATTGAAGATGCTAGTACTGTGGAATGACCATCAAGAGCAGCAGCATCATGCAGCAGAATCAATCAGAGGCTAGAGTGCTACAGAGGGCCAAGCTAGGGAAGTGACCCAAGTCATTTAGAGGAACCCAGAAGATCATGAGTGGATCCCAGACATTGGAAATGGAAGCTTTGAAATTAAAGTTGCTTTGGAGACACTAAGATGTTAGAAATGCCAGAACTGTGGGATATTTGTCTAGGAATGCTGCTAACAAGGAATGCAAGCAGCCCAAGAGAAAGAACCTTGTTGCAGTCAAAAAAGATGAAAAGAACTGGATATATTTAAAGCACTTTGGCATCAGACATGGAGATGTAGAGTTTGGAGTTTGCCCAGCTAATTTTTGGTCTTGCTTTGGTTCAGTATTTCCTCACTATGAGGTTTTTGAAGAGTTATGCATATCATGTACTGTTGGAGATGGAGAAATATCAGCTTCTCCAGAACCATGTTTGCCTGCATGCTTCTTTGTTTCCTGCCATGATGTTAATGGACACAACCTCTGAAAGTGTAAGCCAGCTCCAATTAAATGTTGTCGTTTATAGGTGTCTTGATCATGGTGTCTTTTCACAGCAATGCAATCTCTAATAAGACACTGGGCTTATTCAAATGTTATTCTAGGATATAGCGAAAACAATATTAGCTCATGCAAAGTTTAGAAAAATGGAAACTAAGAAAGGATCTATTCTTAGATAGCTGAAGATGAAAGTACGATGGCTTGTTTCAAGGCCATAGATAAGTGGGCAAATTTCTGGCCATGCCCAGGAAGATCTGAATTTAATCACCCATATCTATAAAAAATAAAGTAACAAAGAAAGGAAAAAAATTGTGCTGGTGTATGTTTGTAATCCCAGCACTAGAGAAGCTGAAACAATACTTTCTGTAGCTCTTTGGTCACTAATTAAAGTCTACTTTTTAAGCTCGAGATGATAAAAAGATCTTTCTTTCACAAATTGATAAAGATGCCTGAGAAATAATATTCAACACTATTTATGTGCCTACATATGCTCACACACACACATACACACAAACACACAAACATAAACACATAAGTGACTGTAACCTATGCATTCACAAATTCACATACACACAGAAACACATGCATATGTTATTCTTCCTGAAATTCTTCAACAAAGCTCTTAAGATCTATCTATCTATATCTTAATAATTATTTTTCTATTAATCCTAATTTTACAAAATAGTTAAAAGATGGGCAATTTGAAAACAAAAGCAATCCATTAATTGTAAACGATTACAAAAAAGAACACCTGGTCAAAAATAAGAAAAGAACAGATTGTGTAATACCTAATCCTAACTGCTATATCTACAATGTACCTCCTCTCCACAAGGCCAGGGGATATAGCAGTAAAGGGATCAGAGTTATTATAAAAACCAAACAGTGATTTCCCTATATGATTCGAATAATGGACACATGAATTCTCTTCAGGGTCGTTGCTTAAATAAGACTGCAGAAGTGACAACATCAATTAAAAACTATGGTATGTCGCAAATATATATATATATATATATATATATATATATATATATATATATATATTCTCTCTGCTTACAGAACTACAGAACATTAATATATCTTTATAGTAGAGAAATCTATCTACTCCATGTATGTGTGTGTGTGTGTGTGTGTGTGTGTATGTGTAGTTAAATAAACCATTTATTTGAGAAAGAGCCTGTGTACAAAGGGGAGTTTAAAGGGAAAGATATAGAAGGGATATAATTAAAGAACTTTGAATGAAATTTCAGAAAGTTAAAATATTGGAAGCTAATGTAATGTACACTGGATTGTCTATTGTTAATAACTTTGAACTACAAAGATGAACCATTGAGATTTATTCATTCCAAAAAGAGTTCCTGAAAGAAATATTTGAACTCAGAGATATTTTTCTTCTACTTATTAGAAGCATATTTCCTTTTCTTGGTATTTGTCAAAATGATATATGTATTAGTTAGGGTTTTACTGTTGTGAACAGACACCATGATCAATGCAAGTTTTATAAAAGACAACATTTAATTGAGGCTGGCTTACAGGTTCAGAGGTTCAGTCCATTGTCATCAAGGCAGAAACATGACAGTATCCAGGCAGGCATGGTGCAGAGGAGCTGAGGGTTCTACATCTTTATCCAAAGTAAGCCAGGTACAGACTGGGCATCCTCAGGCATCCAGGACGAAGATCTCTAAGCCCAACCCCACAGTGACACGCTTCCATCAATAAGGCCATACCTTCTAATAGTGCCACTCCCTGGGACAAACATATACAAACCACCACAATATATGACCAATTATCAGAAAGAATTTTCTTAAGTGTCTTTCAGGTTTTAGGCAACTGTTTAGAGAAAGAAACTGTTGTTTTTTCCTGCAATGCTTCAAGGTCTAAAAGCTATTTCTGCATATCTTCTGTCATCTGTGATCCAACCACTTTGGTCCAAAATTCTGTATGTAATTAACATGACACTAACATTATCCACTGACTGCCAGAAGTTATATGACTCCAGAGTTCTCTAAGAGTCCCATTCTATACAACACTAAAAATAGTTCATGTCCCAAAAAACAGTTGAACACCTACTGATTTTCTATACAAGCTAGACTTAAAGTATATAACTTTGGTTTCAAATGTGTAGAAATCCACTCAGAAACCATTGACTGCTTGAGGTTATCTGTGTGTGGTAAGAAGTATAAACATGACTTTTGCCTTCTCTCTCCTCTCTGCCCATTCTTTATATTTTGTGTGTCTATTGTCCTTACTTATTCAATTAAAGTTTTCTCTTTGTTCTCTTGCTAAAAATAGTACTGTGTAATAGTTGCTTCATTTTGAGAGGAGAGACTTTTAGATGTGTTTCAATGCAAAAGATTGCACTTGAAAGTTTAATTTGAACACTATGTTATTTTATACACACATGCTACATGGAAGACCTAACAACTTGCCACTATAAAATTAAATGGTTGAATAGCTAGGACATCAGGCTCTTTTACTGCTTACACAGGCTCATTACCTTCACTGTGAGTTAGAAGATTCTGTTGAAGATTCCCAATATGAAGAGGACAACAGCTGCTACAGTTACATGAGTTATTTATTAATACAGAAATATTTTTCAAGTTAAAATATTTTTTCAGCTCTACCTGGGAGTCTGCAACAAGAGGATCATGAGTTTGAGGCAAGTGAGATAAATATGACAAGCTATAAACATTAAAACCTCAGCAATTAAATACTAGAATTATAATTAGCAAAATGCAAAATAAATTGCATAAGTGAAAATATATGATAGTAACTACATAGTAGTAATGAAATTTGAATTCTTCCAACATATTAGTAAGACCATCATAGGTTAAAGATGAGTTATACGCTTATTTGAAGTGGTGCATTCAATGGACAGAAATTTTTCATGCAAAGATGGTTGGGAGTTTTTCCCAATGTAATTTTTATTTACTCTCCTTTAATGCTGAATGCACTTAGAATGATATAGACACCCTATACAGGGAAAGTATCTACTGACATACTCAAGTGACTGAACATAAACTGAAAAAAAAATGAGAAGCATGGTGGTAGGGTGAGAAAATATTCCTGTTTTTGTGTTTTGTTTTGTTTTGTTTTTTCCATTTTCAAGGAAATACTAAGGATTGAGCCTTTCTTTCATTGGAGTAAAGTTAACAATATAAGGATGAATTTCAATGACTCTGTAATCAACTCAGGATTATCACAAACAGGAGAGATAATCAATACCAGGCCAGATTAGAGTTTAGCCAGTGGAGAACACTTAACCTTTACTATTTTCTGAGTTCTCTGAGTTAAGACTGACACTTGAGAGACTAACATGAAAAATTAAAGAGAGAGTAAAAGAGAATGTGGAGGTCCTTGGCCTTAATTGCTTTCATTATGTCCTTACTATACAAAGAAAAAGCAGGAATTCCTTGTACATCTTTAGTGAATGTTTGACATCTTGTTTTAAGAGTGCAGCTATTTTTTTTCTTTTTTTCCTTTGACCCCAATGTCACTCCTTTAAAACACATTAGGTCCTGTCCCCTGTAATTTTCACAAATTTGGGAAGCTTAACTGGATAATTAAAATGAAGCACACAAAGAAAGAAAGAAAACACAAAAGAATTAGCAAATTTTACTTTTTAATTACTCATTAGAGTAAATACATGGTAAAATAAACATATCATTCTATAACCAGGAATCGTACATACATTTCAATATAATGGTTGTTACTTTAGGTAATCAAATTCTAGCAAAATCAATGAAGTGAACATCATCAACAATGTTAGGTTGCATATTCAGAGTGCAATGTGTACACACAGATATTTAGCGCTCTGAATGTTGTGGTATTTATCCAAAGATAGTTCTGTGGTAAATAGACTTTGTACCTTATGCAATGGGACCAAAGATAAGCTAACTCTATGTACCTCTCAGTCACAGTTTCCTTCAGCGGTTTTGATATGAAGATTTCTAACACTTCACATGCACACCTAAGATATATTTTCCATTTTTTATGTAATAATTTTCAGAAAGTCTCCCAAGGTAATCAGGAACCAATGTTAGTAAATTTAAGAAGTAACTTTTGGACTGCCCTCCTCCATGGACAGTAGATTAACCAACTCAAAAAGGATTCACATGGTTGCACTGATTAGTTAAGCACATCTTTGGGAATGCATTCTCACCCTTTGAATTTCCACTACAAGAAGTTCCCCTCACCTGAGCCCCATTCTCTTCACAAACATATGCATCTTGTGTAAAGAAAATACTTTCTGCCAATATTTAAAAAGCTTCTGGGAAAAGCAAATTGCCTATTTGAAGAAGTTTTTATTTGTTTACAACAGTTTGAAACTTGGCAAAAGTACACATCAAAATCTTCTATATGTTACACAAACAGCTTAACATACAGATGAAGCTAAATGATATGTCAGTAAATACTGTAAATATATCTTGTAAGCTACGTGTAAACATGTATAAACGTAATTTTTCTCATAATTTATTTTTGTTCATATTACATCCAAGTCACAGCACCCCTCTGTCCTCTCCTCCCAGGCCTGTCCTTACAAATGGACAATGATCTCTCTGATTAAAGTTGAGTGACATTCTTTTATGAGTACAGAGGTATGTCACTAGTAGTTATTTTATCACTGTGTTACTTTAGCGGAATAACAAAATTTTCTTTCAGGGACCATGACCTATATGTACCAGAGATAAGTCTATCATATATATTTTTTCATTATACATTCCTCAGTTGATATATACTTAGTACATATAATCCGCAAAACTACATGCAATGATGCTTAAACATGATTCCCGTTGGTTCACCTGGGAAAGCCTCCAGAGACTGGAACCTAGCATAAAGGCCATTAGATAAGCTCCACCTAGCAGCCAATAGGAAGAGATGCAGAGACTCAGGCCCAAACATTAGAAGGAACTCCAAAAATCTTAGGTAAGAGTTGGGAGAAGGATTGAGGGAACTCCACAGGATGACGAACACAGTCAACAAACCTTGATGGACTCATCAACCAAATAGCAATCACAGTTTGTACCTAGGCCCCCTGAACATATGCAGCAGATTAGCAGCTTGGTATTCATGAAAATTCCTCAATTTAATTGGAGCAGGGTCTGTCCATGAGCCTGTTGCCTGCCTGTCTGCCTATCCCATGCCCTTAAACCAATCGTTTTATCTGGTAAAGAGGATATGCCTAGTTCTGTAGTGTCTAACAAACAATTAACTCTACAAACATTTTAAGAGAGATTTTTCACATTCAGCATGGACTTAGGCACACATGAATGTCCAACTCAGATTCTTCCTACATCCATCTTTTCAAGGGCATAAGCAAAGTTTACATTAGTACCAGGGGCATTTTCACTTTCTATATTCTATATTCAGGTTTCATTTCCAATGAATCCTGTCATGAACTGCACTGCACAATTTTTCTTTACATTCTAAATATAATACATTATACACTTGTGATTTCATTATGACATATTTTTTCTTGATTTTCAGAAAACTCTTCAAAAGTAGACTATCAATCATTGAATGTGTGTACAAAGAAATGACCTTCATGTCTGAATTCTTTTATTTCATGTAATTTCTCTCACCTTGAATTAAATTCTCAAGGTGGCCTATAGATTTTGAGCTTCTTGTTTCAAATTTGACTGCTTGTTCTGATTGGAAATAAAAAGATACCATGCATGTACATTTATTCATATATAGTATGTTTATTTTACATATGTGTAAAATTCACAGATATACCAAAATGAACAATGCACACAAATATACATGACTTACACAAAAATCAATAATAAAGTAATAATTTAGCTTCTTGCTAGTTGTACTTTTCTGTTTAGATTCAGTGTGATGAGAAACAAGCACTGTAATAACTATAAAGTATTTGAATGCATATGTATTTCTTGAAAAAAAATTTTTCAGTTTTTTTAAATACCAAATTATATGATCTAATATGTTTTTCCTTAGCTATTTAAAACAGCACTAAAAATAGCCTAATCTATGATGAAAAGGAAATTTCAAAAAGCAACTTATATTTTATCATCTGAAGGTAGACTAACTCCTCTATGCTTAGCAACAATTTGAAGTTTAGACTCATTATGATAGATTTCCATGTTTTAACTAGTAATTCCATATCTTGGTAAATGAACACAGAATTAACTAATTCAACAAATCTAAAAAGTAGGGTATATATTTTCCACAGTCATTCTGAGTCACCAGCAAAGGGAGATCTAGCATCCAACTGAGGGAAATTTGAGAATGTTCATCATTCTCATCTCAGTGATGACAGTCAGATTACTAAGTAGATGACCAGGCAGGGCAGAGCAGATCTAACTTTACTTCAAACACCCAGAGCACTTCAAGTTTATTCACCAAGAATAGTCACATAACCTCATCCTGCTTTCAAGAAGTAGGTAACTAGAGTTCATCTGTCTGCTAGGAAGGACAAGAAGCAAGGTAAGGGAGAGTAAAAGCTAAGTCTAGGTTTTAACAAACCCATTTTATAATGACCATTAACATTAATACTTTAATTATAGTCAGTGATTATTGTCAATATTTTTATGAGTAAATTATTTAATAAATTTTTTTCTTCTATGCCTATTTACATTATTATATTTAATGTTTTAATTTCAGTAATCCATAACTTGCTGACTTTCATTTGTAATGTACGTCTTTCTAAATTTTATGATTATCTTGCAGGTATTTTAATATCAGGAAATTTGTTTTTCAATATATTGTATTATTGTCCCAGAAAAAAACAACATAACTGTAAACTGTCATGAATTTTAAAGAACCATTCAGGATGTTCCTTAATTATGAGGTTTGTTCATAGATTACTTTTTAGTTAACCACATGTTCTGCTCTCTCTCTCTCTCTCTCTCTCTCTCTCTCTCTCTCTCTAATAGTCAAAATATCTATCCTAAATGTTTTGCTTTTATTTTATTTAGTTTCGTATCTGCTGCATCATTGTCTCTTTACCACACACAATAGAAACAGTTTACTATGTTCACTCACAGTCACAGGTCAGTTTTCTCCAATTTTATCTAAAGTACTATAAGTGGTTAACGGGAAGAGTAAAGTCGATAGTTTTTAAAGGGCCTATTCTGTTTCAGAAGCATGGTGTGTGCATCAAGCACTAGGACCCACTTGAAGAACATAATATGGGCAAAGAAATAAACAATTTAAATATGCATTTCTTTTTGTTGTTTTGTAGCTCCGCACAGTTGATTTTTAAATTGCTTAGTAAAAAAGAATTATGTTCAGAATGATGAGTAAATCTCTCTTATATATTCATGGATTTGGTGGTATACATAATTATGAAAAACAATCACTTTACATGATTAAAGATGATAAATATGCTTAAAATGATTTTAATGTGGTTTGAAGCAGAATAAATACATATGTTATATATATATATTTGTTGGTTAAAAAGCAGGATTGTCTGGTAAGTTTTTTTTATAGTTTAGGAAAAGGATGGCCTTTGTGTATTTAGGGCTGGGGAAAATCAGCCTAAGTTTAAATGTTCAGTCTATGACATTTAATAAATGAATGATTGTATAGGAAGATTACCTATTTCCCTACATTTGCAGTTAAACTGAAGAAAAGACAAGTTCTCAACATGTCAGATGTAGCTGGACTGACAAGATCAATGTTAGAAGCCCATCTTCAAAATGCCAATTCAAAGATTGCATCTCCTGATTTCCATTTGCCATTAGATTTGTGCTATTTATCAAAAGTCTTGTTTTCAGTTACAAAGCTCTTGTATATAAGAAAGCTACACTCTGGCCCATTTCTAAATCTAATCCTACGAAGTAATATACTTTCCAAAGACTTAACTGCTTTACATATTTATGATTTTCTCCACAGGCCCCCTAAGGGATTCATTTCTCAATTGTGTCATAAGACACCACAGTGTATGCTTGGCTTATTTTTCCATCAAGTATTGTTTCACAGCTACATGGTGTTTTCTATTTGTCGTTGTCTAGAGCAAGCTGAGGATATACCATTGACCCAGCCTGCTCACTGTGCAGGATTCATGCCTGCAAGCCCTGGGATATGTAAGACTTAGCACTGTACGTTTCTCTGTCATATCAGCAAGCTCATCTGCAGAAATACATTCTGACTGAGTAACCCCGAGGTAGACAGTGTTTAATTCTCCATTTCAAAATCTTCCAGGAATGGAAAAATGATTCAGCTGGAAGGCATCTGCCCTGTCAGCACCCTATTATCTTAACACAGTGTTTACTCTGTTACTGGCTTCAGTTATCCTTACACAGTTTGATAATCATTTTGAAGCTAGCCTGTATAACTTAACATTGGCTCACAGTGTGGGCAACGTTTGGTTTAACATGATACCTATGGATTTCCATCTATTATTTTCTTCCTTCTGTCTCTCTTCTTTTCATTTGAGCTAGTATACTTCCAAAAGATCACACAGGATGAGATGATTTTCAAAGATTGATAAGCCATTTGTTAATAATATTTAATGCTTTTTAAATTAGCAATTACCAAAGCATTGAGTATAATGTTCCATATCCAAACACAGTTAAAATGGTGTTTCAATGTGTTTATATATATATATATATATACATATATATATATATATATCTTAAAATATGTCAAACATAAATTTAAAGTATAACAAATCATATTGTTCTTCCAAATAAAATAGCATCTTTAGCAATAATTTAGCATTAAACATACATATATATATATATATATAAAATCTGTAATTCACTCTGTGAACTAACATGCTATTAATATTAATAAAAAGAAAAATACTTATTACAAATATGGATTTTTCTAAATAGCTTATTATGACATTTAAACACCAACAAAATAAAATACAAGTTGTGTGTGATAAAGGAGTGAAAAATGAATACAAAATAAATAAATAAATGCAGAAAAAGGAAAAAAAGTAACTGATTGTAATTCTAAAGATATTTTTCACAAAAGACATATAAATAACAAGGATAAATAAATAATAAATATATCTGAACAATGTTATATGTATGCACATACATATATAATTTCATTATCAGCATTACAAGCATTAGGGTTCCATTTTCTTTCTCATAGTCATGATTAGAATAGTCAATTTTTAATACGAATATATTTCTAAATAATTTTATCATTGTATTACTAAATAAATTTTTTTTTTAATTTACATTCCAAATCACTTCCCCTTTCCCGTTTCCTCCCTCCCCGAAAGTCCCATAAGCCCCCTTCCCTCCCTCTTTTCTCCGTTCAACCCCCTCTCATTACTCTGTCCTGGCGTTCCCCTACATCCAGTCTTTCCAGGACCAGGGGTCTCTCCTTCCATCTTTTTAGAAATCTATTGATATGCTGATTGTGTCTAGGGTATTCTGAGATTCTGGGTCAATATCCCCTTATCAGTGACTTCATACCATGTGTGATCTTTTGTGATTGGGTTACCTCACTAAGGATGATATTTTCAAGTTCTGACCATTTGCCTAGGAATTTCGTGAATTCATTGTTTTTAATTGCAGAGTAGTATTCCATTGTGTAAATATACCACATCTTCTGAATCCATTCCTCCGTTGAGGGACATCTGGGTTCTTTCCAGCTTCTGGCTATTATAAATAAGGCTGCTATGAATATAGTGGAGCATGTGTCCTTATTGCATGCAGGTAAAGTCTCTGGGTATATGCCCAGGAGTGGTATAGCCGGATCCTCCGGAAGTGTCATGCCCAGTTTTCTGAGGAGCCGCCAGACTGCTTTCCAGAGTGGTTGTACCAGCCTGCAATTCCACCAGCAGTGGAGGAGTGTTCCTCTTTCTCCACATCCTCGCCAACAACTGCTGTCTCCTGTGTTTTTGATCTTAGCCATCCTGACTGGTGTGAGATGGAATCTCAGGGTTGTTTTGATTTGCATTTCCCTAATGACTAAGGATGATGAACATCTCTTTAGGTGCTTCTCAGCCATTAGATATTCTTCAGGTGAGAACTCTTTGTGGAGCTCTGTACCCCATTTTTTAATAGGGTTACTTGCCTCTCTGGAGTTTAACTTCTTGAGTTCTTTGTATATCTTGGATATTAGCCCTCTGTCGGATGTAAGGTTGGTAAACATCATTTCCCAGTTAGTTGGTTGCCGCTTTGTCTTTTTGACGGTGTCTTTTGCCTTGCAAAAACTTTGTAATTTAATGAGGTCCCATTTGTCTATTCTTTTATTATGTTTTTGTTATTTGCTTGTTATTGGTTTTTCAGTACAATGTTCCTCTGTGTAACAGCTGTGGCTGTCGTAGTACTCACTTTGAAGCCAACACTAACTTTGAACCCACAGAGATCTGCCTACTTCTGCTACCTGAGTGTTGGTGCTAAAATCATGCCCCACCACACCTGACTAAATAAATGCTTCTAGAGTTTGACTTAGCACCAGTTTGTATAACATGTTATACTTTGAGTATTAATATAAATAATATCAAATCATGACTATATTGACTTTCTTTGGTATTGTTTAAAAAACTTTATCGAAATATCTATTGTACTTATGTACAAAATGTTTAAAATTCAATAGAAATAATGTACTTATGTTTCTCTTTTAAAAATTTCTTTTTTAACTACATATTTTGGCAGAGGATTTCATATTGGATTTGAGAACTTTTCTGAAATTTATGTATTTGAAGGAACAAATCTTTGATTTAATTAGATACTTATGCTGCTATATAACTTCAAGTTTTCTTTCTAACTTCATTTTCATTTCAATGAACAAAATTTTCATAATTATGACTGCATAGTAATGTATGAAAAAGGAGAGTTCATAGTATCCTCTATTATCTTATTTATATATATATATATATGTACATGTGTTTGTATATAAATATATATGTATGAATGCTTAAACACTTTTATATTCATAGGTCATTAATGCATGTATGCTTTGTAAGTATATGTTCGTGCATATTTGTTCATGGATGGCATACATGTTTGTGGGCTGAGTGTTTATGTGGTAAGTGTTTTGGGTATTCTAGTATATGTGTAATATCTGGTATACTAGTTTTGTATGTGTGTTATGTTTGCTTGTTCTGTGTGTGGTATGTGCATGTACCGATATTTGGGTGGGAAAGTATAGGTGTTTGTATGATTGTATGCATAGGCATATGGTATCTAAAGAACATCTTAGAAATCTACCATTATCTGAGTATCTGGGTCAATAGCTTCTGGGTCAATTTCAGAAGTAAAAGCATCAACAAGACCCGATTGTTATGTTATTTCTGATGAAGATTCTTTTTCATATCCATTTCCTACTAATTTTGGGATAGTTACAGATACTCTTTTGTTTCCTTTGACTTATACATGTACTGTCCCCATTTTTATCTTTAAGAGAGAAAAAGAAAAGATATGAAAGAAAGAGAAAATAGTAACAAGAAAAATTCAATTTTCCTAGACCATAAGGTTTCAATAAAAGTCTCCAGTGCTGAGTAATATGTCCATTTACATTACATCATGATCATCACAGCCTGTGCAAGAGCCTGAATCACTAATTTAGTGAAAAGTTTATTTTGTTCAGTGTCTCAACACAATCAGAACCCTGATGTCCTGTTCCTTTTCTCAAAATCAGGAGGGAACCCTTTCTCTTCTGAATCTGTGGTCTGTACTAGATCAAAATTGCATACAAACATAAAACAAGGCTCACCGCAACCGCCATCCCCCAGAGGTCTGTCCTGAAAGAGGGAGTAGCAGGTGACATTTGTCTGACTGTCCTTCAGCAGCTTTCCCTCTACATGGTTGGGTTGCCAATGTTTCTGCCCTCTAATTACTTTTGTCTATCTGTCTGTCTGTCAGTCTGTCTGTCTGTTGTTGTATCTGTCTTTCTGTCTTTGTGTGTGTGTGTGTGTGTGTGTGTGTGTGTGTGTGTGTGTACCAGAATCTCAGTAAAATTCCCTAACTTTATGACTATTCAGAGACTCACAGAGAAGCAATGACAATTGTGAGGTAAGGAGTGATGTTGGAGATGCTGGCAAGAAGGTCAGATGCCAGAAGGGACGTGGTGACTACCAGAGAACTGGCACAGTGGGAAGATCTGAGGCACATTGGTGGGCTGACTGCAGCCATCACTGAACAGTGCTAATACTTGCTTGGGCAGTGTTTCATATTCCTCCTTCTGACTATGTGCCAAATCTTTCAAATAGTTTCTAATATAAATTCGCATATACTCCCATCTACAAAGGGTCACTCACAATTTTATCAGCCATGCAAAAACATAAAAATCTTGAAAAGGAAAACATAAATTAGTTGCAATTGCCAACAGTGTGGATTTACCACTTAATGTGTGTTAAAAAACTGAGAATGATATGTAAGAGTATATATACATATGTGTGTGTATGCAAATACATATATCTCAAATATATTTACTTTCAAATAGTGACAAACTGTTATTTTTAAATTACCAAGTTGTAATTTTGTATAAATGACAGGTTAAAAATAATTTTTTACCGTGAATATGTCTGCAGTATTGAATAAAATACATGTTAAGCACATTTATTGTTTATTGTAAACTAAATTTAACTAAATTAAATTTGTCTATTCCTCTCAGTGACTAGCTGTCATGTCACTAGGGACATACTAAAGTTTGAATAGTACTTTTCCAGACATGCCTAGTTAAAGTTTACTGTACCTTAATTTTTAACTTTACCATTGGAAAAATTTTGTGAATAGTTCAGCTTCACATTTTAACATATAATTATAAAAAATGAAAATAATATCCAAACCTCATTGTCTTTACAGAACGTGGTTAGAATAAAGGTCACACTGTAGATACAGGCACAGGGTATATTAGAAGACAAATACAATATATATATATATATATAGGTTTATTATTTGTATTAATTATCACTGCAATAATAATTTTATAGAATGAATTTATGAAAAGTCAGCTGATGGTTTATTGTATTAATTTTTATAAAATAAAGCAAACAGAATTTCAATGTAGATTTAATAAACTATTCTTAATTTTATTCAGTTCAGAAGAAAAATATAGAGGTATTTCCTTTTATTATTACCATCAAACATTTCCTCATTTACATTAGTGTTAGGCCTTTTAAATATTACCCTAAAAATCATTTTCCATTGTGTTTGCAAATACTCTGATGTTTCTAAATTGTTATAAAGTCAGAGTCATGGGCCTACATATTTGCATAGAATATTGAATCATAATATGTGAACATATATGTATATTTACATAATGAAAATGGAGCTCTTTGTGTATCATAATACATTATGAATTGTATCTCACACTGAAGAGCTTCAATGGTTTCTATATTTAAATACTATATTAATGTTTTAGCTTCTATAATAAAACTACAATTCCCTTTTCTTAAAGTGAATATTTATATACTACTAAGAGTGTCCATTTGGAACACTAAAATTAAGTATAGATATAATGGAAAATAAGCTAAAGATTAACTAGTGTTTTCATTTTAATATATTTGATGCACAGAAAAAAATTAAGAAGTTTAATAAAATGAAGACAAAGACTGAACTATAATATCATGCTACAGAATACACTACTAGAATAGCTGGCTTAGACACAGACAATCACAGCAAGAGATTTAGAAAAGATACCAAAAGCCATTATTTATATTAGTGATGAATTTGTCAAAATCCAATTAATATCTAAATCCCCAAAAGCAGAAATATCAAAAGAAAAACCACTGTATTTTTTCCAACAGTTACTTAAATTAGTGTGTATGCATGTGTGTGTGTGTGTGTGTGTGTGTGTGTGTGTGTATGCACATGTGTTTCTGTGTCTGTGTGTGTTTATGAGTGGTAGGTGCCCACATTCTACAATAAGCATGTGAAAGTCAGAGGACAAAGTTCAGGATTCAAGATATAACATGTTGAATCCTTAGATAAAACTCAGATTGTTAGGGAAACATGTTCAGTACCTTTACCCACTGAGCTATCTTTGGTGGTCTTCAGTGCTTCCTGACAACAAGAAAAAATAAACCACAAATAGAACCAACAATTAACAAAAGAAAAGAGTAATTAAGGTCAGAAGAGAAACAAATGCAAGAAAATAACACATGCACACACAAGAGAATATAATCAGCAACCTATAGAGAGGGAAACAATCTTCACTAACCCCACATCCCATAGAAAGCTAATATCCAAAATACATAAAGAATTCAGTAAGCTAGCCACCAATAAGCCAAAAAACCCAATCAAAAAATGGCATACAGAACTAAACCAAGAATTCACAACAGAAGAATATCAAATGGTCAAGAAGCACCTAAAGAAATGTTCAACAGCCTTAGTCATTAGGGAAATGCAAATCAAAACAACCCTGAGATTCTATCTCACACCAGTCAGGATGGCTAAGATCAAAAACACAGGAGACAGCAGTTGTTGGCGAGGATGTGGAGAAAGAGGAACACTCCTCCACTGCTGGTGGGATTGCAAGCTGGTACAACCACTCTGGAAAGCAGTCTGGCGGCTCCTCAGAAAACTGGGCATGACACTCCCGGAGGATCCGGCTATACAACTCCTGGGCATATACCCAGAGGCTTCTCCGTCATGCAATAAGGACACATGCTCCACTATGTTCATAGCAGGCTTATTTATAATAGCCAGAAGCTGGGAAGAACCCAGATGTCCCTCAACGGAGGAATGGATTCCGAAGATGTGGTATATTTACACAATGGAATACTACTCTGCAATTAAAAACAATGAATTCATGAAATTCCTAGGCAAATGGTCAGAACTAGAAAATATCACCCTTAGTGAGGTAACCCAATCACAAAAGAACACACACGGTATGCAGTACTGATAAGGAGATATTAACCCAGAATCTCGGAATACCCAAGATGCAATTCACATATCAATAGATTTCCAAGAATTATGGAAGGAGAGACCCCTGGTCCTGGAAAGACTAGATGTAGGGGAATACCAGGACAGAGAAGCGAGAGGGGGTTGAATGCGGAAAAGAGGGAGGGAAGGGGGCTTATGGGACTTTTGGGGAGGGAGGAAACGGGAAAGGGGAAATCATTTGGAATGTAAATAAAAAAATTTAGAAAAAAAAAAGACTAAAAGGGAGGGATCTTAGATGAAATGCCCTACTGTAGTGAGAGGGAACTTATAGGGCCCACCCCCAGCAGGAAGACAGGGCATAAAATGAGGGAGAGTTTTGCCATTACACAAACCTCTGATCCATAGTTGTTCCTTTTTGAAAGAACTGCAGGGATCGAAATGAAGAGGAGCCCGAGGAAAAGAAATTCCCTCAACAGGCTCAAAGTGGGATGCAGCTCAAGGGGAAGCCCCAAGGCCTGGCAGTATTACTAACTCTATGGAGTGCTCACAAAAAGGAACAAATCATGACTCTCCCCCAAAAGACCCAACTAACAGCTGAAAGAGTCAGATGCAGATATGTGCACCCAATCGATGAAGAGAAGTTGCTGAACCCTGTGGTTGAATTAGGGAAAAACTAGAAGAAACTGAGGAGGAGGGCAACCATGTAGGAGGACCAGTAGTCTCAACTAATCTGGATGCCCAAGATCTGTCAAACACTGGATCACCAGACAGGCAGTATACACCAGCTGATATGAGACCCCCAAGACATATTCAGAAGAGGACTGCTGGGTCTGATTTCAGTCAGATTAGATTCACCTAATCCTCAAGAGACTGGAGGTCATAGGGAGTTTAGAAGTCAGGTGGGGTGGAGGTTGGGAAGTGGAGACATCCTCCTGGAGACTGGGGGCGTGGGGTATGGGATATGGAATGGTCGATGACTGGACATAAGGGTAATAAAATCTGGAGTGTAACAAATAAGTTAATTAAAAAAAAGAGATAATAAATATTTGCTAGGTATTTGGGGAAAAAAGTAAACAAAAATCAAAGCAAAAGTAAGAAAAAATAGGACAAAATTCAAATAAACAAATAGACAACATTAATAAATTATAATTGACCCCAAAGAAATACAGTGACCTTTAGAAATACTGTGAATAAATATGGATTTATCTGAAAAGTGAAAAAGAATATATATATATATATTAAAAAATAAAAATAGGAATCCCAAAGTGATTGAAAATTAGTGACAAAAATTAATAATTTTCACATCAGAGAAAATCATAAGAAAAGAAGACTACATTGTTGATTTCCCCCAAGTTTGTTAATGTTTCTAATTTTATTTTTTTTCTCTGTTTCTTTGGTCTATGTATTCCCTTAAGTGGCTTTGAATTTGGGAATCACCCTCAGCATTGGGCTGTAATCCACTTACATTTTTGGTTTATATGACTGTGTCCTCTTATCTTGAAGTAATTTTGTTGTAGTTTTAGGCTTTTATTAAAAACAAACAAACAAAAACAAAACAAAACAAAACCTCTTTAGAGACATGTAAAAATGCCCTAGTATTTAAAAGTGCTTAATCTTCTTCAAAAGGACTTGAGTTTGAATTCCGGTATGTATGTTGACCTCTGTTGAGCAGATCCTGATCACCTGAAGTCTACTTCTGGAGAAACCATCAAGTACTTCTGGTATCCATTGTCAAACCCAAACAACTAACTCTCTCTCTCTCTCTCTCTCTCTCTCTCTCACACACACACACACACACACACACACACACAAATAACATACGTGTTGATGAACATGAATGAAGAATGTATGGTGCAATTTCAAAATGAAATACTATTTGGATATAAAAAGTAATGTACACAAATTATCTATAATATTGTGGATATAGCACAAGTATGGTAGCTGCAAACCTCAGACACAGAAAGACATGTATTACATTACTTTACTTTACTTATGTGTAGATTATAAACTGGTTGATATCATAGAAATGGAGATAAAAGAGGATTCCCATACAGTAGGATACTACATGATTAATAGGAAGTGTAAAGTTGCTCAATAATTACTAATTTATAGTGAGATATGGGTAATCAAATTTGTTTGATTATCAGAGTCTGATACCTAAGGGTAACAAAAAGATTCCTTACATATCAATAAAATAGAGGAAAGCAATTGACTCTTTTCACCATTAAACACATATTTAAGTCAGAAGATAGGTTAATGGGTGTATGTGCTTTTCTCCAAGGCTAAAACCTGGGCTTGATCCCTGGGTCTGACATGGTGGAAAGACAGAATATCAACCTGAAAGTTTGCTGTCTGACCTCTATGGTAAACACAGAAGCACACACCAAGACATGGGCACGTGCACATATGCAAGCATGCACAATAAAAAATATTTTAAAGATTTAAAACAAATAATAAATATTTGAAGATAAAGACATAGAAAAATACCTGAAAATAAACTCTTATTGGAGAAATAAAAATGCCGTTGAAGCTTTGAGGACATGTCACTTCTCATAGAATAGAAGGTATAGTGGCAACCATGAGTGATGGAACTGCACACTGTTCCTGTTGTCAGAGAACAACACAGCGAGGTCATCAGGCTGCTTGTAAAATTTCAGTATGTCATTTTGAGAGTCTTCTTTATTTTCCAAATTTTGCTCTACGTTTGATAAATATATTATAATAATTTCATCATTTATTAGGTGGTCTATATATTCAATTGACTTTTCCCTTTGCAATAAAGGAGCTTTTTTAGTTTCAAGACATCTAATTTCCAACTTTTAGTCTCATTTTCTGAGTGACTGTAATCATAATGTTTCTTATATAGTATGGACAATAGTGAATTATCTTCTCTTTATAAAAAACATGGTTATAGACCTAAACATGGAGTTCTCAAAAGGGGAAATAGAGATGGTTAATGAACATTTTTTAAAGTATTCAATATTATTATCCATCAGAGCTTATGCTCTGGTGTCATTAAATAACAGAATGGCAACAAATTTTCTTGAAAATGTGGATGAAAAGGAGCAGTTATTTACTGTTGATGTGATTGTGAAGGGGGAAAACCTGTATTGAATTAATAGTGGATATTTCATTCCTCAAGAAGCTAGAAATAGACTTCCCATATGACCAGGAATACCATCCCTAAAGTAATATGTATAATACAACTGTGATATATGCTCAATAGAATATTGCTGCTCTATTTACAAGAGCTAGAACATGAAATTAGCCTAGTTGTCCATCAACTGAAAAATAGTCAACAATATTTTTTAAATGTATGCATAAAGATTGGGTATCTTTAACCTGGTAAATGTATGTCCTCAATTTGTTGACACTTAAAAGATTTCCCAACAAAGTCAGAGAGAGTCTCATGTAGTATGCATTCCTGAAAAACAATCTCAGTAATAAAAATGAAATCATACTCTGGCTTGTCATATTTGAAGAATATAAGGAAGAAGCATAGTCAGCTATCATTGTTAATTTTTTTTCAATAGGTGCCCCAAAAGAATAATATTCAGACTCTAAAACTAGAAATGAGCATCAGTTAATATTTTGTATATCTCACACACAGGATATTTACAATGATTTTCCAGCTTTGTTTTGGAAAATCTGGGCCAAACTGGTCAGTAATTGCATCTTCCAATATAAAGTTTATGTATATATGTATTTGTGTTTATATTCTTTGTGTTCTTATGAATATACCTGTTTGTGTATGTGAGTGCTGGTGACAATATAAATGTAAGTGAACAACTTGTTTATTGGCCCTGTATTTCCAACATCATTTTGAAAGGTTTACTTATTTGCTTCCTCCTATGCCAGATGAGTTGGTTTGTGATACTCTAGTGAATTTTCTGTCTCCCTTTTATGTTTTTTGCATAGCAGAGATGGAATTACAGCTATGACCCACCATGTCTTGTATTAACTGGCTCCTAGAATCTGAATCTAGGAATCCTTAATCTTCCCAGACTGAACTGTAATTTTTCATGAACTTTTTGTTATTTTCTTCAGAGATCCTTTCATTAAAAACTGTTGTTTTGAATTTGATTTCTACATGACAAACCTGTGTTGCTTTTGATGTCTCATATTCAAGCATCACATTAGAATTTACTGAGGAGTCTTCTACAGGGTTTGCATGATTTTCAGACTATGTTGTATAGCTCTTCTCTACTCTTTTTTTTATAGGATGATTAACAATAAATACTAGTTGGTGAGAAAAACCCTAAGGTGCATGAAAATTTATATCCTCTTCCTCTTATCTTTGTTCCCAAATTTCATATAGATTACTTATCCTTTTAGTACATTTTGCCTTTTAAAGAATAATCCTGTTAATTCAGGAAGAGGAAGACTATACAATAAATACTCTATTTTGTAACCTCTATCATAACACAAAGTATCAGTTACTGAGTAGTAATGATAACAAATTGTTAACATGTTTAAATGAGTGTGAAGAAGTTGGGATGCATGAGAAACAAAATAATGCTTAATTTTTAAACGTGCATTTATTTATATTTACAATTCTTGTTCTTAATGCTCATCTTCCACCACCTGTCTGGTGTACTGTGGATTAAATTTACACAAATCTAGTTAAGGTCACTTCTGTAACACAGCAACAATGATTTTACCCATATAGTCTGAAACAAATTGAGGTCAGTGTGCATTTTCTCATAGCCTTGCACTTAGCTTTCTTCCATGAACTGCAGAAGGTTTCAATTTACTGAAGCACTGAGGTAGGTAAGATCCAATCAAAGTAAAAGGAAAATCAATACATGCTAACCTCGAAGGGCTAAATAGTAGTGACATCAGTCACCAGGAAAACTTGTTTGCAGGTTTGAAATACTATTGTTCGGTAAAGATATGGGAACATAACTGTGACTCTGATCTGCTATAAATTATTTTTCCCTAAAACACTGGAAATGACCACAAAAGGATAACCAAGTGACTTACACTCTGTGAGTAGAATGGTGCATCGCAATGAGAGAAAAATCTGATCATATACTACAGGGCAATGTGCTGTCACTGAATGATAGTTATTATAGTCTAAACTTCATAAATGTTTGTGGTAACATTTATATAAAAACATATTTCTCTTTTTATCAATGCTTTTATTGCCCATATCCAAGCATTTCATAAATTTTAAGTAAAACAAAGTATAAAAATTGTTGAATTAAATTATGGCTAAAAAATGTGTCATCAAACTATGTGTACATATACATTCTAACTTCCTTACAACCATTAAAACATTTTAGCAATTTATTAGCAGTATGACTTTGTAGCTCATCAATTTTGAGTATATTTGCATCTATATGAACTCAATTGTTAACATTAGCTCTGTTTTTAGATTTTAAGTACAATGCTACCTATAAAATATGATGACATAAGTAATTTAAAATGCCAAGACAATATTAAGATTAATCACATATTTATGAAATGGGATGTGCAGCTTAGTAGGTCAAGGTCATCTACAATTACAATGTGAGACTCTGTAATACAGCTAGAAACATCAGGGTGTAGAGAGAAATTTAAGGAAAGAAAGTAAGAGGAAGGAGGGATAAAAGTAGGGATGGCAGATGAGGAGGAAGAAAGGGAGGGAGGGGGGGAGGGAGGGAGGGAGGGAGGAAAGAACATTTGTATCTACTGAAATGGCTAAATCACTCTAAGAGCAATTATAATTATGTCACAGTATATTTTGATTTATTTTAACAACATTAATATTATTGTTCATTTTCTTTCATTGATTCATGCATTACTAAATTGATTCTTTAGGCAATAGCTTCATTTGGAAACTTTTTCCGCAAACTTCATTCTAATAAATTCAATTCTCAGAAACTTAAATTTTGTCTAAGTTATAGCCTTGTATTTTGTTACTTTGTCTATAAAAATATCAAATAATTCTGTGTATATTACTTACGATAATTGCATAGGACATATAAACCTGAATTTATGTTGATATTTTAAACATTTCTCTCTTATTTTCCTTTTCTTTTCTTACTTGCCTAGTTCATCATTTCACAGAGAGAATTGAATTATCCTTTCATTTACATTTATGCTGTTGGTTCCACATGTCTATTGTTTCACTAACCCGCAAAATATTTGAACTATTTAGTGTAGCAGAGATATAACTTCCAGATATTCCTCACATTACAGCTAAGCAGACTGACTTTTTGAGAAATGTCTGGTTTTCCCAGAGAAGATTATGATTCATCCAGAAAGGAAATGGG
Source organism: Tokudaia tokunoshimensis (assembly GCA_036184795.1). Classification (NCBI taxonomy): domain Eukaryota; kingdom Metazoa; phylum Chordata; class Mammalia; order Rodentia; family Muridae; genus Tokudaia; species Tokudaia tokunoshimensis. The sequence goes on along the minus strand of BTHU01000011.1, from coordinate 34,433,520 downwards.
TTTTAAGACAGGATACCTGAACCAGGAAGGTGAAGATTACATATCATCGCTGAGGGGCAGACACATGTAAGGACATTGCCTATGATTAAAAAAGTCTTTGCCACATGAATCAGGATGGGACCAGATGGATACTGGCCTCTCTTACTTTTACCCTTTCTTTATCATCTAAGGTCTCATAAAATTTTGATTTAATATCTTGCCTGATCTCATCTTTTCCAGGTGTGATGCATAATAGGGTCAAGCAGTTACTGTATTAATGGGAAAGGAAAACTCCCTGAGAACTGTCTATTTCCATGTTAACTGACTAGAGATCTCAAGGGGACGATAAACTGAGGGAGACCATGATATGTGCTCTGATGAATCCTTGCTGCACTTTTTCTCCAGGACACTCTCTCTTCTTTGATAACTGGGATCATTTAGTCTCATCTTCACTTAAGCCTTTTGCTTTTAGATTGCTTGGATTGAATTTGGGGACTTGTACGTGCTAGGCAAGCACTGTACTGCTGAGCGATGATTCCAGTACCGTTTAAAGTTTTAAAAATAGAAATATAAGTTGGGAATGGTGACACATGATTTTAATTGCAGCACTTAAGAGGTAAACGTAGATTCATCCCTGTGAGGGCAGGTGTATGTGTCCTATATTGTAAATTCCAGGCCAGCAATTGTTACCTAATGAGATCTTGTCTCAAAATCAAAACAAAATAGATATATCTTCAGGTAGTGAAAAAAAATTTGAATGACACATATAATTATTAAACAAAATAATTTCTATTTCATAGAGAATGCAATATTTCATTAAAACTATTTTGATGGTAATCTGGAGAACCCTTCTATGTTATAACAAATATCATTCCACTTGTGTTACTAATAATATAGCATGAATACAAATCAAACGCCCTGCTATAGTCAAAGCTCAGCACTGGATGACTGAATATCTTCCTATGTGTGACATACTGCAGTCAACTCTCTATGGTTATGGTAAGCAGTACTTAGGAAATATTTTGTTATTTGTTTGTTTATACTTATAAAACCTATTTATTCTTTGACAATTTCCTAAGTACATATCACATATTCTGGTATCTCTTATCCCTATATTTTTCTCTCCATTAACTTTCTCCATTAAATATCATTGCCCAACTAAGTCTCTATCCTACATCACATCAGTCTCTCTCTCTCTCTCTCTCTCTCTGTGTGTGTGTGTGTGTGTGTGTGTGTGTGTGTGTGTGTGAAATTATAAGGTACTTTTTTTCCTTCTTAATTTTACAGATTTTTAAACCATGTCAAGCCACCCCCACAATGTTTTATATAGATCCCATGAGAAAGAACATTTACAAGACAACAAGATCTACATCGATATCCAGGGTCTTGAATGAAGGAACACACTTGTAAAAAAGGTAAGAGGCAGAGGAGTGTTCAAAGAACTAGTCATATATAAATGCAATTAGCCATTTTAATTTTAAACATAAACCTCTCATGATAAAAAACAAAACAAAACTTTAAATATGATAAGATATAACAGAAACAAATATACTCATTTGTTGTAAGAAAATTTAACAGGAAGGGGTTTTATGCACTGTTTGGAACTTCTGTTCAAGATACATCACAACTTTCTCACTGCTTTAAATGATACTCTACCTCACCCATTGTTAGATTTGATCCTATATAAACCTCACACAATTACAGCCTAGTAGCATATAAATAGCTGAAAAAAATGAAGTTACTGAGGAAAAGATCTTATGCCCATACACTATTTTTGACTATGTCTTTTTAAATGAAAAGGTGAAGGAAAAGCAAGGGTGTCCAGTCTTTGTTAGGCAGATAAAGGGCAGACCATAGGTATAAGAAAAATGAGTAACAGAGAAACCATTCTATTTTAGAAGAGGAAGGCTTGGATACCTAGTAGTGGATCAATAGGATCCACTATAGTTTCTGTCTCCAGTCTCCCTCTGAAACCAATGACCAAGAGTTCTTCCCCAGTGGAAAATATTGCCTTACATAGGAAAGCAAAGCAAAACAAATCAAAAGCAAACAAACCAAAACCAAAACAAAAACCCAAATTGTCCTGTGTCCCTTGACTACTCTGAAGTTGGAGTCTGGACATATTTCTGGCACAACTTCTAGAATCCATGAGGTTTCTGTAGGTTAAAGATGTGAGAAGAACTGTTTTATTTCCAACCTCTTTGTGGTCCCTGCTCCATGGCTTCTGCAGCCCCTGTTCTCCCTGTTTTATGTATGCCCCGTCCTTGTTAGGACCTAATCCTACATGGCTCAGTTAGCAAGACTGTATGTTTTTATTCCTAAGAGATGAGTGTGCCCTGGAAGAAAGGGTGAAAGTTTGGATTACTTTTGGACTCTGAGAAAAACTGGAAGTGGGATCTGAGTGCCCATGGTTTAAGAGGAGCTAGGGCTCATATGATAGAGCAGCCTAAACCATTTTCCATTGTGTTCATGAAATTATTCAAATCAATTAACACATTAAAATCAAAATTCCAGGTTCTGGATAATGACTATCATTGTCCAGTATATATAGAGAGAGACCAAAACTTCATTAAAAAGTAAAGGAAAAATCATGATTTAATTCTTCTAATTGGGGCTTACAAACAGTCTAAAGGAGAGTCCTGTGGAACTGAATTTACGAAGGGTGTGGGGTCAAGGCAAAATAGAACTTAGATCTAGACAATCCATGCATCCCTTGATTTTTGGACTAAACTAATGTACCTGGAAAGTAGGAGGAAAGTCCTCACACTTATATTTTTTAGAAATGAAAAGATTGGGGACACAGATTCCCAAGTGGTTGAACAATTTGAGCTTGTGGAAATTTTCCAGAACTATTGGCCATGTGAATCTCAAGATGAGATGAGGAGAGGACTCTCCTAAGGCCGCAAGACCTAGCCTTTAAGTTGGAGTTCCTGAATTATCTTGTCCAACCATTTGCCTACATTGGACAAGTGGTCTAGTTGGATGGGATGTGACCTCTTACCTGGCGGACAGATTGTGTAAGAACAAAACAGACAGAAGTGAGAAAAGAGTCTAAGGATGAAAGAAATGGCTGCCAGGAGAAAGAATGGTGGCATTCCCAGGCCTACTGAGAGCCCCAAATTGGGTCTATAGTCTTTATCAATAAATCTCCAGAACTGATACATTCATTGCTCATGGAGACAAAGGTTACAAAAGACAAGAAGTCCCAGTCACCAAAATGATACTCTGAGAGCTGGTAATTAGTTTAGTGTGAGTCCAGTGGGTGCCTGTGGTTCTTGGAGGAATGCAGCATGCAAATAGAATAGACAAGGGATCTCTGACAAAAGCATTGGGCTGCCTAACCACTTGGGAGGCTCTGCTGCAGTTTGGCACCCCAAATCTTCGTTTTCAGAGTACAGAGTAAATAAAGAGGCGGAAAAGTGACCAAAGTCTCATCTCAACAGAGAAGAATGTGTTTATTAGTGAACAGAATGAGGGGAATATATCCTATCTCATGGGATAGAAATTCTACACAGGGTAAAAGCTGGCTGGGACTGCCTAGAGAAGTGATTGTGGCACTTGGGAATCAGAAATTTAGCACTGCCGTGGAGAATACAAGGGAGTTTCTCTAAATGCTTGCTGAAACAAGGCAGGCTGCCTCAGCAAACATTTCTCTCTAGGTTGGGGATCACTGACAATGGTTTCCAAAGCCACCTGCAATCTCACAGGACTCTAGATTTTACAACAGAGGCACTGAATCACCTGTCTTTATTCTCTGTCTCCTGCAGTCTGCTGCCTGTCCATTGTCTGTTGTGTGTGTCTCTTATTAGTCTACCAACTCTTCCTTAAAAAAATCAACAACAACAACAACAACAACAAAGGCTTTGCTCTGTCTTTATTGAATAGCACAAGAAAACATGATATGGGAGAAAACTGAGGAATTATTTTTCAAAATAATTTAGGAGATTTACAAAAAAAATATTATTAACCCTTACTGACTTGAAGTAGAACTCAGTACAGAAAATAGTTGCTATCAACCTATATTTACAAGATATTTCTAAGAGTTATGATAGAGAGTTGTATTAAGTTTGTTTTGTTCCTACTGGGTATTTTCAGTAAATGATTATCATAAAAAAGGCACATACACACACACACACACACACACACACACACACACACACACACACACACACAGACACTCCCCAACAGAGACAAAGAGAAGAAAGGATAAGCTGCACCCAAGCATGAAAGATTAGACTGCTTAAGATTAGTGCTATCCCTCAATTTAGGTTGTAAAACTAATTGCATGGGAAGCTGAAAGCATTGGTACACTGTATTTTTAATGTCAGGTTAAAGACACTAACTTAAATGTAGGGAAACTCAGGGTTGTTTTGATTTGTATTTCCCTGACTAAGGATGCTGAACGTTTCTTTAGGTGATTCTCAGACATTCAGTATTCCTCAGTTGAAAATTATTTGTTTATCTCTGTACCCCAGTTTTAATAGGGTTATTTGATTCTCTGGAGTCTGACTTCTTGAGTTCTTTGTATAAATTGGATATTAGCCCTCTATCATATATAGTATTCGTAAAGATCTTTTCCCAATTTTTTAGTTACCATTTTGTCCTATTGACAGTGTCCTTTGCCTTACAGAAACTTTATAATTATATGAGGTCCCATTTGTCAATTCTAGTTGGTGTTCTGTTCAGAAAATTTTCCCCTTTGCCAATGCTCGAGGCTCTACCCCACTATCTTTTCCTTTAGTTTTAGTGTATCTGGTTTTATCTGGAGGTCCTTGATCACTTGGGCTTGAGCCTTATACAAGGAATAGGAAGGAGGGTAGATGGACTAGAGGGTATTTGTAGGGGAAACAATGAAAAGGGATAGCATTTGAAATGTAAATAAAGAAAATATTTAATAAAAAACAAAAATAATAAAATAAAAAATTAAAAAAGTAAAAACAAAATGGATTGATTTACACTCTTCCGTATGCTGCCCTCCAGTTGAACCATAATCATTTGCTAAAAATGCTGTTTTTTTTTCCCACTGGATAATTATAATTCCTTTGTCAAAGATCAAATTACCACAGGTGTGTGAGTTCATTTCTGGGTCTTCAATTCTATTCCATGGATCTTCCTGCCTGTCTCTGTACCAATGCCATACAGTTTTGTTTTTTTTTTTTTTTATCACTATTGCTCTGTAATACAGCTCAGGGTCAGGGATGATGATTCTCCCCAGAAGATCTTTTATTGTTGAGAAGAGATTTGCTATCCTGGGTATTTTGTTTTTCCAAATGAATTTGCAAATTGCTCTTTCTAACTCTTCTATGAAGAGTTGAGTTGGAATTTTGATAGAGATTGCCTTGAATCTGGAGACTGCTTTTGGCCAGATGGAACACATGTTCCACTATGTTCATAGCAGCCTTATTTATAGTAGACAGAAGCTGGAAAGGTGTCCTTCAAAAGAATAATGGATACAGAAAATGTGGCACATTTACAGAATACAATACTACTCATTTATTAAAAACAATGACTTCATGAAATTCTTAGGCAAATGGATGGAACTAGAAAATGTCAACCTGAGTGAGGTAACCCAATTACAAAAGAACACATATGGTATGCACTCACTGAAAAGTAGATATTAGCTCAAAAGCTTGGAATATCCAAGATACAATTCATAAACCAGATGAAGCTCAAGAATTAAGAAGACCAAAGTATGGGTGCTTTAGACCTTCTTAGAAGGGTGAACAGATTACTCATGGGAGCAAATATGGAGACAAAGTATGGAGCAAAGACAAAGTGTGGGCCATCCAAAGACTGCCCTACCCGGACATCCATACCATATACAGTCACCAAGTGTAGACACTATTTTGGATGCCAAGAAGTGCTTGCTGACAGAAGCCTAACAGAGTTGTCTCTTGAGAAGTCTGTCAGAGCTTGACAAATGCAGAGATAGATGCTCACAGCCAACCATTGAACTGAGCATGGGGTCCCCAGTGGAGGAGCTAGAGAAAGAACTAAAGGAGTGGAAGCGATTTGCAACGTCATAGAAAGAACAATATCAACCAACCAGACCCACCAGAGCTCCCAGGGAGCTTATGCTCTAAGATCAATAATTGACAAATGGGACCTCATAAAATTACAAAGTTTCTGTAAAGCAAAGAACACTGTGCTTCACTCTTAAGTCCTCTGTTTCCTGTCTGTTCACTTGATAGTTGGACAGATCCAAAACCTTACTCATTCTTTCAAAACTTTCTCTTATTCAGCACATTTTTTGCCCCTCAACTAGCCTTCACATTAAAGCCTGGCTACTTCCTTCTACAAACTAAATTTACCCTCATTGTTCAGGATTAAATGTGCATACTAAGGGTGTATCTGTATTCCTGCTGATGATATAGACCTAGAAGGTCTTTGGATGTTATCCCTTGCCAAAGCAACCATGTTGCTGCATTACACTTCCTTTACACATTTATTTAATAAAAAGTATTTGTGTTCTTTTAAAATAAGCAGTAAGAGATTAAGGGAAATAAGGCCCACATTTATGCTATTTTATTTATTTCTTAAATTACAGATACATATGGGACTTTCGGGGAGGGAGGAAATGGGAAAGGGAAATCAATTAGAATGTAAATAAAAAAACTTAGAAAATAAAAAAAAAGAGTGAAGCAAGGAGAATGTAGTTCATGCAGTTTACTGCAGGGTAGCAGAACCAGTGGAAGTCAGAGAATAAGGAGTCAGATGATTAGAAACATTGCCAAAGTTATTTTGAGGCCAAGCAGAGGAATTTAGTGAGAAACTGTAAGGAGTTCAATTGAATCACTCAGTTTGGCGAGGGATTTGTGCAATAAAGACTGAGTTGAACCAACTCAGAAAGAGCTAGAAAGAGTAAAACTTTTCAACAATAAGTGTCAGAATATATAGCATTCTTGGTTGATGTTAGCTGATGGAGACTGGAAACTGAATACTTGTAGGAGGATTCAGAACTTGTAGAAGATTAGATTGTATGGAGACTAGATGGTTGCAGGTCTAGGTCTAGAGATGGTTAGTGAGAAATTCTCTGAGATCAGTCAAAGCCAGGTATTCCTAAAACTTTAGAACAGCTTTCATCTCATCAATTCATCTAAGGAAATAAACCTGGCATTTTCAATTATAGGAAAGTTGAAAAATAACTAAAAGAAAATGATAACTTGAGTTGGGACCTTGCAGCCCATCTTAAGCTGTTAAATTAGTTATAATAATACCTTACCCTTTATTTCAGTTGTCAATCTAGCAAATATTTTTGGTAAGGTTTTCATTTTTCTTTTTACGTTGTAAAACTGATGCCAAGAATAGCAATGATTTTGATGGCTCGGTCTCAAACATCTAGTATCTAAACCTGGTCATCTGGATATTTTCAGAAATGGATGCTCATTAAGAGGTTCTGGTTTAAAGAGGCTTTTTCAAAATGATGCTAAACTAACAGAAAGTTGACATTTTGACATTTATATAATTCAATGTTTTCTATTCAATCTGGTCTTTGGGGTTCCTTTGATCAGATCTCTTAGACTCAGACCTCACTGTTTTGATCTACAAGGTCATAGAATAATATACTTCTCAAATTCCTTCTGAATGTAATTAACTTCCTTTCTGGTTCAAATCTCTTTAGTTAAAGCAATTCTTTAAGCATTAAAGCTAAAAATGCATTCCAAAGTGTCTGTGTGACCCAAACCCATCACTGTTGTGGAGGTCATTGGTTGTGACAGTAGGCTTGTCATGAACTAAGACCTTTTGTTTTAGTGTGATGCGTTCTGGTTCACTTGGTTTGAATGTCAGTACATTTTGGTAAAATATTGATAATTTTGTACAGAAAAATGCAGAAAGATCTTTTTGTGGGTAAGTAGTAGAAACTAGGAAAGTGGAGCAGTTTATATTTTGCAGGAATATAGAAATTGTATACCCTAGAAATATTAAAAATCCCATCATATAGAGAATTACATAGAACATAAGTGATGACACCTTACTTATAAATTCATAACATTGAATAAAAGTTTAGAACTAAGAAAATGAAAACTAACCAGAAATAAATTTCTTAAGGTATATCCAAGTCATAATATATATACTGCCAGGAAACATAATTAACTTTCTTGAGAGTTATCTGAGAAATTAATGGAGACTTCATATAGTACTAACTTTTACAAGCATCAGAATCTGTAGATTTAATATTATCATTAAGCAAAATATGAATTCTGTTTTGTGAAATAGTCCTATTGATAGTCCAAAATTCAAAGGAATTTTATTGTCTTTTAGTTTAACTTTCATTCAGAAATGTTTAACATTTTAAAATAATATTTAAGAAATTATTTGTCTTTCTATTATTAAAATTTAGAATCTATAAATTATGAATTATATGTTATTTATAACTTCAGTGTGTTTACTAATCTATTATATTATAAGTACTAGTGAACAAGTAATGGTGAACAGTGCAGACATTTGATTCATTTGAATATCGTGCTGTAGAGAAAATATAAACATAATTTACTGGATAATTCATCCATTGCTCTACTTTTCTCTACAATGTTTTATCCTTCAATCTGGGGTGACTGCTACTGCAGTGACCACAGCTTTATCTATTGCCTCCTTAGGCATTAAATAACAGCTTGGTGTAACCTGATTGTTCTATAGAAAGAACATTCTCATGTCTTTGTTTTCTCAAGAACACAAACACTTAGCCTCTTCTTGTATGGATAACTCTGATGTGAATTGTGTATGGGTGCAATGAACAAAAAGACATGACACTTGGTATTTGGGGCTGAAGGCTAATGAGCAAATGTTGTCCTCTGACATATCTGCCAACCTATTTCTCACATTATTTCTGAGATTACTTATAAATAAACTTTTCTTATGTACATATTTACCAAAATTTAACATGCAAAATACATATATATATAACATGTGTGTTTGCTTGTGTGTGTGTGTGTGTGTGTGTGTATGTGTGCATTAAGCGAGTGAGAATAAGGTAGTGCAGTCATATGTATTTTCATTTTTTTTATTATTTTATTTATTTTTTTTTAATTTACATTCCAAATAATTTCCCCTTTCCCGTTTCCTCCCTCCCCGAAAGTCCCATAAGCCCCCTTCCCTCCCTCTTTTCTCCATTCAACCCTCTCTCGTTTCTCTGTCCTGGCGTTCCCCTACATCCAGTCTTTCCAGGACCAGGGGTCTCTCCTTCCATCTTCTTAGAAATCTACTGATATGCGGATTGTGTCTAGGGTATTCCGAGATTCTGGGTTAATATCCCCTTATCAGTGACTGCATACCATGTGTGTTCTTTTGTGATTGGGTTACCTCACTAAGGATGATATTTTCAAGATCTGACCATTTGCCTAGGAATTTCGTGAATTCATTGTTTTTAATTGCAGAGTAGTATTCCATTGTGTAGATATACCACATCTTCTGAATCCATTCCTCTGTTGAGGGACATCTGGGTTCTTTCCAGCTTCTGGCTATTATAAATAAGGCTGCTATGAACATAGTGGAGCATGTGTCCTTATTGCATGCAAGTAAAGCCTCTGGGTATATGCCCAGGAGTGGTATAGCCGGATCCTCCGGGAGTGTCATGCCCAGTTTTTTGAGGAACTGCCAGACTGCTTTCCAGAGTGGTTGTACCAGCTTGCAATTCCACCAGCAGTGGAGGAGTGTTCCTCTTTCTCCACATCCTCGCCAACAACTGCTGTCTCCTGTGTTTTTGATCTTAGCCATCCTGACTGGTGTGAGATGGAATCTCAGGGTTGTTTTGATTTGCATTTCCCTAATGACTAAGGATGATGAACATCTCTTTAGGTGCTTCTCAGCCATTAGATATTCTTCAGGTGAGAACTCTTTGTTTAGCTCTGTACCCCATTTTTTAATAGGGTTACTTGCCTCTCTGGAGTTTAACTTCTTGAGTTCTTTGTATATATTGGATATTAGTCCTCTGTCGGATGTCTGAGAAAGAAGTAAGAGAAATAATACCCTTCATGATAGCCACAAACCATATTAAGTATCTTGGCGTGACTCTAACCAAACAAGTGAAAGATCTGTATGACAAGAACTTCAAGTCTCTGAAGAAAGAAATTGAAGAAGACCTCAGAAAATGGAAAAATCTGCCATGCTCATGGATTGGCAGGATTAATATAGTAAAAATGAGCATCTTACCAAAAGTAATACACAGATTCAATGCAATCCCCATCAAAATCCCAACTCAATTCTTCATAGAGTTAGAAAGAGCAATTCAAAAATTCATCTGGAATAACAGAAAACCCAGAATAGCTAAAACTATTCTCAAGAGTAAAAGAACCTCTGGGGGAATCAGTATCCCGGACCTCAAGCTGTACTACAGAGCAATAGTGTTAAAAACTGCATGGTATTGGTACAGTAACAGACATGTAGATCAATGGAACAGAATTGAAGACCCAGAAATGAATCCACACTCCTATGGTCACTTGATCTTTGACAAAGGAGCTAAAACCATCCAGTGGAAAAAAGATAGCCTTTTCAACAAATGGTGCTGGCTCAGCTGGAGGTCAACATGCAGAAGAATGCAAATTGACCCATTCTTATCTCCTTGCACTAAGCTCAATTCTAAGTGGATCAGAAATCTCCACATAAAACCAGACACACTGAAACTAATAGAAGGGAAACTAGGGAAGAACCTTGAACATATGGGCACAGGGGAAAATATCCTGAACAGAACTCCAATAGCTTATGCTCTAAGATCAAGAATAGGCAAATGGGACCTCATTAAATTACAAAGTTTTTGCAAGGCAAAAGACACTGTCAAAAAGACAAAGCGGCAACCAACTAACTGTACTTTCATTTTTAACTAATTTGGGTGGAAATAAATAAAAGAGTGAGTTGGTTCGTTCTGGTGTTATGGGGACTCAACAACATGAAGCAATAATTATAAATATCAATATGTGTGCACCTTTTGTAAACTGATTTGAAAACTTTTAATGAAGAAAAGAACCACAGAATAGCCTGACATGAAATATGGCATCATTCAGAATAACCAGTCTGACTTACCAGAAGAATAATATAAAGACTCAGTTAAAATCCATCATGACAATACTTCTTTGAGGTGATCAACTATCCTACAAACTAGAAAATAAGTATTGTTTTGATGGTCATTGTTTGAAGTTAAGATTAAAATGTGGTACTAAAGAAGCAACAGCATGAATAGAGAAAAATGACTAATATATCCATAATGAGTTCTCCTGTCATATGTGTCCAAATCGCAGAGCTATACTCTGATGAAAGTGATCTACAATGTGTTTATGATTATAAGACTATCATAGATGTTTTTTCCATTGGCTGGCTACAGAATCCCACGAACATCATTTTACATTAAGTATCATAGATGAATAACATAGCATCTTACATAACTATCTCTATGTATTACTTACAAAGGCAGATATAAAGGTTTGTGAATATATATATTGCTGTATGTGTTAGTAAATTGCAAATATATAATGCTTACAACTTGTATTTATATACTTAAAAGCTGTTGAAATGAAAGAATAAAGAAATCTAGGGCTGCAGTAATGACTAAGAGTTAAAAATGCATACTTCTATTGAAACAGACTGAGTTCAGTTCTTATCTCTTTTGTCAACAACACACAATTATCTGTAACTCCAATTATAGGTGATTTGACACTCAATTCTTGTCTGGAAAAGTGCCACTTCCATTTTTACCAACCCACAAGCAGATACACATTCCAACATAATTAAACACAAGTACACATAATGAAAGATTTAAAAAATAATTTTCCAAACATGAATAATAAGGGGTTTATAAAACCAATTAGATAAAATATTCCAAAAGAATGCAAAACAAACATTCAAATAAGCAAATATCTACTGGAATTATAAAGTAGGAATGAACATGCTATTTCAAAATCAATATGTAGTGTTAATGAGCATACTATCAATAGATAGGAAGATGAAATCACAAATAAGTAAAATACAGTCCTCATATTCTTTTGTAGCAATATTTATTGCACAATTACTCTGGAAGATACTCTTTTGATGTCTCAAAATAGAGAAAAAATTAACAGAAATCATTTTAATCATAAAACTGAATTAAAAAAATCTAATAATTATTCAGTCTGTATACTAAAAATTTGTAAGTGCTATGGCTAAAAATTCTTGGATCTGGATAAATAATTCTAGAGATAAAAATGGTCATTGCTGGCATGCCACTAAATTAAAGAAGCAGGAAATAATTAGACAGGAATTTTCTCCCTGTTGGTGAATCCAATAATGACAGGAATTTCCAATGATATTTTTAAAAGTGTCAGGAAGAACAGGAATCAATAAAGAAATTTTTGTGTTAAAATGTGAATGAGATTTGAGCTGAGAGAAAAAATAGCAAAATAAAACAAAACAAAAAGTCCTTGTTGCAGATGAGGGAGTAAAGGTATGGAGAAAAGAGAATTCAAATTTTATAATTAGGTAGATATTACAGAATCAATTCACTCATTCAGTGTTTACATATTTTAAACTTTGTTAATAAAATATTTTTCTGTCACTTATTTACCTATAAATTTTACTGTTTATATATCCAAGTTTAAAATATTTACTGACTATACAAACAATATGTTAAAAAATGTTGACAACCACATTTGTAAATTAACCAATATGGTATGGCAATCATTTAATTAAATATAAAAATAATGTGGTTCTTTAGAAAAAAAATCCTAACAAACAAGAATGATAAGAAGTTAATCAATATAAGTAATTGAAGAAAAAACTCATTTCCAAATTGTAGAAAGCTTTAGAATGCAGTATTGAAAGTTAAACTTGATAATTCACTTTTAAGATACTGAGATAAATTTGTCTGTTAAATATGTAAATGCAATTTATGAATATTAAATAAAGTATATATCAGTCTGTTCTTGACAAGAATGGAGCAAGGAGTGTAAAGGGATAAAAGCCTTGTACGTAGATGCCTACTTGAGGAATTATTGCTCTGTCAAGGCCTCAACTAAGGAATTAGAAATATATTAATGATTAGACCTCCAAATTTAATTTAGCTTAATTTAATTTAATTAATCTATGGAGAAAACTTTATTACATAAACTGCTAACAGGATTGAGCCAAACATTTGGAGAAATTTGAGCAGGATCGTAAACCTGTAATGAACATTCAAAATTGTGAACCAGTTGCTCAAATTTCTTGACTCAATGACAGTAATACAAACACACCTTGACCAAGGACTCTGTCTTTTTAAAATATATTCAATGAAATAAATTTTCTCAGATGTTGGGTGAAAGGATAGATAAATTTTATTATTTCTCATCATTCTTAAGAAATGAATATTGCTAAATATGTCTTAAGGCATATTTGAATATGTCTAATTCATATTAATATTGAAGAATATAAAAGTTTTGTCCAGGAAGGAAAACTGTGTATACTAAGTTACAAGAAAGCACCTCCGCTGTAGTTATACTTGTGTACAATAATAACCATCATTCTGAGAGTTGGCCAGTGCCATTGTTTTCACAAATGCATTCTCTTTAGCTTCTGCACAGGCAGTGCCATTGATGCATTTCTCTTCTGTTCTGTTCCATGACTGCAATCCTGGCCCTACACTGACACAGAAATAGATTTCTTTCATTGTTTATGGTGTGACAAAGATACTTTAATTTCATTCTGAAAATGAATGTGTTTTAAATTGTTGGCCCTTTGTAAAATATGAGAGTTTTACTCATTGCAGCTTCTTCACTATTTCTGCCCCTTCAGACTACCTGGGACCAGTTTAGCACTGTTCTCTAACTCCTTCAATTTTAAGGTTAATTTTTACAATTGTCTACAATAAATTTTTGGTCCATGTCCATGTTAAGGACGGAAAATATCATTTTTTCTGATGTATTTTGCATGTATTTTTATTTTTATTATTTTACTAATTATTTTATTCATTTACATTATAAAGGATATAACTCTTCCTAGTTAACCCTCCACAGACCCTCTTTTCATTCCAACATTTCCCCCTCTTCTCTGCCTCTATGAGGGTGTTCCTCCCCCCACTTACCCACTTCTGCTTCATCACTCTAACATCTCCCTACACTGGGGGGCATCAAGCCTCCACAAGACCAAGGGCCTCCCCTCCCACTGATGTCAGATAAGGACATCCTCTGCTACATATGTATCTGGAGTCATGGCTCATTCCATGTATATTCTTTGGTTGGTGGATTAGTTCACTGGAAACAACCCAGATGTCCCTCAACAGAAGAACACAAGTATGATGTTTGAATAGTGAACAAAAATATTAGGCCTACAAAAATGGCAAATATATTGGTCTGAGTGAATTTTCTGGAATTAAAAGAACCCACCCATAAGGACTTGTTTAATATATGACTGGTTTATGTATTCATTTAGTGATATAATTGAATATATGAATATGCCAGAAGAAATATCTTTCATTGACTAATGTCAAAAATACTCAGCTACCAACTGTTTGGGCATGAGTTTTCACTATTCACTGGCAGTAAAATTCTCTTGTCAGCACTCTGGTTAATTCATTTGTATGTTACTACATGCAAAGAATTGAAAAGTCAATCATAGATTAAAGGTCCATTGAAACCAACATCCATGAAGAGTCTAGGCTAACATTCACAAATTATCGAAAGCATATGATATTTGTCTTTGTAAATATGGGTTACCTCAGTCCGAATGATTATTTATAGACACATATATTTTTCTTTGAATTTCAAATTTTTGTTTTCTTATACCAAAAAGTAAGTTCAATTGTTTGAATTACTATATTTTATTAACATTTATTAGATAATAAACTTCAAGACTGTTTAGGATTTCTGGCTGTAATGATTAGAGCAATAATAAATATATATAGCAGTTATCTTTATAGTAGGATAGAGAGTATTTTGGGTGTGTGCCCAAGAGTTATGTAGCTGCATAATGTGATAGATCTATATCTAGCTTTCTGAGATCATCATATTATGCTGATTTTTATATTAGTTTCACAAATTTATATTCTCACCATCAGTCAATAGATGTTCCTGTATTGTCATATGTTTTGTAGCATTTTTAAACTTTTTTTTAAAAAAAAACCTCTTAGTCACTCTAGTTGTGAAGTGATGAAATCTCAAAGTAGCTTAAATTATATATATGAGATGGATAGGAGTATTGAACATTTGTAATTGTTTCTCCACCATTAGTATTTTATCTTATGAGAACGCTCTTCTCAGCCCCCTACTCAATTCCTTAATCAGTTCATTTGTTTTTTTGTTGCTTTTGTGTTTGGATGTTTTTTGTTGTTGTTTTTACTTAACTATGTATACTTTGGACAATAACCCTCTGTCAGTTGTATGTAAGGGGCAATAGACCAATTTCAAGGAAAAGGTGATATTAAGCACTTAATGAAAAAATTGATGGAATAAGAAGAAATAATGTGGCAAGAGATCTAAGAGTATGTAAGGTATTAAGTGCAGATGGGAGCCTATTTTACTATATCCTCTTTTAGACTCTACAGCACCTGGCTGATACAGATGCAGATTCTTACAGGAAACCATTGGACTTAAGACAGGTATGCCTATGAAGACATAAGGAAAGAATTGAAGGAGATAAAGGGGATTGCAAACCCATAGAAAGACCAACAGTGTCAACTAATATGTAGCCCTTAGAACTCCCAGAGACTAAGCTATCAAGTAAAAAGCATGCAAAGGCTTTTGCATTTGCCATCAAATAAGGATAATAAAACCTAACATGGTATTACTTGGTTATTGTTTCCATTTGTACTACAATAAACTACAATCCAAAAATGGAGGACACAAGCTTCTGATCCAGATCTTGAGGAATAGTAACTCTGAAATGCATAAATCCAGGCACGGTGGTACAAATATTTAATCCCAGGATACAGAGGCAAACATATCTTCTGAGTTCAAGTCAAGCCTGGACAAGAAAAAGTTCTAGGTAAAGAAAAGCTTAAGTCCAGGAATAGCGATACCTGCTTTTAATCACAGCATTGAGGGGCATGCAAATCTTTGAATTCAAGGTCAATCTACACAGCGCATTCCAAGACTGCCAAGCTTAGGCAGTGAAGGAGTTGTAAAACAGAAAGGTGGCAAAAATGTAGCAGGAAAAAGGGGCCATGTTCCAACTCCAGTAAGCATCTTATGCCATGTGGCTCTGGCTTTAGGGTCAATAATAAAAGGGACTACTGAGACAGCTGATGCTAGGTAACTGGAGCTAGGAAATTAGTAAGTAGAAGAGACCAGCATTACTGAGGTAAAATCTTCTGGGAAGTGTTCTCTGAGAGTATAAATAAGCTGTATTCCAGAGATAGTCAAGGTTGTATCTCATGCTGTAAGTGAACCCTATAATATTTTAGAATCATCCAGTGGATACTGGCTTTGAAGGCATGAAGGGGTCCTGGAAAAAGTTCAGTATTGGCACCGTGTGAATCCAGGGAAGGCCATTGGTAAAGATGGAGTTTTAACTGCAGTTGATTTTCCAGGACTAAGGGGTCATGCAAAGAAGTTGAGGTTTGACATGATGAAAGGAGTCTATGAGAAGCAATTGGTGAAGCTTAGTTACAATGGAATATTTCAGTGAATTGGAGATGCCAGGGCTGTGGGATGATCATCAAGAACAGCAGCAGTGTTGGAGTATAGGCTACCAGAACCTAGAGTTCTACAGAAGGCAGAGCTGGAGAGGTTACCCTTTGAAGGAGCACAGAAGATCATGTTTGAATCCCAGATATTGGAACAAAAAGCTGTTAAGTTAAAGTTACCTTGGACATCCAGTATGTTAGAGATGTAAGAGACATGGGATACCTGCTGAGAAAAGCTGCTAGCAGGGGATATAAACAACCCAAGAGATAGAAGTCTGTTGTTGCTGAATGCCAGAGCTCCTAACAGGAGTCAACAAGAATGAAAGGAGTTGGAGATCTGAAGAGCAGTTTGACATCAAAAATAGAGACTTGTTTAAAGTATGTCCAGCTGATTTTTGGTCATACCTTGGTCCAGTATTTCCCTACTATGACATTTTGTAATAGTATTCTCATGATGCTGGTTGTATGTGATCTGTTTCTTGAGTTTGATTTCATAAGACATTGCAGTTAAGAGACTTTGAACTTAATATGGTTGGAAGACTTCCAATGACAACTTCTATTTCTTCAGGGGTTATAGGACGGTTTAGATGGTCTATCAGATCTTGAAAATATCATCCTTAGTGAGGTAACCCAATCACAAAAGAACACACATGGTATGCAGTCACTGATAAGGGGATATTGACCCAGAATCTCGGAATACCCTAGACACAATCCGCATACAATAGATTTCTAAGAAGATGGAAGGAGAGACCCCTGGTCCTGGAAAGACTGGATGTAGGGGAACGCCAGGACAGAGAAATGAGAGGGGGTTGAATGGAGAAAAGAGGGAGGGAATGGGGCTTATGGGACTTTCGGGGAGGGAGGAAACGGGAAAGGGGAAATGATTTGGAATGTAAATTAAAAAAAAAAATAAAATAAATAAAAAAAAATCAAAAAAAAAGAGACTTTGAACTTTGGACTTTTAACATTTTTGAGAATATTAGAGACTATGGGATATTTTTTATTATGTAATGGCCTCCATCGACTCATTTGTTTGATTTGAATAAGCCTAAAGCTACCAAAGATAAGAATGTTGTGGTTTGAATATACTTTGCCCATTGAAGTGGCAGTATTAGAAGGTGTGGCCTTGTAAAAATAGGTGTGGTCTTTTCAGAGAAAGTATTTCACTATGTGGATGGGTTTTGAGACCTCTTCTTCCTAGCTACCTGTAATTCAGTCTTCTCCTAGATGTAGTTGGATCAAGATGTAGAACTCTTGGCTTCTGCATTTCTGTGTCTGCCTTGATGTTGCCATGCTTCCTGCCATGATGATAATGGACTGAACTTCTGAATCTGTAAGCCAAATCTAATTAAGTGCTATTCCTTATAAGACTTGCCTTGGTCATAGTGTCTCTTCATAGAAATGGAAACCCTACCTAAGGTAGCATATATAATATGAATTGAAGTGAAGATAACCTATAACTGGAAAATGCCTTTACGAGATCCCAAAACCTAGCAAATAACAAGCCAGTGCAAGGAATGAATTACAACTTCTGAAGTTGTTGGGCAGTGAGGTTTTGTAGAATCTCAAAAATTGCTAGCTATTACCAATGCTTCAAATGCCTTCCAGAATGTGATTATGTATTTTAATATATAAAAGACATAATAAAACTTTCTCTGCTGTGAATCTATAATAGCAACATGCCTGGAATGATTATGTTCTCTGGAACAATAGTGGCATGAAAGTCCTGGAAATAACTAACCTATTTTGAATTGTACATAAGGCAAGCTCCATAATTTTGAATCCCACAACTAATATGCCAGGCACTGTTATTGGGTCCAAAAACCATTGTGTAGAAAGGACATAGTTGGTAATGAGTGAACATAGTAATAAACTGAGAGCTAAACAATTATTTATACCATAAATATTTATTACTTTCAACTAGCATTAGAGATCCTTTTTTTTAAGTCAGAGACCACACCAGCTAAGAACCATTGCAGAAGAGAACTAGTGATGGAAGCATATTTATCTCTGCGTGGTCCAATTATATCTCATTCCTCCTCCTAAGGTTCACAGATCATTTCAGAAGGGAGCTTTAGAGATTGTAACACCCAAAGGTAATGAATGGCTGTAAGAAAACTGTGTTTTCCAGGTAAAGCAAAGGATTTACACACATGATGCACAGTAGTTGCTACAGTACACAGTGGGACCTGGGCAAGATATATCAAAACAAAATATTGAATAAAGCAAGGTGCTGGTTATGAAATCCCAACTGTTGCTGAGGGTGTCACCACTCTTTTTTTTTTAATTTATTTATTTTTCTTATATGAGCATACTGTAGATGTCTTCAGACACACCAGAAGGGGACATCAGATCCTATTACAAAATGTTGTGAGCCACCATATGGTTGCTGGGAACTGAAATGAGGGCTTCTGGAAAAGCAGTCAGTGATCTTAACCACAGAGCCATCTCTCCAGCCCTACAGTTATATTTTTAAAAATGTTGAGAAGTTGAAGAGTTATGAATTCAGTTGCTAAATAGATACAATATTATGTAGCTAACATCAAGGCAATCTTCTCTTACTATAGTACATGTGTTATTCTAGGACTATTGGGAATACTGCCTAAATATAGATGAATTTGAAGTAGTAAATTAATTCCTTACATTTTTATACTTTTTTATTTTAGGAGACCAATCTGATAAATTAATTAGTGTTATCATGAAGACCACCACCCCTTATCTTTATCTGTGAGACATCATTTCCTCCTCCATGTAATATCAGTTTACCACTTTGGTGGCAAGCAGGCACAGACTCAGAAATTTTTTTTCACCATAACCACTGATGAGTACCATGTGATTTGTCTGTCAGCTACTTGTCAGGATGGGTAAATGGTCTGAGGATTTACCTTAGGTAAATCATTCCAATTTTCCTGACACAGAAGTTTCAATGCTTTTACATTGAAGGAAAATAATATTATTGCATGCGGGTACTTAAGCAGTATGGGTTTTAAGCTCACATTGGTATGCAATTCCCTTCACACTTTACAAGGAACATGGTTAGTACAAGTGACATGATTGACATAATTTAACATGTGACTTTTGACCTTGGAATTATATTGAGGAACATGGTCTTGGATACAGATAATGTGTACGTTCTTTGCTTTTTAGGATTTCCATTCATTTTTACAATTATATTAAACAGTACCCAATCTCATCCTCTTTTCAATGTAAAGTATTATCTCATTCAGTCTAGACTACTTTTATCAGTAAAAAGATTTCTCAGTACTAAAATCAAATATCTCTACACCAATTCAAACAGACATGAAGGATATTGATATAACATTATCTCTCTAAACAAATATTGTATGACTCTTCCTCAGGATAGCTGGATATGTTTATGTAATGCAGATAGGGCACTAGCAACCTATCTAGGAAATAACTCTTTCATGTCCTGTTTGGTGAAACAATAACTTGACTAATGTTTCCTACAGGAATATCTACAAAATGTTATTGCAGAAGCAGTGTTCACTCAGAAGCAGCTATATTACCCAAAGACACAGGAACATCCAAGGACCACAGTGTTGCTGTTCTGTCCTACTTTTTAAGAAGTCCTACTAAGAAGTCCCTTTTCTCTAGTAGTCACTTAAAGTTTATTTAGTGGTGGGTAGAAAAATAGCTTTTATTTTACAAGAAATAATCGCCATCTGCGTAAACTCACTGTAGTGGCTGGTTTTGTGTATCAACTTGACACAGACTGGAGTTATGACAGAGAAAGAAATTTCCCTTGAAGAAATGCCTCCATGAGAACCAGCTGAAAGGCATTTTCTCAATTAGTGATCAAGGGTAGGAGGACTCACTGTGAATGGTGCCACCCATGGGCTGGTAGCCATGTGTTCTATAAGAAAGCAAGCTGAGCAAACCAAGGGAAGCAAGCCAGTAAGTAACATCCCTTCCATGGCCTCTGTATCAGTTCCTTCTTCTTGACCTGTTTGAGTTCCAGTCCTGACTTCCTTTGGGGATGAATAGAAATTTGGAAGTGTGAGCTAAATAAACCCTTTCCTCCCCAGCTTTCTTTTTGGTCATGATGTTTTGTGCAGGGATAGAAACCCTGACTAAGACACTCACTCTTCCTATTTCTTTGTGAACTCTGTTTGACTGAATCAACTTAACTGTTCTGTCTCAAAATCCTCTGAAAGCTGACTAATTCAAACTGGCTTCCCTCTGCTTCTTGAATTTCTCTGCTTGACTTTATATTAATTTTGTGAATTTGTTCTAATCTTCTGGGTCATTCTTGTTAGCCTGCTCATTCTGTCTTCTCCTGTCAACCCCCCTCTTTCTCTCTCTCTCTCTCTCTCTCTGTCTCTCTGTCTCTCTCTCTCTCTCTCTCTCCCCCCCATCTCTTTCTTGTATGTTCTCACAAGAGTTCAGCATATCTATTCTCTGACTCATTCTGTCAAATCTTCCTACTATTTGTCACTTTGTCTGCACCACTATTAGATTTCACTTTAAAACATAGTCACTTCCTTCTACACACTAATATTACATTTAATGGGTGTACAAAGGACATGACTATAATCCATCCTGAGAGCTTAAAGTAGTATGATGTATCTGCATTCTAGTCAATCACACAACCTTAGGTCTTTGGATGTAATTCTTGCCAGAACAGCCATGTTGGTGGATTAAAATTCCTCTACATCTTGCCCATTTCTGTTTAAACTAAAAACTGTAAATAGTTTAGTTATTAAAAAAGAAAAAAATTATCAATCCCATAAACTTAACAGTCCAAATGTCCTTATGAAAATTTATGGATGGTATGATTCTTATAACTGCAATCTTGTTCATATGTCCTGCAGTAAATGCCCACTTCAGCATCAAGATTTTCTAATATGCAAGTCTGTTCTTCTCCAGCTGGTTTGTAGATCTGTCCCCATGTGGGGAGAACCAGCTTTCTGTATTGTCTGTGTTGCTGCTGATTTTATATGTCTCTTCCTTCCTTAAATTTTTCCTTTCACATGGGAGATTTTCTTATTCATATCAGATCTTTAACAATTTTGAATGAACCCAGAGTCTTCCATCACCTGTGGCTTACAAGTTCAGAGGTTCAGTCCATTATCATCAAGGTATAAGTAGGGCAGCATCCAGGTAGATATGGGACTGGAGGAGCTTAGAGTTCTATATCTTCATTCAAAGGGAGAGAGGAAAAGTCTAGCTTCCAGCCAACTAGGAGAAAGGTCTCCAAGCCCACCTCCACAGTGACACACTTCCTCCAAAAAGGCCACCCTCCTAATAGAGACACCTCATGGATCAACCATATTCAAATCACCACATAAACCATTTTTTTTCATGTGTGTTGATTGAGCTTTTAAAACTCTAAGAACATTTTTACAGTCTACATTTGCATTTCCAAAAGCTATGGTTTCAATTAATAACCATATCAATCTGGATGTGATATTTTGCCATTTATAGTGAGCTTCAATCTAGTAATAAATAAGTAAATGTTTCTCTGGGACTTTGCATAATCTTCTTCTATGACATAGTCCTTTTGCCTGTTCCTCTAGCTTATCCAAGGTTCTAAAAGCTACATTGGTTCTAAAAGTACATTGTATAATAAGAGACTCATCAATTGGATCTCTTGTTTTAAATCAGCAAGTTTCTTCTCACTTAACAATTGGTATTCTACTATATTAATACTTTCAGATTTCATTGCAATTTAACATAGTTGCAGCTTCTTCTCACCACCATGGCAGCCATTTTAATTGAGAATCAGCTTCCAGTATAGCTGCCAAATCTTTCCAGTCTTAGAGAATAATCCTCTTTTGGGTAGCCCAGGTATTTAACATCTGTCTCACAAAGGAGGAGTGCATTCCATAAGTTATTGTTGATTCTTTAAAATATTTAAGATTTTATACTTTATCAGGATTCCAGGCTAGTTATTCACCTTCTGAATAGTCACCATTTTCTGTCATTTGTTCCCCAATAAATCAGAAAGTCATTAGGAGTGGTCACCTTTCATCAATTACATTAAAAGGTGGTGTTATAGGTTCAGTGGGCTCTCTATCTTGAACCTCAATTTTATTAAGTACCTTAGGCCTACACTTAAACACTTCTGTTCTCTTCCTTTTCTCTTGTCTTTCAAGCCCTTTTACTATCATAGGTAATTTTTCTTGTTGTACAGCTGTTTTTAAACCACTTTTAAGGAAAAATATAAATATTGCAATTGAAAGCAAAGAAGCATTTGCCACTGTCTTCACAAATACAATGAGTACAATGATGGTTTTCAAGTAAGTTTCTATCCCTTCAATTTCTACCCTAGGTCTTAAGGGATATGAATGGAATTTGCTATTTTTAATGTAGGAACATTCTGTCTGTATAATTGAAATTATCTTTTGCTGTGGCTTACTGTTATTGGCTGTCTCTGAGGCTCCTGCAATAGACAGTTGTTTCACACAGACTTAGAAAGTCACGAAATTCCTAGGCAAATGGTCAGAACTTGAAAATATCATCCTTAGTGAGGTAACCCAATCACAAAAGATCACACATGGTATGCAGTCACTGATAAGGGGATATTGACCCAGAATCTCAGAATACCCTAGACACAATCAGCATATCAATAGATTTCTAAAAAGATGGAAGGAGAGACCCCTGGTCCTGGAAAGACTGGATGTAGGGGAACGCCAGGACAGAGTAATGAGAGGGGGTTGAATGGAGAAAAGAGGGAGGGAAGGGGGCTTATGGGACTTTCGGGGAGGGAGGAAATGGGAAAGGGGAAGTGATTTGGAATGTAAATTAAAAAAATAAAATAAAAAAAAAAAAAAAGAAAGTCTTTGGATGTGATCTTTGCCAGAACAGCCATGTTTCTGGGTTAAAATTACTCTACGCTTGGGTATTGACCTTGTAAGTCTTTGATTCCTGTGACTTAACAGTTTTTGTTTTTGTTTTTTGTTTGTGTTTGTTTGTTTGTTTCTTTGTTTGTTTTCTGAGTCACAAAAGACTCTCTAATACCTTCCAAATATTTCAGTTTTAGAAAAAAACTACAATATAACTACTAACAGACTATAATATGATAATGAAACTGAAAATAGAAAATGCATTGTTTGTAAATGTAGAGAATAAGGTACTTTATATAGCAGACCTAGAGGAAGACTGTCAAGACTACTTTTGTCTTGCATGCACCAAGATGTCTATAGACACAGAATTAAGTCCTTTATGAATTTCCCAGTGTAAAAAAGTGCCACTATATTATTTTGGAGACTTAAATTTTGACTGTATTCTTGCATTTTCTCAGGAATTAATACAAAAGTCAAATACTAAATTAAAACTGAGAAATTTCAAATAAAAGATTTAGGAAAGAAAGAGCTTGAACAGGAAGAACTTAAAAGCACATGAAACATAAGGACAGAGCCCAGCTCAAACTAGTGTGGGCATATTTTGGCTTCAAATATTAGTACCAAACCAATAACTAAAAATAAGCACAGAAAGGAATAATAGTAATAATAATAAAGATTGCAGAAAAAGTAAAATAAAGAAAACATGTGGGTAAGAAAGGAGAAAGAGAAGCAAAGTAGGAAGGTAGACATGAGTCAAAGATTAGAGGAAGAGAATAAATAAGGCATGAAGGATAGAATAAGGAAAATAAAGAATATCTTTGCCTTAACTATTTAGGATTTTTAAAAAAATGTTTACATACTAAGACACAAATATACAGCTTTATTAGAATATTCCAATTTTTCTATCACTGTAAGTTAATGTTATTTTCCATGTTTTCTATAAGAAATAGTTTATACCAGATTGTAAATTTCTCATTCACTGTTCTTTCTTTCATTTATTTGTGAATGATATGGGGGAAGAGAAAAAATAATAGAGAAACAAATGGGGATGGGAATTGCCTAATTTTCTACTGTGAAGCCCATCTTATTTTTTTAGAGTATTTAGCACAGGTTGTTTGGTGTTGTTATGGACACACTGGCATCATTATTAAGGGCCGTGGAGCTTTGGTTCCTGCAGTAAAGAATTCTATTACTGCCACCTTCTTTACTGTCCCATTTGGCAAATATTCTGCATGACTGCTATGGTGCTTCCATCTGTCACAGCTCAATGCTACATCTAGGACAGACACTTCAAAAGGGCAATCGTTCCACTGTCTAGTGGACTTAAATGTAATAAGAAAGAAGATAGTGCCATTCGTGTTTACATTAAATAACACATCTACTGAGTAATTTTATAAGTAAAGCATTCTAGATATGCTTCCATTTAGCTAATACAAAATCTGCTAATCTGTCCATTAATTGATAGGGGAAATCAGTCTAGCAAAGTAAATATTTCAACAAAAACTGTGAAAGTTATATTTAAATTTTAACTTTATATTTACTGTATTATTTTAAATGCATAGAACTTAGTGCTATTTTTTAGAGTTAAAAATAATTGAAATTATATAGATTATTTTCCATATACATATATACATGTATATTATATATAATATATATGTTTTTCCATATACAAATATATACATCTATTTATATATGTGTGTGTGTGAGAGAATAAATTCAATCTGTGTTGAATCTTGAATAATTTTTATTAAGTCTTTCATTTAGCTCATTAGTAACCAGTACCTAAAAAAATAGAATGTCATTGGTTGATTTAATTCCCATTGTAACTCATTTTAGTTATTGTTCCTATCTTAAAGGGAAAATATATATAATAACTTCCAACAGGTTTGATGATCCATCTGTAGAGGAATTTTAATCCACAAATTTGTCTATTCTGGCAAGAGATTGCATCCAATGATCTTTTAAGTCTTTGTGATCCAGTTGGAATGCAGATACTCCAGACACCTTGAATGCCTATGTCTGGAATACAAACACAACTTTAATCCCAATCAATAAAGCTGAAGTTAGCTTGCAAAAGAAAGCAGTCATGTTTGAAAGTGAAGTAAATGAGGGGATGAATCAGAGATAGATCTAATAAAATTAGTCAATGATGTGACAAAATGAGTCGAAGATAGGATATGCCCAACTCTTACAAGAATTGACAAAAAACAGAGGGTACTTAAGAGACAGAGAGATGCAGGTAGTGTAGGTCAGTGCAGTAGAATTCAGTTCAGTTCCATTCAAAGGTGATTACTCTTGTGAAGTTTGTGAATTCCCTTTAATCAGTACAGTGGAGATGAATTTATTCATGAGTTTGTGCAGTTCAGTATAGGTTAGCAGAAGCATTTGAAGCCAGAGTACAAGAGGGAGCTCAAAGATTAGAACAAATCACCAGATCTAGGATAAGGCCAAGCAGAGCATTTTAAGGAGAAGCAAGAGCAGCCAGTTTGAATGGTTGTCTCAGACAAGAGACTTTTCTAGAATACCTGAATTGAAACCAGTCAGGCAGGTTTCATAAGGAGCTCGAAAGGTTGAGCTTATTCAGCAGTGAGCTTTCAAGACAACAACTACATCTGACAAATAAAAGTTACATTTATGTTCATGAGAATGACTTCTAAACATATTTTTGTCTCACACTATAAATCACGAGTTTAACAATACACAGGAATACAGATGCAGCAATCATAGGTCAGTACATCTCAGAATATTCATTGTTTATACAGTCCTGATATTTGTTTGTACAGTGCATTGCTTCTTTTAAACAATATTGATTAATCATTGTCAAAAAATCATAATACATGCCTCCGCACATCAAAAGTATTGGTTACTCTCCACTACTTGATGTAAGATCCTAATTAGGAGAAAATGCGCATATGTCATTGAACATGGTGATGTCAAGCTGGTGCCTAACTAGAAGCTCCATTCATACTCACTAGTTTATAATGGTACTGAAAGACGCTTTCCATACTGCCAGAGCAGAAAAGGTAATCATCAATATCATCAGATAAAAATTCTGTGATCTACAATAGCTACATGCTTACAAGATATATAGGTAAAATGGAGGCACAAATGAACCTCCTATGGATTTGAGAACTACTTTCTGAGATGGAACTCATACCTGACACTGCTGAATTGGCCAAGAACCTAAGACTAGATAGAGAATAGGCCTAAGGAAACATCAAACACTATTACTTTGCTAAAAGAACAGAGCAAATAATGACCTTAAATGAGCAATGTACCCATTGGGCAGTGGACCAGTACTTTGCTCATCTTTCCAATAGAAATACTATTTCCAATAGAAATAGAAATAGACAGAGTTCCAATACTGAGAGAAGTGAAAATTGGCGCCTAGTCACAATCAAGAAACTCTTCTAGAGCCTCATTTGGGTATTTTAGCCACAACCCGCGGCAGGCACAATATCGAGGAGTAGTTGGTCAAACTAAAATGAATCAAATGGTATATTTGAAGATTTTGTTGGGTCACAGTTTGCTTTGTTTGGGCAGTTTGTTGTTCTTTTAGCTGTTGTTTTTTTGTTTTGTTTTATGGGTCTTTTGCTTGCACACATTGCTTTTTACTTTTCTGTTTTTTGAGGGTAGGGGTTATGTGTATGTACTTCTTTTCACTGTATTGTTTGGTTTTGGTTTTGGTTGGTTATTTTTGAGAGAGGTTTAGAGAGGGAGGAGAGTATATAACGTTGGATATGTAGGGAGGTAAGGATCATCTAGAAGGAATGTGGTGAAAGCCATAATCAGAATACATTGGATGAAGAAATACAATAAAGAAAGTCTCATTTGTGTGTGTCAGGGAGGGCTGCATTGAAATTTTGTGGGATTCAGCTCTTTCCGCACTTATGAGCTCTATGGATCAAATTCAATCAGGTCTAAGTGCAGGCATATTTAATCAGTGAGTGATCTAGCTGAGTCATCTTATTCAAAAATATCATTTAGCTCTCCCTGATAAATTTAATTTTTCATTCAAAACCCACAAGAAATATTCCTGCATATTTTATGTCTCTTTGATTGTTAAGAGCCCTATATTAATTGATTCTTTTTAATGCTTTTATTATTGTTTTAAACATTTGAATAGAAATCCACTTTTCTTATTGTTTACATGTTTTACTGTTCCCCTGAGACTGCATCCATGAAAAGCATTTC
The DNA here is from genome assembly GCA_036184795.1 of Tokudaia tokunoshimensis. NCBI lineage: Eukaryota > Metazoa > Chordata > Mammalia > Rodentia > Muridae > Tokudaia > Tokudaia tokunoshimensis. The sequence goes on along the minus strand of BTHU01000011.1, from coordinate 34,405,980 downwards.
ATACCACTTGTTGCAATCACATATATTAATTTTGTGTATATTATACAAAATTCCATTCATAATGTCTTTAAAAGATAAATGATCCATTTCCAAGGAATTGAATGTCATATTTTTTAATGTTTTGAGTAATAGTTGCTCCTAACTTAAGGATCAAGTCTTATTAATACATTTTATTTTCTTATAATAACTAAATTCTCAGGGAAATAAAAGACTTTCTAAGTTGTAATTTTGAATGTTTTACATGATATGTTTTCAAAGATATAGCATTGGTTTATTAAAATCTGAAGGCCTAGTTATCATATCTCCTGTAACTTGCTCATGGATGCATCCAGTTATATACATGTTTTCAAAAATTGTCATTGAATGATCATAAAAGTGAATGCCTCATTTTAAGCTGGATTTTAACCAGTAATTTTTTTCTGCAAAAATTTTCCTGCCTGGAAGTCTAAAGTGAACTGTCTTCATGCTGTTATATGAAATGTTTTATCAGTGAACTCTTGCAAATGAAATGCAGAATTGATAAACGACACAAGCACTGGATTTGCAGAAAATAACTGCTAAAACACAAAGCTTATAAAAGGGTTTTGTAGGAAAATTGAGACCATGTTCCGTTTTACCCAAAGCTCTATTTAGCAAGACTTTATTTTATTACTACGCAATTCAGTAAGCATGAGTAGTTTCTCCATCAATTCTTTTATCCAGTGGCAACATAAACACTCATACTCTCTTAAATAAAAGAGCTGGAGTATGTGAGCTGCTCCATTCAAGCAGCTATTTTTAAGGTTGTGTCAGCGTTTCCATTATATACCCAGTTTCCTGAAGTTTATAACTCGCAGTAAAAACTAACCCTTGGGTTGAATCTTTACTTACAGAGGTATTTTTCAGAGCAACTTATGGAGACATAGCTGCAAGACACCCCATTTCCACTAATAGAAGCCAGGTCATGAATCCCTTTTTGGCACATTGAACAGATTTATCCTGTAAGTTTTCTACCTGTAGAAAATTATTTTTTATTTGAATGGGAGAAGTATTTTGGATTGAGTTCCATAAACCTATAAAATGTGATGCTTGTATGATGAAGTTATGAATTTTCAATAGCTTGGTTCTGCCTGTAGCAAACATTTGGTTATTTCCTCCCCTACAAATCTAACCTTGGCAAAGATAAGCTAGCTATTATACTATTGTGTAATTAAAATTAGCTCATTTTGCTTTAAATTCTTTCAAATACTTCTTTTTTAATCTTACATTTAGAATTAGAAAATGATTTAGTAATTACAAAATATAATTAAACAAGCATAAATTCTACCTGTTAGATACATATTAGAAAGAAAATATGTCACAGAATTATGATTATTAATTTATTTACTGGTATAATTTACCTCCTCTTATTCATTTCTAATTCAACTTGATGTAATTATTCAGTACATAAAATATTTAAATACAATAATAGTGTATGTTCCAAAATACTAAAAGTTAAAATCAATCAAATCAGTTATATTTGAGCATTGACAGGATGCAACAATAAATTATAGATCAAATTTCTACCATCATGAACTCGTATTGCAATTATTCATAAAATGTAGTATAGTTCGCAGAGAATTCATATGAAAGATTGTTAAACAAAGTAACAATGTAACAAAGTTTACTTAAATAGTTACTCCTAAATAATAATAAACATTAGTATTAATTTCTATATTATCTACGAAGTATATTTTTGTGTGATTAATATTTAAGAAATTGGATAATTTTATCTAATTGTACTTTACATTGTCTCTGTCAAAATATAATTATCTACATATGATGTAAATAATTTAAGACCAAACTGTATTTGATAGATGCAGATTTTAACAATTTAAATGTTTCTATCATTACATAAATCGCTCTTTTAAAATTTTTATCTATACATTATTTTCATACAATATACTTTGACGATTTTTTTTCTTCTTTGCTCTTTTCCAATAGTTCCCACATTCCTACTCACTAATCTTTGTATTTTACTTTTTGTGTCTTAAAACAAATACAAAAACGAAAATTAACATCAAAAAGTTAAGCTACAAATAAGAAAGTCAATAAAACAGAAACTATGAAGAAATAAAAGCAGAGAAAAACACACATGGACTCCTGTTTGCACTAGACAAATACTCCTGGGCTTGGTGCTTGCTCTACATTGTGACATTCCTTAAAGAAAAGTGATTTTCTAATCATGATTTCTATTTATTTCACCTGCCTAACTCATCTCTTATTAGAGAACTTACTTCTTCTTGCAGTAGACAGTAATTAACACAAACATCCACAGCTGGTCAATACATAAAGACTGATCTATTGGAACAATCATCTGTAAATGAAGGGTTGTTTTTTCAGACTCCTCACATCAAGGTTAAGGGCTTTATACAGAGGAGGAGCAAAAGGATTGTAAGAGCCATAGGTTGTTAACGACTCCAAGAAAAATGAAGTCTTTCAGATACAAGACTATTGACATGAATTTACAGAGACTGTGACACCAGGCATAAGACCTACAATAGTCTCAAACCAGACAAAAACCCCAGCACCAAGAAGAAGTGGACACAAAACATACCCAGTCAAGAAGGTATGTGTGATTGATGCAAACAATTATTCTCATATAATTTAAACAAACATGCATTTTTCAAATTTATTTTTATATTTAAATTCACTTTATATCCCCATCATAGCCCTCTTCCCTCCTCTTTTGCGTGTCCCACCCTTATAAATCTCTCTATGCATTGGACCCTCCCATTCTTCTTAGGGAAGAGGAGCACCCCTTGGGTACCATCCCACCCTGGTCATCTAGTCCCAGCAGGACATTTGTCCTGACTTATGCATTTACTAATATGAAAGAGAACCTAGTAAAGACAATTTACTAAGATTGAGAATGCCTGAATGAAATAAATAAGTTTACTTAGAAGTAACAATTTCCTAGTACATGTTTTAGAAATAAACTTGAGATTCAAAAATCTTTTTTTATTTTTTTATTTTATTTTTTTAATTTTTAATTTTCATTTTACACTCCTGATTTTATTCCCATTCCCTAAATAAATTGATTTATTTAGTCCACCCTCTCACTGTTCCACATCCCACACCAACTCCCCAAACCCTGTCTATAGGAGGATGTCCCCATCTCCCCACACCATCACACATATAACTCCCTGGGGCCCCCAGTCTCTTGAGAGTTAGGTGCATCTTCTCTGAATGAACGCAGACCAAGTAGTCCTCTGCTGTACATGTGCCGGGGTTCCTCATATCAGCTGGTGCATGTTGACTGGTTGGTTGTCCATGTCTAAGTGATCTAAGTGTTCCAGGCTAGTTAATACTGCTGTTCCTTTTTTTTAAAAATGTATTATTTATTTACATTTCAAATGTTGTCCTCTTTCCTGGTTCCCCTCCCTTGAAAATCCCATAACCCATCTCCCCTTCCCCTGTTCCCTAATCAATCCTGTCCTGCTTCCTTGTCCTGGTATTCCCCTACACTGCAGCATCAAGCCTTTCCAAGACCAAGGGCCTCTCCTCGCTTTGATGTCCAACAAGGCCATTCTCTGCTGCCTATGCATCTGAAACCATGGGTAACTCCATGTGTGCTCTTTGGTTGATGGTTTTGTCCCTGGGAGGTCTATGAGTACTAGGTGGCTTATATTGTTGTTCCACCTATGGTGCTGCAAACCCCTTCAACTCCTTGGGTCTTGTCTCTCTAGCTCCTCCACTGGGGACCCTGTGCTCAATTCAATGACTAGCTGAGACTGTCCCCCTCTGTATTTGTCATTCACTAGAAGAGTCTCCCAGGTGACAGCTATATACAGCTCCGATCAGCAATCACTTGTATCCATCGATAATAGTGTCTGGGTATTGTAACTGTATATAGGATGGATCACTAGGTGGGGTAGTCTCTGGAAGGTCTTTCCTTCAGACTCTGCTCCACACTTTTTCTCTGTATCTCCTTCTGTGGGTATTTTGTTCCTCCTTCTAAAAGTACCACAGTATCCATACTTTGTTTTTCTTTCTTCTTGAGCATCATTTGATATGTGAATTGTGTCTTGGGTATTCCAAGCTTCTGGGCTAATATCAACTTATCAGTGAGTGCACTAAGAGACCCCAAAAACTTCACCAGAGTACTCATACAGCTGATAAAAACCAAATCAGTAGTCTTCCTATACTCAAAGGATAAACAGGCTGAGAAATAATTAGGGAAACAACACCCTTCACAATAGACACAAACAATATAAAGTATCTTGATAGGACTCTAACCAAACAAGTAAAAGATCTGTAAGACAAGAACTTCAAGTCTCTGAAGAAATAAATTGAAGAAGACCTCAGAAGTTGGAAAGATCTCCCATACTCTTGAATTGGCAGGAATAATATCGTAAAAATGGCCAGCTTGCCAAAAGCAATCTACAGATTAAATGCAATCCCGATCAAAATGCCAACACAATTCCTCATACAGTTAGAAAGATCAATTTTCAACTTTATCTGGAATAAGAAAAAACTGCAGGATAGCTAAAACTATTCTCAACAGTAAAAGAACTTCTGGGGGGAATCAGTATCCCAGACCTCAAGCAGTACTACAGAGCAATATTGTTAACAACTGCATGGCACTGTTACAGTGACAGGTAGGTAGATCAATGGAATAGAATCAAAGACCCAGAAATGAACCCACATACCTATAGTCACTTCATCTTTCAGAAAAGAGCTAAAACCATCCAGTGGAAAAAACATAGCCTTTTCAACAAATGGTGCCGGTTCAACTGGAAGTCAGCATGTAGAAGAATGCAAATTGATCCATACTTATATCCTTTTACTAAACTCAAGTCCAAGTGGATCAAAGACCACCACATAAAACCAGATACAGTGAAACTAATAGAAAAGAAAAGAAACTTGGGAAAAGCCTTGAGCACATGGTTATGGGGGGAAATTTCTTGAACAGAACACCAGTAGCTTATGCTCTAAGATCAAGTATTGACAAATGGACCCCATCAAATTCCAAAGTTTCTTTAAGGCAAAGGACACTGTCAATAGGATAAAATGGCAACCAACAAATTGGGAAAAAATCTTTACTAACCCTATTAGAGAGAGCTAATATCAAATGTATACAAAGAACTCAAGAAGTTAGACTCCAGAAAACCAAATAACTCAATTAAAAATAGGGTACAGAACTAAACAAAAAATTTTCACCTGAGGTATATCAAATGGCTGAGAAGCACCTAAAGAAACATTCAACATCCTTCGTCATCAGAGAAATGCAAATCAAAGCAACCCTGAGATTTCACCTCACACCAGTCAGAATGGCTAAGAACAAAACTCAGGAGACGACAGCAGGTGCTGGTGAGGATGTAGAGAAAGAGGAACGCTCCTCCACTGCTGGTGATATTCCAAGCTGATACAACCACTCTGGAAATCAGTTTGGTGGTTCCTCAGAAAATTGGGCATAATACTACTGGAGGACCCTGTTATACTACTCCTGGGCATAAACCCTGATGATTCTCCAGCATGTGATAAGTACACATTCTCCACTATGTTCATAGCACCCCTATTTATAATAACCAAAAAGTAACCAAAATGTCCCTCAGTGGAGAAATGGATACAGAAAATGTGGTATATTTACACAATGGAATACTACTTAGCTATTAAAAACAAGGAATTCTTGAAATTCTTCAGCAAATGGGTGGAACTGGAAAATATCATCCTGAGTGAGGTACCCCAATCACAAAAGAACACACATGCTATTCCTAATCTTAAAGATACGTGGTTGATGTTTAAACAGTTGGTACCCAAGCTGGTTTGAAGTGACAAATGAAATGCACAGTTGACAGTTGAGTTGACACTTATTGGGACAGAATGGAATATTCCAAGAATGTAGATATTGATTCATTTTCCATAAATGTTCTTTTTACATTGTATTCATCCTAGAGTTATTTTGTTCATTTGTTTTCCTTCTCTTGGACCTTGGTCAATAAATGCTACAGTACTTTGCCTTGTGTTTCTATAGGTAACTGTGCAAAGTTCTGTAAAAGCAAATCTGCTCTGAAGTATGCAAATATTGAAATATGATGGTTTGACTATATGGCAGTCTTGTAGCCCCCTCTTGGTTTCTCCTATGCCCTCCTTTTTTTAAACCTATGACGTCACTTTGCTTTTTTTTTAAATCTTCAATGATGACAGCAATATTCAGAAGACATTGCTATCTAATTTTTAATCTTTTTAAAATAAAAAAGATCCTATCTTCAGTATCACGGTTGATGTTATTATTTACTATCCTTTCTAAACTGTACATTGGTTTGGAATGTTCCCAGTTTTGCATGTGTGGCAGCAGAACATAATCCCACATTCTACATTGCTACTGTTTTGTATGTAATAAATTGGTAAAGATTGATGCTAAAAAAATAAAGATAATAAAACTATATGTTTAGAAATAAAAATTAACATGAATACCACAATATTTATCTACTGATTTTTAAGTACATTTTAATTTAATATTTTAGTTTAATATTTGTACCAACTATCCACAATAGTTTTCGTAAGCTTGTTTGAAGAACAACAGTCCTATTCTGAGTACTAACTTCTATATCAAGTAGTGAAAAATAAGGTAAACTTGATATCCAGACTATTTAAATGCCAGAGCATACTAGTAAAGTATGCATTTGAGCCTCTCAAATTTTTCACAAAAAAAATAAATGAATAGCACTTAAAACCAGCAGTCTCAACTGACCTGGACCCCGAGATCTCTCAGATATTGAGCAACCACACCAGCTGATATGAGACACCTGACACATGTGCAGTAGAAAACTGCCAGGTCTGGCCTCAGTGAGAGAAGAAGCATCTAAGATGGACTTGAAGCCACAGGGAGTGGAAGGTTCTGATAGGGTGGGAAGTGGTGAATGGGGACATTCTCTTGGACACAGAGGTTAAGGGTGGGAAGTTGGTTGTGGGGGAGATAAGGAATGGGGAGCGATTGGGAGGCAGACAGAAAGGGTATGAAGTCTGGACTGTAAGAAAGGATTTAAGAATAATTTTTCTTAAAAAAAAAATGTTTACCTAAACCAGGTAAAGAACACTCAAAGTTAATAACTTCAATTGTTGGCATCTTTTACTCAATGTTAACTGACTAACTCAATACCATTCCTTATCACATATCAGAGGAGACATATTGCACCACATTTACGAATTTAATTTTTGTTTTATACTATCTTAATTTTTTAATGATTTGTTGACACATAAAGGGAGATTATGCTATTATTACTGTGATTATATGTCCTATTGAAAAGTACTTGAGGGGCTGGAGAGATGGCTCAGCGGTTAAGAGCACCTGACTGCTCTTCCAAAGGTCCTGAGTTCAAATCCCAGCACCCACATGGTGGCTCACAACCATCTGTAAAGTGATCTGACGCCCTCTTCTGGTGTGTCTGAAGACAGCTACAGTGTCCTTACATAAAATAAATAAATCTTAAAAAAAAAAAAAAGAACTGCAGTTGTGAACTGCTGAGCCTTCTCTGAAGCTCCTGGAAATAAAAAAAAAAAAGAAAAGTACTTGAATATTTTTTCTCTTCAAGTTTTGGTGAAGATGTGAAAAACTGATTTTTATGTAGAAAAGAAAGCAAAAGGTTGAATTATTAATAGTGTTTATAATTGGTAGACTAGTGAATATCAAACACAAGCTTTTGCAGACCAAATGCTAAAATTCGTTTCCAAATTTATCTGAGTTTAGTTGGTCTGTCAGTGCTCTTTTTCATATCATATTTATCAATTTACATCCTATTCACTCTACGAAGTTCAACTGACAAGTCCATCAAGGACATAAATACAGGATTGTCCCTTTCCTCCAGATTTTCTAGTTGTGTTGAATACAGGCTTTTGTAGTAGGATCTGATGATTTTTTGAATTTCCTCAGTTTCTGTTGTTATCTCTCCCTTTTCGTTTCTGATTTTATTAATTTGGACACTATCTCTGTGTCCTCTGGTTAGTCTGGCTAAGGGCTTATCTATCTTGTTGATTTTCTCAAAGAACCAACTCCTTGTTTTGTTGATTCTTTGTATGGTTTTATTTGTTTCTACTTGATTGATTTCAGCCCTGAGTTTGATGATTTCCTGCCTTCTACTCCTCTTTGGTGTATTTGCTTCTTTTTGTTCCAGGGCTTTCAGGTGTGCCATTAAGCTGCTAGTGTATGCTGTCTCCCATTTCTTTTTGATGGCACTCAGGGCTATGAATTTTCCTCTTAGCACTGCTTTCATTGTGTCCCATAAATTAGGGTATGTTGTGCCTTCATTTTCATTAAATTTCAAGAAGTCTTTGATTTCTTTCTTTATTTCCACCTTGACCAAGTTATCATTGAGTAGAGCATTGTTCAGCCTCCATGTGTATGTGGGTTTTCTGTTGTTTTTGTTGCCATTGAAGACCACCCTTATTCCATAGTGATCTGATAGGAGGCATGGGATTAGTTCTATCTTCTTATATCTGTTGAGGTCTGATTTGTGACCAATTATATGGTCAATTTTGGAGAAGGTACCATGAGGTGCTGAGAAGAAGGTGTATTCTTTAGCTCTAGGATGAAATGTTCTATATATATCTGTTAGTTCCATTTGGTCCAAGGCTTCAATTAGATTCGTTGTGTCCCTGTGTAGTTTCTGCTTTCCTGAACGATCCATTTCAGAGAGCGGGGTGTTGACGTCACCCATTATTATTGTGTGAGGTGCGATGTGTGATTTGAGCTTTAGTAAAGTTTCTTTTATGAATGAGGGTGCCCTTGCAGTTGGAGCATATATATTCGGAATTGAGAGTTCTTCTCCTCAGCACCTCATGGCACCTTCTCCAAAACTGACAATGCAATCAGTCACAAAACAGGCCTCAACAGATACAAGAAGATTGAAATAATCCCATGCCTCCTATCAGATCACCACGGACTAAGGCTGGTCTTCAATAGCAACAAAAACAACTGAAAGCCCACGTACACATGGAAGCTGAACAATGCCCTATTCAATGATAACTTGGTCAAGGAAGAAATAAAGAAATTGAAGACTTTTTAGAATTTAATGAAATTGAAGGCACAACTTACCTACATTACTTATGGAACACAATGAAAGCAGTGCTAAGAAGAAAATTCAGCTCTGTGTGCCTCAAAAAACAAACAAACAAACAAACAAATCATACACCTGCAGTTTAACAAGACACCCAAGAGGAGTAGACAGAAGGATATAATTAAACTCAGAGCTGAAATCAACAAAATAGAAACAGAAAGAACTGTACAAAGGATCAACAAAACTTAGAACTGGTGCTTTGAGAAGATCAGCAAAATAGAAAAACCCTTAGTCATATAAACCGGAGGGCAAGAGGCAGTATCCAAATTAACACAATCAGAAATGAGAAGGTAGACATAATTACAGAAACTGAGGAAATTAAAAAAAAAATCATCAGATCTACTACAAAAGCTTATATTCAACAAAACTGGAAAATCTGGAGGAAATGGACAATTTCCTAGTCAGATACCAAATACCAAAATTAAATCTAAACAGTCCTATAACCCCTGAAGAAATAGAAGTCATCATTGGAAGTCTTCCAACCAGAAAAAGCACAGGTCCAGATGGTTTTAGTGCAGAATTCTATCAGACCTTCAAAGAAGACCTAACACCAATATTCTTCAAACTATTCCACAAAATAAAAACAAAAGGAACACTACCCAACTCATTCTATGAAGCCACAATTACGCTGATACCAAAATCACACAAAGATCCGATAAAGAAAGAGAATTCAGACCAATTTCTCTTATGAATATCGATGCAAAAATACTCAATAAAATTCTTGCCAACCATTTATGTCCTCAAAGTTCATGAGACCATTTAAGGTCTCATACACATACACACACACACACACACACACACACACACACACATCACACTATATATATTGAAATTGTGAATGGCTCCCCATTGGATATGAACTCACTACAGAGATTACTCTAGCATATGCTGTTATTTTTTACTAATTTATTGAAAATAGTCACATAGTGTTGCATAACTTGTATAAGAGTTGAAGTCTGTGCCAATGGTATAGAATGGTTGTATCTTTTTTACTTTCTGATTCACACTTAATGTTTTGGTCCGTGCTTCATTATTGTTAGGTTTTATTCATGTCACTATGGGGATTGGTGATATTTAGAAATTTTGTTGATATATATGCTGGCCATTTTTATAAACTTATAAATAGAAATTTATATTTATCATATATATTAAAATTCTACTTATAAATGGAAATTTCTTTGAAAAAATACTATTTTACTTTGTTTATATCAATTAATATAAGGTATATTCATTTTGGTATTGCAGTATTTGAGCTTCACTTTGGAAATATATAAGTCAATAAAACATTTGAACTTCTCAGAAGTTTATTTGATAATTGTTTATTTTACTCACGACAAGGCATTTTGTTGGACACCCTCAAATTTGCCTATTTTGTTATTACTCACTTCTTTAGAGATCATATTCCAAAACACCTTTGTTATATTCAATATCTTTTTCATTTCTCACTGTTTTTCCCCACATAACATTAAGATTAAAATACTATCATTCATGTGTATGCTTTTAACTTATGGGATATGTGGTTCTAGTTTGTTTTCTATAGTAGATGCCTGATTTTCCCAGAACAATTATTCTTATACTGATGATTTTAGCACATTGTTAAAAATCAATAGAATATAGATGATTGAAGTGGCTTCTATGTTCTTTGTTAAGTTCTATCTTCTGTGTCCTTTTAAAATTTAATGCCACACTATTTTTCATTCTGCCATTTTGATTTGAAGTATTCTACTGTGTCTACTTAATTACTGTCACTGAATGTAAAACATCATCTACTCAGTATTTAATTCATGCATCTAAAATCATTTTTTTCACAGTATCATTTATTTTTTCATATCCCACAATGTTTTCTTCTCAATTTGAGGTCAGTACCTTTCACATTACTGAAGTTTGCTATGATAGAACGTCAGGGAATAGTGAGGTCTGTGGTGTCTGGGTGATAAAACTTAGCCTATTATTTTCTCACCCTTGTCCTTCAGTTTTCATCAAGCTAATTGTGTGAACCTACATAGAGATTCTTCTTAAAATGAAAAATTATGTTATTTCTAATACTTTTGATTATAAAATTGAGTGATGTTCTATGACATAAACCAAAATTTTACTGTAATTTTTGAAAATGTATATAGAATTTAATTACACTATCACTATTTTGCCACATAAATATTTTTACACACAAAGTTCATAGTAGCATATATATTTGGCTGACTTGTAAATTAGCTCTGTTTAGATTAGGACATACTTTCTTTGGAAGGTGAAACTACAGTTTGCTGTCCCAAACACATTTAAGATGCCTGTATTTTTCTCACAGTATCATTTTACTTTTATACTTATTTTTAATGGATTCTTTTTTACTTCAAAATCTTCATTGCTGGTAATTTCTGTCCTTACAAATATTTGACATATTTCTTACAGAGAAAGACACAACAATCATGCTTTACACATCTTTTGAATTGAAAGCATAACCAAGAAAGCTTATGGTTTATTATAAGAAATTTCTCTTACTAATATAAATATTTCTTTAATTAACAGGAAATTAATATACTTGGAATACCTTCATTTTATAGGCAAATGTAATTCTTATCAGTGTCTATCTATACTCATTTTGTTCTTTCAGTGAAGGAAAGTCAGGTCTAGTTGTCTTCTCTAACAGCATTATATTCATGTAAGTAAATGTATATATATTGTGTGTATAAACTTTTTATTGTGGAGAAATGTATACATATGCCAATGTGCTTATATTACATATAAGACATAAATTTAAAGAAACGTTCCTTTTATTTTGTGTCTATAATTTAATTACATCATTTTCCCCTTTCTTTTCCTCCCTGCAAATCTTCAAATATAAGCTTTCTTTTTAGCGATTTTTTTCTTTTAAAGGAAATCTTAGTAGGTTTCAACTATCTACAAAAAGTGCATGCAACAGAAGAATGTGGAGAGTCAGAGAAATAGTCTTCCCCAGGGAAAGCACACAGCAACTTGGTATATCCAAATGCCCAGACACCCTAAATACATACATACATGTAAAATTATATGTAACTTTTAAAAGTTGCATGAAATAACTGAAAATGTTTATCAGAGTTTTACAACTATTTTATGAAACTTTATTGGACTGATAAACATATTTTATGAACATTTTATAATACAGTAGGTGGTCATTCCACCAAAAAAGCTTCACAAAACAAAATGCTTCATTAAAAGGAATATAAAAGCAGAAAAATTTTCTATCAGAATGTAAACTGATAAAATCATTTGGGACCCACTTTATTAAGATGGAGATTTTATGCAAATACTTACAAGAATAGACTCTGTTTTCAGTTGTAATAATGAATACTTGAAGAAATGACAAGGTAGACAGCTTGTCATAGAAGTAGCTGCTCCAGTATGTACAAGAGACATGGAAAAGAATGAGTGGTCTCTCTGTTTCCTACCTGCCCTGAGAGAAATGACGGCTTCAGAGATCATGGCCTAAGGCATGTCTATATGTATGCCAAGTAATTGGAAAGTGAATATGTGAAATTTCCTAAGTTAACAAAGAATTCTAAATGAGAATATTGTCATTGAACCTGTGTATTTGCTCTATAAACGACCCTACTGATCAACTGATTCAATTGATTTTATTAATAAAAATCCTCTTTTGATAAAATATGAAAGTTAATTGACTATCAAATTTAAATATATAAATTTATAATTAAATTCCTACTTTTGGTTGGTTTTATTCATTAAACCACATTTAAGGTGGGGGAAAAATTGCTGATCAACATGGTATTTCCATAGTGCAGATGCAAAAACATTCAAGAGTTTATACAAATGTGAGTAATTGCAAATGTAAACTTGTAAGTGCTGTTAATTGTGATTTTCAGTTCTTCTTACGCTTTCTACCATGCTTCTATTTGCTTGTGATGATGTGTTTTCTGTGTATTTGATGTTATTGAGTTAGAACTCATCCCTCATATTGGCAAAGTGTAGGTTCAATATAAGTTTTGCCTGTGCATCCTTTTGGTTAAATGAGGACATAAAAGACAACCACATAAATGAGATAAATAAATTGAAATCTGTGTAAATGGAAGAAACAACAAAGAGAGGATGCACTCAGAAATAAATACAGCTCATAATATTCTCTTGATAATATATACTAACTGAAACTTATAAAAGTGATCATGACAGTCTTTCCAGACTGTTATACACTGCCCTATTTGTATTGTTGTGTATGAGTTAAATGCTGACTTTAATGCAGTAATGTTCACATTAATATTCAACCATACTTAAAACTATTCATTTTTAATAAAAATAAAATTTAAGGTAATAAAATAAATTATAAAAGTTTATAGTATAACTAATAAAGCAGCATTTTACAAATTAATCATATAGAGGAATTATGTCCCCCAAAAGGTAGCTGAAGCAAAGACCACCTTGTTCACTCACTGAGGAATCTAATAAAATAAAAACACTAAACTGAAAACCATAATATATACACCACGTATCTGGTACACACATCTACAGGCTCCATTCATGCTGCCCTAATCAGTGTGAGTTCACATAAGCTTTGATCAAATTAATTTAAAGGGACTTGTTTTCTTTCCTCTTATTCTCTGGCTCTTACACTCTTCTTCTTATTCAGGACTCCCTGAGTTCTGAGGAGAAAAATTTAATGGAGACATCCCACTTTGTGCTGAATCTTCTAAGAACTCTCACTTTCTACATATCATCTGGCTGTGTTTGTTCCCATTTGCAGTAAGAGTAATGGTGGCTTTAGAAAGGCAGTGATCTATGTATATAACATAATGTCACTCAAAGCCATTTTATTATTACATTTGTTTGGTTGGTTTTACAACAGTATTATTTGGTCTTACCATTGGTCCCTTGCCTTTCTAGTCTCAAGTTCTTGGTCAACAAGCAGTGTAGGGTTAGGCATGACATATCTGAAACATCCTAGATGATGTCAGATATAGAATTTCCACCTGTTACTTTGATGCTCAGTTTATGACTGTGAGAATGAAATTTGAATTTTCAAATTAGAGTTGCTCACTTTGTTTTAATATTCTATAGTATGACTTAGTAATAAGTAGGGAAGAGCTGAACAGAAACAGAAATGTGTGCTGCTTTAAATATGCATGCTTCTTGTAAACAGATTACTACAGTTGTCTACAGCAAGGGAGAACTCAAACAACGAATGAGTTTCGCAATGCTGATGCCTTATAATAGTAGTGAATGTTTCCTCAGGTAGGGCAAGTTCTTATTCGAATCACACCATTTAATCACAAAGAAACTGTGGTCAAAATATGCTTCCCTTTCATTCTATTCATGTCCTATTGTAAGCACTCTCATATTGGGTCCAGTGAACAAGTTGCACTATTTCAAAAAATACCAGGGAGTCTTTTAACTTTATTCCATATCTTGAATATATTAATTCTTACGAAATATTAACAAAGCTATAAGCTAATTCATTGATAAATGTATTGTTTGTAATGAACACTATTTGATATATTTTAAAGAATTATCTATGAGTATCATCATAGGATGTCAATATCCAATCAGTTTGAATTATAATTCTGTTTTCTTAGTTAATATTTCATGTTTATATCTATACATAAACATATGTGGGTACAGTTGTCCCTCTGTGTGCATATTTATTTTGGGTATGTTTCTTTATTATCTCCAACCTGAATTTTGAGAAACAGTTTCTTACCTAACATTAAGTTCACCATTTTGCCTAGACTGTCTGATAGTGCCTACTCTTTCCTTCCTATCTGCAGGTCTAGTTTACACATGTATACCATTATGCCAACTCTGGTTCACATGTCCCCAACAAGGAATCATTTATCCCATCAAACCGTCTTTCAGTCATTCATGGTTATTTGAACACAATTCTCTTTGTACAAAATCAATTTACATTTTTATATCAAATAAACAGCCTTTTATTTTGTAGAATTTCTGTCTACAAATTTCTAGGTTTTCTGTCACTACAATGGTAGATAGAACTAGATTATCCTACCTAATAACCATATTTTTAGTTGCAAATTAAAGTGAAAGTAGGTAGCAAACAAAAGCAAGAAGTGATCATCAAATCAGGTACTCAGTGAAGCAGGCACATGAAGTTTCTTGTCAGAAAGTGCCCAGGGCAAGCAGAATGATAAGCCAAGGAAAGTTTACACTAATATAGACAAAACAAACAAATAAAAATAATAGAAGTAAATAAGAAGACAATGCAAAAAAAGACATATCATTTATCAGAAAACCACTAGAGAATTCCTCCTTTTTAAAGAGTCATGGTGCGTTGTCTTCAGGGAAGATTCTCTGGCTTCTCCATTCTACTTTTGCACTTTTATATTATAGGCAAAGTAATAATAGTCAATGTTCAAAATAGCTTTTCTTTTGGGGTTTTCAAGGATTCAATGTTTACACACCCTCAAATACAGTCTTTATTTAACAAAGGTCCAGAGTTACCAAGGACAGGGAGTTAGAGAAGACATTTCAAATAAATTGCTTATGTCAGAGATGAGATAGAATCTCACTTAATCAAGTACAAACATCACATGATATAATACCAATATAATTTTTATAATAATTTGTACTTCAATCTTTCCCTGATATCTACCCCTATTTCATGTTTTTGAGATTACAGGAAACCATCAGTCTATAAAATATACTTCTGAATTTTAAGATTAACAAATTAAGTTTGAAACTTAGAATTTGCCGTATTAAAAAAGCAAAAAAAAAAAAAATTGATCAAGAATATTTCCAGAATAAATGATGATGGTTTTCAGGTCTTTCATGGCCTTCATTGTATTCCTCCACAAATGGACTTGGCAATCTCATTTGATGGCATTAACTTTGTATTATTTAATTTGAAAAGCATATTTTCCCTCTTCTGTCTTGATTGATGTTTTGAGACCAAAATGCTATTATTAGACTCACCTTGAAAGGGACAGAAAACAAAGAATATCTTCCCTTAGTATAGATACGCATTCATCAATTTGGATGGCAATTTCATTGGAAATCAATAAACAGAGAACACAGGAATTTCAAAGCTTGTCAGCCAAATGACTTGAAGCCAGGAAGCTTAGAAAAATCACACAGTATGTGATTGTTGTCTTGAGTGAAAGAACTATATTATGATCAATGCCAAATATAGCTTACATATAATATTGTCTACTACTTTTTGCTGTTTTGTGTTGCTATTTTCCTTTACATCTCTAAAATTTTTCATCAAGTAATATGAGGTGTATATCATTGTCTATAGAAACAAAATTGCACTCTAGGTTCCTTTTGTATAGTAACTCCAGTGCACATTTAGAAAAGTATTAATATATCTATCATAAAATTAATCTTCAATATTACTAAGCAATAATAAGACTGATGGTAATAAAATAATGGCCACACACTTGTCTATTTTATGCTAAAGGCAGTATTAGATATCAATTTAAATCTATATTCTAAACACAGTATAGTTTATTACTTTATGAGTTTATAGTAAGTGATTTTTATGAATTAGTTAATAAAAATCTAGATAGGTCATTATAACTTCTTATTTATTTATTTATTTTTAATTTTTATTTATCTTTTTTTGTTGTTGTTGTTGTTTTGTTTTTTTGTTTTTTCGAGACAGGGTTTCTCTGTGTAGTCCTGGCTGTCCTGGTACTCACTCTGTAGACCAGGCTGGCCCCGAACTCAGAAATCCACCTGCCTCTGCCTCCCAAGTGCTGGGATTAAAGGCGTGCACCACCACTGCCTGGCTATTAACTTCTTATTTAAGAAAGCAGGAGGTAATATTCCTTGCCTTAAGGAAACAAGATTTTGTGTGTATGAAAATATTCACCAAATTTTATTTAAACTAATCAATGAATATTGTTTTTTAAAAGTATTTCTTCTCTTCTTTTGTGATAGCAATATAATTACCTGAAGAAATATTATAAATGTATTACTACGTCATATAATTTCTTTCTTCATATTTATGCCTTCAAACCCTTCCATGCATCTTGATTTTTTCATTCAAATCCTAGGTCTTTTTCATTTATTAAATTCTTTTATTTTTCTATATATATCTGTATTTGTAAATATAACTTTTTCAGTCTTTGTAGTGTCACTTGTATATATATTTTCTGTTATATTTACAATTGTATTTTTCATATATATCTGAAGAACATTTTAACAGTTTTAATATTGATAGTCATTTATTGTACTTAGTTTAGTTTTATACATCCATAAACTTATGCCAGAGTCTTACAGATACAGAGGTGAATACTAGCAGCCAAGACTGAGCGCGGGTTCACAATAGAGGAGCTGGAAGGCAGACTGGTGGAGCTGGGGTTTGGGGGTTTGCAGCCCCATGGGAAGAACTACTATGTAGGCCAACCAGACAACCCAGGGCTCCCAGGGACTAAGCCATCAACAAATGGGTACACGTGGTTCCAGACAAAAGTTTGGAAGAGGAATGCCTAGTCGGGCATCAGTGGGAGGAGAGGTCCTTGGTTCTGTGAAAGCTCTATAGAGGCACCAGTGTGGGGAAAGCTAGTGAGGGTCATGGAAGTGGGTTGGGTAGAGGAGCATATTATTGAAGGCAGGGGGTGGGAGGATGGGTTGGGGGTTTTCAGGGAGGGGGGAAACCGGGAAGGGGTATAACATTTGAAATGTAAATGAAAAATATATTCATAAAAATATATAAAAAGTAATAATATGTCTCTCACACAGACAAACTAACATGAGGATAATGATTTAAAACAAAACAAAACAAAACAAAAAAACCCTTTAACTCCCTGGCAGAGGAAAATATTTTCCAAGTTATTAAAAAACTAAAAATGCAGACATTTGTGATCTTGAACCTCTAGTATTTCTTTGTCAAACTTAAAGCAAATAAATTAATATGGAAATATTTCAATTGTTATAAAATATAACTGGTAAAACAATTGTTATTTTTACCTATTTCCTACAAATCCAATAGATTCTTTATATTCTCCATGCTAATTGTCATCTTTGAATTTCAAAAAGAGCTGAGAAATATAAATTGTTAAACAAGAATAGCGAAAATACAGATTAGACTTTTGTTTCTCCTCCTCTCATTTGTAATATTCCGATGGAGAGAGTAGAGAAGAACTGAGCATATTTGTCTCTAGAACACAATGAATCACACGGATGCTTGTACATCATGTGTGCAGTTTATGCTTGAGTAGTACAGAAGATTGCACCATAGTCCCTTAAAAGTGGAACAGGAGAAGAAAAGATTGTAGGAACCAGAGCCGTCAAGGCACCAAGAGAACATGGTCCACAGTATCAACTTAGCAGGGCTCATAGGGGCTCACAGAAACTTAAGCTGCAATCATTACCTTGCATGGGCCTGAGCTTGATCCTCAACATATGTGTTCCAGTTGTTTAGCACAGAGTGTTTATGGGAGTCTAACAAAAAGGAGTGGGGAGGAGAAGTCTCTGACTCTT
The DNA here is from genome assembly GCA_036184795.1 of Tokudaia tokunoshimensis. Classification (NCBI taxonomy): domain Eukaryota; kingdom Metazoa; phylum Chordata; class Mammalia; order Rodentia; family Muridae; genus Tokudaia; species Tokudaia tokunoshimensis. The sequence goes on along the minus strand of BTHU01000011.1, from coordinate 34,387,480 downwards.
TTATCCCTACTTCATTACCTTCTCCAGCTTTGGTATTATGGTTTAAGCCTATTCTTATTGCATTTTTTTATGATTAGTTTGGTTGATATCACTGGATGCCTGCTTTTCTCTATTTTTTATAAGATATTTTCTTTATTTATATTTGAAATTTTATCCCTTTTCCTGGTTACAGACCTCCTGAATCCCCCTATTCCATCCACCCATCTTTTATGAACATGCTCCCCCCACCTGTCATATGAACGATCCTATCATATGTAACTTAACAGGTGCCAGTTCCCTTTGCTTTGGAAGTTATTGGCCTTTCTTGGTCAATTCACCAGGATCCATTAGGAATATTGTTTTTGAAAATTGGTTTTCAATTTCAATTTCAATGTTTTGAAAATTTGTCTTTCAGAGAAAGAGAAATGATTTCAAAGATATGTTACTTTATTGCATTATATAAGAATTATATATCTACCAATTTTCAAGTTCATCTTTTTTAAATAATCCCCCTTTATGGCTAGGTTGTGAGAGAGTTATGAATAAGATGTTGTAGAAAAATTATGAGAACATCAATTTATCGTCCCAATACCTTGCCTTCCTGCTAATGAATTTGCATACAAGATATATTTTTTTGTAACAAAAGTTCCTATTAGCAGAAAGTATCTTATATCATAGAAATAATTGCTGAAATAAAGAAATATACAATACATAGAATCAGAGAAACTGGGTAATAAGGAAGTCCCAAGAATATACAAGAATCTCACTCATTGAGAAATAAAATAGTCATCAGGGGTGAATGGAGAAAGGGAAATGTGTAGAAGTAGGAAGGAGGGGTTTGAGAATGGGCATTTGGTGTGGGTGGGGGAAGCAGGAAAGAGTTGAGGTCAGAACCGAAATTGGTGGGGTAGGCATCTCTGGGAGTAGCTGAAAAACTGGGATTGAGCTACTAGTAGTCATTGGGGGTAACCCTAGCTGATATTACCACAAGAATTGAGGGTGGGTGATATAGAGACTGACTAGACTACTCTAGTAGCCAGGCAAGATTTCCAGTCTAAGGAGGGGTACATCAACCCACCCACAAAACCTTCAACTCAAAATTTGCCTTCCCTACAAGATGTGCAGAGATAAACATGGGACAGAAACTGAGAAAATGGCCAAGAATGGTTTGTCCAACTTTAGACTCATGCCATGGAGAGAGCCAACTGCTGCCACTACTGATGTTACTGTGCACACTGCTATGCTTGCAATCAGAATTCTCGCATAACTGTCTCCTGAGAGGCTTTATCATGCAGCTGATGTAAACTGATGCAGAGACCCTTAGCCAAACATCAAGCAGAGTACTAGCCAGAGTGGTGAAGGACATCACAAGAATACCTAGAGCACCAACCAACCTGGGACCATGGGAGCTCACAGAGACTGAACTACCATCAAAACAGCATCCCGGGCATGGACCTACCCCCCCCCACACACACATTTGTAGAAAATGAGCAGTTTTATCTTCATATGAGTCTCCTAACAATTGGAGCAGGGGATCTCTTTGACTGTGTTGCCTGCCATCGGATCCCATTCCCTTATCTGTACTGCCTGTTTGTGCCTCAAAAGGAAAAGAGGTGCTTAGTCTTACTGGGAACAGATGTCTCAGGATAGGGGAGCACCCAAGGAGAGTTTTCTTTCCTTTTTCTAAGGAGAGAGGAAGGTGAGAAGTAGGGGGCATATTTGTAAGGGTGAAGAGAGGAGAGATGGGGCTGTGATTGGGATAAAATGTAGATAAAAAATAAAATATGAAAAGACAAAAAACAATAAAACTTATTGCTCTATAGTACTGCTTGAGATCAGGGATACTGATTCCCCCAGATGTTCTTTTCTTTTTTTTTTTTTTTTTAATTTACATTCCAAATCATTTCCCCTTTCCCATTTCCTCCCTCCCCGAAAGTCCCATAAGCCCCCTTCCCTCCCTCTTTTCTCCATTCAAGCCCCTCTCGTTTCTCTGTCCTGGCGTTCCCCTACATCCAGTCTTTCCAGGACCAGGGGTCTCTCCTTCCATCTTTTTAGAAATCTATTGATATGTGGATTGTGTCAAGGGTATTCCGAGATTCTGGGTTAATATCCCCTTATCAGTGACTGCATACCATGTGTGTTCTTTTGTGATTGGGTTACCTCACTAAGGATGATATTTTCAAGTTCTGACCATTTGCCTAGGAATTTCGTGAATTCATTGTTTTTAATTGCAGAGTAGTATTCCATTGTGTAGATATACCACATCTTCTGAATCCATTCCTCCGTTGAGGGACATCTGGGTTCTTTCCAGCTTCTGGCTATTATAAATAAGGTTGCTATGAACATAGTGGAGCATGTGTCCTTATTGCAAGCAGGTAAAGCCTCTGGGTATATGCCCAGGAGTGGTATAGCCGGATCCTCCGGGAGTGTCATGCCCAGTTTTCTGAGGAACCGCCAGACTGCTTTCCAGAGTGGTTGTAACAGCTTGCAATTCCACCAGCAGTGGAGGAGTGTTCCCCTTTCTCCACATCCTCGCCAACAACTGCTGTCTCCTGTGTTTTTGATCTTAGCCATCCTGACTGGTGTAAGATGGAATCTCAGGGTTGTTTTGATTTGCATTTCCCTAATGACTAAGGATGATGAACATCTCTTTAGGTGCTTCTCAGCCATTAGATATTCTTCAGGTGAGAATTCTTTGTTTAGCTCTGTACCCCATTTTTTAATAGGGTTACTTGCCTCTCTGGAGTTTAACTTCTTGAGTTCTTTGTATATATTGGATATTAGCCCTCTGTCGGATGTAAGGTTGGTAAAGATCACTTCCCAGTTAGTTGGTTGCCGCTTTGTCTTTTTGACAGTGTCTTTTTGAATAACAGAAAACCCAGAATAGCTAAAACTATTCTCAAGAGTAAAAGAACCTCTGGGGGAATCAGTATCCTGGACCTCAAGCTGTACTACAGAGCAATAGTGTTAAAAACCGCATGGTATTGGTACAGTAACAGACATGTAGATCAATGGAACAGAATTGAAGACCCAGAAATGAATCCACACTCCTATGGTCACTTGATCTTTGACAAAGGAGCTAAAACCATCCAGTGGAAAAAAGATAGCCTTTTCAACAAATGGTGCTGGCTCAGCTGGAGGTCAACATGCAGAAGAATGCAAATTGACCCATTCTTATCTCCTTGCACTAAGCTCAATTCCAAGTGGATCAAGGATCTCCACATAAAACCAGACACACTGAAACTAATAGAAGGGAAACTAGGGAAGAACCTTGAACATATGGGCACAGGGGAGAATTTCCTGAACAGAACTCCAATAGCTTATGCTCTAAGATCAAGAATAGACAAATGGGACCTCATTAAATTACAGATGTTCTTTTCTGTTGAGAATATTTTTAGCTATCCTTGGTTTTTTGTTATTTCAGATGAATTTGAGGATTGTTATTTCTAACTCTAAGAAGAATTGAGTTGGGATTTAGATGAGTATTGCAGTCTGTAGACTGCTTTTGGCACGATGGCAATTGTTACTACTGGTTTGCTGTATATTGCTTTTACTATGTTTAGGTATATGCCTTGAATTCCTGTTCTTTCCAAGACCTTTTACATGAAAGGATGCTGAATTTTGTCAAATGTTTTTTCAGCATCTAATGAAATGACCATGTGTTTTTCTTTCTTCGAGTTTGTTTATGTAGTGGATTACATTGATGGATTTCTGTATATTGAACCATCTTTGTATCCCTGGAATGAAGCCTACTTCATCATGGTGAATGATCGCTTTGATGTGTTCTTGGATTTGGTTGGCAAGAATTTTATTGAGTATTTTTGCATCAATATTCATAAGGGAAATTGGTCTAAAGTTCTCTTTCTTTTTTTTTTAATTTATTTAGTATTCAGAATGACCGAAACTCTTAAGTGTTGCCTTACTTAAGTTTTATCAAAAGAATAAAAAATTGAAGGAGACCCAGATGATCTGACTCAATACAAATGCTGCTATTCCCCTAGAGTAGAAGAGAGAGTCCAATTTTGTGGAAGTAGATCAAGTTAACTGATTTGTCAGAAAAAAAAAAAGACAACAGCAACTCAGAAGTCAGACACAAAAGATGAGAATTCCTTTCTATTTCCTGTTTTTTACCTGGTCTCTCAGTCATAAATTCTACGATTTCAGTGTTCAGATTCAGCATGCTAGATGAGTCAAGAACCACCATGCATTGAAGGCTGGAGGATTATGATAGACTGTGTCATAGTTGTGACAGAAAGTGCTAGAAACACATACAGAGATCAAAGATAAATGAAGCCAGTAATTTTAGGAGGCATCCTCTGTACCCCACAGAGGAATGATTTCAGATGTGATCCACTGAACCTCACAGTTGGGTGATTTTAGGCAGCATCCATTGATCCCCACACTGGGGTACTGGATGCTATATTCTCTTCACACTCTTAAACTTGGCTAATTATCCTCATGCAATCAGAGATCTTTACTGAGTATTAATTTTGAGACAGGGTCTCACTCTGAAATCTAGATGGGTTTGGAAATCTGCAAGCCCACCCTCTCAGCTTCCAGAAGGCTCAGATTACAAGTGTTCTTGACTGACACTCTTCCATCTTTTATTCTCTTCTACTAACCGAGGTGCTGTAATTCGCTTCCAGACTGTAGTGCTACTTCTTTGCTGCTTATTGAAGTTTATTTAGGTCACTGTTCCTGCTTTTTTATACTGTTCTAGTGGAGCTTGACTGATGGTGATCTACAGCAAGTGAGATTAAAGTTCTCTTTCTTTGTTGAATCCTTGTGTGGTTTTGGTATCAGCAAAATTGTGGCTTCATAGAACGAGTTGGGTAGTGTTCCTTCTGTTTCTTCTACAGAGCAATAGTGTTAAAAACTGCATGGTATTGGTACAGTGACAGAAAGGTACATCAATGGAATAGAATTGAAGACACAGAAATGAACTCATACACCTATGGTCACTTGATCTTTGACAAAGGAGCTACAACCATCCAGTGGAAAAAAAGAGAGCCTTTTCAACAAATGGTGCTGGTTCAACTGGAGGTCAGCATCAAATAGATCCATTCTTATCTCCTTGTACTAAGCTCAAGTTCAAGTGCATCAAGGACCTCCATATAAAACCAGACACACTGAAACTAATAGAAAAGAAACTGTGAAAGAGCCTTGAGCACATGGGCACAGGGGAACATTTCCTGAACAGAACATCAATAGCTAATGCTCTCAGATCAAGAATTGACAAATGGGATATCATAAAATTACAAAGTTTCTGTAAGGCAAAGGACACAGTCAAAAGGAAAAAAATGGCAATCAACAAATTGGGAAAAGATCTTTACCAGCCCTACATCCGACAGAGGGCTAATATCTAAGATATACAAAGAACTCAAGAAGGTAGACTCCAGAAAGCCAAATAACTCTATTTAAAAATTGGGTACAGAGCTAAACAAAGAATTTTCAACTGTATCTAATGGCTGAGAAGCACCTAAAGAAATGTTCAACATCCTTAGTCATCAGGGAAATGCAGATCAAAACAACCCTGAGATTTCACCTCACACCACTCAGAATGGCTAAGATCAAAAACTCAGGAGACAGCAGGTGCTAGTGAGGATGTGGAGAAAGAGGAACACTCCTCCACTGCTGGAGGGATTACAAGCTGGTACAACCATTCTGGAAATCAGTCTAGCGGTTCCTCAGGAAATTGGGTATAATACTATCAGAGAACCCTGCAATACCACTCCTAGGCATATACCCAGAGGACTCCCCAGCATGCAATGAGGACACATGCTCCACTCTGCTCATAGCAGCCCTATTTATAATAGCCAGAAGCTGAAAAGAACCCATATGTCCATCATTGGAGGAATGGATACAGAAAATGTGGCATACTTACACTATGAAATACTACTGAGCTACTAAAAACAATGGATTCATGAAATTCTTAGGCAAGTGGGTGGTACTGGAGAATATCATCCTGTGTGAGGTGACCCAATAACAAAATAACAAACAGGTATACACTCACTGATACTTGGATATTAGCCCAGAAGTTCAGAATACCCCAGAAACAATTCACATATCAAATGATGTCCAAGAAGAATTAAGGAGAGGCCCCTCTTCCTGGAAAGGCTCAATGCAGCAATGTAGGAGAATATCAGGACAGGGAAGCAGGAAGGGGTTGATTGGGGAACAGAGGGAGGGAAGAGGGCTTGTGGAACTTTTTGGGAGGGGAGATCCAGGAAAGAGGAAATCATTTGAAATATAAATAAAAGAATATATCTAATTAAAAATAAACAACAATAAAACCAAGGAACTTATTTTTCCAACTACTTGTTGGAGAAAAATGACACTATGATATAAGCTTATTTTTCAAGTAGATAAGTTAAATATTTTTAAATTTAATATTATAGGAATATAGAGAAAATAACATAAGTGTTGACAATATATTTTCTGAAGAGAAGATATGCAGACTCATTACTAACTGAGAATAGCTCAACAAAAGAAAGTTTTGGAGCTATACTTGGAAACACAATACAAATGTAGTATAATTAGCAGACTGGTTTTATGGGAGGGAAGTTTAAAGGACTATTGGGAATATTGGAAGCTGAGTAACAGGGTAAAAGCAGCTGTTAACTTCATGTGTTAATTGATGACAAAATAAAACCCCAGCATGGCAGATTTCTATCTCTTGACTAGGAAAGCACATAGACATAACAAATTGTTTAAGAATATTTAATGTCAATTCAAAGTCAATTATGCAAGGTTATACTGTCTTGTAATACTGTGATTATCAAAGATTAAATAAAGATTTTATTCTCATAAAAAGATATACTCTATTATAGTAAAATAAATGTATGATACATTTAGCATGACTATTTTTATGTGCACATAGTTAGAAAATAACATCTGAGAGCATATAATTGTATTGTAGCTTGAAACACAGAGGATACACATGGGAATTCTTTGGAAAAGTGTGAGTTTGAGGAAATAAAATTGTACATAATTACAAAATTTCCAGCCACTATCAGAATTAGTCATGCTACCTTCTCTAAGAGAAAGGACAATTTGTATAGACTATTTTGAGCAAAGGCAGTAAAATTATGAAGTCAACCAGGATTGGACACAACAATCTGAGAAGTAAGCTGTAGTATTATTTATTTAATATATTTTTTTGCAAATGAGAAATTAACTGATATTTAATAAAAGTAGCCTGCTAATGCATGATTTGTAACTTGAGAATCATTACAAAGATGAAATAAAAGAAACGGGGATTGGAAAATTCTAAAAATATTGCTAAATTCAGCGGAACCATAGACCAGAAAGAAGCCAATTAAAGATGATTGTTGGCAATCTATCTGTACACATTTTTCAAGGAATTACATTTAGAGGAGGAAGAAAATTGAAGAAACATTAGCAATTTCTATGATTTACACATCATGTGTGTGTGTGGGGGGGTATGTGTATGTGTTTTAAACAACTATATGGATACAACTATCATTTCTAAAGGTAGGTTGTGGAGTAAGGAAAGAATTCTCAATGATTATTTGTCATCAGTTGGAGGAGAGGCCCTTGGTCCTGTGAAGTCTAGATGCCCCAGTATATGGATATGCCAGAGTCATGAGGTGGGAGTGGGTGAGTGGGTGGGTAGGAGAGCACTCTCATAGAAGCAGGGAGAAGGAGAATGGGATACACTGTGGAGGGGAAACTGGGAAAGCAGATAACATTTGAAATGTAAATAAATAAAATATCCAATTAAAATATTTAAGAAAAAAATTTATCTGTTCTTTATGTTTAAATGTGTCTAATTCTTGCAGAATATACATAAATTTCCCTTTAAGAAATACCCTTACAATTATTCATATATGTATATATATATATATATATATATATATATATACATATATATGGTGAAAATTATTATTCAAAAATATTATGAAATCATTTTACATATAATGAAAAACAGTTAAGCCTAATTCACTGATAATTTTAAATGAATGAGCTATGATGAACTCCTGATTCATTTTTCCACTAAATTACTTGAGAATGAAATGAAAAAATTATGTTTACATCATAACATTTCAAAGAAAAATCATTCATATAGCTTATATTGTTTTTTTTTATTTTCTAAGTTTTTTTTATTTACATTCCAAATCATTTCCCCTTTCCCGTTTCCTCCCTCCCCGAAAGTCCCATAAGCCCCCTTCCCTCCCTCTTTTCCCCATTCAACCCCCTCTTGTTTCTCTGTCCTGGCGTTCCCCTACATCCAGTCTTTCCAGGACCAGGGGTCGCTCCTTCCATCTTCTTAGAAATCTATTGATATGCTTATATTGTTACTAGTTGTTACATGTTCCTTAGAAAGCTATGCTTAAAAACAGCATTTTTGAAATTCCCTATTAACATGGAATATGGCATATATATTTCTTTTTTTTTTTTGTAAACTAAAAATCTTTTAATTTAATTTTATTTTATTTTTTTAATTTACATTCCAAATCACTTCCCCTTTCCCGTTTCCTCCCTCCCCGAAAGTCCCATAAGCCCCCTTCCCTCCCTCTTTTCTCCGTTCAACCCCCTCTCATTACTCTGTCCTGGCGTTCCCCTACATCCAGTCTTTCCAGGACCAGGGGTCTCTCCTTCCATCTTTTTAGAAATCTATTGATATGCTGATTGTGTCTAGGGTATTCTGAGATTCTGGGTCAATATCCCCTTATCAGTGACTTCATACCATGTGTGATCTTTTGTGATTGGGTTACCTCACTAAGGATGATATTTTCAAGTTCTGACCATTTGCCTAGGAATTTCGTGAATTCATTGTTTTTAATTGCAGAGTAGTATTCCATTGTGTAAATATACCACATCTTCTGAATCCATTCCTCCGTTGAGGGACATCTGGGTTCTTTCCAGCTTCTGGCTATTATAAATAAGGCTGCTATGAATATAGTGGAGCATGTGTCCTTATTGCATGCAGGTAAAGTCTCTGGGTATATGCCCAGGAGTGGTATAGCCGGATCCTCCGGAAGTGTCATGCCCAGTTTTCTGAGGAGCCGCCAGACTGCTTTCCAGAGTGGTTGTACCAGCCTGCAATTCCACCAGCAGTGGAGGAGTGTTCCTCTTTCTCCACATCCTCGCCAACAACTGCTGTCTCCTGTGTTTTTGATCTTAGCCATCCTGACTGGTGTGAGATGGAATCTCAGGGTTGTTTTGATTTGCATTTCCCTAATGACTAAGGATGATGAACATCTCTTTAGGTGCTTCTCAGCCATTAGATATTCTTCAGGTGAGAACTCTTTGTGTAGCTCTGTACCCCATTTTTTAATAGGGTTACTTGCCTCTCTGGAGTTTAACTTCTTGAGTTCTTTGTATATCTTGGATATTAGCCCTCTGTCGGATGTAAGGTTGGTAAAGATCATTTCCCAGTTAGTTGGTTGCCGCTTTGTCTTTTTGACGGTGTCTTTTGCCTTGCAAAAACTTTGTAATTTAATGAGGTCCCATTTGTCTGTTCTTGATCTTAGAGTATAAGCTATTGGAGTTCTGTTCAGGAAATTCTCCCCTGTGCCCATATGTTCAAGGTTCTTCCCTAGTTTCCCTTCTATTAGTTTCAGTGTGTCTGGTTTTATGTGGAGATCTTTGATCCACTTAGAATTGAGCTTAGTGCAAGGAGATAAGGATGGGTCAATTTGCATTCTTCTGCATGTTGACCTCCAGCTGAGCCAGCACCATTTGTTGAAAAGGCTATCTTTTTTCCACTGGATGGTTTTAGCTCCTTTGTCAAAGATCAAGTGACCATAGGAGTGTGGATTCATTTCTGGGTCTTCAATTCTGTTCCATTGATCTACATGTCTGTTACTGTACCAATACCATGCAGTTTTTAACACTATTGCTCTGTAGTACAGCTTGAGGTCCGGGATACTGATTCCCCCAGAGGTTCTTTTACTCTTGAGAATAGTTTTAGCTATTCTGGGTTTTCTGTTATTCCAGATGAATTTTTGAATTGCTCTTTCTAACTCTATGAAGAATTGAGTTGGGATTTTGATGGGGATTGCATTGAATCTGTGTATTACTTTTGGTAAGATGCTCATTTTTACTATATTAATCCTGCCAATCCATGAGCATGGCAGATTTTTCCATCTTCCGAGGTCTTCTTCAATTTCTTTCTTCAGAGACTTGAAGTTCTTGTCATACAGATCTTTCACTTGTTTGGTTAGCGTCACGCCAAGATACTTAATATGGTTTGTGGCTATCGTAAAGGGTATTATTTCTCTTACTTCTTTCTCAGCCTGCTTATCCTTTGAGTATAGGAAGGCTTCTGACTTGCTTGAGTTGATTTTATATCCGGCCACTTTGCTGAAGTCGTTTATCAGCTGTAGGAGTTCTCTGGTGGAGTTCTTTGGGTCGCTTATGTATACTATCATATCGTCTGCAAATAGTGATAGTTTGACTTCTTCCTTTCCAATTTGTATCCCTTTGACCTCTTTTTCTTGTCTAATTGCTCTAGCTAGAACTTCAAGTACTATATTGAAAAGATATGGAGAGAGAGGGCAGCCTTGTCTAGTCCCTGATTTTAGTGGGATTGCTTCAAGTTTCTCTCCGTTTAGATTAATGCTGGCTACTGGTTTGCTGTAAATTGCTTTTACTATGTTTAGATATGGGCCTTGAATTCCTGATCTTTCCAAGACCTTTAGCATGAAAGGATGCTGAATTTTGTCAAATGCTTTCTCAGCATCTAATGAGATGACCATGTGGTTTTTTTCTTTGAGATTGTTTATGTAGTGGATTACATTGATGGATTTCCTTATATTGAACCATCCCTGCATCCCTGGGATGAAGCCTACTTGATCGTGGTGAATGATCGTTTTGATGTGTTCTTGGATTCGGTTGGCAAGAATTTTATTGAGTATTTTTGCATCGATATTCATAAGAGAGATTGGCCTGAGATTCTCTTTCTTTGTCGGATCTTTGTGTGCTTTTGGTATTAGTGTAATTGTGGCTTCATAGAACGAGTTGGGTAGTGTTCCTTCTGTTTCTATTTTGTGGAACAGTTTGAAGAGTATTGGTGTTAGGTCTTCTTTGAAGGTCTGATAGAATTCTGCACTAAAACCATCTGGACCTGTGCTTTTTTTGGTTGGAAGACTTCCAATGACAACTTCTATTTCTTCAGGGGTTATAGGACGGTTTAGATGGTCTATTTGATCCTGATTTAATTTTGGTACTTGGTATCTGTCAAGGAAATTGTCCATTTCCTCAAGATTTTCTAGTTGTGTTGAATACAGGTTTTTGTAGTAGGATCTGATGATTTTTTGAATTTCCTCAGTTTCTGTTGTTATCTCTCCCTTTTCCTTTCTGATTTTATTAATTTGGATACTATCTCTGTGCCCTCTGGTTAGTCTGGCTAAGGGCTTATCTATCTTGTTGATTTTCTCAAAGAACCAACTCCTCGTTTTGTTGATTCTTTGTATGGTTTTATTTGTTTCTACTTGATTGATTTCAGCCCTGAGTTTGATGATTTCCTGCCTTCTACTCCTCTTTGGTGTATTTGCTTCTTTTTGTTCCAGGGCTTTCAGGTGTGCCATTAAGCTGTTAGTGTATGCTGTCTCCCGTTTCTTTTTGGCGGCACTCAGGGCTATGAATTTTCCTCTTAGCACTGCTTTCATTGTGTCCCATAAGTTAGGGTATGTTGTGCCTTCATTTTCATTAACTTTCAAAAAGTCTTTGATTTCTTTCTTTATTTCCACCTTGACCAAGTTATCATTGAGTAGAGCATTGTTCAGCCTCCATGTGTACGTGGGTTTTCTTTTGTTTTTGTTGCCTTTGAAGACCACCCTTATTCCATAGTGATCTGATAGGAGGCATGGGATTATTTCTATCTTCTTGTATCTGTTGAGGTCTGATTTGTGACCAATTATATGGTCAATTTTGGAGAAGGTACCATGAGGAGCTGAGAAGAAGGTGTATTCTTTAGCTCTAGGATGAAATGTTCTATATATATCAGTTAGTTCCATTTGGTCCAAGGCTTCAATTAGATTCACTGTGTCCCTGTTTAGTTTCTGCTTTCCTGAACGATCCATTTCAGAGAGCGGGGTGTTGAAGTCACCCACTATTATTGTGTGCGGTGCGATGTGTGCTTTGAGTTTTAGTAAAGTTTCTTTTACGAATGAGGGTGCCCTTGCATTTGGAGCATAGATATTCAGAATTGAGAGTTCTTGATGGTGGATTTTTCCCTTGATCAGTATGTAGTGTCCTTCTGTGTCTTTTTTGATGACTTTGGGTTGAAAATCAATTTTATCCGATATTAGGATGGCTACTCCACCTCGTTTCTTGGGGCCATTTGCTTGTAAAATTGTTTTCCAGCCTTTTACTCTGAGGTAGTGTTTGTTTTTGACACTGAGGTGCGTTTCCTGCATGCAGCAAAAAGCTGGGTCCTGTTTACGTATCCAGTCTGCTAGTCTATGTCTTTTAATTGGGGAATTGAGACCATTGATATTAAGAGAGATTAAGGCATAGTGATTATTGCCATCTGCCATTCTTGACGCTATCTTTATGTTTGAGTGGTTATCTACTTTTGGGTTTGATTCAAGAAGGTTATTATCTCATTTTTTCCAGGGTGTTGTTTCTCTCCCTGTATTGGAGGTTTCTACCTATTATCCGTTGCAGGGCTGGATTTGTGGAAAGATATTGTGAAAATTTGGTTTTATCATGGAATATCTTGGTCTCTCCATCTATGGTGATTGAGAGTTTTGCTGGGTATAGTAGTCTAGGCTGGCATTTGTGCTGTCTTAGTGTCTGCATGAGATCTGCCCAGGATCTTCTGGCTTTCATAGTCTCTGGTGAGAAGTCTGATGTGATTCGGATAGGTCTTCCTTTGTATGTTACTTGGCCCTTTTCTCTTACTGCATTTAGTATTCTTTCTTTGTTTAGAACATTCGGTGTTTTGATTATTATGTGACGGGAGGTATTTCTGTTCTGGTCCAGTCTGTTTGGAGTTCTGTAGGCTTCTTGTATGTTCATCGGCATCTCTCTCTTTAAGTTAGGGAAGTTTTCCTCCATAATTTTGTTGAAGATGTTTACTGGCCCTTTAAGTTGCAAATCTTCACTCTCATCTATACCTATAATCCTTAGGTTTGGTCTTCTCATTGTGTCCTGGATTTCCTGGATGTTTTGGGTTACGCGTTTTTTTGCATTTTGCATTTTCTTTGACTGTTGAGTCGATGCTTTCTATGGAATCTTCAGCACCTGAGATTCTTTCTTCCATCTCTTGTATTCTATTGTTGATGTTTGCATCTATGACTCCTGATTTCTTCCCAAGGTTTTCTATCTCCAAAGTTGTCTCCCTTTGTGATTTCTTAGTTGTTTCTACTTCCTTTTTTAGTTCCTGGATGGATTTGCTGAGATCCTTCACTTGTTTGTTTGTATTTTCCTGTATTTCTTTAAGGTATTTTTGCATTACCTCTTTCAGGATTTCTTCCTGATGACCCACGTTCTCCTGCATTTCTCTGAGCGATTTTTGTGTTTCCTCCTCATGGGATTCCATCTGTTGATCCATCGTCTCCTGCATTTCTTTAAGCAGTTCTCATGTTTCCTTTGTAAGGGCATCTAACCGTTGATTCATTTCTTTAAGCAATTTTTGTGTTGCCTCCTTATGGGCATCCGTCTGTTGACCCATATTCTTCTGCATTTCTTTCTGCAAATTTTGTGATTCCTTTGTGAGTGCATCTACCCATTGATTCATCTCGTTAAGCGATTTTTGTGTTGTCTCCTTGTGCGCCTCCATCTTTTGATCCATGTTCTCCCGCATTTCTCTAAGCGATTTTTGTGTTTCCTTTGTAAGGGCTTCTAACCGTTGATTCATGGTCTCCTGTAACTCTTTATGAGATTTATTTGTGTCCTTCTTGTGATCCTCTAATAGCATCATGAGAAGTGATTTTAAATCCAGATCTTGTCTTTCGGGTGTGGTGGGGTATCCAGGACTTGCTGCTGTTGGAGAGTTGGGTTCGGATGGTCCCACATTACTTTGATTACTGTTAGTAACATTCCTACGTTTGCCTTTTGCCATCTGGATACCTCTGGTGTTAGTTGGTCCTGCTGCCACTGGCTGTTGGTTGGACCTCCTGTGAGCCTGCAAAGCTATTTCTGCCCCCCCTGGATTACCAGGATTCCCCTGGCACCGATTTCTGGGGCCTGCCTGCTCCTGAGTGACTTTGGAGCCCTAATGTGCTTTGCCCCAAGTGATCTTATATTGGGGAGGCCTTGCACATCTAAAGGCTCAGCCTAGTGGATTCCTGGAGCAGAGGTTGCCAAAGGGAGGCTGGCAGGCTCCTGCCCTGTGCAGGGGTGTGTGATCTCTCCTGGGGGGGGGAGGGGGCGTCCCTCTGCCAGGCAGAAGTCCCACACCAGATCTGGCGCGCTGGTCACTGCAGATCAGCCCAGCACCTGGGAGCAGGTTACACACAAGCTGCCTGAAACCGAAGCGATATTATGCCTGTCTGTCTCTGAGCCTGGCGGTCCCAACTACCTGGTCACTGGAGCAAAGATGGCGGAGGGCAGTCTCCGTGGCGCCGCTCACCCTGTGGTCACTGGCATATATATTTCTATGCAAATGTGTATAAATTTAAACTCATAAATATGTATACTAAATATTATATGCTTAATTTCAAATATAAAATAATTTGTATCTCATATTTTTCATATACTCATAAAGAATATATGACAAAATAATATGAACCCCCAAAACAACTAAAAAATGTAGCAGAAATGAACCTTTCTGAGATATGTTGATAGTATGTCCATTACTGTTCTAAAAGGGATGGAAACTGAAGAATGTGCTCTGCAAGAATAAATTCTGTACTTAGCTCTACTTACAATAGAAGTGAAATATAGAAGTGCTATAAAATACATCAAATGTTTCTCTAGGATCTAAAATAAATGATATAGAAAATTCATCTATCTACTATAGCTATAAGAAAATAAATAAATAAGAAAGAGAGAAAGAAAGAAAGAAAGAAAGAAAGAAAGAAAGAAAGAAAGAAAGAAAGAAAGAAAGAAAGAAAGAAAGAAAAATGCTGGCAATTATCCTCTGCCATAGAAATCACATTAGCTTCTTTTCAGATCTTTTTGTCCCTCAGTACTTGCAGTAATTACTTTCAGGTTATCCAATTGAGAGTAAAATCCATAGATGCTTACATTCTCATAATATTTACATGTAAAATCTATACATCTCTCTACATAGTTTGAGTCAAATATAGTATCTACATGACAAGGCATAATATGTAAATGGTTTGACGAAAAATATGCCTGAGCTCTCTGTGTTTGCATATCTGTACCGGTTTGCAATCACAACAAACAGGAGGTAGAAGTAACAGAATTGCAAGTTTGAGATAAGCAAAGTACATCTAGAGTTCTAGTCTATCTCAGGTTATGTGGTGAGATTTCATCCCCAAGAATAAAAATATAGAAATATAATTTTTATCTAAAGTTGTAGATTCAAAGCACTAGTGAACTGACAAAAAAAGGAGGTACACTTTCTTCTGTAAAGAATCAGGAAACTCTAGACTAACTTCATCATACAAATCGGAAATCCTGCCAGTATTTTAATCCAATGTATAATGCAGGAAATGGGCATTTTTCTTGCTTCTGCACAGAAGGCTAAAAGGAAGTAAATTTGAATAAGCATGTTAAAAAATATGTTGAAATTATATGTATTCAAATGAAAATGAATGAAGCAGATGCAACATATCCAACTTCATACTTTCCAAACTTTGAAGTACAACATTGATTTTTTTTAAGTTATCTCATATTTAAAATTAAGCATACAATATTCAGCTTCATAGTCCTTATAATTTTTTTCAAAGTTTAACAGAAAGGTTGATTTAGTTGAATAATGAAAACTGTCTTTAAAATTTGTTGTTCAGTTATAACTTACATGTGCCAAGTTGCAATGGTATGGAGAAAAACCTGGAACAATATCTTCCTGCCTCAGATGAAAGTTACTGCTATAAAACGTATTGGCAGGCAATGTCTATTTTTCATCTCCATAACCAAAGAATTTATATTAATTGTATAAATAAGTTATCCATTTGGACTAAAACAATAAATGGAGAAATTAATTTAAGTTCTACAATTTAGGAGTATGTTTCAATTATAGTGCTGGGGTTTGTATTTTTAACTGAAATCTTAAATAAAGTTTCTAGATCTTTTATCATGCAGGATGTAAGTAGGTTGAAGAGGTGAATAGACAAATTAAAAAGAAAAGAACGGTATAGAGAAAAAGAAAGAAAATTATTTTTAGAAGTAGAAAAGCAAGAAATATGTCAGTGGGAGCTACTGATCTGCATCATCTGGCTATTGCTAGAAACTGGGATATCAGTGTAGGTTATTTCAGTAACAAAATAAGTTCTGTTTTGAACATTCTGTTGAGATGCAAATAAAACATACTTTTGAATGTAAGTAAAATACTAGTAGAGACATGGTTCCCTGAGATACTCTCCTCATTTGGAAAATGATAAATTCATATTTTAAAGTTGAGGAAATAATATAATAACAGTGCATCTATAATCATTCTGTTATTATTAAATAAATAACAACTTATAAGCACTTATGCAGACAACTATAGTACCTGTAAAAATACGCAAAATGAAAAACTAATCAAGATTCTGTTCTAACCTAAGACTGTGCAGGAAAACTAACTTTCTCTTAAAGAACACACACATCTATACTGGGCTGCCAAGGAAAAGTTGTAGTTCACGGAAACAAGACGTCTTTTGTAGAATAGACTGGGCAATATGAGAAATTGGAGTGACTGTGTAAGACAGCAGGAGTACAACCCTTCTGCCTTCTCCTGAAATGGCTTCTGTTTTGTTACCTAACATAGAGATTTATTCTTTCTTGTCTCTCGCTCAATCTCGTCTTTGTAGATATTTTCCCTTTCCTTAATTTTGGAGTCAACATGCAGACACATTTGTTTGTTTCCTATATTAGATAAAATAATCTAATACTTTAAATGATTATAAACATTTGCAACATTGACATCATCATTTCTGAGGAAATCAATTGAAAATTAGTAGCCAGTTAAAACGTGGTACATATTGTATATTTCAGATTTTCTATCACTTTGAAATTAGTATGCATAATTAAAAGCTCCAGGTTCACTCAATTTTAATACCAGCCTTTTCAGTAATAAAAAGTCTGTACCATCTACCTATATCATCTCTCATCTATCAGCATTCAACTCTATATAATCATCTTTCATCTATCATCTATGTATGTATCTATCATCTGCATATTTATAAATAATGCATGAATCACTTTGTTTTGTATTCTTATATGATACTTTACGTGTATGTGGTGTTTACATATACATATGGATAATTGTACATGTGTCAATTCACTTGTGTGTCAGTGAGTGTAGGCATGTGTATGGAGGCATGAGAGTAATTTCCTGAATCATCCTCAATCATTCTTCCATGCTGTTTACTGAAGTTGGGTCTTCTCAAAACTCAGAGCTCTTTTGAAAATGACTAGTTTGCTTCCCAGTTTTCTCTGTAAGTTCTTCATTCCACATCTGAGGCTGGAATTACAGGCAAGCTTCCAAAGCCATCCGTCATACCTGAGACCTCAGGATGTCACATCTGGTCCTCAGGCATATGCCTTTGAGCCACTTATCAAGGAAATTTTGTATTAACATGTTAGTTAGAAGAAATATTGGAATATTAGATAAACTTTGCAATGTAGATGTTATTTGATTTACTTTCAATCTTATGTTGAATTATTGAATTGTACAATTAAGTAAAATACGAAAGTCTGGTACTGTTTAAATCAAAGGTATTTTAAAATATTTTATCCTATTCTAAACCTACTTTTTAAAATCTTATTTTGTCACTTAATTATCCAATGAAACTCAACAATCCTGTGACTGAAAAACAATACATGTTATCATATTAACTAACACTTTTCCATGCATATAAAGAGTCTGTATTAAGTTTGAAATGTCACCAGATGATAAAGTATGCTTGATATGGATACATGAAGCTAAATAAACAGAAAGACACCCTATGAATCAAAATTTTCAATTATTGATGAACAGAAAATAAGCTAATCAGTTGGGCATAAAATGACATTAACATATTATAGTGTCATGATTGTACTTTATAATGTTTTCTAATACCTCATTATTTCATTACCTTTAAGTTTATCTGAGTATGGGTAAACACTTGTGAAGGCATCTGTAAATCTGTATTACTCTAATTTTGAGTAGAAGGCAAACAGTAAAAGTTTTAACAGACAAAAAATAGATTTTGATATAGCAATCTATTTTCTAGATGAAAAATATAAACTGCAACTCTCTATTTGACATGAGTATATATCAACATCTTTCCTCAACTGTGGATTGAAGCCTGAGTTCTTACTTGCGGGCCTGATTACAGTGCAAGAAAAACTCAATAAAAATTGTAACACTCTACTTCTTATAGGCACTTTTCTCTAATAAGAATTGATTTTGATATATTGGTAAAGATTGTAGCTTATAGGTAAGAATTTGTTGCCACATCTATGATCTACAAACAGCTACTTATTTTGAAGTGAACATATTTGATATAATTTACTAAAATGATTTAATACAATTAATAAAATTGGTAGAATATTGATTTCTGAATAGTGTTAAACTTGATGTATTCAAGATAACTTCAAACACATTAGAGATATTTTTCATTTTACTCAGAAAAAGAATTTTAGTGTGTGCTGTTTAAATGTATTTGATAGAACAGTGGAGAATTTGCTTATGAGAAAAAAAATTATAATATTTTTTTATTTAGGCTCTAATTTCACTCAACATGATAATCTCTAGCTGTATTTTCATGCAAACAACTTATTTGATTTCTCTTTATATCTATCTTAAAGTCCATTGTGTACGTGTGACATTATTCCTGTATCTGACCATCTCCTGAAAATCAGCTAGGCTTACTCTGTAACTTCATTATTATGAAAAGTCCATCAATAAACATCTTTGTGTCCAGATCTCAACAGTATGCTTAGTCCAAATTGTTTGTACACATTCACATGGGCTAGATATATTTAGGATTTTGAGAAACTTCCTTATTTTTTTAAACAATGTGTGAACAAATAGATATGCCAGCAGCAGAAACTCAGGGTTCTCTTCTTCCTCCATCCTTGCCAGTACCTATTGTTAAATTGTCTTTCTGACTTAGGTAACATGACATAACAAGGTAGATTTATATTTGCTTTTCCTTGATGACTAAGAATACTAAAGATTTTTTCATTGTTTTCTATGCTTCATCTCTCAAGAATCATTTGGTCAGGTGTTGTGGTACTTATCCCACATCTCTACACTCAAACTTGAAGTTTAAAGAGGAAGATAAGAAGTTCAAGGCCAGCTGCACGTGCAGCTACATAGTGATTTCAAAGTCATCCTCAAATAGCAGGGAATCAGAACTTGGATCATATATTTCTTCATCATTTATTGTCTTCCTTGCTTTGTGGCACATTTTAGTTATTTATGAATTCTAGATTAATAAAATATCATATTGTAAACAGCAAAATATGTTTTCTATTTGAAGAGATGTGTCTTAAGGCAATATTTCTTTTCTTACTAGTTCAAAGTTGGTTTATATTTTTAATTGCCTGAAATGAAAATATTATTTATATTATTTCCTGATGATTATACAACTTTTCAAGGAGTCCTCATTTATTCCTCTACCTGGAAATGCTAACTCTGTTGTTTGAAAATTTTAGCGGTCATGATTTGCATAAAGATTTGTAGTATTTGGAGTTTGGTTTTTGTAAAGGATAAAAGGTAAGGATCTAGGCTTCTTTTTCCTTTTTTATTGGATATTTTCTTTAATTGCATTTCAAATCTTATCCCCTTTCCCGGTTCCCCCCTGACTCTCCCTATACCATCCCTTCCCCTTCATCTATGAGGGTGTTCCCTCACCCACCCACCCTCTCCTGCAACCCCACCCTCTTCCTCTGCACTGGGGCATTGAACCTTCACAGGACCAACGGCCTCTTGTTCTATTGATGCCTGACAGGGCCATCCTCTGCTAGGTATGTGGTTGGAGCCATGGATCCTTCCATATGAACTCCTTGGTTGGTGGTTTAGATCCTGGGAGCTCTGGTTGGTTGATATTGTTGTTCTTCCTATGGGGTTGCAAACCCCTTCAGCTCATTCAGTCTTTTCTCTAACACCTCCATTGCAGACTCCATTAGGGACCCTTTGCTCAGTCCAATGTTTGGATGTGAGCATCTACCTATGCATTTTTCTGGCTCTGGCACAGCTTTTCAGAAGACAGCTACATCAGGATCCTATCAGCATGCACTTCTTGGCATCCAAAATAGTGTCTGCATTTTGTGACTGTATATGGGATGGATTCCCCAGGTGGGGCAGTCTTTGGATGGCCTTTCCTTCATTTTCTGCTCCACATTTTGCCTGCTTATTTGCTCCCATGAGTTTTTTGTTCCCCTTTCTAAGAAGGACAGAATCACCCACAATTTGTTCTTCCTTCTTCTTGAGCTTCATGTAGTCTGTGAATTACATCTTGTGTATTCTGAGCATTTGGGCTAATACCCACTTATCAGTGAATGCATACCATGTGTGTTCTTTTGTTATTGGGTTACCTCCATCAGTATGATATTTTCTAGTTCCATTCATTTGCCGAAGAATTTCAAATGTTCATTGTTTTTAAGAGCTGAGGAGTATTTCTTTGTATAAATATGCCACATTTTTCATATCCATTCCTCTAATGAAAAACATTTGGCTTCTTTCCAACTTCTGCCTATTGCAAATAAGGTTGCTGTGAACATAGTGGAGCAAGTGTCCTTGGTATATGTTGGAGAATCTTTTGGGCATATGCCCAGCAGTGGTATAGTTGGATCCTCAGGTAATATTATTTCAAATTTTTTGAGGAAATGCCATATTGGTTACCAGAGTGGTTGTAGCAACTTGCAATCCCACCAACAATGGAGGAGTGTTCCTCTTTCTCCACATCCTCGCCAGCAACTTCTGTCACCTGAGTTTTGACCTAGACAAGGCTGCACAATCTTTCCCTATCTAATCAATATAGTACTTGAAGTTCTAGCCAGAGCAATTGGACAACAAAATGAGATCAAAGGGATGCAATTTGGAAAGGAAGAAGACAAAATATCAGTATTTGCAGATGATATGATAGCATACTTACGTGACCCCAATAGTTCCACCAGAGAACTCCTAGCCTTGTTCTTCTGATGTCAATATACAGTCCATCCAGCAAAATCCATTGAAAGATGTCTTTTCTTAAATATATTTTTGGCATCTCTCTTTGTAGTCAAGTGACTGCTGTTGTACAAGTTTTTATCTGAGTCTCTATTCTACCCTATTATTGTTGATGTCTGTTCTGTCTTCTCCTGTTGTTACCATGAATCTGTAACAAAACTTAGAATTAGATGTGATAATACTTCTCTTCTTATTCTTTATGCTCAAAATTATTGTGGCAACACAGTCTTTTTTTTATTTCTATCATATTAATTTTAGGAGTTTAGAAGTATTTATGTGAAGATTGTGGGTTTTTTTCTTTTTTTGTTTTTAATTGAAAACAAAATTCAATTCAATTTCCTATTCCTTTTTGTCCTCCAGCTTCTAGAAACTTTGCTACCTCAAACTTCTCCAATGTGCTCCTCACTATGAAGTTGATAGCCTCTTTTACTTTAGTTATTGTTGTGTGTGCATGTATGTATTATACAGCAAACATTAAGACAACCTTCTGGCTCTGTTTTTGTTTTTAGCATGTACATTGTACCTAGTTTCAATGAAGGCTGAGCACTGCACTTGACAACTTTTAAGAGAGTTCATCCCTGGGAGAAGTTTATTCTTCTCCCAGTAATCATTAATTGCCTCTAATCTGTTTCTAGTGGAGAAAACCTGTGAAACTATCTCACCTCTATGATCATAGGTTCATTGATGATGTCCTTGTTCTAGTGCTCTTTATCCAGCTTTTTCTTGGATGAATGTTTTCACAACTGACTTCACATGTCCATTTATGAAGACCATTTTCTGCTCGTCTTTATCTACCTATGTCTAGGAGAGATGGTTTCACAGCTGGTATTCTAGCTCTTACAATCTTTCTATTCCCTATTCTGTGATGTTCCCTGAGCCATGATGCAGGATGTACAATGAGGTTATTCCAAGTTCCCCCAAAAACTATACAGACAATCAAAGTAACCCTTGGCTGTTTTTCAGAGATTGATTTGTGATTCTCTATTGCTGACATTACCACACATTTAGGATACAGGATTCTGGTGATTCAAACTGAGTCTGCCTGAAAACCTCTTTCCTGAAGTCTAGTTCACATGGTCCCAAAAATTGCTATGTAAGCTGCCAAGGGAGGGCTGCCGTTAGACAGTGCTACAATCTGCAATACCTATGAACCACAGCAATTACTGGCATGTTGTAGGAATTTTGATGAATGTTGCAATGTATGTATGAGTTACTTTTGATTGCTGTTCTTGCAACATTAATTAGGCAAACAAAAAGTATGGGGGATGCTTACCATTTCCTGTTGTATTTGTCTACTTGTACTTGCTGACTTAATATTGCTCGTTATAGAGTACTTTTTAAAAATTTCTTTGTAGAATCATTTCTAGATATATTTATTTTTATTTTCAAACTGTTTTATATAGTAAAATTTTAATTATTACTTTCTTAAACACTGAAAATAGGTATATAGGTATATAGGAAAGCTACTCTTTTTCTTCCTGTTAAATCCCTTCCTTGCTACATTTCTCAGAGTGTATTTCAATTCTACTAGGCTTCAAGTGGAGTATATAGGCTCTGTTAAGGATTATACCAGATATAAATAGGTATATTTGCTAGCTTCCTTTCCAATTTATTCACATTTTGTTTCTTTTTTTCTTATTTTATTGACCTAGGTAAGAGTTTGAGCATTGCGAAGAACAGGAATGGAGAGATGGGGTAGTTTTCTTTCATTCTTGGCTTTACAGGACGTGTCCGGTCTGTGACAGCATATGAAGCGACTCTCACAAGTTACCAGCTGAGAACAAACAGGGCATTCTATTGCACTGTTTCAGTGCTTATGTTGTAAGCAAGAGTTATTTCTCTTTTTCCCAACAAGTCTGTTTAGAGACACATTTATCAAGCTGTGGGCACTCATTGGAGATTGTAAAAATAGATCTAATGGTAGTACTGAAGCTGCATCTGGAGTTTTGTGCAAAAGAAAGTTGTGATATGCTTTGCTGAGGACTGCTTTTTATAATCGCCTTGTTTCAGGCTTGGGTTACAGTGCAATTAGCCACTTTTTAAACATTAATGCCTCCATGATATAAAATACGATAAATGTCTTTAAATATTAGCACACAAAAATATTAGTTTGTTCATGGAATAATGTGACAGATATCCCATGGAACTTCATTTCAGATATTTTTCTCAGAGAAATGATTCACTGTTTGCTAATTCAGTTTTCATGCAATTTATAAGAAAATCAAGAGAGTCTGTAAACATTTTCAGTGTCCAAACATTGCAAAGCCTAAAAGTGTTATAGATGCTTTTTTCTTTATTGATGAGTTTGTCAATCTCTGGCATTCTATAAAGTGTGGCAAAAGCAGCATGATTTTTGGTACGATGTAATTGAACACATGACTTTTAGGGGTTCTCAGATAGTGAGGTCAACCTAGCACTGTACAATGTTGTGTATCTAAGCACCAGACTTATAGAGAATCTTATAGAGAGAAAAGATTCTGCATGTTACTGTCTATCTAGAGGGATGATGGAGGTAATCTGAAGAGCATCCACATGTTTCTGCAGTGTAACTCTGATTTGGAAGGGTGTCAGATATCTACTATTGGAGTTTATTATGTTCCATGCAGTCTCAGTGACCATGTATTTTCAGAGTCTAACTCAGAGCTTTTATGATTTCTAGACTTTGGGCCCAAAAAGGCAATACAAAATACACAAAACTTGGTGATATAATAAACACTTGACAATGTTTAACAAAGGATTTGAACTACAAATTGTTTTGGTGCAATTTAAACATTAGAGAGTTGGTGGTTTTATCTTTTTTTGGTTTATGTAAAAAGCATGAATTGAAAGTTGACATCACTTCACTGTATCAGAATTGAAGTGCATAAATTGTGAGAAGTGAAAGAAGCCCCGAGGGAATGAAGTCCTGAGTGAATGTATGCTGTTAACATTGTCATGTCCATGCCAAGGACCCATAGCTTCAGACTCATTCTAGTGCTGAGACCTCAGTCCCATACTCATGATGCTCAGAATAAAAAGATGGGGTAGTACATACAGCCGAACAATTCTGGGTTTAACCATCATCAGTGGAAGCAGTCTGTAGAGTAAAACAGTCTTATGGCTGTAATTATCAGGAGGAATGCTATGGCGGACCTTTACTGCCCAGAATATCAACATTCACACTTGGACAAGAGAAAGGCATTGTCATCATTCTGGTGGTACTATCTTAATAAGGATTCATAACAAAAAGAAATAAAAAATCTTCAGCATTAATAAGAAGAAAAGCATATAGGCCTAATTTTGATAATATACACAGAGATTGTAAACTGTTTTCAAATTTATCACATATTTTGAAGGAAAACTTAAGAGTAAAGAACATACATATGATTATATGCTTTATATCTTTCTATACATAGATATGAAAACATATATATATATATATATACATATATAGAAAGAGAAAGTGTCATTAAAATTAAACTTTATTTTCATTGTATACCTTCATTAGGATATATGCATAACATTTTATCTCATATAATGATTATAATTTAGTCTAGTTTTTCCTGCAATATTAATTTTGTGTGTTGTTATTGAATTTGACTCCAAATTATTAAGCATATAATTGTTCCCAATTATTATTAAAGAAAATCATTTTTTTGACTGTTTTACAGTTCATAATATTCACTTTAGTATTTTAAGGATGCTCAAAGTATCTTTATTTCTGCAATGAAAATTTTCCATACCTTATTTGTACTTGCTTATCAGTGCTAATAGAGTTCCCTTCTCAATTTGCAACATAATGTAGGTCATATTGAAAGTCAGGTTTTTATCTCAATTGTCACTTTTTATCATCTTACATATTACCTTTCATCTTTCTATATTTACATCCATGTCAACAGCATCATTGAAATATTTTGTGTTCTTTATGATAGGCAGAACAGTTAAATGTTACAACAGGGACACAGTGACAAAAGATTTTCTTTATCTTTCTTTCATTGTTGTTTATTTCTGTTTATGGCCCATTCATCTCTATTCTAATGAAGTGATATGTTAACCAGTCCAAACTATCTCTATAACGTCCAATCCTTATACAAAAACACAATTCGATGGGGCATAGCACTATATGCCGATCTTGTAATAGTAGTAGGTAAATCTTAAGCACATGTAATTGAGAGGGAACAATCACCCATTGATGGTCAGTAACTAGCAAGAGTTAGCCATATGAATGAGAAAATTCATGAAAAACTGTTTCAAATTTTATAATATCTCTGGTTTTGTATTCAGAATTGCATCATTTATCCAGTAATTACAATAATTAGTTTTTAAGTACTTAGCAATTCTTCACAATGTTCTATGTGTTCTCTTCTAGATTTATTCATTAGGAGTTTGATTTTGCTTAATTTATTCACTAACATTTCATTAAAATAAATTAAATTATTTATTCTCATTAAAATAAAATGAGAAATATTGCTAGATTTATACAAGAACATTTTTAATTTCTTGAACATATTCATTTGTTAATAATTTTACTATTTCACTAATGCTATTATTTTACAAGTATGTATCTTTTCACTGTTCTATAGTCTCACATCAGACATTCATATAAAAAAACCATATATTGCTATATCTTTAAATACATTAAGTTATAAAACCCCAAGAAGTTTCATCATTCAAAAGATACCCATAGTATCCTCTTTTTAACTCTAAGGTTATTATATAATTTATAGAAGAACCTACACATGTTTTTATTGCAATACAGAAAATATGAATGATATTCTTCTATATACCAAAAATAAGCATAAGAAGAAATAGGGAAATAATAATAATATTCACAATTGCTTCAAATATCTTGGAATAAACTAACCAAAAATGTTAAAAACATGAGTAGTGAAAATATCCAGACAGTGAAACAAGAAACTGAAAAAGATACAGGGAGATGGACAGATTTTCCTGTGTTCCTGGAATGGCAGCACGAGTATAGCAAACGATATCACTCTACCACAACTACTTTCTCTACATTCAGTACACTCTCCATTATTGTTACACCAGAAAGTTCTCACAGAAGTTTTGAAAGCTAGTATTCAAATACATATGGAATTGAGCATAAATATTTCATGGTAGCCAAGGCAATTTTGAGCAATAAAATAGTTCTGGTAGTTCAGATATACTTGGCTTAAAATTATACGGCAAAGATATAGCAATAAAAGCTGAATGGTGCCGGCACAAAAGGAGACATATTGATGAATAAGGTCACAGAAAGAAGCCTCACACACACAACCACCTTATTTATTGAGAAGCAAAAATTAGACACTGAGTAAATGATGTTATCATCAGTAAATATTACTATTCGTTTTGGATAGCTACATATATTTTTATTTTGATTTGTAAAAAATTCAAGTCCAAATAATGCAAAGACTTCAAGATATGTACAAATAAGCCCATTATGTTCAAAGACAAGGAAAATAATTCAAATTACAGGCACAGGAAAGGACTTTCTGAAAAGAATTATGGTAGCACGGACATTAAGGCCAATAACAGAGAAACAGGACGTTATGGAACTACAGTCACATGTAAAGAAACAGCATTGATGGAGGAAGAGAGAGACTAGAGAATGTAAGGAAACTCTCTTTATTAGCTCTGCATCAAACACAGGTTGTATCTAATATATATAAAGAACTAAGTAAAAACAACAATCTAAACAAACAAAAAATCTAAATTACAACAAAAAATTAGCCACCAAGGAGTAAATAAAAATAAAATTTGGACCAGGGGTCTCTCCTTCCATCTTCTTGGAAATCTATTGATATGCAAATTGTGTCTAGGGTATTCTGAGATTCTGGGTTAATATCCCCTTATCAGTGACTGCATACCATGTGTGTTCTTTTGTGATTGGGTTACCTCACTAAGGATGGTATTTTCAAGTTCTGGATGTAGGGGAAGGCCAGGACAGAGAAGCGAGAGGAGGTTGAATGGGGAAAAGAGGGAGGGAAGGGGGCTTATGGGACTTTTGGGGAGGGAGGAAACGGGAAAGGGGAAATGATTTTGAATGTAAATAAAAAAAACTTAGAAAATAAAAAAAATAAAATAAAAAAATATTAAAAAATAAAATTTGGGATTTGAGAGAAAACAGAGAATTCTCAATAAACAAAAAAAAATAACTTAGAGATTTCCAACATTCTATGATTCTGGGAATGCAAATTAAAATTGCTTTGAGATTTCATATTACCCAATCATTCTAGGTTCCAAAACAATAAATAACAACAAATGTTCTCATGAATTTTGGAAAAATGAAGACTTCAGAGTGTTTGCGGGAGTGAAAACTGGCAAACTGAATTAATTCAGATCCAGGCACATAAGTGTCAAATATTGTCTCTCACAAGTATAAGACAGAGTTGAAATTTTATACATGTATATTCAAATTAAAATATTTGTAGACTTCAGGAAACTAGTAAGGTGCCTGATGGTAGAGATTTATATGGAACAGGATCAGAGATGAAATGATATGAAAAGAGGCAGGAGAATAGTGATGAAAGGAGAGAATATGCAATCTGGCAGGAAATAAACAAATCCACTCATTTTCAATGTCCTTCAACAGAAGAATGGTTACAGAAAATGTGGTACATTTACACTATGGAGTACTACTCAGCTACTAAAAATAATGAACTCATGAAATTCTTAGGCAAATGGATGGAACTAAAAATTATCATCCTGAGTGAGGTAACCCAATCATAAAAGAACACACAGGGTATGCACTCACAGATAAATGGATATTAGCCCAAAAGCTCCGAATACTCAAGATATAATTAACAGGCCACATGAAGCTCAAGAAAGAAGACCAAAGTGTGGCTACATCGGTTCTTCTTAGGTAAGGGAACAAAATACTCATAAGAGCAATTATGGAGAAAAAAGTGCAGAGCAGAGGCTGAAAGAAAGGCCATGTAGTGACTGCACCACCTGGGGATCCATTCCATATACAGTCCCCAAACCCAGACACTATTGAGAATGCCAAAAAATGCTTGCTGAAATAAGCCTGATGTAGCTTTCTCCTGAGAGGCCCTGCCAGAGCCTTCCAAATACAAAGTCAGATGCTCTCAGGACAATAGTTATTGGACTGAGCACTGGGCTCCAAATGGAAGAGTTAGAGAAAGGACTGAAGAAGCTGAATGTGTTTGCAACCCCATAGGAAGAACAACAGTATCATACAACTGGACTCCCCAGAGCTCTCAGGGACTAAGACACCAACCAAGGAGTACACAAGTACCAAGGAATACACCCCTTCACTGGGTCCTTCTACATAGGTATCAGAGGATGGTCTTGTCAGTCATCAATGGGAGGAGAAGTCCTTGGTCCTTTGAATTTTTAATAGATGCCCCAGTGTAGGGGAATAGAGGGCCAGAGGCAGGAGTGGATGGGTGGGTGGGGGAGCACTCTCATAGAATCAGGGGGATGAGGGAAGGGAAGGGGGTTTCTGGGAGGAGGGGGAAACCAGGAAAGGAGAGTAACATTTGAAATTTAAATAAATTAAAAAAACCTAGAAATGAACAACAAATGTATCTCCTATTGAGATTATGAAGAATCACAATAAGTACTCCAATCTGACCCAGAACTCATTGTAAAAATTGGAATAAGTCAATCATAGAACGAAAACAATATATGGTGAGCACAGAAACAGTTCAGCAATTAAGGCCACCCCATCTACTGCTCTTCCAGAGGGCGTGGCTTCAATTATTAGACCACATCTGAGAAAAGTTTACAACTGCATGCAATTCAGGTTTTAGTAATTGTTCTGATAGTCATATCTGCACTTTAAAAGTACCTGTCATCACATACACAAGTGCACAGAAAACATATTTACAGTAAAAAAATATTTTAAAAAGTAATACATGATTCTTGTAAAATAAAATTTCTAAGTTAGTCACACTTTACTATAAGACAGAAAAATACTGCCTTCTGCGACCTCTGTTCCGATAGACTGCACTGAAGAGACAGGTACCCAGGCTCTCCCCAATATAACATCGCTTGGGACACGGCCTGTTGGGGCTTCCGCCTGTGCCCAAGAACGGGACAGCGCGGTGGTCATCTGGGTGCCAGATCTGCAGGCCATCGCCTCTGCAGGGTGTCCAGTGCCACGGAGAGAGTGCAGAGTGCACTCCGCCATCTTTGCTCCAATGGCCAGGAAGTTGGGACTGACAGGCTCTGAGACAGACAGGCATAATATCACTTGGGTCTCGGCGGCTTGTATGTATGCGGCTCTCAAGTGCTGGGCAGATCTGCAATAACCAGTGTGCCAACTCTGCTGTGGGACTTCTGCCTGGCAGAGGGATGCCCCCTCCACCCCCCCACTCTAGGAGAGATCACACACCCCTGCACAGGGCAGGAGCCTACCAGCCTCCCTTTGGCGACCTCTGCTCCAGGAATCCACTACGCTGAGCCTTTGGATGTGCAAGGACTCCTCAATATAACATCACTTGGGGCAAGGCACATCAGGGCTCCAAAGTCACTCAGGAGGAGGGCAGGCACCAGAAATCTGTGCCAGGGGAATCCTGGTAAACCAGGGGGGGCAGAAATAGCTTTGCAGGCTCACAGGAGGTCCAAACCAACAGCCAGTGACAGTAGGACCAACTAACATTAGAGGTAACCAGATGGCAAAAGGCAAACCTAGGAACGTTACTAACAGAAATCAAAGTAATATGGTACCATCCGAACCCAACTCTCCAACAGCAGCAAGTCCTGGATACCCCACCACACCCAAAAGACAAGATCTGGATTTAAAATCACTTCTCATGATGCTATTAGAGGATCACAAGAAGGACACAAATAAATCTAATAAAGAATTACAGGAGACCATGAATCAACGGTTAGAAGCCCTTACAAAGGAAACACAAAAATCGCTTAGAGAAATGCAGGAGAACATGGATCAAAAGATGGAGGCACACAAGGAGACAACACAAAAATCGCTTAACAAGATGAATCAACAGGTAGATGCACTCACAAAGGAATCACAAAAATTGCAGAAAGAAATGCAGAAGAATATGGGTCAACAGATGGATGCCCATAAGGAGGCAACACAAAAATCGCTTAAAGAAATGAATCAACGGTTAGATGCCTTTACAAAGGAAACACGAGAACTGCTTAAAGAAATGCAGGAGACGATGGATCAACAGATGGATTCCCATGAGGAGGAAACACAAAAATCGCTCAGAGAAATGCAGGAGAACGTGGGTCAACAGGCAGAAATCCTGAAAGAGGTAATGCAAAAATACCTTAAAGAAATACAGGAAAATACAAAGAAACAAGTGAAGGATCTCAGCAAATCCATCCAGGAACTAAAAAAGGAAGTAGAAACAACTAAGAAATCACAAAGGGAGACAACTTTGGAGATAGAAAACCTTGGGAAGAAATCAGGAGTCATAGATGCAAACATAAAAAATAGAATACAAGAGATGGAAGAAAGAATCTCAGGTGCTGAAGATTCCATAGAAAGCATTGACTCAACAGTCAAAGAAAATGCAAAATGCAAAAAACGTGTAACCCAAAACATCCAGGAAATCCAGGACACAATGAGAAGACCAAACCTAAGGATTATAGGTATAGATGAGAGTGAAGATTTGCAACTTAAAGGGCCAGTAAACATCTTCAACAAAATTATGGAGGAAAACTTCCCTAACCTAAAGAGAGAGATGCCAATGAACTTACAAGAAGCCTACAGAACTCCAAACAGACTGGACCAGAACAGAAATACCTCCCGTCACATAATAATCAAAACACCAAATGTTCTAAACAAAGAAAGAATATTAAAAGCAGTAAGAGAAAAGGGCCAAGTAACATACAAAGGAAGACCTATCCGAATCACATCAGACTTCTCACCAGAGACAATGAAAGCCAGAAGATCCTGGGCAGATCTCATGCAGACACTAAGACAGCACAAATGCCAGCCTAGACTACTATACCCAGCAAAACTCTCAATCACCATAGATGGAGAGACCAAGATATTCCATGATGAAACCAAATTTTCACAATATCTTTCCACAAATCCAGCTCTGCAACGGATAATAGGTGGAAACCTCCAATACAGGGAGAGAAACAACACCCTGGAAAAAATGAGATAGTAACCTTCTTGAATCAAACCCAAAAGGAGATAACCACTCAAACATAAAGATAGCGTCAAGAATGGCAGATGGCAATAATCACTATGCCTTAATCTCTCTTAATATCAATGGTCTCAATTCCCCAATTAAAAGACATAGACTAGCAGACTGGATAAGTAAACAGGACCCAGCATTTTGTTGCATGCAGGAAACGCACCTCAGTGTCAAAGACAAACACTACCTCAGAGTAAAAGGCTAGAAAACAATTTTACAAGCAAATGGCCCCAAGAAACGAGGTGGAGTAGCCATCCTAATATCAGATAAAATTGATTTTCAACCTAAAGTCATCAAAAAAGACACAGAAGGACACTACATATTGATCAAGGGAAAAATCCACCATCAAGAACTCTCAATTCTGAATATCTATGCTCCAAATGCAAGGGCACCCTCATTCGTAAAAGAAACTTTACTAAAACTCCAAGCACACATCGCACCACACACAATAATAGTGGATGACTTCAACACCCCGTTCTCTGAAATGGATCGTTCAGGAAAGCAGAAACTAAACAGGGACACAGTGAATCTAATTGAAGCCTTGGACCAAATGGAACTAACAGATATATATATAGAACATTTCATCCTAGAGCTAAAGAATACACCTTCTTCTCAGCACCTCATGGTACCTTCTCCAAAATTGACCATATAATTGGACACAAATCAGACCTCAACAGATATAAGAAGATAGAACTAATCCCATGCCTCCTATCAGATCACTATGGAATAAGGGTGGTCTTCAATGGCAACAAAACCAAAAGAAAACCCACATACACGTGGAGGCTGAACAATGCTCTACTCAATGATAACTTGGTCAAGGTGGAAATAAAGAAAGAAATCAAAGACTTTTTGAAAGTTAATGAAAATGAAGGCACAACATACCCTAATTTATGGGACACAATGAAAGCAGTGCTAAGAGGAAAATTCATAACCCTGAGTGCCACCAAAAAGAAACGGGAGACAGCATACACTAACAGCTTAATGGCACACCTAAAAGCCCTGGAACAAAAAGAAGCAAATACACCAAAGAGGAGTAGAAGGCAGGAAATCATCAAACTCAGGGCCTAAATCAATCAAGTAGAAACAAATAAAACCATACAAAGAATCAACAAAACGAGGAGTTGGTTCTTTGAGAAAATCAACAAGATAGATAAGCCCTTAGCCAGACTAACCAGAGGGCACAGAGATAGTATCCACATTACTGAAATCAGAAACAAAAAGGGAGAAATAGCAACAGAAACTGAGGAAATTCAAAAAATCATCAGATCTTACTACAAAAAACTGTATTCAACACAACTAGAAAATCTGGAGGAAATGGACAATTTCCTTGACAGATACAAAATACCAAAATTAAATCAGGATCAAATAGACCATCTAAACCATCCTATGACCCCTGAAGAAATAGAAGTTTTCATTAGAAGTCTTCCAACCAAAAAAAGCAGAGGTCCAGATGGTTTTAGTGCAGAATTCTATCAGACCTTCAAAGAAGACCTAAAACCAATACTCTTCAAACTGTTCCACAAAATAGAAACAGAAGGAACAGTACTCAATTCTATGAAGCCACAATTACACTAATACCAAAAGCACACAAAGATCCGACAAAGAAAATCTCAGGTCACTCTCTCTTATGAATATCGATGCAAAAATACTCAATAAAATTCTTGCCAACCGAATCCAAGAACACATCAAAACGATCATTCACTAAGATCAAGTAGGCTTCATTCCAGGGATGCAGGGATGGTTCAAAATAAGGAAATACATCAATGTAATCCACTATATAAACAATCTCAAAGAAAAAAACCACATGGTCATTAGATGCTGAGAAAGCATTTGACAAAATTCAGCATCCTTTCATGTTAAAGGTCTTGGAAAGATCAGGAATTCAAGGCCCATATCTAAACATAGTAAAAGCAATTTACAGCAAACCCGTAGCCAGCATCAATCTAAATGGAGAGAAACTTGAAGCAATCCCACTAAAATCAGGGACTAGACAAGGCTGCCCTCTCTCTCCATATCTTTTAATATAGTACTTGAAGTTGTAGCTAGAACAATTAGACAACAAAAAGAGGTCAAAGGGATACAAATTGGAAAGGAAGAAATCAAACTATCACTATTTGCAGACAATATGATAGTATAATTAAGCGACCCAAAGAACTCCACCAGAGAACTCCTACAGCTGATAAACGACTTCAGCAAAGTGGCCAGATAAAAAATCAACTCAAGCAAGTCAGTAGCCTTTCTATACTCAAAGGATAAGCAGGCTGAGAAAGAAGTAAGAGAAATGATACCCTTCACGATAGCCACAAACCATATTAAGTATCATGGCGTGACTCTAACCAAACAAGTGAAAGATCTGTATGACAAGAACTTCAAGTCTCTGAAGAAAGAAATTGAAGAAGACCTCAGAAGATGGAAAAATCTGCCATGCTCATGTATTGGCAGGATTAATATAGTAAAAATGTGCATCTTACCAAAAGTAATATACAGATTCAGTGCAATCCCCATCAAAATCCCAACTCAATTCTTCATAGAGTTAGAAAGAGAAATTCAAAAATTCATCTGGAATAACAGAAAACCCAGAATAGCTAAAACTATTCTCAAGAGTAAAAGAACTTCTGGGGGAATCAGTATCCCGGACCTCAAGCTGTACTACAGAGCAATAGTTTTAAAAACCACATGGTATTGGTACAGTGACAGGCATGTAGATCAATGGAACAGAATTGAAGACCCAGAAATGAATCCACACTCCTATGGTCACTTGATCTTTGACAAAGGAGCTAAAACCATCCAGTGGAAAAAAGATAGCCTTTTCAACAAATGGTGCTGGCTCAACTGGAGGTCAACATGCAGAAGAATGCAAATTGACCCATTCTTATCTCCTTGCACTAAGCTCAATTCCAAGTGGATCAAGGTTCTCCACATAAAAGCAGACACACTGAAACTAATAGAAAGGAAACTAGGGAAGAACCTTGAACATATGGCACAGGGGAGAATTTCCTGAATAGAACTCCAAAAGCTTATGCTCTAAGATCAAGAATTGACAAATGGGACCTCATTAAATTACAAAGTTTTTGCAAGGCAAAAGACACTGTCAAAAAGACAAAGTGGCAACCAACTAACTGGGAAATGATCTTTACCAACCTTACATCCGACAGAGGGCTAATATCCAAGATATACAAAGAACTCAAGAAGTTAAACTCCAGAGAGGCAAGTAACCCTACTAAAAAATGGGGTACAGAGCTAAACAAAGAGTTCTCACCTGAAGAATATCTAATGGCTGAGAAGCACCTAAAGAGATGTTCATCATTCTTAGTCATTAGGGAAATGCAAATCAAAACAACCCTGAGATTCCATCTCACACCAGTCAGGATGGCTAAGATCAAAAACACAGGAGACAGCAGTTGTTCACAAGGATGTGGAGAAAGAGGAACACTCCTCCACTGCTGGTGGAATTGCAAGCTGGTACAACCACTCTGGAAAGCAGTCTGGCGGTTCCTCAGAAAACTGGGCATGACACTCCTGGAGGATCTGGCTATACCACTCCTGGGCATATACCCAGAGGCTTTATCTGCATGCAATAAGGACACATGCTCCACTATGTTCATAGCAGCCTTATTTTTAATAGCCAGAAGCTGGAAAGAACCCAGATGTCCCTCAACGGAGGAATGGATTCAGAAGATGTGGTATATCTACACAATGGAATACTACTCTGCAATTAAAAACAATGAATTCACGAAATTCCTAGGCAAATGGTCAGAACTTGAAAATATCATCCTTAGTGAGGTAACCCAATCACAAAAGATCACACATGGTATGCAGTCACTGATAAGGGGATATTGACCCAGAATCTCAGAATACCCTAGACACAATCAGCATATCAATAGATTTCTAAAAAGATGGAAGGAGAGACCCCTGGTCCTGGAAAGACTGGATGTAGAGGAACGCCAGGACAGAGAAACAAGAGGGGGTTGAATGGAGAAAAGAGGGAGGGAAGGGGGCTTATGGGACTTTTGGGGAGGGAGGAAACGGGAAAGGGGAAATGATTTGGAATGTAAATAAAAAAAAAACTTAGAAAAAAAAGAAAAGACTTTTACCAAGATAACTGAAAATTTCTAAGTGGGAGAGAGAAGTCGCTTCCTGAAACAGGTGGCGAGTTACCATCATTATTCCCATGCATGTTTCCTGTGGACATAATCACTCATTGTATGATTTATGTTAATGAGCATATAATAGAGACGTATATCTCTGGCAAAAAAAAAAAGAAAGAAAGAAAGAAAAATACTACTTGCTTAAAGAGAACCATTTGAAGTAAATTTATATAAGTATAAAATAAATATGTATATGTTTATAAAATTTACTATGCAGTAAATATATTCTAAAACAGTGATACATAACATTGGGCCTACAAGAGAAAATATTTTGATACAAACTTAAAGTAATATTGAGAAATGTTCTTGTGTGCATATGTGGACTTGATCACATGTGATTCTATGTAAGAGTGAAGGGTCTTAGTAAAAATAATTGTGTTATGTTTATAATTTATGAATATTACAGAGGCAAATTATAATATGCACATGGAAATAGTCCATCAGAAGAATTTTGATGAAGGAAAATTCTGTTTCAGAAATGCATCTGTTTTAGACTTTTTTGTTATGTTTTATTTCCTCTTTTATGAACAAAGATAAGAGAATTGAAGTTTTGTAACTAGTGAGAGAAAGTGCAGAAAGTATTCTGAAATAAAAGTAGTTTATTCAGGTATGGCACATGAGATCTTTGATTATGTTAACTTATAAAAAGATGAGATTTCACTGGAGAAAATATTTTTTTCTGCAATTTTTTATTGGATATTGTCTTTATTTACATTTCAAATGTTATACACTTTCCCAGTTTCCCCTCTAGAAACCCCCTAATCCATCCCCCCTTCCCCTGCTTCTATAAGGTTGTTCCCTCACCCACCCACACACTCATGCCACCCTGACCTCACATTCCTCTATACTGGTCCATCAAGCCTTCATAGGACTAAGAGCCTCTCCTCCCACTGATGCCCAACAAGGCCATCCTCTGCTACATATGCAGCTGGAGCAATGGGTCCCTCCATGTGTACTCTTTGGTTGGTAGTTTAGTCCCTGGGAGCTCTGGTGGCTTTGGTTGGTTGATATTGTTGTTCTTCCTATGGGGTCACCTTACATATTTTTGTGATTTAATGTACACCCTTTTAAGACCATTATTTATAAAACATTTTAAGTAGTAGTACATGAATGCTGTATGATTTTACAACTTAAATTAAATTACAATTAGAGATTTACTCAGCATATTTGTATTTCCAGTAGTCTATTATAAGATAAGGTGTGTACAGTAAAGTTTCAAATTTGCCACTTAAGGTAGTGTAGTGCTTTTTGGGTCAATTTTGTTTTATGCTGTAGCCATCTGTAAATTTTGGTACATTTGTCAGTTAAGCAATGAAAATAGAAATGGATCTTATTTTTTTCTTGTGAAATATGTTTTCTTATTCTAAAATCATTTTAAAATCATTCCATTTCTTGTCAATAATATTAAAATCACATTTTGTTTACAAACTTTAATTTTATATAACGATATTTCAAGTAATTTATATTA
The DNA here is from genome assembly GCA_036184795.1 of Tokudaia tokunoshimensis. NCBI lineage: Eukaryota > Metazoa > Chordata > Mammalia > Rodentia > Muridae > Tokudaia > Tokudaia tokunoshimensis. The sequence continues at coordinate 34,350,523 of BTHU01000011.1, read as the reverse complement.
TTACAATTTATACAATGATTTTATATTGTTATAATGAACAAATGTTTGGATTTATTTTAGTTCACAGTTCGACTCACACATCTCTACCACATGGACTTTTATGAAAATAGTCATATCACAATAGGAAAAGATTGACTATTTTTGAGCCACAATGTGGTTGCTGGGAATTGAACTCAGGACCTCAGGAAAAGCAGCCAGTCCTCTTAACTGATGAACCAGCTCTCTTTTGATTTATAATAATAATAACCTGATACATACATTAGTATTTACTAATTGTCAGTATTAAATGACTTTCTAAATTTCTGAAGTTGTTTTAATATTTTAAAGAAAGTTATTAAATGTCTTTGCTGGATATATTTTTTTTATTTTATTTTTTTAATTTACATTCCAAATCACTTCCCCTTTCCCGTTTTCTCCCTCCCCGAAAGTCCCATAAGCCCCCTTCCCTCCCTCTTTTCTCCATTCAACGCCCTCTCGTTACTCTGTCCTGGCGTTCCCCTACATCCAGTCTTTCCAGGACCAGGGGTCTCTCCTTCCATCTTTTTAGAAATCTATTGATAATGCTGATTGTGTCTAGGATATATTTTTATCTTTGTTGTGTTTCCTGTATCTTTGCTGTGACAGATGATAGAAAGCAGTACGCCTCTCTTATGGGAGTAGTTATCCCAATGTTGACTCTCATCACCAAAGCTTCTTTCTGAATAGAATCATTCTACAAAAGCTGGTGATACATTGCTATTTCAATTACACTCTAATTTCTATGTCTACTCCTTATAAACTGATTAGCATCTTCTTTAAAATGTCCTATTTATTTTTTTTTATTTTCTAAGTTTTTTTATTTACATTCCAAATCATTTCCCCTTTCCCATTTCCTCCCTCCCCAAAAGTCCAACAAGCCCCCTTCCCTCCCACTTTTCCCCATTCAACCCCCTCTCACTTCTCTGTCCTGGCATTCCCGGACATCCTGTCTTTCCAGGACCAGGGGTCTCTCCTTCCATCTTCTTGGAAATCTATTGATATGCGAATGGAAATCTATTGATAAGCGAATTGTGTCTAGGGTATTCCAAGATTCTGGGTTAATATCCCTTTATCAGTGAATGCATACCATGTGTGTTCTTTTGTGATTGGGTTACCTCACTAAGGATGATATTTTCCAGATCCACACAAATTTGCCAAAGAATTTCATGAACATATTGTTTTTAATGGCAGAGTAGTATTCCATTGTGTAAATACATCACATCTTCTGAATCCATTCATCCACTGAGGGACATCTGGGTTCTTTCCAGCTTCTGGCTATTATAAATAAGGCTGCTATGAACATAGTGAAGCATGTGTCCTTATTGCATGCAGGGGAAGCCTCTGGGTATAAGCCCAGAAGTGGTATAGCAGGATCCTCTGGGAGTGTCATGCCCAGTTTTCTGAGGAAACGCCAGACTGCTTTCCAGAGTGGTTGTACCAGCTTGCAGTCCCACCAGCAGTGGAGGAGTGTTCCTCTTTCTCCACATCCTCGCCAACAACTGCTGTCTCCTGTGTTTTTGATCTTAGCCATTCTGACTGGTGTGAGATGGAATCTCAGGATTGTTTTGATTTGCATTTCCCTAATAACTAAGGATGATGAACATCTCTTTAGATGCTCCTCAGCCATTAGATATTCTTCAGGTGAGAACTCTTTGTTTAGCTCTGTACTCCATTTTTTAATAGGGTCTTGGCTATTACTTGGCTCTCTGGAGTCTAACTTCTTGAGTTCTTTGCATGTATAGGATATTAGCCCTCTGTCAGATGTAGGGTTGGTAAAGATCATTTCCCAGTTAGTTGGTTGCCACTTTGTCTTTTTTTTTTTAATTTTAATTTTTTTTATTTTCTAAGTTTTTTTTATTTACATTCAAAATCATTTCCCCATTCCCGTTTCCTCCCTCCCCGAAAGTCCCATAAGCCACCTTCCCTCCCTCTTTTCCCCATTCAATCCCCTCTCGCTTCTCTGTCTTGGCATTCCCTTGGTCCTGGAAAGACTGGTTGTAGGGGAATGACACTTTGTCTTTTTGACAGTGTCTTTTGCCTTACAGAAACTTTGTAATTTTATGAGGTCCCATTTGTCAATTCTTGATCTTAGAGCATAAGCTATTGGAGTTCTGTTCAGGAAATTCTCCCCTGTGCCCATATGATCAAGGTTCTTCCCTAGTTTCCTTTCTAATAGTTTCAGTGTGTCTGGTTTTATGTGGTGGTACATGATCCACTTGGAGTTGAGCTTAGTGCAAGGAGATAAGAATGGATCAATTTGCGTTCTTCTGCATGTTGACCTCCAGTTGAACCAGCACCATTTGTTGAAAAGGCTATCTTTTTTCCACTGGATGGTTTTAGCTCCTTTGTCAAAGATCAAGTGACCATAGGAGTGTGGATTCATTTTTGGGTCTTCAATTCTGTTCCATTGATCTACATGCCTGTCACTGTACCAATACCATGTAGTTTTTAACACTATTGCTATGTAGCACAGCTTGAGATCCAGGATTCTGATTCCCCCAGAGGTTCTTTTACTCTTGAGAATAGTTTTAGCTATCCTGGGTTTTCTGTTATTCCAGATGAATTTTTGAATTGCTCTTTCTAACTCTATGAAGAATTGAATTGGGATTTTGATGGGGATTTCATTGAATCTGTATATTGCTTTTGGTAAGATGGTCATTTTTACTATATTAATCTTGCCAATCCATGAGCATGGAAGATTTTTCCATCTTCTGAGGTCTTCTTTAATTTCTTTCTTCAGAGACTTGAAGTTCTTGTCATACAGATGTTTCACTTGTTTGGTTAGAGTTACAACAAGATACTTTATATTGTTTGTGGCTATCGTGAAGGGTATCATTTCTCTTCTTTCTCAGCCTGCTTATCCTTTGAGTATAGGAAGGCTACTGACTTGCTTGAGTTGATTTTATATCTGGCCACTTTGCTGAAGCTGTTTATCAGCTGTAGGAGTTCTCTGGTGGAGTTCTTTGGGTCGCTTAAGTATACTATCATATCGTTTGCAAATAGTGATAGTTTAACTTCCTCCTTTCCAATTTGTATCCCTTTGACCTCCTTTTGTTGTCTAATTGCTCTAGCTAGAACTTCAAGTACTATATTGAAAAGATATGGAGAGTGAGGTCAGCCTTGTCTAGTCCCTGATTTTAGTGGGCTTGCTTCAAGTTTCTCTCCATTTAGTTTGATGTTGGCTACTGGTTTGCTGTAAATTGCTTTTACTATGTTTAGATATGGGACTTGAATTCCTGATCTTTCCAAGACCTTTAACATGAAAGGATGCTGAATTTGTCAAATGCTTTCTCAGCATCTAATGAAATGACCATGTGGTTTTTTTCTTTGAGATTGTTTATGTAGTAGATTACATTGATGGACTTCCTTATATTGAACCATCCCTGAATCCCTGGGATGCAGCCTTCCTGATCGTGGTGAATGATCATTTTGATGTGTTCTTGGATTTGGTTGGCAAGAATTTTATTGAGCATTTTTGCATTGATATTCATAAGAGAGATTGGCCTGAGATTCTCTTTCTTTGTCGGATCTTTGTGTGATTTTGGTATTAGCGTTATTGTGGCTTCATAGAATGAGTTGGGTACAGTTCCTTCTGTTTCTATTTTGTGGAATAGTTTGAAGAGTATTGGTGTTAAGTCTTTTTTGAAGGTCTGATAGAATTCTGCACTAAAACCATTTGGACCTGTGCTTTTTTTTGTTGGAAGAATTCCAATGTCGACTTCTCTTTCTTCAGGGGTTATAGAATGGTTTAGATGGTCTCTTTGATCCTGATTTAATTTTGGTATTTGGTATCTGTCTAGGAAATTGTCCATTTCCTCCAGATTTTCTAATTGTGTTGAATACAGCCTTTTGTAATAGAATCTGATGATTTTTTGAATTTCATCAATTTCTGTTGTTATCTCTCCCTTTTCGTTCCTGATTTTGTTTATTTGGGTACTCTATCTGTGCCCTCTGGCTATTCTGGCTAAGGGCTTATCTATCTTGTTAAACTAAACAGGAACACAGTGAATCTAATTGAAGCCTTGGACCAGATAAATGTGTCATATATATATATATATATATATATATATATATATATATATATATATATATAATGTTTTATATATATATAACATTTCATCCTAAAGCCAAAGAATACACCTTCTTCTCAGCACCTCATGGTACCTTCTCCAAAATCAACCATATAATTGTTCACAAAACAGACCTCAACAGATATAAGAAGATCGAACTAATCCCAGGCCTCCTATCAGATCACTATGGAATAAGGGTAGTCTTCAATGACAACAAAAACAACAGAAAGCACACATACACATGGAGGCTGAAAATGTCCTGTTTATAATCACAATGAATCCCTTTATACAACCACCAAACCTAGATACTCTTGTGCATGTCAGGAAGTGCTTGCTGATGGAAGTCTGATATATGGCTGTCTGTGAGACGCTCTGCAAAGACCTGACAAAGACAGAGGTAGAAGCTCACAGCCAAACATTGGACTGATTGCAGGGGTCCACAATGGAGGAGTTGGAGAAGGGACTGAAGGAGCTGAAAGGGTTTGCAGCCCCATGGAGGGAGCAACAATGTCAACAGGCCACACCCCACAGAGCTCCCAGGAATGGACCACCAACCAAATAATACACCTGGAGCAACACATGGTGCTGACCACGTATGTGGCAGAGAATGACCTTGTTGGGCATCAGTGGGAGGAGAGGCCCTTAGGCCTGAGGGTATGTAATGCCCCAGTGTAGGGGAATACCAGTGCAGGAGGCCAGGAGTGGATGGGTGGGGGAGTAACCTCCTCGAAGCAGGGGGGAGGATAGGATAGGGCGTTTTCAGAGGGGAGATCTGAAAAGGGAAAATATTTGAAATGTAAATAAAGAGAATATCCAATCCAAAAAATAAATAAATGAATGAATGGATAAATAAATGGATAGATAGATAGATAGATAGATAGATAGATAGATAGATAGATAGATAGATAGATAGATGATAGATAGATAGAAAGATAGACAGACAGATAGATAGATAAATAAATAAATAAAATTAAATAAAATTAAATTAAATAAAAAAGACAAGGGAATAGCTTTCATTTTTTATCTGCTTGCTTGGAGATAAATTCACTAGTTTAATTTTCATAGAGAATTATGATTAAAGAAATTTATACAATTTGTTTACAGCATAAGTTAAGAAAAACATACTGAAATATTATTTACTTGGAAATTTACCTAGAATCTATAAACATTTGGAAGAGACGTTATCAAAATGGTAGCACTAATTACATCCCTTAAGGTTTTAAAATTTAAAATAATAATCATTGTTTGTTCTGTGCCCAAAAGTATTATAAGTGTGTGTCTGTATGCATATCATTATTTAGAACACGCATATTGCATGGTATCTCTCACATGAACTTCAAAACTGAATATTTAAGTACAAATCTAATGATGCATCTCTGAGATGTTTAGGAAACCATACTCTTTTATAAACTAAATGGAAGATATGTTAGTGAAGAGAGAGAGAGTCCATGCTCTTGGATAGAAATGCTGAGGTCAATTTTGATCATTTTTGAGAGTCTGCAATTCCAATAAATCAATTTACTAAAAAATAAATTATAATTATTTTGAAATACAAAAAGTTTCAGTGTATCAAAATAATAATGCAAAATTCAAAGACTGACATTACTCTCTGACAAACTCTACATTTCCTGTAGTACTAGGAATGAATCCACAAACATGGAATAGAACTAATGAGAGTAGAAACTGACTCACATGAATAAACTCCACTGAACTTTGATAAAAGAGCAGGAGCATTCATGCAAAACAAAGATAGATTAGTTTAACAAATGGCGATGGAAACATAGACATTGATATTTGAAACAAATATGCCATATTCCCTTTTAAAAATTTGACTCACAACACATGTAGGTCAATATGTAAAATAATGGCTCTGAAATTTCCAAGCATCTGACACACAGATCAATAATGCTGTCTTTGGAGGTTCCAAGCATAAATGAAAAATATAAAATGAAGAATAAATATAAATGAAACTTCCTGATGATAACAGTAGAATATCAGAATGTTTTCAGGATGTCAATAATTATCTGTCATACAACCCAAAATGCAAATTTTATGTAAAATAATTCATATGGCCATATTTAAAAATAAAACTTTGTCTTTTAAAAATATTCTCAAGAAATAAAAGGCAAGAAATGAGAGTAAATATTCATTAAACACACTACTGATAAAAATATTGTCATTTAATTAGCAAAAGAATACTAATGTGATGAAAGAAAATATGCTATTTTAAATGAGCAAAAGACTATTAGAAACAAATATTCACAGTGCAAATGTACATATGAAAATATACTTTGTCTTAATGTCATTGGGATTGAATAATTATAGATGGAAACTATGAGATACCTATAAATTTATACCAGGTAAGTCATTTCTAATATAGAACATGACAGAAAAATAATACTGACAAAGATTTGGGACAGTGTGGATCATTATTTACTTAAAGTAATTATACAAAATGTCATAGACACTCTAGAAGGTAAGTCAATTTGATCTAGTAATTGTGCCTCTTGGTGTCACCCTGAGAAAAGCTAAGCTTCTGTTTGGCATCGTTCTCTTTATAACTTAAGTTTTATGGGATCAGCATTACACATCTATTCAGGGTAACTCTTAACAAAGTGATTCTCAATAATCTTTTGTAATTAGTTTGAGTGGTAGTAGGTTTTCTATAGCTGACTTCTAAGTCATTATTTATCCCTCTTCTCTAGTCCACATACTTTATAATCTTTCCTGTTCAACACTGCTTGAACCTTGCCACATTAACTATTCTCTCTCTACCTTCATATACCATATAATCTAATGTACTCAAAACTCTTAAAGTTTCCATTCCTACCATAAACTCTTCCTCACTTCCAGTTTTCTACAGACATTCTACATACATCATGCAAACTTAACATATTTGAAGCTATTATTTGCATATGATGAAGAACTTAGGTTTTTTGCATATGATTTGCTTGTTAAGAAGACTCAAGAGTCTACCAAAACAATAGATTATTGCCATTAATTTGGTTTCCCGCCAGAACTATATAGTAAACTCCATTGCTAAAGTCACTATATGTCTTCAATATATGATCTAGATAAATCAAGCTTGACCATGCCAGAAGCTTTTTATCTGCTGGCTAGAGTTCATAGATCCAGAAGATGTTTAACGGGAATTTAAGAGAAAAGTCATTAATTGTTTATTCAGTTATGGACAATGCATACTGTCAGGCAATTGATGCAAAAGTGGCCCAACTATGTCCACAAGGGGGAATTTGTGCCTCATATGGTAGATATGCTTAATGGCTTATATCTGGAAAATGCATATGGTCCAAGAATAAGCTTCTAGCTCAATTTTGCTAAATTGAAGTGTCCTCTCTGAATATTATGTTTAAATCTATACCCATAATCTGATGTTTCTTTCAGCTGTAGTCAGAGAAACATCTTTTTGCAGTTATTGATGATACAACAGAGACCCCTGCCTAACCAAAGTATAAGAATTCTATAACAAAGAATAAGAACCAAAGTATAAGACTTTTCTATTTTCAAACATTACATATTCTAAGGCAAAGGGAATATTATGGAAGAGAATCAATAAATGTAAGAGTAATGCATTTTAGGCATGATATGAAAATTATTTTCTTGACTCCATTGCATCTATGCTTACCTGCACAGAATTCACCAAGTATTTTCTCATGAACTTTCAGTCATGGATGAGGGAGGGACTTAAGGCATCTTTTCCCTCCCTGAGGAGCTATTGGTAGTTGATGACTATAGGGATATGAGATTCATAGTCTCCAATTGGGTAGCTAGTGGAAACTAAAACACCAATCCACACTGTTAGCCCTGATATAACCCAGTTAATCTCACCTGAAAAGCAAAAGTAAAGCAAGAACATACATTGTTTAACTTTAGTTGTCAACTTGACACAGTTTAGAATCACCTTGAGGGAGGGGGGTCTCAGTGAGGTGTTATCTAAAGTTGGCTGACCATTTTGCTTATGCACAAAACCATTCCATGAACAGAATGTCCTTATGCCCACGTGAAGAAAAGAATATGCAAGGGTGTGAGCATGTATGCATTCATCTCTTTATACTCTTGGCTGTGGATATGAGGTTATGAGATTTTTAAAATTCCTACCCTAACTGCCCACAATGATTGCTAGTAACACAGAACTTCAAGCTAAAACAAACTCCTTTCTCTCCAAAGCTATTCTTTTCAAAGATATTTAATTACAATAGAAATGAAACTTGAATATCCACCGTAAAAAACAAAATTATACTTATTTACTGATAAGTTGTCTTTTACATTGAAATTCATGAGTAATAATAGGAACTAATATGTAATGTAAGCAAGAGTTTAGATTGCACAATAAAAATAATTTATAGAATTATGGTGAAATGTGTAAAACAAAGCAACCAAATTATACTAGAAATATAGTATCATAAGATGCTTAATAATTAATGTATCAAAACAATACCGCCTAAATTTGAAGTGAAACATGTTTCTAAAAAGTATTTTGAAAAACTAAGTAGTCACAAAGTTAAAATACTGTCAAAATGACTTGTGACATTTTCCATTCAATATGATAAACAGAACAAGCTTCAAGGTGATGTGTAGACTTATGGCCCTTATGGCCATGGTACTTCTAATATTTCCTAAAAAAAAAAATTAGGGAATTTTTAAATACTTTAAAATATCACAAATAAATTCAAACTAACTAATCTTGGGATGTTGGGGTTAAACGAAGATAGTAGAAATAAGCACACAGTGATATATACAATAAGAAAAACAATGTGATTGCTGTCTAAGAGGCTTTATCAGCTGCTTACTGAGACAGATGCAGATACTTACAGTCATTGGACTGAGGTCAGGGACCTATATGGAAGAGTTAGGGGAAGGACTGAAGAAGCTGAAGGGAATTGCAACCCCATTGGAAGAACAACAATATCAACTAACATAGACCCAGCAGATCTTCCTGAGCATAAGCCACTAATCAAAGATCATACATGGTCCATGGAACCTGGCCCATATGTAGCAGAGGGCTGCCTTGTCTGACTTCAGTGGAAAAATATGCTTCTAATCCTGTTCCTAATCCTAATTCAGGGAAGAGCAATATGTGGCAGGAAGGTGGGAGCGTGAGGGTAGGAGGTGGAGGTGTGGGGGAGTTGGTGGGATATCAGAGAACCCTCTCAGAGTCCAAGGGGAGGCACAATGGGGTGAAGAATTCTTGGAGCAGACACCAGGAATGTGCCAACATTTGGAATGTAAATAAATAAAACACATTTTTTAAAAAGGTACAGAACAAATGAAAAACAGCATCTCTTTATAGGTTTCCTTTATATTTGAAAACAAAACAAAACAAAACAAACAAACACATTTCTAGAGCAATCCAGTAAAGGGAAGGAAAAAATAAATCTGTTCTGCTCCTTTTATGGCAGAAAAATTCATTCAGTACAAATCAAATGATTATCAATATGTCATATATCAATACAATTTTTGAAAAGTCTTCTTTGGAATGCTTTTCACTTGTTGGCAAAGATAAAGTAGATAAAGTGTTAATAGCTAATGGTTAATATAGGTTCCTCAGAATTGGAAAATTGAGATGAGTAGTATCTACAATATGTCTTTTTTTGTAACAGTCCTAGACACCCAGCTAAGTTAGGCTCAGATGTGCTCAAATTTACAAATTCCATATCATATATCTTACTCTCCTGTCCCAAGCGTTGTCTCCTACATGAGAATTAAAACTCCTTTGTGGTGCCATAGCTACAGCTGCTCCTAGAAGCCGTGTGAATTTTAAAGTATTAGAATCCATCACCAGAAAGACAGGAGATTCTGCTCTTTGAATTTCCTCTTTATGAATTCATTGTGTAAAAGTTGATTAGTGTTACTACTAAAATTGTATAAGCTTTTTTCTACCTTAAAGTTTTCTCTCACAATTGACCAATACATTGTAACCCCCAAATTTACCCATACCTTAAGGAAAGCAATCACAGTTTTATCAACAACAGAGATAGTGACTGTCAGCCAAACCATCTCTATATACTACCAAAGTTTCTAGAACACAAACATTTCTGTACAAAGAACTAACCATCTCTTACTTAAGAAGAACTTTTGTAACTTCATATGTGCATCCATTCAAAGTATTCTATTCTGTTTGGCTTACTTTTTACAGCAATATTGTTATATAATTTATGATCCAAACTTTCTTATGATTCATATCTCCTGCCTCTTACATCTTATTGCTTTGGTTAATGTTATATGTATAATACCTGCTTTAATCTATTCCAAATATTTCTCAGAAATCAATTTATTTATAGAGTCATATGTGAGGAAATCTATCTTCATATTGATTTTTTTATTATTTCCAAAATTGTTCAACAGCATATTTATAGTGACATCATTCAGAGATGTCTTTAATGACATCCACCTGTTCTCAGTTCTTTGAGAACTTGATATTTGAGAATATTTTTTGAGACATTTCACTTTAGTACCTCTTACACCCTTTTTTCTCTTACCACCTTCAGAGTGCCTGAACAAATGAATCTAGAGTCTCTGGACATCCTGCTATGGTAATATTTTACTGCAATATAGCCTGTGGAGAGAACATTCTGTCTGTTGCACATGCTACCCAGAATTGTTAATGACCTTTTTAAAACTCCAGATTCTAATGACCTTCCACAGGTGTGCAGGTGATAAAGGAGACTTTTTAATGTTAATGGCTAAAGAATCATGACAGTTGGATGAAAAATGTTAGCATGACTTCCTATGCCTTATTCACAAGAACAGGAATATAAATTATATTTTTAAAAGTGGTTCTACCTTTAAGAGTAAACCTTTACTCAGAACCTCTATATTAAGCAAAAAATGAGTTTGGAAGGAGGTCACACAACTGAGCATTACAGTGGAAATTATGAGGAATTTAGATGAAAAGTTATTATAAAGTCTTTGTGAATTAGGATTGACAAGAATTCTTAGACAAATAGCAGAAATCAATAACCATGAAATGAACACCTATAATAGCCTTCATAAATATCAATACATTTTCATCAAAATAAACTGATAAGAAAATGAATAAGCAATCTACACACCTGGAGAAAACTTTATCAAAACAAACATCTATAATATCTATTTTTAATTCATTAAGAAGAGAAACAACCCAATAAAATAGGTGAAAGATTTGAAAAGTCATTTCACAAAAGAAGATGAATGAATGGTAATTAACCATAGAAAAAATGGTTCACAATCACACATAAGCTGTGATGGAAAATTTGATTAAAATTCCAATATTATCAGTGCATATGCACTGGTGAGAATAGATGAAGTATAAGAAGACGATCAAATCTGCAAAGAAGATGAGTCCTAAGAACAATCAAAGGTCATTATTGAATTAAACAATATATTCTTATATTCCAGGGCCTGGATTATTAAAAACATCAATACTAAGATGTATCATTTCAATCTATGCATAGAGTAAGCTCAATTTAAATATTCTTCCCAGTGAGATTTAGACAGGACTGTTTAGATGTGTTTTATTTATGATAACTTAAAATAGTGAATGTAGTAGAAGCAGAAATGTGTATCAATATAAATATATAAAACAGTGACATATTTATACATTGATTCTATTAAACAATAAAAATGGAAATGTCTATGAAAATCAACAGATATTTATTAAAATTACTTTATTTGATAAGGAAGTATGAAACAGAGTAGCCCTATTTTGATATAGCATTACTTTTATGTTTATATTAAATTCCTTATCACACTATCTCTTTGATATATGTAAAATATTAAAAGAGCAGCACTAGTAAGGATCTATAGAACAAGATTGTGAGACATTCTAAGAGTTTTATTTTTTAATTATCTACTTCTCTATGGTACATAGTTGGGTAATTTTCACTTGTCAAGTACAGGAATATCCACTTAAGTGCATTCTCCTATGAACCCAAACAGACTGTGGCAGTAGGCAAAGCCCTGTTGAGGTTCAATGCAGGCAGGTTCACAGCTCTGAGTCAGGACAGTCGAAATGTGCTTCCATCCCTAACCAAGAACCTACCTCTAACTGACAACTGATAAAAAGAAAAATTAAATTTTCTTCAATGGAGTCTCACTACGTATATAAGACACATTAATTAACTATACAATTTAAGCATGCAATTAAATAATTGTTTTCTCTCTCTCTCTCTCTCTCTCTCTCTCTCTCTCTCTCTCTCTCTCTCTCTCTCTCTCTCTCTGTGTGTGTGTGTGTGTGTGCCTTGTTTAGTCACTTTGTTGTCTGACTGGTATATTGCTTAAACATGGTTTCCAGTTTTATGTTCTTATGTTTGATTGTGTGTGTATTTTTACTTGAAATCTGTTTGTTTTGACTTTATTTTTGTTTGAATTTTTTTCTTGTCTGCTTGCTTTCTGAAAGAAAGAGGAAGAACTAGTGAGAATGAATATGTTGATCTGGCAGGAGATAGGCAAGGAAAAATGTAATTACAATATATTGTATGAAAAATCCTTTCTATAAAAAAGATTTGTGCATTTTTCCATACGGAAACTTTAAAACGAGAGAAAAAAATCTAAAAACAAAACTTTAATCTCACATGATTCCCTGGCAAATACAAGTGTTTCTATTAGCACCATCCCCTGACACATGTACAGCAGAAGACAGCCTGGTCTGACCTTAGTGAGAGAAGACATGCCTAACCCTCAAGGGAGTAGAGGCTGCAGGGAGTGGGGAGGTCTGTTGGGTGGGAGTGAGGGTGAAGAGGTATGGGAAGGAGAACAGTTAAAGGTTGGATCAGGAGGGGAAATAATGACTGGACTGGAAAAAAAGATCCAATAGTAATAATAATAATAATAATAATAATAACATTAATATACCTCATAGTAGAAAAACTACATAGTACTTGTCTAGCAGATTTACAGTGTTCAGAAATTTTTTGGTGGGGCGTCACATCTACTCTATTGCCAGTTTTAGGTGTCAGTCATTTAGAAATCCTTCATGAAAAAATGAGGTGCCTAGGATTTGCCTTTGTGATCTTTACAGATCTAAGGAGAGGCAAGATGAGACCACAAGGATGGATTTTGGAAAAATGGAGGCCAGAAGATCTGTACCTAATGTGCACACCCAAGAATATTTTTTCTCGTGCTTTCCATGTCACCCAGCTAACCACTAAGCTGCTTGAAAAGGACTATCCAACTTGAGAAACCCTCCAAACTGAGCCCCCTGCGGGCATGCTGGTGTGGGGTTTGCAAATGCAGCTGTCTGTGAGTCATGTTTGCTCTGTAAGGAAGCTCTCACCCATACTTCTGTAAATAATACCAATAAAATGCCTTGGCTCACCAAGTTGGACGTTGTTGGTGTTCATTCTTTGGTACATTGTGGGCTTCCTACATGGGGTGAGGCGGCATGTACTTAGTGTCTGTTTAGGAAAAGCTTTGTTCCACATCATTACTACCATGCCATACATGCCACTCTTCTGACAGTGGGCATATTTTATCAGTTTCTAAAATGAAATATATAGTGGACAAGGGAACGGTAGGTGAGGGCATGTTGTAAAAACTTTACAAGTGATGACCATGGAAATCTGAAAGAGATGATTCAGCCATTAAAGGCAAGGCTCACACCAAAAATGTATAATTGGTAAAAAGAAAGGTGGAAATTCCAATCTAATAGCTACAACAATAATGGATCTTTATTTGTTATGTTCATAATTTAATAATAATTGTTGTTTGTCTCATGATGAGACACATAGGCTCTGATTTATTAGGTATACTGTTGAAACTATCAGTTACTTTGTTTATTATATAACATCTCCAGTAAATTTTAGAATGGTGACTAATGAATATAAATTTTCAGAAGATTAAAGTTTGAATATGATACATTGACAATAGACTTTTCTGAAATTTATGATTATCTCATCAAAGTATTTCTGGGTTTAATTAGATAAAATAAAAAAATAAAAATCATATGAAATAATACCGATGATAAGGAAGCTAGTGAACAGATAATGAATTCATTATACTAAAAGATTATTAATATTGGATACCCAAGATGTGTGCTCTCATTTTGGAAGGACTATTTCTCCCATTCTAAGTATTCCTTAGTTGCCTGTAGTTCTGTGTGTAAAGTGGAGGTCTTTGTGAAAAGATACATATTAGTAAATTATGCAGACATACAGAATAAGCATGTTATATTTATGTATTTATGAGTACACAAAGATGCACAAACATGTACGAACACATTCATATGCGTGTGTGTGTCTGGTCTATAACAAGATTTAAAGAGTTTCCATGAATCTGAAAAAGAACAAAGAGGGATTTACAGGATAGTTTAGAAGAAGGAAAGATAGAGGTAAATGATGTAATTATATTATAATCTCATACACATATATAATTTAATATTATATAGTAGCATAAATATGTATACTAACATAAATGTCTACATGTATATACTTGCATATACAGACATATGCATATGTTAATAGTGCTTCATATTTTTGAGAATCTAAACCAGATATTGGTCACGTCCTTTGATGATTTAAAGCATACTCTTGGAAATTTTGTCCAAATGGCATTGAGTTTTTTATCAGATACACTGTATGAAATATATATCAATAGAGTTGTGTAAGACACGTTTTAGTTTTCATTCTCAGTATTTGTATTGTTGTCATTAATAATGGAACTCAAAGTTTCCTCATGTTTGCTTTCACAAAGGAGTACTCATCAATTTTATGCCCAGTTACTGAATTGAATTTTTTTTAAATGATTCCATGTGATACCAATTGGTAGCTAAAGTTAACTAAGCCAATTTTCTATACAAACTAAGATTCCTAACTTATACAGAAATATTACTTCTAAATTTATATATTCTATTCATAATTCTAAGCCTTAAAAGGACATTAATTTTTATAGGCACATTAAAAGCTTTGTTCAATCTGGAAATGAACAATATAACATGTATATTATACTCCATGGAACTTTGATTCAAAACAATTATGGTTTTACAGGTTAAAGACAAAGTAATGATTACCTTTCATTGAGAGAAATGTGATTAATTCATGCAGTTAATGTAATGACTAATTTATTTTTTTAGATTTTATTAACATCTTTTACAATGAATCTTGAATTTCTACACATATCTCTATTTGGAATTCAAACAATTTTTAATAAATTTTGAAATTTGTATTGGGATCCTGTCTTTGTAAAATGTAGCTCTAATGCGTAGTTTCACTTCTTAAATACAATTTGATAACATGCAATTATCTACATCAAATATGTATGTCTAACAGTATAATTGATTTATATATGCTCCAATGAAGTGACATGGAATGTATTGAGCACATGATAGTGTTGGCCTCATAATCATGTGTAGTTGACCGACACAAAATAGACTCCACAATTTTTTGTTTATTTTTGTGTTTATAGTTGTATATTTTTGTGGTTGGGTATTTTATTTACTTACTTATTTACTTATTTAGAGATGAAAACCATAGAGTTTAGTGAATATTGCAGTGGAAGGGGTATGTGAGAACACTTGCATGAAGGGAAAGCATATGGTTGAAATATATCCTATGAAAAATTTTAAAATAATTTAAAATATAATAAAAAGGAAGGTGCTAAGCTAAGAGATGATTTTGTTTTAAACACAATGGTTAGTGGTTGTTCCTGTTGTTTCTTTGTATTGGCATTTTGGTTTTGTTTGAATTCTTTTAATCATGGTCTCACTTTGTGACTCGAGCTCACCTGGAGGAACGTGCGTTTTAGGACAGTCATAGTTGTAACTCTCAGACACTGTACACCCTCTCTTCAGAGTGCTAGGATTAAAGGTGTGCGTTAGCACATAAGATTGCATGGGTGACATTAGCCTCGACAGAAACATTTTTGAAATTATTATCTAAGTGATTAGTGTGCTCTTCTTGTCCCTTCCCTTTGAAGGTGAGAGCAGCTACCAAGTTACTAACCTGTTTCAGGATATTTGCTATTACCAAGAGTTATAAGCTCTTTTCTAGGCTATGAATGATTTCTACACTGTCTATAAAGCTGTGCTTTCTAATACTTTGTATCCAAGTTCCAATATATATGTATATGTGTACGTTTATGTGTATGTATATGGTGCACATATATATATATATATATATATAAGGATATTTATATAATGACCATTCCCTTCTTTACCCAATAATTCGGAATATTTATTTGTAACCATAAAATCTTGTATGAATAAATGTTCTTATATTATTCAACTTCATTGACTATTGGACAGGATAGTAAGAACATGGAGAAGCACAATAAGTGTATATTGGATCTGATGAATAAATAATATCGGGGAAGAGTAGCTTGTTGCCTTGATATGTTTATATTTTTGTGGAATATATCTTCTGATGTTTAAAGGAAAGAAATTATAGCCACTGCTTTTATGGATCTGTCACTGAAACTCGATAATATAGAAAAACACTTGTCAATCTATGTGGAAGGAAAACAGAATCAATATATGATATCACTGCTGCAAATAAAAAACAAAATGTACTCTATAATTTTTATTACTCTTAGTGATAGAACATATTATTTATTTTCCTTAATAAAAAATTCTGTCTTTTATAATCTTAAAATATTTTAAGATTGTAAAATCTTAAAATATTTACAATTTTAAAATATTTTACAAATATAAAATCATTATAGTTTTAGGAAAAATAGTATCATCCCAAAAAATTTATATTTTATAATGTACTATTTGAGTGGATCTTAAATTGTATAGAGAAAACAATAAGTAGATAGGACCACTGTTCTTGATATATTTATACTTAATATTTAGAATCATGGACTACTGAAAGAAATTTTGTAAATTTGTAAATCTTGTAAATAATGGTAATAATCTTGTAAATAATGGTAATAATTTCCAGTTTAAATTAAATATTAATGAGAAATAATAGTTTTTCTTTCATCCTGTAAGATAGTATTCTTAATTTAAAAACTGGAGACTTGACAGTGCAAATGTTGATGGATTTCTTTCCTATAATGACAACAGCATACATCATCAAATGCACTAAAATTGACTTTTCATAACTCCTATATCCCAATACATGTGTATGTACATATGATAGGTACATAGATGATTAAATAGATCAACATAGTATGAATTTTGAATTATTAACCTATCTGACAACTTTATAAATTTGCTTCAAGAATCCCATACGAATGTGAATCAAACAATTAATATAAACTTAAACATAAGTATTTTATGTATGCTATCAAATTCAAAATAAGTTTTTTCTCTTTCTTAAAATTTTCCAAATATATTTTCACTAATTTTATATGGCTGAAAGTTAAGGTTGGTTAGAAGCTACATCAGAAAATGAAAAAAAAAAAAAAAAAGAAAGAAAGAAAATGAACTACTTAGCCTGGAGCCATAGTTCATTGCTAGAGCACTCCTGTTGCATCTAGAAGATCCAAGATCTATTTCCAGCACTGAAAAAAAAAAATGAAAGGAGAAAGTAACTTTGCATTTGTTAAATAAATTCCATGATTTTCAACATAAGTGAAAACTGAATGAAATGAAATATAATTAATATATGAGTTCAAAAGATGTATAGATCAAAGCCAAATAGCAATTTACTTTAAACATCTAAAAGAATATAAAATGTGGATACTATAGACAAAAATGTCAAAATCTTGAAACACTGTGTGACTGTGATGGTTAATTTGGGGTCTCAGCTTGACTATATTGAGAGTTTTTATTTTTTAATTAAAAGGCAGCTTTTTTTTTTTTTTTACAGAAAATTATATTTTCATTTTGGAACCAAAATACAGATGAAGAGCCTGACAGTGCTCGTTTGTCCATGGGATGTTTTCTTGAGATACTTTTCAGTTTTTTGGTGTTTTTTTCTTTCTTTTTTTTTTTTTTTGATTCCAGTCTCTACTTTCTGAATTTCTGAATTTAAGCTTGGAAACCTGCTAAAAATCGTGGGATTCTACATAACCTCTGTCTTGTCAGATTGTTTGTCTGTCTTTGTCTTCTTAGTTCTGTGAGGTTGCTGACAGCTTTGTTTTGGCTTCTGCAGTCTTGTTTTTTTCAATACAAAATCCTTAGTGAGAAGAATCAGGCGGGATGTCTGTGTGTTTTCTCCCTGAGGGTCTTTGCCTTCTTAAATCTTGGCTGCCTTGATATGTTCGTGTTTCCAGGACGTGACAAAAACCGAACTTGATCAGTTCATACAGATCAGCTCATCCATTTGCTTCACTTGGCCAAGGTGTGTTTTTGTTGTTGTTATTGCTTTTGTTTTGGCAGTGTATAGGCAGTGTATCATAATGGAAATGCATGTAGAAAAAACTGTTTATATCAGGATGCTGGGTGCTGTGGGAAGCGTGAGAGAGTAAAGTCTAAAATCTCACTATCTAATAAAAGACACACTCCTGGTGACCTAATGACTACTAGGTCCACACTTTTAAAATTCATACCTTCCGGATTGCCATGGACCAAGACAAAATGTCATCAACACATGCTACTTTGGGGATATTTACTCAAACAATGGTATACTTCCCTTGCCTTTAAAGGTAACAACTCACCACTTCAGCTCTAATGTTGAATTATTACTAGCTTTAGTTCATTGACCAATGAATCCGCTGTTACCAGAGTATAAACTTTTGCTCCTGCTTTCTTTCACTTGTTGAAGTAAAATAATATTGATATTTCACTGTGTATGAAGAAAGAACAAGGGATTAAATATTCCTTTCTCTTCAAAAGAACAAAATATACTACTGTTGAACCATAGAGGGTCCCATGGCTCCAGCTACATATGTAGCAGAGGATGGCCTTGTAGGACATCAGTGGGAAGAGAGGCCCTTGGTTCTGTGAAGGCTCCATGTCCCAGTGTAGAGGAATGCCAGGGCAGGGAGTCAGGAGTGGGTGGCTGGATGAGTGAGGACCATCATAGAAGCAGGGAGAGGGAGGATGGGATGGGGGTTTCTGGAGGGGAAACTAAGAAAGGGGATAACATTTGAAATGCAAATAAATAAAATATCCAATAAAAAATAAAAGAAACCACCATATCACAGCCCCATTCCTATCGTCAAAAGCAGATCAACAATACACCAAAGGTGCGGTGATCAGACTACAAGTTAATCCTGACAGAAGAGAGCTTTCCTAGAATCCTCCATCTGTTTTATAAACTAAACTTTGAAGACTAACAGCATTCATCCTTAGATATATACAAGAAACTGTTTAAGAGACAAATGAGTAGTCAACAATATGATTCAACCTGAAAGAAGAGAGAAAGAAAACCTCCAGTTAGGTGAATGATGAGAACATGCATCCACATTTGTCCCCATTCACATGTCTGATGTAGTGTATATGTGCCTACATTCACAAACATGGTCACACAGATTCTACATATGTGTATATTTATATATATATATATATATATATATATATATATGTATGTATGTATGTATGTGTGTGTGTGTGTGTGTAGAAATATATGTGATACAGAGATTGCACACATAAAGGTTAAAAGCAGAGAATTGGCCTTGAGAGAAAAAAATTATTAAAAGACATTTCAGTCTAATATCCAAAGGAACAGAAGTTTGGCAAGTTCAGTCGCTGTGTAGCCTTTTATTGTCAGAGGTCATTCTGGAGTTCATAATGAGGAGGAAACTGTCAGCAAACATGAGTTGTTCATATAATTTACTTTGGATTTCACCTTCATGCCTATTAGCCATCAGATGTTTTTAATAAAGAGAAAATATAACTATAGATATGTTTTCCAGTTTAAAAAACAAAATTTTGACTTTGAGAAAAATAGTATAATATATAGAAAAAACAAAATTTTGATTTTGAGAAGTATAGTACAATATATATAGTTTTATATGGTCACATTCTGGCCCAGAGCCCATAAAAATGTAAAAAAATACAATATAAAGGTCTCTTATTACAATATTTGGTATTTGATTGTCATTCCTGAACAAGGTTTTAATAACTTAATTCTTTCCTGAGTAATTGCAGCCTGTGGTATAGGGGCCCTAGGTTCATTGGAGAATCTTTGCCTCATGAGGAAGCATGCATTAGCTCATGATTCACCTCAGAATAGCAGTTGACTTCCTAGGGAACAAACTATATGATTAGAGAAGTGGAAAGTTTATCATCTCCCTACTGATTTTTAGAAATTTTGTGTTTTTGTCATCGAGAATGGGGATGAGATTACAAATATTACACACATGACTGCCAAGACCGAAAGATCTTTCAATCCATGGTGGTTATGGGGGCAGAGGGGAGGACATGAGGCTTTTAGCTGTTTTCCATACATTTTATATCAAGTGTCTGTTCAGTGTGTTATTTACTTGATATTCTTGACATTTACTATGCCTTATGATAAATATCAGTGTTTCCTTAAGTTCCTTGAGCCATTCTAGCATAACAATCTGATGCCAATGGGATTCAGACTGTAATATAGGTCATTTTTTTCCCTAATAGTTGCTAGACAAAGTCTGGCTTAATAACTATTTTTATAGGGTGTCAGAAATCAGTAAAATCGCTTAAGAAGTTCTTCCTTTTTTGTTTTGCTGTAGTGACTTCCATCAACTGATTGTTATTTCTGTCCAGTGACAAAAAAACATAGTATCCTCTTGCAGATACTTCAAAATAACTGCCAGCTAGAGAAGCACAGAGAACTCCCTGTCTCTCAATGTTCCAGAGATGTTCTTCTTCTGTTGGTACCAGAGTAGTGAGAATAAAGAATTGTATCTGTATGCATAAATTCTGAGTTCATCCATTAGTTGTGCTTAGCTTTTTCTGATGCAACTTTAATCAAACTGCAAGACTTAATTTATATCAAAGGAGTAGATACTCTTAGAAATACTCTACCCTGGAAGTGTCTTTCAATTAAGATCTCATAAATCCAAGGAACACTCTATTCTTCTCAAATTCATTCTCAATATGAGAAGCAACCCTGGTAGCTTCTTACCATATATACCTCTCGGTTTTTCTTTCTGGCATACTGTAACACTGTACAATTGTTTGATATACTATACAAGCAAGCAAACAAACACATAAACAGACAAACCTGAACAGAAATGTATTTGATTTTCCCAATTCACGTCTTCAATATATAACAGAAAATCTATATGAATGAGACTCTAACCTTGGGATTTTGGTATTATTAGCAGATGGATAATACAAAAAGGGAATAGAATTTTATAATCTGAGCTACTCTGGGGGAAAAAATAGGCGTTTGGTGATGGAAAAAATAGTCCTAAATAATCTGACATCAAAACTGTTATATAGTTGGTAGGAAGGAAAAATCCTCCTGGATTTCTCATTTCTATGATAAAATACAATTTGCAAGTGACTGAGAATGATGAAAGAGTCAATTCAAGTAAACCAAGAAGATCTCAAAGATAGAGAGAGGGCTCTCCTTGCGTTTAGATCCCTTGTGAGATCATTAATATACTTATGCTCTTCCTGCTCTGACTAGAGGCATCTTGAGTCCCAGTGACTTTTCCCCTATGAAAGAACCAAGTAGCAAATATCTCAAGGTTTAATCTACATATCTTCTAGTCTTTGATTTCAGAGTGTGTTAAAATTGTGAGACCATATTCACAGGCATCTGGAAGAAAAAAAATGGATTCTCTTTCTACTTCTGTGGCTGATCTGCCAATAAAAAAATCCACTTTCATTAATCAATTAGTGTTATTTAACTTCTTTTGAAATAAGAGAATTATGAAAATCCACTAACACTTCAATTAGGAAGCACCATCTTATGTTTTACTTTTACTCTTGAAGCCACTTTCAGAAACAATGAATTAGTTCTATAACTTAGAAATGAAAGTTATGTCCCAAGTCCTATAATATAGAAATGGAGAAGAGAATGAGACATGGATGTTTGGCCAACTGAGAGGATGGAATGACAATGTTACAGTTTATTTGACTTTTTAACCCCTACAACAGAACAAATCGCTTCATCTCTTTGTACTCTGATTAACGGCTTTTTGAATAAAATGATTAAAGGTTTTTTTTTCTTTCTGTACGATGGAAATAAGATTAAGTTTCCATCTTGTTTTATTTAGCTATCACAAAAACCACGGACAAGCACATCAGATTCCAATCTTCTGCATGAAGGAATAGTTGATTTGTCATCTTTGTTGATCTATAAGGGGAAAATAAAACACTCTAAGAGAGTTCTTGAGCAAGTCCTGGGGATTAAATCTGGGACCAATATGTAGTAGGCAAAGGTTCTAACATTGGGAATATCTACACACCCATCCCTCTCACTTACTCTCAAATAATTCTTTCAAATAAAAATTAAATTTCTAGGTCCGGAACATTTTTTTGTAGGGGAAAAAGGAGACAGTGTCTACTGAGAGATAATTAAACCTACAGAAGAACTCCTACGTATTAAAAATTCCATTGACAACTTATATTACTATGAGTAGAAGGAATGAAAACACAAGCTTGTTCTTAAGGCTTGTTCTAATTTTAAACAGTATAATGACCAAGACTATGCTCCATTCAATACATTGTGAGGGGTGGATGCTCACTTTAAACATCAGCATTAGCTTCTCCATGTAAAGGATCTGAGGAAGCTATTCCTCACACACTCCCAGTTGCCCTTATTAGTTGCATGATTCAGATTCAGATTCAAACAGTGGGAACTGATTTAACAGGGCGACAACTCTCTTCTCTTCCCTGAGGCAAAATCTATTTAACCTGGACTGACTACCTAACCAGGTGTGAATCCTTGCTGAGGTGCAAATTTGTTTCTGTACAGTAGAATGGCTACCTTGTCACCCCTGGGGATGGAACAGTTGCTTCAACAGTGAACTAAGTTTTGTCTTAAAAATATTGTTTTGGAAGTTTAAGTTTTCAGAAACAAAGAGCAGGAATGAATTGAGAGGATTATTGCCTATGGAATATATGTGCTTTTTTATGGTTTGATTTATAAAGTAGTCTGGTACAGAAATATGGATGCATGGGAAATTATGCTCTATAAAACACATGGCTCTCAGCTGTAATTATATCTGCTAATGTATCATGTATAGTTGAGATGAATCATCTTTACTTCTCCATTGCATAGTCTGCCCTTTAAATTGGTGCCTTTCTAGGAATTTTTCTTTTATATAAAGTGAATGCAAAGGAATATTCTGTTATCTTACAATATATATATTTGACACTTCAAATAGGTTTCATTGGCTTGTAAGAAGGCCCATTGCCATAAATCCTGTCTTCTTTAGATTGATAAGCACCTGTGAACTTTCTGTCATTGTTTGCTATGCTAAGATTTTGCACATAGTTGTCAACATATATGATGAAGTGCTATCAGAAGTGCAGAGGTCTATCACATTTCACTGTGGAGAGTAACAACATGGCAACTAAAATATAAATGTAGTGAATTGTTTGTCTCACTTAAAATAGGTTGTTCAAATTGATAATTATGTCAAAGATAGTTAACAAAATAAATGCATATCAGTTTTTTATTTAACATGATTGGAATTTCTGAATGTGAATGGATCAAAACCATTTAAATATGATGCATTTGCATTGACCACATATTCTATAAGAGTTCCTACATTTAAACATTATATATTTCCCTAATATAATAACTTCTAAATCTCATTCTCAATAACAAAATCCCAATCAGGGAAATAAAATTATATCTCGAGATTATTAACTAATTCCCTTAGAACTTGATTTACAGGTTGCAAAACTATTTCTTTCAGAAGCAATAAGAATTTTTGAAAATCATGTAGTCACAAGTTTTTATCCTTTCCATTACTGACCAGATAGTTGGTAGTACTGATTATAGCATTCTTGGCACCAGTATACAAAATTGGTGACATAGTGAGAATAATTTTAAAGTTTGGAGAGTTACTGTAGTGTAAGAGTTCATTTCACCAACCAAAGGTTTACACCCAGTTTATATGCAAATAAACCAGCTAGACAAAAATACACTAATAGTATAATTACAGTATGGATAATATACAGTACTCACATATTTCCTGTGGCTTGAATATTAGAAAATGTTCATTTTATATGCTGTGCTCATGTATTGAAAGCCTCCTTATATGCAGAAAGTTAGTCCTTATACTAATTTGATTATACTACTTGATTGAAATACTAATAAGAGTTAAAAAACTGACTTATGATAAAAGTTTTCTAATTTTATAATGTATTAGTATACTTGGCAATTTCCAAAGTCAAAGCACAAATAAAAAACATATTTTCCAAAATAATAAGGTAATTAACCTTGGAAGTCATGCTGAAAGAGTTATTGTGACTTTAATCAACTTCTCACTAGTACACCTTGTTTTTCCTTCAAAAACATGGATATACATATCAAAGGAATTCAACTAGCTGTCACCTATACACCTGCACAAACTTTTCCCCTAATTGTGAACAATATCATTTCTTTATTGTTTTGTAAATTTGATTTGAAATGGAAATTGAGACTACAACTCCTTTTTTTAATTTTTTTATTAGGTATAATCTTTATTTACATTTCAAATGATTTCCCTCTAACTGGTTTCCCCCCTCCCCAAAAGTTCCATATGCCCTCTTTCCTCCCCCTGCTCCCCAACCAACCCACTCCAACCTCCCCTTCCTGGTATTCCCCTACCCTGCCACAGTGAGCCCTTCCAGGACCAGGTGCCTCTCATTCTTTTTTCTTGGGTACTCTTCTATTTCCTTTGATATGTGAATTGTTCCTTGGGTATTCCAAGCTTCTGGGCTAATATCCGCTTATCAGTGAGTGCATATCATGTGTGATTTTTACTAGAGGACCCAGCTATACCATTCTGGGGCATATACCCAGAGGACTCTCCAACATGCAATAAGGACACATGCTCCACTATGTTCATAGCAGCCTTATTTCTAATAGCCAGAAGCTGGAAAGAACTCAGATGTCCCTCAACAGAGGAATGGATACAGAAAATGTGGTATATTTATACTATGGAGTACTACTCAGCTATTAAAATCAATGAATTCATGAAATTCTTAGGCAAGTGGGTGGAACTGGAGAATGTCATCCTGAAACTACAACTCCTAATGCCAGTTGTCTATATACATTCACTGGGATTAATCCATCAATGTCTACTGAAGGATAAAGTGGAAAATTTGTCAAAATGTCAAATCCCAGAGAACATTATAATTAACTGATATAATAAATCAATATACAACATACAATATTTAATAAAATAATATAAATAACTATAAATAAATTTTTATAGTATCTTTTTTCTTCAATTCATTTGTGTGTATCTGTGTGTGTGTGTGTGTGTGTATGTGTGTGTGCATGCATGTAGATACCCATGCCATTGCACATGTCTGCAGATCCAAAGAAACTGCATTTCTCCACCTACTCTTTATACTTACTTGACTGTTCCAGTGTTGTCATAAGGTCTGCTACAGCCAAATCTCACACTGGCATTTATTTGAGATTGGAATGATTGTTAGAAATGTATTTGAAGAGGTGTTTAAGTCATTCTGGTTATCACTCACAGAAAGTAATTAATGTAGTTCCTTTGAAAAAAGAGATTATGTTAAGAGGAGAGTGTTGCAAATCATGTACCATGTTGTCCTGCTTTTTCTTTGCACAAGTTTTTTGTATGATACATCAAAAAAAAAGCCAAATAAACACTGATATCATTACTTTAGA
Organism: Tokudaia tokunoshimensis; assembly: GCA_036184795.1. Classification (NCBI taxonomy): domain Eukaryota; kingdom Metazoa; phylum Chordata; class Mammalia; order Rodentia; family Muridae; genus Tokudaia; species Tokudaia tokunoshimensis. The sequence goes on along the minus strand of BTHU01000011.1, from coordinate 34,324,821 downwards.
CGTCTTGAACTTTGAACCATAATAAGTTCTTCTTTATATATTTCAAAGCCCCAGGTTCTGTTATAAAAATAGAAACTAAAATAAGTATCAAATGGTAACTAAATATTATTTTTTCCTATACACTTAATATTTGCCATTTTCATTGTTTTCCTAAAAGGGTGTCTTCCCTAGACACATTTTCATCAGTAATTTAAAGGCCCAAATCTCACAGTCTTCCCCTGCCTGTTTTTACTATTATATTCACGTCTTTATCCTTGTTCATCAACTGCTCCGATCAGCTATAACCTAGCCAATTTCAAACTTGTCCTATTCCCTTTATCTATACTTGAATGTCATTGTCTCCTGTTGAGGTAACTGATATGTTCTTGCATTGGTCTCTTGTTTCATTTAAGTATCCCTTGGAGGTGAATGCAAGAGAAGACACATTACTGGAAACTATAAAGATGTGGTTGACTTGTCACTTACCCATATCATTACAACACAACTGACTGGCTCACTCCATTTTCCCACCAACTCCCCAGTGAGTCCACTGCACTGACAAAGCATTCTAAATGTACAAGAGACATTGCATCTTCTGTTCTCTTGTACTTGCCTTCTCCCTGGGTGGTGCTTTAGAATACACTTTCATATCTACTTTGCCATTCATTATAGTAGCCAGTAGATTTTGTATTAACAAGTATATTTGGTAAGTAATTTGTTGAAAGAAAATAAACCTCAATCATCAGAAAGCATTTTGCTCTTGTAAAAATAATTTTGATGAATAGCTGGCTGAGGTTAGCCTGAGTTTACAGCCATACCAACAGAGGAAACCATAACCCAGATCTGGGAACAAAGACAGTGATGAAGGACACCACTTTGGTTTCCATTATTTTTGGAGCAGGAGTACTCCATAAGAGGATCTTTTGATAACGTTTTTTGTAAACTTTGTTTATAGACTAGATTTTTTTTTTGAAAATAAAATGCAAGTTTTCTACAAGATACCAAGCTCTCATCTGACTGAACTGTCACATGACTTGGAGCTATGTTGGTTTTGTTGTTGTTGTTTATTTAATTTGAACATTTGTTAACTGAAAATAGATTTCTTTTCCTTACACAATATATATGAATTATGCTTAACCTTCCCTTTACCTTTCCCAGTTCCTCCTCAAATCTGTTGCCATCCATTTTCTTTCTGTCTCTCACTAGAAAACAAAGAGAATTCAAGGAACAATAATTAATACAATAAAGTGTAATGCGATATAATGTGAAACAATTAATTTAATATGATAAAACAAACACATTGAAATTGAAGAAAACAAAGCACAAGAAAAGGCATAAGAACCAGAGATGGATTTATTCATACACTCAGAAATACCCCCCCCCAAAAAAACCATTAAAATGAAAACCATAATACATACGCAAAGTACTTGGTGCAAACTCCTGAAGCCTATCCTGCTTCTTCAGTTCCTGTAAGTTAACAAGAGCTTTGATTATGTTGACTTAAAGGAATTAGTTTTCTTAACAACTTCCATTTCTTTGGGCCCTTATATTCTTTTTGCTTCCCCTTCTACACATTTCACCAATGCCAGAGAGGAGGAATTTGAAGGAGACATCCATTTAGAACTGAGTCTTTTTTTGTTTGTTTGGTTTATTTTATTGGTTATTACTTACATTTCAAATGTTATTCCCTTCCCCTTCCCAGAAACTGCCTATCCCTTTCCCATCCCTTCCTGTTTCTATGAGGGTGCTCCCCGACCCACCTACCCCCTCCCACCTCAGTGTCTTAGCATTCCCTTAGGTTGGGTCATCCAGCCTCCACAGAACCCAGAGGCTCCCCTCTTACTGATGCCAGATAAGACCATCCTCTGTTACATATGCAGCTGAAGCCATGGGTCCGTCCATGTGTACTCTTTGGTTAGTGGTTTAGTCCCTGGGAGCATTGGGGAGGGTAGATGGTTGATATTGTTTTTCTTCCTGTGGGGTTGCTAACCCCTTCGGCTCCTTGAGTCATTACCCTAACTCCTCCTTTGGGGTACCTGTGCTCCGTCCAATGGTTGACTGCATGCATCCATGTCTGCATTTGTTAGGCTCTGGCAGAGGTTCTCAGGGAACAGCTATACCAGGCTCCTGTCAGCAAGCACTTCTTGGCATCAACAATAGCATCTGGATTTGGTATCTGAAGATGGGAAGGATCCCCAGGTGGGGCAGTCTCTGGATGGATGGCCTTTCCTTCAGTCTCTTTGTCCCTGAATATCCTTTTAACAGGAGCAATTCTGGAATAATAATTTGAGGTCTCTGGGTGGCCCCAACTTCAACCAGGGGCTGTGCCTATAATCTGAATATGATCCCTATAGTTTCTCTCTCCCCTTTGTTGGGTATTTTGGCTAATGTCATCCCTGTTGGGTCCTGGGATTTTCTTGGGTATCTGACATCTTGGACTTTCTAGTGGCTACATCCAGTTCCTCATCCACCACACCTCTCCTCCACACCTGATTCTGTCCCCCTTTTTCCCTCATCCTGCTTTCTCCCTCCCAGAACCCTCCATCCGTCTACCTGGTACAAATTGCTTCTCTTAACTTCTAACTGAATTGTTCTTCATGGAAAAAAAAAAACTTCCTCTAAATTCCATGCACTGAACAACACTGACTGTACAAATTGAGCGGAACTTAATGGAACTGCACAATCTCAATTACATTCAAATAAAGTGCACTGAACTGAACAGTTCCAAACTGACCTCAACTCCCTGTACTGTTCTTAAGTAACCTTTCCTTATCTATTGACAAGTTGGGCTTATGAGCATTGGGCATATTTGAGTTGGCCTATTTTATCTCTGACTTATTCTGTCAAATCTTTCTCTGATTCAACATTTTGTCTGTTCCTCAAATAGAGGTCATTTTTTGGTATTAATGGTGTATACTAAGGGCATTCCTGTATTCCAGCTGTATCACACAGCCCTAAGTCTTTAGATATTATCCCATACAAGATTAGCCATGTTGCTGGATTAAAATTCCTGAACACCGTAAAAACCCAGTCTATAGCCAAGACTAAAGGCTGCTTTGCACACACTGATGTGGAACTATCTTAAAGAAATGGACACATAGAGTAAGTAATGACAACTCACAGAACCTGGAAAGAATATACACTGGCTTGAAAGTTGTAAGATATTTCTCAGTATAAACCAAAAGTCACATTCAGTGTTATTTTGGTCTAAAAAATATCCTCTTCACATGAATAGGCAGGCAAATTAGCATAACTGTATAAATCAGTGTCATTCAGAAGAAACACTAAGGGTAGCATTTTCAAATATTCCCCAAGTAGGAAACCCTCAAATTATGTTTCATATTAATATACAAATATCTGGCAAACATTTACTGCTATTTTTAATTTCCAAAAATGATAAAACAACATTCATGAAGTATTTTGGAGATAAAAGTAAATTACATCATTCAGTACAGTTTTACCTAATTAATGTGTGTCTGTTATGTTTCAGTAAGATTTGGAACTATTCAAAAACTACATTAAATCATGAGTATCATTTACATCTCCACACTTTATGCCATAGTCAGAGAACAAAAATATAGTTTTTTTTTACTCATTAATTATTTCATTTAGTAGTCATATAGAAATTTGAATTTGACTGAAAATTCATAATATTTTGTTTCATTTCTGCTCCTTGTAGTGTTTTTTTATTTTTATTTTTTATTACAGAGATGCTGTTTTTCTACCTTATTTATATACCCTCAGTACAGAGTAGAAAGATTAGTTTATTATTGGTGAGGTAAAAATTTAAAAATATGTTTTGCATCTTCTAGATGTGCTGGCCTTGGAATTTTTCATGCTATATACCTACATGGAAGTACTATTTTATCAATGTCAACTCATACTGCTGTGTTGAACTATAGACGGTTGTGAACCTTTTTGCATTTTATTATTTTTATTGCAGATTTAACATTTGGCACTCTCAGTAGATACTTACTCCTGTTACATCTGATGAAATTTCTCCATTTCTCCTGTTAATATTTTGCTTACAGTTGTTGGGTGTAAAAATTTATATTTGATTATAATAATTAACATATCCTAATCATATATTCTTAGTATATCCATAATCATATGAAAATAGATAGGTAACATGCAAGATTTTCATCTCCAAATATATATATATACAGAATAACCATTGTAATCTGTAGTCATATTCTTACGCTAGCACATGAAATTTATATGTAGTCTAATTACTACTTTACTAAAATACATTAATTTCTAAAACAGAATCTTACCCTGTAAACTGAGGCTTGCTTATTGCTGAAGCTGACCTGGAATTGATGGAAATTTTCCTGGTTCCTCAATCTCGTGATTGCTGAATTGATTATAGATACAGGACATGAAACTAATCATTTCTGGTTTATAGAGCTAATATGTAATCATTTTATAATTTTTATATATAATTTATTTCTTGGAGTAGAAATTACCAACATTGCACAGTTTACAAAAATCTGTTTCTTCTAGAACAACATAATTGGCTTTGAAAATGTTTTCTCACACCATAGCATTCAAAGAAGGTCAATACTTCAAATTTTTGGAAGGAATTATTAATACTTCTTTGTTTTAAAATGCATATGCTATTACATGGAGGAATATTAATCCAACAAAGTAGCTGTGCTGGCAAAGGATCCCATATATGGCTGGAATGCATCACACCATGCACCTTTGATCCCTCTGGCTGGAATACAAATATGCCTTTAGTATGCAATTTTAATCCCTAACAAGAACATCTAATTGAGTGGCATACAAAATGATGAATCACAGAAAGATTTGACAGAATGAGTCAGAGACAATATATACCCAGCTCTCACGAGGGCAGGTAAGAAAGGCTACTTAAAAACAGTGAGGAAGAGAAGTCACTTGAGTTCACTTCATTTAATTTCAGGTCAGTTTGGAGAAGTCCAGTTTGGTGTAGTTGAGCCCAGTTCAGTGTAGAGCACTTGAAATCAGAGCAGTTCAGTTCATGGAGTTCAGAGGCATCTTTGCAAGCAGAGAAATTCAGTCAGAGGCAGAAAGAAGTCAGTTTGAATCAGTCAGCTTGAACTAGAGTTTGAGCCCTAATACCTGAGTTTAAGCAGCCCGCTGAGTTCATAAAGACCTAGAAAGGGTGAGTTTATTCAGCAGTAAATCTCAGAGGCTGAAACATTTTAGGCATGGTTTAACTGAAAGAGGTTTGGAATGTGAAAGCTTTATGGTCTGGGCTTGCAGTAGATTAGACAGTATGGAGGCTAGTAGCTACAGGACTAGGCTTGGCTAGGACCAAGTCAGCTTGGTTGGGAGTCCTGAGGAAGGGTTGTTTGGGAGTGGCTAAGAAAAGATCTAGTAAGTGAAGGATGCAAGCTGACAGCTCTGTGTGCTGCTTGAGATAGCTCTCTCTTGCAGACAAAGAGCTAGACTTTTATTTTGTATAAGCTGTTTCCTTAGGAATTGTATATCAATTCAATCATTTACCCTAAGTTCCCATTTGAAGAGCCCATGAATCAGCATTTCACGTCATTATTCCCTTGTCTCTAAAGACAGAACCTCATGGTCAAAGCTGCCAATTTCTGCTGCTGCCTGGAGCTGGAACATTGCTCCTGAATGCTGAGATCCCTGTCTCTTTATCTCCTTCCTTAGTATCTTTCTTACAAAATTGGCTCAATAATGCAGTTGCATCTTTTCTTTCAGGTCTGTGAAGCCCCTCATACAATTCATATAGTGTCCTTACTTTTTACATAGTTGTGAAATCCTATAAAGAACAGTTCTTACATTGATTTATATATTGTGGAACTTGTTTTCAGAGTTTGTTCCCATAGCCTGAAGAACTGTCCTGAAGGTCATGGCTTTGCCATTTTGCTGAGGAACACCAGACACATTCTCAGCCCCTGCAATCCTGCTGCTTCTGATTATCATGGAGTCATTAACCTTAGCAGAGAGAGCATTCCCCAAATAAGGAACTCAAAGTAAAATATATACATTATTATACAAGCAAACCATATGTCTACAGAAAATATCAGCATTTGAGAAGACCTATGCCTTGTTGGCTGTGTTCCAGGAATGAGAACAGTGTCACATCATACCTTCTGTGGCCAAAGTGGACCTGGCACAGGTCTAGGAATAGTTAGAAAGACACCTCCTGGGCTCAGACCAAGCCATGTATTCGCACACATTGAGTATGGCTCTGATATCATCCTGTCATCTGAGGAAATAAAAGTGACATTTGCAACTACAATATCATAACAATATACTTTTCTTTTTTTAAAAGGATTTATTTATTTATTATATGTGAGTACACTGTAGCTGTCTTCAGACACACCAGAAAAGGGCATCAGATCCCATTACTGATGGTTGTGAGCCACCATGTGCTTGCTGGGATTTGAACTCAAGACCTCTGGAAGAGCAGTCAGTGTGCTTAACCACTGAGCCATCTCTCCAGCCCCAACAATATAGTTTTCTAATTTTCAGAATATTTTTTCCAAATCTAGAAGTATCCCTGCATCAATATTTACAATTTGAAAGTTGCAGTGAGAAAGAGTGATAGTGAGAGAGTATGTGTGTGTTTATCAGTATGTTGACTATTCTCCATTATGAAAAACCTCAAGTTCTTAAGTTGTTCTTCAGCTGACAAGGGCTCAAGTCATAGACAGACATCAAGTTCTTATGCTGCATTTGACAATATTTATATCCCATGGTATTTTACAGAGGAACAGCAGCAGACAAACATATGAGAGTTACCATAGGCATATGGCTTCTAGTGTTACAGTTCTCATGCTAGACAGACTTAGTTCTATGAATTTACAGTCCTTGGGTAGACCTTGGGCACTAGCACTCTTAGCTTTATAAGTGCTAAGACTTTTTTTTTTTAAATGCAGAGTCAGGATCCTTTAAAAGCATTCGCTGTTGCAGCTTCTGGACAGACCCTTGACACTAGGATTTCTCAGGCACTGGCCTATGATCATGGGCCTAAGTTATCTAAGAAACTTAGCTATAAAACTTAAGACAGCTCTTTTTAACTCATCTAGTAGCTAGAGGTATTAGTTACCTCTGTCCTTACTGCCTTATTTCCACTTCATCCTCAATTCTCTGTGAACCTTCTACTTCCCTAAGTCTGTTGTTCTTTTTCAGGCATTCTCTTCCTGGTCTGGTGTTTCTTTTCAGCGCAAGTTCAAGGTCACTTGCTGGTTTGGAAATATTTCTCAGCTGCTGCCACCACACTGCCCTTGGTGCCTCTGTGTTATTTCTGCTATTTCTATTACCTGCTCAGCACACACTATTTAAAGGCAAAAAGCAAACAAAAATTAAACAGACAGACAGATAGACAGACAGACAGACAGACAGACAGACAAATCCTAGTGTTTGAACATTAGCAGAAGCATCACAAGTGAGTTCACACATAAGACTCAATAAATCAACTGAGCAGTTAGATCATGCAACAAGAAAGGGAGTGGTTGTCCCAATCACTATGGAGATTAGATGTAAATGGGGAGCTCATGTTTGCAACAATTACAGTCACCTTTGATACAGATGGGAAAAAAATATCTAGTACAAATTGTTTCAACTGGCTTTAGTTGGGTCTGCACAGTGAAAAGCTTACACAATCAGCTGTGGTCATTGTGTGTCTTTCTCAAAGCATCTGTAGAATGTTCATAGTAAAGACTCTTGGTCTAAGAGTTGACTCTGAGTGTAAACTAATAATGGAATCCATCAGCCTTTGGTTTAGGGTTGCTCAGTCCCCAATTCCTTTGCACGTTAACCGTAAAATGTCTAAACAGAAGGAACAATTTGAAAAACAGAAAACAATTAAGTTTGAAAGATTTTAATATGGTTTTAATAATTCTCAACAACTAATCAGTACCTCAGGTAAGGATTAGTTTTCTTATCTCTTTCATTACCATTTTAAATCATTGAAGCTTCATTTCATGCATAAATATACTTTTATGAATTACAGAATTATTTAACATCTCATGTTGGGTCATAAACCTAAGAAAAAATGGCTTAGGTACATATATAACATATCAAAATGGATCTGATCTCCAGGTTCTCCCAGAATCCCTTATTCTCTGTTCCCTTTTTGGCTGCCATATCACACCCTCTACAAAGAACTCTAGAGCTGGGGGCTTGCTGTTCTTCCCTCAGAGGTTCTTCTTTATATAATCCAGCCATCTTAGTTAACTGACCGTTTTCATCCAGTCTTTAACTTCCTAGCCTCTTGGCTTGCCCCTTCCCTCTGTTCCCTACCTCCTCTCTTCACATTGCCTAGTTCAGTCTGATTATGTTCACTCTAGACTCTCTCAGATGTCCCCACCTCTGGCTATGCTCTCCCTACAATAAACTTTGTCCTCCACCATACCTAGGAGCAGTCATGTCTTTTCCTTTATACTTCTTTATTCGTTCATTCAGTCAGTCAGTCATTCAGTCATTCAGTCAGTTCTATGATACCTTGAGTCAAAAAATTTTAATTTCTTTTCTAAGGAAGATGAATTAGCATTAAATGAAACATAGATAGGGAAAAAAAATCCTCAGCTCTCATCTGAAATGGAGTCAGAGATTTTTCTGGAGCCATTTAATGTGACCCTGCCCAAAAACACAGATTATGTTAGCTTAAATTTCGTGATCCAACATGGGAAGAGTTTCCACCAGATTTTATATATATATATATATATATATATATATATATATGGAAAACAGAGAAAATCATAAAACAAGGCAAATTAAAAATGTATTGGAAGGTACTTTGCTGAAACACTATGAAGCAGTGTGAGGTTTCTGACAGCTTGTAAGAAAACTGTAAGAAAGCAGACCTCTATTACATAGATTTTTATTCTTGGAATGTGCTTTTGCATATCACACTTAGGCATAATAAATGAGTTGATTTTGCTTCAGATTATCCATCATTTTACCCAATATTATTCAGAATGATGTTTCAAGCAGGACGTATTATGAGTGTATACAGCCTAAATTCATGTGACCTTGCCCTAGTGACTTATATAAAACTTGAACTCAAGTGTACCTTGCTTATATGACCTTGCTTAATTCTCAGAAAGCCTTCAGAATTAAATGCCTGAAATCCTGAATAAGGTAGTCTATTGCAGGAAACTTTACATTTTAAGCCTAACTCTCCCAAATAGAGGTGTGATAGCATCATAGGAGCAAGTCCATCAGAATTAGGGAATCTTTTGTCTAGGCTCAAGATGTTCTCCGATGGTATTTTTAATTTTTCGATTGGTAAAAGCTAGTTCTCTGCTATGTCAATAGATTCTAAAAGATTTCTGTTTGTTTTTGTCTATTGTCATAAGATACCAGATCTGACACAGAAAGACAGGGAATGGCTGTTTTGGAGGCCAGCATTTAGCCAGAGATAAAATAATTAGCTTCTTCATAGTCCTTGGAATTTAATCACCCACTTAGTCTCTGAAGACATACATTGCTTTCAGGAGTTTTTATTCATGGCCAGATAGAGCTTCTTTTCAAAAGTTTTCATACACAGAAGGCTTTCAGTGTCCTGGACCAGAATTTAAAAAATATATTTATGCTCATAATTAACTGAATGATAGAAATATGTATGAAATCCTCTAACTTTTTGAGAGAAATATACACATTTTAGGTAAAGATTTATTCTATTTGCCCAGACATTATGTAAGGAACATTAGTGTGTAAACTGCAAAAATCACTGATTGAATGCCTATATAACTAAGGAGGGGTACAGAAATTAGGCAGAAGTCATTATTAGTAGAGATGGAAAGAAAGGCACTTCACTCCATACATTTAAGATGACAGACATATCACCATAGTAGAATCATAGTTAATATTCTCATTGTTCTTTGAGCCAGTCTGTCTTTCCATGCTTGTGCTTTTGTCTGGATTCACATTCCTCCTCCTTCAAAAAGTCATGAAACAGCATTTCTAACAGCAGTGATTAATTGATTTGCACACAATTTTTATTTTCCCACCTTTCAAAGCAGTTTTCTCTGAAAAGAAAATTCCTCCTGACAACTTTCCCTTCGCATCTTTAAGTAATTTGTTAATAGCTCATGACATAATCTCCTTCTACTGTTAAAACTTCAGTTTTCAGTATCATTATTGTTCTTGTAAAGATAATACATTTTCTTTAGTGCATGTGGACATTTGTTATTTTAAGGGCAATAGTTTTACTGTAATGTATGTATAGGCTTCCCGGCCAGCCAGACTGCCTGCCTGCCTGCCTTCCTTCTTTCCTTCCTTCCTTCTTTTGTTCTTCCTTCCTTTCCTCCATACTTCCCTTCTTCCTTTCTCCTGTCCATTCTCCTTCCCCTTTTTCTTCTCCATTCCAGTCCACCAGCTTACCTGTGTTTCCTTTCTTCCAGCTCCCCTTTTTTTCTTTCCCAATTTCCCTCCCCTAAACTCACACGCTTATCTCTGATAGAATTATTTTGTATTATGTTTCCATTTTTGAAACACTTTATGTTAATCACAATATTTAAACTTTTTTGTTGCTGAGCAAATGCTTTATATATTTGAATATTCATATAACTGTGACTTTAAACTCATAGTTCTAATTGCACTTAATAAACAAAAATAGAGGGGCTTTTTTTCTAGGATTCTGATCAATCCAGGTAACGAAAAATCCATATTAATCTCATTATTTCAGTGAATGCGCCTGGTTTCTGATTAACAACTGGTGATGGTCTATCACTTGTCTCAGAACTTTCTATGGCTTATAACCATAACGTTGGAGACCTTTTACAAGGTCACCTTCTCTCAACAAGAAACTAGAGCAGAATCAGGTTTACCTTTCAGTCATTTGTTATGGCAACTTCTGGACTTGAAAACTTTGCCTCTGGTGTATGTTTTAGTATTGGGTGTCTCTAAGCATTTTTGTTACTCATCTGTCTCCCAAGGATTTTCACATTTATATAATCTTAATTTATTTTATCTCTGCATACATTTATCCACTTTTCACACTAGCATATATCTACATTTCCATGTGGGAGAGAAATAAAACCTTTACCTACCATTCTTCATTTTAGGATTGAAAGTTGCCAAGAGTTTTAACTGTATCTGCAGGAAATTATGACGTGTTTCTTAATATTCCAACCTTGCCAGAGGTGTGCTTAGGCATCAGCTTTGATTTTCATGGGTCATCATATGAACATCTAAATCATATCTTAACAATAGTTCCTATTTTTGAACTACATACCATGAAACTTTTATTTTGTAAATAATTACAACAAGGTATGGAAAAATATTCTACCATTTCCTCCATTTTGCAGTTGAAGTTATTGTCAAGCCTTTCCAGCTAACAAGAATGTGGGCACAATAAATCCAGAACGTGAATGGTGTGCCTGATAGTAACCTTTTTTTGTGAAGATAATGGGATTATTATTGAAGTTTCAAGTGTTCTAGCTCTTTGATTTATCAATGCCACTGATAGTGACTCATTGTAAAAAGAGGGAAATGTTACATGGGTAAACTTTAATTTTACATTATGTATTTATTACAATAAATAAGTGAAAGAAATGAAAGGAATAGATTCCAATGCCAGAGCTAGTTAACTTATGACCACACAGGACAATAAAGTATGCATATAATGAAAATAATGGTTCCAGAACAGAGTTGTATTTTATTTTTAAAATGGTTACTTTGTTTAGAAATGCATAGCATTGGAAGATCAAATATATATTCCTAAGAGAAATCAATAGTATAACTGGAGATGTGCATACATATAGAAAATCAAATGTTAAATCAATGCTAAAAATCAGAAAGTCTTTACTTCATTGCCTGAAAAAAAATATAATGCGTACATCAGCCTTTAGGCTATTTCATTGAAAACACTAATATCTGTGGCCAGGCGGTGGTGGCGCACGCCTTTAATCCCAGCACTTGGGAGGCAGAAGCAGGAGGATTTCTGAGTTCGAGGCCAGCCTGGTCTACAAAGTGAGTTCCAGGACAGCCAGGGCTACACAGAGAAACCCTGTCTCGAAAAACAAAAACAAACAAAAAAAAATGTCTGTGTTTGTTATTTAGGAAATGATACATAAAATTTAATTACTATTTTTTCCAATATTCATATAGAATTTTTTTTAGTATATATATTCTTTATTTACATTTCAAATGTTTCCCCTTTCCTGACTCCTCCCTCCCCTGAATCCCATAAGCCATCTCCCCTTCTCTGATCACCCCTCCCCCACTTCCCTGTCCTGGTATTCCTCTACACTACAGCATCAAGTCTTTTCAGGACCAAGGGCGACTCCTCCCTTTGGTGTCTAACAAGACTGTCTTCTGCTGTCTATGTGTTTGGAGCCATGGGTAACTCCTTGTGTACTCTTTGGTTGATGGTTTTCTCCCTGGGAGCTCTGGGAGTACTGGGTGACTCATATTGTTGTTCCTCCTGTGGCACTACAAACCCCTTCAACTCCTTGGGTCCTTTCTCTAGTTCCCCATCGGAGACCCTGTGCTCAGTTCAATGGCTGGCTGAGAATGTCCCCTCTGTATTTGTCATGTACTAGCAGAGCCTCCCAGGTGATAACTGTATTTGGCTCCAGTCAGCCAGCACTTGTGGACATCCAAAATAGTGTCTGGGTTTTCTGAACATTGTTTCTTCTCACATTTCATGTCCTGGTTTAATTTTCTATTGCTTTAGTTTTCTTAGAATAATGAACTGGGACTAGTACAGAATATTGTATGGGATGCAACCAAGTGCTGTAAATATAAAAATAATATTTTGAACTGGATGTGCTCTAACAGACCTTTAACCCTTTCACAGCACATGGAGGAGAGGCAGATCTCTGTGAGTTTGAGGCAGGTCTGGTCTATATAATGAGTTTCATGCTAGCTTGGGCTACATAGTGTAATCTTGTCTTAAACAAACAAAAAACAAGAATAATAACTGGCAATTTACTGAGTGACTGCTAATATCTTTATTCAAGAACAATTTTTTTCTATGTTGTGTCTCTATAATTTGAAATTCTGTGCTTAGAAATAAGTTGTCTAAAGGTAATATCTTTGAGAATGGCAATTTATGAAATGTATCTTCCCACAGTTAATAATAACTCTCATTATCCTCAGAAATGCATAACAATATCAAAGGCATTTGCTTGAAATTAGGGCACTAGAGAACTCTGGGTGTCAATGCTGCTCTTGAATTCATACATGGATTAAATCTTAATAGAGAAAACAGACACTTCTAGAGAACAGCAACAATAACTATTAATAAACTTGAACAATCTGATAATTGTTTTAAATTATTTGATTACCTTTCAATTTTTTTCATAAGGTAAGAATATTTTATCCTCAGTACTTAGAAAGATGGTGACAATCAAAATAGCATCCCTAACAATTATGCATGTTTCTGTAAATTCCTTGATATTTTCTGAATGAAATTGAGATACATTACATCAGTTTTAGAGTATTTAATTCATATTACTATCCCACAAAACACATTTATCTCTAATTATGTAATGAAAAATGAAAGTGCTTAATTTTGGCAGTATTTGATAAAAAAAAAAAAAAGAATCAATGGAACTAATTCCCTTTTTGCACATTCCCTCTTTTTTTTATGGCACCAAAACGAGCCAGCAGCTGAGCCTCACAAAGGACATTTGACACATAAAGAACACAGATGCCAACGTTAGGAATAAAATTTTTAGCATTAACATCTGTGTCCATGCAAAACTCTTAGCTCTTCTTCATTTTGATCCAACATGGCTGTTGGATTGTTGATTCTTCTACTAACTCTGACTGCGAGCTCTGCTGACCTGCCCAAGAAAACAAACCCAGTGAAACTGTGGTAAAGCCTCCTCTTGGAAACTGATCTGGGCTCTGGGTAGCCAAAGTTCAAGGAATTTTTGAAATTTTCCAAATAGAAATAATAATGAAAACAAATATATTTCCCAAAATAACCTCAAATATGTTCTAAATATTCCTAGATGGTTCTCAAAATAGTTTTTAAAATTAATCATCATTAATGAAATTTTCATAACTGGAATGTTAATTGGTTAACTGAATCATGTTTGAATAATTTCTGAAAGAATTTGTCTTAGGAATTACAAAACCTTCCATATTAATTTTTGGCATTGATGACATGTTCTGAAATTTGTAGCAAACCACAAACACTGAATTGAACTGTATTGTTGCCTATTCCAATAGAAATATTTATAATATTATCATAAATATGGAGATGTCTTAACAAAAAAGAATGTTACAAGTAAACACTCATATTGTATGTGTATAATGGTAGACTAAAAATTTAACTATTTTCTGATATTCTCAAAATAGGCAAAATTTTACTTACTATTTGTTTCTATAATTTTAATTTTATTCTACTTTTAAATATTAAATTCAGTTCTAATGATTTCATTAGGTTTAAAATATTTATTATAATCAAAGAAAATATAAGAAATGAAATAAAACTGAAACCTAAATTAGCCAAGAGAAAATTTCAAGTACAGCCAAAGCAAATGCTTAGTTTTGACTAATATAAGAGAATTGCTAAAATAACTTCATACACTTTGATGAGAGTCACATAAACAATCTCCAATGTGATAAATACAATTTTCTACCACACCAAGAGGTAAAATACCTGAAGAAACTGTTATTCTTTGAAATAAATATCAACAGATATTTAATTACTAACATGCATATGAAACACCCTAATTTATCTCCAAAGCTAATTACTCTTTAGCTTTAGAGTCATTCATATTGGGTTTTGTGTGTTGAGGTTTTGTGTGTAGAAGAATCATTTGGATGACATTGTCAGTTCTTGTTGCCAAGTTGTGACATTTTCTTCCAAAGAAAGCATCTGGCTCTTTGGCAAAATCCATTGGTAGTTTTTCTGCACCTCTAGGTCCGTTACATGGCTGGCTGCTTCTGAAGACCATTTTTTACACCACTGAAATGAAGGACTATATAAATCATTGAAACATTCAGTGATGTTGATTTAAGTACTGGTTTAGGAACTAAGACTACACACAGATAAGCATAGCACAGATTCTGTAAACCAAGAAGTCTCTATAGTGTCTCTGTGCCTCATATGTATATGCTCAACTGGCGCTTTATAAATTTGGTGCAGGAAAATAAACTACTTAGTGGAGTTTATCAATGTATTCTTTATACCTTTCACATTGATTAACTGAGCAGTTTCAAAAGAAAATTAGTTTTTTTAACATCTGGTCTTTTAGAAAGGCAAGAAGACTCTCAGAGACATGGGTGATAAATACCACCAAGAGAAGAGTTTCTTCCAGATACAACAGAATACTTACACATATAAACACAACAATTTTGACAGTATAAACCTTAAGCTATCTTCCTATTTCTGCCTCCTTCAATAAATATTATGTGCATCAACCATCACTACCAACTGGACATCTCTTATACAAAATAAAGCTTCTAGCATCAGGATTGGGTTATATCTAATTGAGTTTTTGGTCACAGGGAATCCCCCAATACCATCAACAGTCAGGTTATTGCCTGGAATGGTGCTTCTCCACAAACTGAAGATTGTTACTGATTAACAAAATGATGGTCTGCCCCATTGCTGAAGACAATACTTAAGCAACTCATAAATATTTTACTAAAGTAATATAGCAATGAAGTGACTCCTAACTACAATATTCTGTATCCGTGCTTTGCTCAGCTATCATTACAGATGCATCTTCTAGTAACAGATGGGAGTATGTATAGAGACCACACCCAGACAATATATAGATAGTAAAAGACCTAAGAACACTCAACCCTAAAAGGAATTTCCCCACTCAATCTCTCCTCTCACAGTCCAGGTAATTTTGTATAAGAGGTGGCAGAAAGAGCGTAAGAGCCTGAGGATATGGACGACACCAAGGAACCCAAGACTTGTAGACGCAGTAGGACTAGGTCACCCGTGAAATCACAGAGAACGCTGTAGCATGCACAGGGTTTGCTCAAAACTGTACATGATGCGATTCTGAGGCAGAGAAAAGGAGATACATGGTAGAAGCTAGCTCCAATTCATAATTAACTGCAAATGAAAAAAGCTTTTTCTCCAAATGAGTCTCACTAGAGAAACAAGTCGCTCTTAAGGGAAAGATGAATGTACAGCAGTAGATATCAATCAATCAATCAATCAATCAATCAATCAATCAATCAACCAATACACAAACCACAAATAAATAAAATTCAATAACAACTTTGGAGGTTCTCTGTCTCATAATGTTAAGTCGGGGACTTTTGTTTTTTAACCATAGATGTCCTTTGCTTATAAATCATAGGTACTGATTTTGTGTTTCTATACAACTCCTGTGTGTCTCTGCATGTATAAGTTTTTCTGATGCCTTTCCCTTGCTAATTTTATTCTCTGGTGGTTTTTGTCATATTCTGCATATTCTGATTTAATTGTTTGCTCCTTATTTTGTTTTCTTATTGTTTCTTAGGTGCCTGTTTGATGAAAAAGAAAGACAGAAAAGTGTGTGATCGGCTAAGAGGAAAGATTAGGAGGAAATGGGAGAATTGGAGAGGAAAGTGTAAACAGAAAATACTACATGAAAAAAAAAAGCCACTAACTCAGGTGTTATTGTTTTGTGACAGTTGCTTTAAGAGGAAGTTTCACATGATCCCTGGTTGATACAGGGAAGGCTCTGTTACTAAAACTAGTTTGAAAATATAAATAAATTCCACACATAAAACAAATAGAAGAAAATTTATATTTATAGTGTCTGGGATTGAGTAAATAGTCATTGGACATAAGAGGAGTTGGAAAAGACATAGTACAGTTTAAACACAATTTATATAATTCTTAAGATTTTGAATATTGTGTTTGTAGGGTACTCCTTCATCTGGCCAAAAGTATTGACAAAGAAGAAAATAATTTCAGTCTTGTAAAGTGATATTAATACTTCAAGAAACTTCTGCATGCTTCAATTATAACAGATATGAATATGGTTCATATGAGTATGGAATTCATGATCAATAGAACAGAGATAAGGCAGGATTATTTTCTTTCTTCTAGATTACAGCCATGTAAGACACTAAGTACTGATGCAATGATAAATAAGACACAGGAATAGATATATTTTTAATATGCATTTTATGTTGATTTATTTTGACCAAAATTTCAAGTAAAATGTAAATGATAACTTGCATGATTATAGTTTTAGGAATATTTTGTAATGATAGATTACTTTAATTAATCTTTTACCTAGAATTACTAAGGATTTTTATTCTATGGGAGCAATATCTCCAGGTTCCATAAAAACTTATTAATCATGCTTTCCTTAAGAGTCTTATACTTACCAGAAAATATTTTGTCATCTGGGGATAAAAACTCAGATATCTTGATGACCCCAAGATAGTGGCATTTATCTCTTCTTACACTGATTTGGTGTTTCAGCATTGAAGGAATTGCAAAGGATAGCTTCAAAGATTAGTTAAAGTGAAAATGTAAAAACAAAGTGATAGTTTGACAGCTGTTGGATCAACTGTGGTCATTATATCTCTCATAAGCAAATGAGGATGAAGCTGTTTGACAAATACTAAAAATTATCTCCAATGGGGTTTAAAGGTTATGTATAGGTATGCATATTTCTGATATTCTATATCCTATATTATAGGAGATGTAGAGAAGCACATACAAATTTTAGGTAATGCTTGGTGAACCCAAAGGAAAAAAGGGAAAAAAGGATTTTAAGAGCCAGAAAGATCAAGGACACCATTAGAACATACCCCACAAAACATGCCTTAAGCTAGGCTCCTAGGGGCTCACAGAGAGGCTGAAGGCACAATAATAGAACCTACATAGGTCTGTGCTAGATTCTCTGATGCATGTTGTAGTTCTTTAGCTTGGGATTTTTGTGGGTCAGCTAACAGCTAACAGTGATATCTCTAACTCTTTTGCCTGCTCTTGAGATCATTCTTTTTCCTAGTGGGTGTCACATGCCGCCTTGATACATACTTAGTCATATTGCAACTTACTATGCTGAGTTTGGTTCATATCACTGGAAGCACTGCTTTTTATTTTCTGAAGGGAAACTGAGGAGCAGTGGATCTGGGGGGAGGAGGGAATGTGAGAGCTGGCTTGGCAGAAAGCAAGGAGAGGCGCCTGTACATGTGATGTATTGTATATATAAAAAAACAAGAATAAGGAAAAAGAAAAAGTGGGAAAAAATGTGGCAAAGCAAAATACGGAAATAACATTTCCAAGGTTCTGTTTAAATGCTTGCAAAGCTTTGGAATGATTAGAGAACGCTAGTGTTTACATGCAGTAGAATAGAGGACATGTGGAGAGAAAGCCTAGAGCTGACACCCTTCTAGTTGCAGCCAAACTGTCCTGCTGACAGGCTCACTAACTCCACAAGCTGGCCCAGCTGAGGGGACAAAATCTGTTCAACACATTGTGTCCAATGATTGTAATTACTCAATGAAGTATTATCATTTGCTTGAAGTTGGTCATGTAACATTACACTGTAGGTACTGATCTCAGGAATGTTATGCCAAACAGAAAGTGTGTAGGTCAGAAAGACTGGACATGACAACAGATATAGGGGTGCTTTTGTAGAAATGGTTTTTGGTAAAAGTCTTAAACAAAATAACAGATAGGCCTGGAAAATTATTAAACTCACAGACATTTTTTATTGAATATAATCTTCATTTATATTTTTTTCTTAGACATATTCTTTATTTGCATTTCAAATGATATCCCCTTTCCTGGTTCCCCTTCCCCCGAAAGTCCCATAAGCCCTCTCTCCTCCATCTGTTCCCCAATCAACCTCCTCCCGCTTCCCTGTCCTGGTATTCCCCTTCACTGCTGCATCGAGCCTTTCCAGGCAGGACCAGGGGCCTCTCCTTCCTTCTTCTTGGGCATCATTTGATATGTGAATTGTGTCTTAGGTATTCTAAACTTCTGGACTAATATTCACTTACCAGTGAATGCATACCATTTGTGATATTCTGTGATTGGGTTACCTTGCTTAGGATGATATTTTCCAGATCCACACAAATTTGCCAAAGAATTTCATGAATTCATTGTTTTTAATAGCTGAGTAGTATTATATTGTATAAATATACCACATTTCCTGTATCCATTCCTCCATTGAGGGCATCTGGTTCCTTTCCAGCTTCTGGCTATTATAAATAAGGCTGCTATGAACATAGTGGAACATATGTCCTTATTACATGCTGGGGAATCCTCTGGCTATATACCCAGGAGTAGTATAACAAGGTCCTCTGGTAGTATCATGTCCAATTTTCTGAGGAACCGACAGACTGATTTCCAGAGTGGTTGTACCAGCTTGCAATCCTACCAGCAGTGGAGGAGTGTTCCTCTTTCTCCACATCCTTGCCAGCACCCGCTGTCTCCTGAGATTTTTATCTTAGCCATTCTGACTGTTGTGAGGTGAAATCTTTGGGTTGTTTTGATTTGCGTTTCCCTGATGACTAAGGATGTTGGACATTTCTTTAGGTGCTTCTCAGTCATTTGATATTCCTCAGGTGAAAATTCTTTGTTTAGCTCTGTACCCCATTTTTAATAGGGTTATTTGGCTCTCTGGAGTCTAACTTCTTGAGTTCTTTGTATATATTGTATATTAGCCCTCTGTTGGATGTAGGATTGGTAAAGATCTATTCCCAATTTGTTGTTTGGCATTTTGTCCTATTGACAGTGTCCTTTGCCTTACAAAAACTTTGCCATTTTATGATGTCCCATTTGTCAATTCTTGATCTTAGAGCATAACCTATTGGTGTTCTGTTCAGGAAATTTTTCCCTGTGCCCAAGTCTCAATGCTCTTCCCCAGTTTCTTTTCTATTAGTTTCAGTGTGTCTGGATTTATGTGGAGGTCCTTGATCCACTTGGACTTGAGCTTAGTACAAGGAGATAAGAATGGATCGATTTCCATTCTTCTGAATACTAGCTGCCAGTTGAACCAACACTACTTGTTGAAAATGCTATCTTTTTTCCACTGGATGGTTTTAGCTCCTTTGTCAAAGAACAAGTGACCATAGGTGTGTGGGTTCATTTCTGGGTCTTCAGTTCTATTCCATTGATCTACCTGCCTGTCACTCATTGACAGGCAGATATTTTAAAGAAGGGAAACAATGTCCTATCTTATACAATTCTCAGTGAAATTCACAGATTCCAGCATGGTACATGAGAAAAGGGATATACAAAAGGAACTATATCCAGTTTAAAATTTATTTTCCTGATAACACAGAGATCTATATTGCTATCTAAACCTTAATAATATATTTTTATACTAAGAAACTAAAAAGTGTTTCCAATAATGGAAAATGACATTTTCATTCATGGATAGTGTTTAATTTACAAATCAGAAATCATGAAAACAAAGTGCTACTCTATTATCCCATTTTTTTCCACCATAATATTAGACAAAGGAGAAACCTAATAGCAGAAAAATGTTCTTGATTGTCATAAACTGTGGAGACCTATTTCTTTCCTTTTAGTCCCTGCATTATTCATTTATATTTGTCTGAATTTGATTCAATATAGTAAATGCTATTTACATTTTTATTAATTGAATTTCCAGTAATAGGGAAGTATTAGTAAGTAGTATATATGTATCTGTTTATTTAATTTGAGCTACTATATTATATAAGTTAACTATATAACTCTAACCTACCTGTCTATTATTTGAAGAAGTTATAATTTTAAAATAAGAATAATCTATTCTTATAGATTTTGAATTATTTTCATAAAACAAATAAGGGCATAAAATTATATCCAGTTTTGAATATTATTAGAAATATGCAGAACGTATTCAAATTTCTATAATATTTGACATTTGTTATTATTTCTACATATGTGAAAACATGTATGTAAAAAGAAAAAACATGAATTTGTGTATTAATAGGTAAACATTAGAGCTCTCTATGTAGAAATAACATATAGGAGACCATATTATTATTGGTATGCCTGCTAGTGTCTTTCAATATATTATCCATAAATAAATTCTGACAAAAGTGAGAGAATTTTAATAGGTTCTCTTAAAATTGAACATACAAATAGTTAAATCTAATTTTTCAAGCAATGCGTTATTATTACAATTTCTCTTTTATCAGAAAAGTCTTCAAAATGAATATGATAGCCAATTATGAATGATGCAGAGATAATTTAAATACATTAATCTTTAATACATAAGTGGAATTACATATTATGCCTTGATTATTAAATGAATATATAAACAAATATCAAGAACCACAAACCAATTCATTTGATTGAAAAATATTATATGAAAAGACATTTTAGCTAAAAATATAAGTGAAGTAAATCTGCTGGAGGGACAGCTCTGATGGGGATATCTTCTATCTTGTTGTTTCTTCTTGAGGCAGCCAAGGGGAAGTACATCAGTGGGGAGTAAGACTGGGTCTTACGAAATTTGAGGGTAAAATATTTAGGATTTGTCTTATGAGATATTTAGGATTGTACAATAAAAAGATTACCTATCTAAGTTCCTATGCTATTGTAGCTGACCTGCCTTCTGTGTTCCTCTGAGGCTAGAGACTGCAGTCTCAGACACTTAGCACCTCATCCTAAAAAGCAGGATCTTAAGTAAAGGATTAATTGTTGGAGCCTTTTCCCTATTGTCCAGATGCCTCTTGATTGTAGGGCTAGGAGGAAGTTTGGAGAAATTATCTTCTATTGAACAAGGAGACGAGAATAACACTCACAGAAGGAAAATCTTTTACATAAGTGAATATACATAATCTCACAATGAGTTCATATACAGATTCATACATACTCATTTATACATTTCCATTCAAATCCAGTTGGGCCCAACTTGCATACATTCTCACAATTACATACTTACACACACACATCATACATTCTCACAGTTACATACTTACACACACATCCATACTTACATATGCATATGGAACAAGAGACCAAGCACCAGTGCAGGAAGAACTCATTCATTCTGGATGAAAAAACGAGCTCCAATCTTTATTGCATAGAAAAAGAAAAAGCTTCTACCTTTTTAATGCTAAATGAACTAAACCCATGTTTGTAAGAAAAAAGCTTTGTTCCTTTTTTTTTTTCATACATATATGCATCTTTTTTTTTTAATTTAATTTAATTTTATTTTTTTAATTTACATTCCAAATCACTTCCCCTTTCCCGTTTCCTCCCTCCCCGAAAGTCCCATAAGTCCCCTTCCCTCCCTCTTTTCTCCGTTCAACCCCCTCTCATTACTCTGTCCTGGCGTTCCCCTACATCCAGTCTTTCCAGGACCAGGGGTCTCTCCTTCCATCTTTTTAGAAATCTATTGATATTCATAGCAGCCTTATTTATAATAGCCAGAAGCTGGAAAGAACCTAGATGTCCCTCAACGGAGGAATGGATTCAGAAGATGTGGTATATTTACACAATGGAATACTACTCTGCAATTAAAAACAATGAATTCACGAAATTCCTAGGCAAATGGTCAGAACTTGAAAATATCATCCTTAGTGAGGTAACCCAATCACAAAAGATCACACATGGTATGAAGTCACTGATAAGGGGATATTGACCCAGAATCTCAGAATACCCTAGACACAATCAGCATATCAATAGATTTCTAAAAAGATGGAAGGAGAGCTTTGTTCCTTTTAACAAGACTAAGCCTGCCTTGTTATGAAGAAAGGACCTGTTCTGTCTCATGGTATGGAGAAGCCTGTCTGTTCCTTCTGCTCTCTGATGCTTCTTTTTTCCTCTTTCCTTCTGCATTGTGCACATTGCTCTCTTAGTATTTTATGTTACCTATAGTTTCTAAGTTATTCCACTCTGCATTCTCCTCCTAATCTTGCTCTCTCCTCCTGCTCTGAAATTACAATGTCCTTACTCTGAATGTCCTTTCTCCCAATGCTATGTCTATACTTCTAAGTTGTTCTTCAGTTCAGTCCAATCTAAAAAGTGTTCTGACTAAAAACTTCTCAGTTCAGTCCTCTCTCAGCTCAGTTCTTCTAACCTCCATTCTTCTCACCTTAGCTCCTCAGTTCTGTCTCTTCTCTTTGTCCTCAGACCTTAAACATCTTTCAGAATACATGATCACATGTTAAAAAGTTCATCAAAAGTTCACACACAAAATCACATCATAATCTGAAATAGAAGTTTACAACAAAGAATGTTTACATGCATATCCATTAGGTATAATTATCTGGCTAAACATCTATCATCTGTCTGAACTCCACAGGTTCACTGAAGGTTTAAAAACCACAACTAAGTTATTAGTGAAGTTTTATATAGATGTTTATCTATATTTTTATATTCTGTCCTAGCACCTATAAGAAATCATTAGTTCCCTTTTTATGACCTTTGGATAATTGTTCTACAAACTCTTGGAATGTGCTTTAAAGAGGAAAAAGTCTGGTTACCATCTAAGAGCAATTAACTGGTGACACTTGGGAGATTGGCAGAGTTCTCATTGCAGTTTTGACTATCAGAAAAGGACTTAATAGCAGTCCCACTATAAAAAAGCTTAATAATCACAGATATAATTCTAGGAATTCTTATAGGATCATCATTAAAACTTAAGTCATCTGTTTGTCTATATAGCATCACTGTAGAATCTGCAGAGAACCAATCCAAAGGGGTGTGCTATTACATATTGTTTATTATATATGCTTGATAATAGGAAAAGCATATTAATAGCAGGAATCGGTCCTAAAATGAATCCCTTACAGCCTTGCTTTATAAGGGCGAACCTGTTGCAGATCATATAATAATCCGAAGCAGGACATTTTAGGATGGTCACCTGCTAGTATATTAGCTTGTCCCATTATGGCTCCTGACATAAATCTATCAAATATCCCTGAAATAATTATTTCCTTTAGGGAAATAATATTCTTATATTCAGTTATTGTTAAGTTCATTGAATTGTAAATAAATAAATAAATGCTAACAAGTATTTTCATTGTTTATGTGCCATTGTATAAATAATACACATGCCATTGTAAATAGCTTGAATAATTTTAACCATTAAATTAGGTTATTTTATTTCAGGAAATCTTCAAGAAAAATTGACAGAGGAAAAAAAGGAAAGAATTTTAGTTTTAGATATTAATAAATTCATTGATTCTCCAAACTACTATCCAAACAATTTTCCAACTTACTAACTTTGGTTTAAATATTTTCTTTGATCCAAATGTTAACTAAACATGATGGCATATGAAAATAAAAATAATTATTTCACAATGTTTACATAAATCTGAGCACCACATTTCACAATATAATTATATATTACTTTGATTTGGCAATTATACATAAGTTAGAAAAAATAATATTTGAGAGGTAAAAGCTCAGATAGTTAACTTTTCACAGTATTTAGCAACATCTGCATTAACAATCACTATATTCTCTTATTTTAATTTTTTGATGTTACTGGATACTGTTATATGGAGAAGTACAGTTAGTATGTCAACAAGAATTTCAATTACATTTATTTTTATATCTCACAAATTTTATGTTTAGATATTCTTTTAAAAGAATTATATATTATTTTTATTCTATGTAAAATAATGTCTTGGTGCATGTATATATTTGTGTATGTATGTTTGTATGTTGGTGTGTATGGATATATGTATGTGCATTGTTTTTATGCTTTGCACCCACAAAATTCAGAAGATACCCCTTGGAAATGAAGCTAATAATGATTATAAGCCTACATGTGGGTACTGAGAATTATTCAAAAACAGCAAGTGTTTATAATTGCTGAACCATCTCTTCAAGTCTAGTGTTTAAATACTTTTTATAAAATGTATAAGACACCAAGTTCCTTTTTAGACATTTATCATATGACACCTCATTTTACCTCAAGGATAATCAATGAGGTTGGTACACCTATTTAATGAAAATGGTGTAGAAAAAAAATACTGAACCACCTAAAAGCTATATAACTTGTTGAAATGTACATACCTAAAGAAAGAGAAATAATACCCTATAAATCTCACAATCATCACACTTTGTGTGGTGTCACATTAATACTAATTGATGGATTGGAAATAAACATTCTTAACATTGTACTTACAATAAAGCTGATGTGGAAAATATGTTTTATTTGCTAAGAATATACATATTAGTGTTCTAGATATTCAGACTTCACATTTGATACAAGCACATTCAGAAATTGCCAAAAATGTGAATCTTAAATAAATTATTAGACATAAATATTCAATCCTATAACCCATTTCATGTTTTTATTTATCTATTTATTTGATTATATATTTCCTAACTTCCATGAAAGAATGATGATTTCTAATTCTGATGCAATCACTGATTTGGAAAATATGAAGTGATTGATTCAGAAAATTATTTAAAACATAAAGCAGTTTATATTTTATTAGTTTTCTTAGTGACTTTTTGGCTCATATTCACAATTATAAACTTCACTGCCAAGATGTGACAATAGTCTATATTTAAAATAACTCTAAGAATATTTGCAGTTCTCCTCAAGAAATCAGTTCTCAAAGTTGAGCTAATATGAAATAATACTGAAATTTCATAAATTTTTAGGTGCTTTGTTTTGTTTGTTTTAGTTTTCTTCTTCAATAACACCATAGCATGGGAAAAATTAATAGAAGAAAACAATATTTCTTACATCTGGATGCTGGGACTTCTAAGAATCTGATGTTTTTACTGAACGTCTTCATGCTTTCTCATCTCCTGGTAGAAACTTAGGTGAGCCAGTATTTTCAGAAGAGTATGCAGGACATAGTGGATTCATGTGATCAAAATCTGGCGTTGCTGTTAGCCTTACATTTGATATAAGAGTTTTAAATTATTTTCATCATCTCCATGATGTATCACTCCTTCCATCAAAATCTAACTTAGAGAACAAATCTTCAAACCTGAATTTTGTTTTCCTATGTAAATCATCCTTATTTTAATGTCCTTTGGAAAGGATTAGTCCTTTTTACTTGTATAAACTATCACAATATGGTTTATAAAAGTTTTCCCACAGGTGTGTATGCTGGAGTAATGGTTTCCAGACTAATGCTTTTTGGAGGATTAGAAGTTTCAGCTTTTGGAGCTTCCTGGAAATTCCTCAGGGTACAAGGAATATAACCTTGTAGATGATTCTGAGATTCTAGTCTTAGTGTGGCCCCTGGTTTTCTGGGAGATGCAATGATTCGTTGATTTCACACATGCTTGCTCTGTGATGTGTTGTACATTTATTAGAATTCTAAAAGAAATGAGGTCATGTGACCTTAGACTGACTACTCTAGACTTGCATTCAAGAACAAATCTTTATTAAATTTTTTTTTAAATTTGTCTCCATTACTTCATTATAGAGTTGAAAATCGAACAAACACAAGTCACTATCTAAATAAAAAAAAAACAAAACAAAATTTTGTGGGGAATTTAAACTTTACCAAATCTTTAAACTATTTAATGATCTTAACTTCGTACATTATTTTAATCATCCAATACTGAGAACTTTTTCAAAATATATTTTGCTGTTTTGTAGCTTGATGTCTGTAGTGGCTATTCCTGGTTGTCAACTTGACTAAATCTGGAATGAACTAAACAAGAATTGGAAGGCTCACCTATAATCCTAATCTGGAGGCTCAGAGATACAAGTTTCAGACCTGGAGATCTTGATGCATAGTGACTATGAATTCCAGAAGATTAAGATTAGGGGGATCTCTGAGTTCAAGGTCATCTGGGATTAAAGGCGTGGTGGCACACGCCTTTAATCTGGGACACACTCTCTACTGGAGACCTATATAAGGACATTGAAAGAAGGAAGATTCACTCTGGCTTTTCCTGGCCTAGCTCGTGGGATGGAGAAACTGCTAGATCCTCGGACTTCCATCCACAGCTGCCTTGTGGGACTGAGCAACTGCTACATGCTTGGACTTCCATCCACAAGTACTGCTGACTATAGTTGGGGAGTTGAACTACAAGCTGTAAGTCTTCCACAAATTCCCTAACTATATAGGGACTACCCATACGTTGTGTGACTCTAGAGAACTCTGACTAATAAAGTGTCTATTACTATTATATTTGATATGATACAAAGAATATTTTACTTATTTGGATAAGTGATAACCATGCAAGTAAAACTGTAAAAATTATATTATGTAAAACTACTAATTTTTATATTATAAAAAAGTAGTATTTTATATTAACTTTTTATGACATAATCTTGATGATTTTCTCTAACATAAATATTTTTTTCTTTTTTTATTGGATATTTTCTTTATTTACATTTCAAATGTTCTCTCCTTTCCCACTTTCCCTCTTACCCTCCATGAAACACCTACCTATCCAATCACCCTTCCCCCTGTTTCTATAAGTGTGCCCCCAACCACTCCTGGCTTCCTGCCCTGGCATTCCCCTACAGTGGGGCGTGAAGCCTACACAGGGCCTTTCCTCCCATTTATGCCCTATATGGTCATCCTCTGCTACTTATGCAGGTGGAGTCAAGGGTCCCTCCATGTGAACTCTGGTTGATGATTTAGTCCCTGGGAGCTCTGGGGTTCTGGTTGGTTGATATTGCTGTTCTTCCTATGGGGTTGCAAACCCCTTCACCTCCTTCAGTCCTTTCTCTAACTCCTCCACTGAGGACCCTGTGCTCAGGCCAATGGTTGACTGTAAGCATCTGCCTCTGTACTTGTCAGGCTCTGGCAGAGCCTCTCAGGAGACAGCTATATCAGGCTCCTGTCAGCAAGCACTTGGCATCCACAATAGTGT
Source organism: Tokudaia tokunoshimensis (assembly GCA_036184795.1). Lineage (NCBI taxonomy): Eukaryota > Metazoa > Chordata > Mammalia > Rodentia > Muridae > Tokudaia > Tokudaia tokunoshimensis. The sequence goes on along the minus strand of BTHU01000011.1, from coordinate 34,297,190 downwards.
CTGGCTTTGGCAAATGTATACGGGATGGAACCCAGGTGGAACAGCCCCTGGATGGCCTTTCCTTCAGTCTCTGCTCCACAATTTGAATCTTTATTTCCTCCCATGAGTATTTTGTTCCCCCTTCTAAGATCTAACATAAATCTTAACAACCCTCCATATTGTCAGATCAAACATCATTTCCAGTGTATTTACATATAACTGTACACTAATGGTATCACAATTTGTATCACACAACACTTAAAGAATTAACGTTGACAGTAGCAATTGGCAGAATGAACACCCTCATTTTTAAAGCACTGTTTTGCTGCATTCATTTAGAAGAACTTTGAGCAGCCAGAAGACTTTGTAAACAGATTAAAATAATATTCCTTTTTACTTGATTACATTTATAATTACTGATTTTGTTTTGAAATGAAAGAATGCACACTAATGAGAGTGACTATTTTTGAAACATGAAGTTTTTAAATCTGAATGTGCTAAAACATTTCAGTGCTTCCTGCCATTCTGACATGAAAAATCATTTTGTCTTATTTGAAATAATCCTTAGATTAAGACTTTTTTTTAATTTTCTATATTTTTTTATTTACATTCCCAATGATTTCCCCTTTCCCGGTTCCTCCCTCCCTGAAAGTCCCATAAGCCCTCTTCCCGCCCCCTGTTACCCATTCAACCCCTCTCGCTTCTGTGTCCTGTTAAAATATGTAGTATTTCACAAATAAATTTAAATATATTATTTTACCTCAATTAGAATAATTAAAAATTGAGGTGAACACTTAAGTAATATTGTGAAACTAAACACATTCTGTATTCATCAAATGGCATTATCGTTATTTAATAAAGTCAGTGTCAAGCACTTCAAGGTTTAAGAATGTAGAAATATATTCTTTACTTCTCTCAAATTATGGAATTTCTCCAATTGTAGTACCAACACAGAAGTGTTCATTCAACCTTTGTAGTTATTCCTATTTAAGTATCAGTCATAGAACTTGTCTGATACCAAGGTCATCAGATGCCTACTTTCTACATATGAAATTCCATAATATCTTACATAACATCTGTATCTTGATATAGCTTAAATAGCTCTCAGATTACTTAAAATTATCAATATAGTGGGATATTGAGTAGCTGTTATGCTATTTTTAGAGAATACATGATAGAAAAATTAATATCTTAGAGAGATATAAACTTTTTTTGACATATAGCATAATCTGTAGAGGCAGAACGAGGAACCAAAGAAGGCACACACACACACACACACACACACACACACACACACACACACACACACATACACACATATACCCCACACCACCCACCACACACAGACATCTTATCTCTCAATCTTCTTCTCTCTCACACATATATATGTTCAAAATGTGGACAATACATGCAGATGTGAGTATATAAACTTTGCTTAATAGATGTGACACCTGACAAGTATGTACTTCAAATGTTTATTAAAGCGAATTATTAAATCTTATAGTGAATATATGTATTGTTTAATATCTACTTCTTAAAATGATTAGGTGCATGATTTTATGCATTTTTCAGTATTATAAATTTTATATATCTGAACAAAGATATATATTCGTGGTTTAAAAATTATTCATGCAAACACATAGACACACATACATACACTTCAAATCTCTAAAGAAAGAAATTGAAAATGTCAAAAGATGGAAATATCTCCCAAGCTCACAGATTGGTAGGATTAGCATAGTGAAAATGAACATCTTACCAAGAGAAATCTTCAGATTCATTGAAATCTTCATCAAAATTCAAACACTGTTCTTCATAGGCATGGAAAGAGCAATTCTCAAGTTCATATAGAAAAACAAAAAAACCCAAGAAAGATAGAACAAATTCTGAACAATAAAAAGTTCCAGGAGGAATCACTATCCCTGACTTCAAGCTGTACTACAGAAGAAGACTGATACAGACTAACTGGTATTGGTGCAGAGACATACAGGTCAATCAATGAACTAGAATCAAAGACCCAGAAATAAACCAACCCACCTGTGGATGCTTGCTTATTTACAAAGAAGCAAAAACATATAGTGGAAAAAGAAAGCATCCTCAATAAATGATGCGGCTCTAACTGGTTGTCTGTATGTAGAAGAAGGCAAATTGATCCATATTTATCACCTTGCACAAAGCTCAAGTCCAAGTGGGTCGAGAACCTCAACATAAAACTAGATACACTGAATCTAACAAAAGAGAAAGTGGGAAAGAACGTCAAACTCATTGGCACAGGGGAAAATTTCCTGAACAGAACACCTCTGGCTCAGGTTCTAAGATCAACAATTGATAAAGGGAACCTCATGAAACTGAAAAGCTTCTGTAAGGCACACGACACCAACAATAGGACAAATAGGTAACCTGCAGAATGAAAAATATCTACATCTTACAGAGGACTAATATCCAAAATATGTAAAGAACTCAAGAAGGTAATTTCCAAAAAAAAAAAAAAAAGAATCAAAATAACCCAATTTAAAAATGGGGTATAGAACTAAATAGAGAATTCACAACAAAAGAATCTGAATTGGCCGAGAAGCATTTAAAGAAATATTCAAAATCCTTTGTCACCAGGAAAATGAAAATGAAAACAACCCCGAGTCTTCCTTATACCAATCAGAATGGCTATGATCACACTCAAGTGACAGTACATGCTGATTAGGATGTGAAGAAAGAAGAACCCTCTACCATTGCTGATGGAACTGCATACTGCTACTACCACTCTGGAAATCAATCTTTAAGTACCTCAGAAAATTGGAAATAGTTCTATTTGAAGACTCAGCTACATCACTCTTTGGATTCTTATTAAGATAAATCGTTTTGATGAATTTTTTTAGTGGATATCTGTTGCTTTTAGTAAGAGAGAGAATAAGCAGAAATATATGCTTATACTTAGAAACATATTGTCCTCTCCTTAGGAAAGAAAAAACAATTTTCTAACAAAAAAAAGAATGCTTATGAAATATTTCAAATAGACTAAATTTATCTAAGAAGGAAAAATCTAGGGAAATATTATCACATGAAAAAATATTTCCCTTATTACATACAATCTCCTTATAGTTGTTCATTATAAAATATCCTAAAATCTTTGTTGAATAATTTTATAAACTTGTTTTAATATTCCAGTATAAGTTCACAAAATAAGTATTCATTTTTTTCAATTCAATATTACTACCTTTAAATTTTAATTTGATGTATATTTAAATTGTAAAAAAGACTATTAATGCTATACATATGTAGGACTTCCATTAGAAATACACAGTTGCATTCCATTATTTACAAAAAAACTAATGTTCTAAGAAAATTTTAAGACATTATTGAAATAATGGAAAGGAAAATGTGCATATATACATGTAATAATAGCATGCACATATGTAAATACACCCTAAATGGCTTTGTTTACTAAGGTCTAAAATAATAAGCATAAAAAATCAAATCTGACACCAAAATAATAGAATAAATTATTTTAAATTTCAGCACACATAAAATTGAAAACATTTTAAATAATTCCATTGTTCCCACAAAGACTAAATATGTAAGAGTTTTACTGAAATAGTCCAACTTCTTAACACATTTTCTTTCATATGCTGATAACTGTTTTTCACCTCTTTAATGGTAAAAAAAATCATCTTTAATAAAATAGAATTTATTAACTATATGTTTTCTAATGTAAATGCATTTTATTGTAATTGTAAATATACGCAAAACATTCAAGCTGATGACAGAAATTTCATAAAACAACAGAAATATTTGTTGAGCCTATCATTTACTCATTCAACATAGTTTTGAATTTTTTAGGCTAAATGCATTTTAATTAATGGTCATTTTTAAAAGTACCCATGTGCCTTACAGTCTTTTCAGTTTGGTAATAGCAATGACAGTATTGGTGCCTGAGTAAATGTTACCTTGAAGCTAGAATTGATATGCTCTAAATTAATAATAGACAGAAATTTCAGTTTCCAATGAATTTTTTTCCCACAGGTTCTCAATTTAATCTCTATTCATATGCTTTAAACACATTTTTATGCAATTGTGTTTTTAGATAAAATTTTATGTCCCTTTTTTAATGTAATAAAAATTGTTTTAAAAAATTCTCTACACAATAATGGAACTTTAAAGATTGATTAGAGAATTTTGTGATTCTCCAGTGATTATAGCATCAAATTTCATACTTTATCCTGGAAGAAATCCTGGTGATAATTAAGGATTCAGACAATTTTTAGGCACTAATGAGAACAAATACCAGACGAATTTACTGGAATAGATTGCATCTAAGCCCTTCCTTGATTTTGAATCCCAAATGAGAATTTTCGTTTCTTGATTAGTATCTGAATGTCCTTTCAAGTTCTTGTTAGGATTTCACCTCCATGTGGTGGTGTTAGAGCTAGTTCCTTTGAAAATAATTATGGGATTGTGCCTTGTAAATACAAAATAAATTAAAAAATATGTAATAGAGGAAAGTAGTGTAGGCTTTTGCTTCTCTTCTGAGCTTTGTCCTGAGCAAATGCAGCACGTCTGTAGGGCTGTTACAACAGATAGTTGGTTGTAATGAGAGGGATCGACCATGGCTAAACAGTAGAGTTGGTCTTAGTTTCCTAAAATTCATAACTGGGATAAACGTACATTATTCATGAACTATACAGTCTCCATACTACAGCAAGGTAAAAACAACTTGAAAAGCCATATTGGGTGTTCTGAATTATACTAATATGGTTTTCACTCAATACAATAATTGTATTCACATAATGCTCTCTCAAGAACTCAAAAATCCATGGTGGCTGCATTGCCTAACTTACACATCTAAAGACTACCTTCTGTGTATCCTGTAGGTTTATAATGATGATGATAAACCCAGTTCATAAGACTGTCATTTTCTTGTCTCCTTCGCAGACCTTTCAGTTGATGAACTATCTATATTTGGAAAAATATTGCAAATACTATGTAGGAAACACAAATATTTTTATTAAATATACTTACTCTCCTTACACATAACTCAAATAACTGGCCCAGATTAAATCTAATGATGCAAATTTACTAATAAATATCACTTCCCTTTGAAATTCATACATTTTCTGGTTATTGAATAATTTTAGTTTATTTATGAATGTTATACTTTAAATAATCAACAACAACACTTTTGAGATCAAAAAGTTTGTATATAGGATCAAATGTCAAATATGTTTGGTTGTCTAATTAACAAACATAGATACTAATAATTTTTGACCACTAATAAACAAAAATGATATGACAAGAATGGATCTCAACTTATCTATATCCAAAAAGGGGATTTTTGTATCTCAAATTCTTTTCATATATTTTATAATTTCTTCCTACAACCTCCAGAAAGAAAAACAATAAAAAAAATGCCCTGAGATAAATGTAAAAAGTATTATTAAGTAGAGTCAGACGCTATTCCATTATTTGTTTTAAGAAACAGTGTTTGCTTTCATAATAAAACTGATTAAATTTATCTTAAAATAAATTCTGATATTTATTTTGTCGTGATCAATTAACATCTGGAAGGCTCCAAAACTATTCCTTTACTTGGTCATTCATATTTAATGAAGTATCTTAGAAAGAAGTACAATGTGGGAAAGCCACTGTTTTTTTTGTTTTATTTTGTTTTGTTCTTTGTGTGTGTGTGTGTGTGTGTGTGTGTGTGTGTATGTATGTCTGATCAAATTATTTTTATCAGGGATGAATTATTACATTATATATTCCTCAAAACTATGCCACCCAAAAATAAAATAAAACTGCTTGAATTTTACAAACATCCCAAATCATAAATTAAAATACACTTCATTAAAATACACTTTGCTAAAACAATGCTAACTATGTATAATAGCTGCTGCTTAAACATAATAATAAAAGCAAATGAAATCAGTCAATAGAAAAATGTCACTGTATTATGATGCACAAGAATGTTGTCTTGATTAGAGGCAACACAACAGGAAACCGAGTGAAAGTGTATTCAATTATTGTTTATATCATTGTTGATTTTCTTCTTTGCTTATCTTGCCATACTATTTGGATATCACATAAGATGCTTTAAATTTTCTTCAAAGTTGTTAATAAAGCTGATAGCCAGTGAGAAACGTATAATAAAAGAATGAATTTTCATAGCCAAGAGGAAAAATTAAAAGTAGAGGAGAAGTGGCTTAGGAATGCGGCCACTTTAAAAACTTGCAGAATCCTAAGAAGTGAAGTCTACTAAGAGTTGAAATCACAGAAAAGTAACAAATAACTATATATAACATATTTTGAGATTGTAATTTAATTATATTATCTCTACATTACCTTTCCTCCTTCTGAATCTTCCCATATACAGCTCTCTACTCCTTCAAATTCATGGTTTTTTAATTTCATGTATGTATGTGTTTGTGTTTATTGATGAATAGATGGAATTCTGATTATAATCTTTTCAGTCTGTAGAATATTAGTTCTAGGTTTGTCTTCAGTGCTGATATTTAGCACTGAACATTTTTTTAATTGAATTGTTATAATTCTTCCCTGGGGAGAGCCACAGCCTCCATTCTTAGATTTTCTCAGTTGTCCATACACCAGTCCTACTCAGCTACGATGCCTATGAACTACACCAATGACCAGCATGACAGAGTAACCCTAAGGGCTCAGTAAGTAGAGAAACATATCTTGGTGGTAACCAAGAGCTCTCACATTGAACTCTAAAGCTCTCAAATCAGATGCAAAACTTACTTCACCATAGGGAGATCATTCCTGATGCTTAAAACCTAGTAATTACTCAGTGTTTGTGAAGTCATGGTCATTGAAGGAGAATCTACAACTACTAACTTGCCATAAATACACAATCTATAACAAAAATCTATAACCAGTTGTATACCTTACAAATGAGTGTAGTCTTTGATGCTGAACAAGGTAACTTCTCTTTGAATCAGAGACCATTACAGAAGAGCACAACCAAGTAAAACATGAAGTTGTGTGACCAGATATGTGTGAATATACATACAAAATACAACTGCACTGAAGATTTATTAAGCATGCCAGAGGAAGTGCTGGAAAGATTTAAGATCCAGAGGGTTAAGTAGTGTGCTGTCAAATTAAGTTTCCTTATAATATCAGAGGCTACCTCCACAAAGCTTCACCAACTATGCAAACATGAGGTGAACAAGAACAACAGCAATTACCATGGCAAACTATTAAGAAAAAATATGCTTTTTAATATTTCTTCTAGAGTATGCCAGAGTATAGTGTCCTCTATTGAGTTTCAGTCAAACAACCTATCAGAAGACAAAATGTAAATCTTTATTGGTCATTTTTCAAAAACATCTTTTATTTTTGAAATTAAACTATAATTACATTATTTCCCCTTTCCTTCTCTATCTGCAGCCTTTCTTGTGTACTTGTAATGTTACACAAACAAACACACACACACACACACCGTACACAAACACACATACACATACACACATGGCAGGAGATCTGCTTTTATGATGTATTTATGTTTTTATTATGTATTTCTACATTATACAATATTAGAAAATAATATGCACTGTAAATTGTGTATATTGTCTTCTGTATGTGTGTGTGTGTGTGTGTGAGAGAGAGAGAGAAAGAGAGAGAGAGAGAGAGAGAGAGAGAGAGAGAGAGAGAGAGAGAGAGAGAGAAAGACAGAGACAGAGACAGAGACAGAGAATGAGACAGAGAATGAGACAGAATGAAAGAGAATGAGAAACTTTCCTCCTTGTAAACAACACAACCAAAAGCAACTTAATAAAAAAGTGTTGTGCTTCTTGCTTTTGTTTTTGTTTCGTTTTATAGGTGATAGTCTCTCATGAAGAAAAACCAGAGAAGGAGCCTGAAGGCAGAAGAAAGACCACAGAATAGAACTGCTTACCTACTGGCTTGTTTTCTTTAGCTGCTTAACTGTTTATGTGAAACCCAAGCCTAAATGAGGAGAGATTACAATGCCCAGAGCTGCCTAGACCATCCTTCATCAAGAATCAATCCAGAAAATGGATAGTACACATTGGCAAGTCTACTGGAGGTAATTTTTAAGTTTCCTCTTCTCAGGGGTGGCAATTTGACAACTAAAGCTAACTATGACTCCTACTTAGATCAACAATTTTATATTGGTGTTCAAAAGGGAAGTAGAAATAGGTTTTATTTTAAAGTGTCCTTGTCTAATTATTGTTATTCTATATATTCTGAATATAAGAACTTGATCTTTAAAATCTGTGCAAATGAAAATGGCACTAAAGCTTAGCAGTCTTGAGAACTAACTGGCTGGCTCTGTGGAGGATGTCAGTTCATTTTCTAGCACCCAAGTCAAGCAACTAATAGCAAATCGAAATGTCCAACTTCTAGGAACTAGATGACTTCTTTTGACCTCCAGGGACACACACGCGCAAACACACACACACACACACACACACACAAATTCTCTCTCTATCTTTCTCTCTCTGTCTCTCTGTCTCTCTCTCTGTCTCTCTGTCTCTCTGTCTCTCTCTCTCTCTCTCTGTTTATGTGTGTGTGAGAGAGACAGAGAGAGAGAGAGAGAGAGAGAGAGAGAGAGAGAGAGAGAGAGAGAGAGAGAGAGAGAGAGAGAAGCATGTACGGAGAAAGAGAAAGACACATATATACATATAAAGAAAATAAAAATGAATCAAAATATTTTTAAGCATAAACTCTAGCTGGGCATTGGTGGCCCATGCCTTTAGTCCCAGTACTTGGGAGTCAGAGGCAGGTGATTCTCTGAGTTTGAGGCCAGTCTGATCTACAGAGTGAGTTCCAGAACAGCCAGGGCTATACAGAGAAACCCTGTCTCGACAAACAACAAAACAAAACAAACAAACAAACAAACAAAAAGTATAAAATCTAAGTAAAAATATGTAAAATAATGATTATATGTTATCCATTTGTTGACCTGTTTAAATGATCTATTAATTTGAAAAATGAGATATCTTTTTTTATTTTTTTGGTCTGGGTTAAGCCATATTAGTATAATTTTCAATTGAAGAATAATAAAATATTATATATTTTGATTTTTAGTGTATTTCTCTTTACTCTTACTTGCCAGCTTTATGGTATTTCGTAGTGTTTACCTATTACATTATTATTTCAAACTTTGGCTTCTTTGTAGAGCTCACATAACAATGGAGTAAAAAATAATACTGAAAAAACAAAACACAATCATATAATACTTCTGCATAGATGCCTATGTGCTTCTCTCCACTGACACCCCCTTAAGGAGAGTAGTTTATAAGGTACATGTTTGCCTACAGAAACTGAATCATTTTAATTTTCTTATAGCATTAAGCCTTTGAGCTTGCTCTCCCCACTAATCATCAAAAGGATCATTTCACTTCCTGACTCCTTCCTGCTTGACATGAGCCCGTGTATTATGGCTGTCATTCTCCTATTTTGTTCCCATATGCTTTATTCTTCTTTTCCTAATATACTAGTTTAGTTCATTTTCCTTAAGGTAATCTTAGTATTGCCTGGAACACTTCAACTGCTATTCCCCCTCCATCATAGTTATATGTTAGTTTGCAATCATTTCATCACATCATAAGTAACAGTTTTATTCCAGTTTCTGTCTGAGTTCAATGTTCATGAATTCCCAAGATTGTTTAGCAATAGGAATTCATTAAATATTTTAATGAAGGACCAAGGAAATACAGTTTGGGTTTCATATGTATAAAACTTGATGAATATTTTTTTAATTTTTATTCAGTACTTAAAGGATGAGATTTGTTTATTTGGTTCTTTGGTTTATAAATCTATAAGATTTGTGTGTGCATGCAAGCCCACATTAACCATGAAAAGATACCAATGGCAGATTCATAATTTTAAACTGTGAATATAATAGCATGATTTTTATGTTATTTATGACATAATTTATTGTGTTTAAGTGTACCTTTTTTGTAAATACATTTAAAATTATTTTAGTTATATCAAGAGCAGTGACTACTCTTCTGTGTTTTTATTCAGAACTTTATGCATTACCTTGGATAAATTTGCATAAATTATTGAGAAAATGATTAGTAGAAATTATCTTGTGCCCATTATTTTTATAATGGATCAAAGCACAAAAGGATTTAACTCCACTTCTCATTTTCCACCCACACATTCTGACATACACCACATGTCAAAGATTTTGCAGTCAAATTATTTTCCTATTTTAAACACATGATGAGCTTCTCTTGATTAATTGTTCCAGGAGTTCTTTAAACTTATGGAAGATGTATTCTTGAAAAATGATGCCTGTTGGAGAAATTTGGAAGGAGTCCTAGAACACCCAATTATGTAAGAGTTATGGATCATATAAGGGACACCTACTGTTTTAAAAGGTAGCGTGGGATTTATAAATTTCCCTCACAGGAAGAGCTGTCTGGAAGATTGAACGTGCCTGGGATTTGAACAAAAGATATTTGTTGTATTTTTGTTTTTCAGACACCCATTTTGTCAACACCAATTAATTATTAAATGCAATGGTGGTTTGAAATCCCAGCATAAATATTTTACTCAAACCTTCTGAACCAATCTGATGTATAGCCTCAGTAGAGATGTGTAAAGCTTTGGACATGTTGCCAGATGTTAATCTGTCCCTGTAACTTCAATTTCACTTAGAGAAGGTGAAAAAACATTAATATGTATTTTTCTTATTTATATCATTTATCTCCTTGCAAATTAATGTTTTCAATGTCTTTAGCATAGTACAGCAAACAGCTCCTTGCAATTTGTTTACATAAGAAAGTAGTTTTAGTAAATGTAATTAAATGATACATTTCATTTATGCTAATACATCTACATTTCTAAATAATAAAATATAGAATTGTAATGACATCAGCATTATTTTACAGTATGTGCTGTGCATAATTGTTTTGGATTGGATTAAAGTCTCTTAACACACTAAAACCAAACTAAGATTAACCAAAATATTGGGCTAGTTGAAAGTAAAAGTATACACTAAACTAAAATTGAAGTCTAAATTTATTTTAAAACTTACTTTATAGAAATCTCAGTTTTTATAATCATGAAGGTTTTATTGAAGAGCTCTTCATATATGACACATTGCAGTACTAAGTAATAATGTATTAGTTAGCCAGGAATACTAGATGAAATAGTGCTTCCATATATAATAATGAAATTAAAAACTGTAGGTAACCCTTAATATAAATCTGACTACAACATAAGTGAAAAAGAATAACTCTCTAGAATTCACTTAAGATTTGAGACTAAATCTGGTATTTCTTTGAATGAGCCATAAGAAAGCATTCAAAAGGTCTACCAAAATACCTACAGATTTTCATTAAAAGAGAAAAAACTAAACTATTTATGATGGAATGAAAGAACAAAGAATTCTACAATGACTAGAAGAGGGGACAATAGCTTGTAGTGTGAGGATAACAATCTAATATTGAAAATATATTATTATTATTATTATTATTATTATTATTATTATTATTATTATTATTGCTATGCCTTTGCATGATATGTATGCAAGGCAGAAAAACATTCTGGTCTCAGTCCTCCCATTGATCTTTATGTGGATTCTAGGGAACTAATTAGGTATCAATAGGCTAGCAGGGCAAACATCTGAAATAGTGGAGCCTTCTTGCCAGAACTCAATATGAGACATTAAGATATACAAAATGTCAATGAAATGTGGTACTATTAAAGGAACATATACATTTTCTAATAATTAAGGATTAAAAATGAAAAACTAAACATTCCTAGGCAACCAGTCGAAAATACTGTTACAAAGAAGGTTCACTTCAGCATAATAACCAAAATACCATCTCAACAAAAGAAATGCTGAAACAAATGGCATGAGTCTGAACATGTAACAACCCTTGACCAGAATGATGTTGTTAGTACACTGACGCAGGCCCTCAATGCAAAGTGTTCTTTCTTTGGATTTTAAAAACTAGTCACATAGTCCATTAACTAGTTTTAATCCAGAAATTTTCTTCTCACTTTTTCTGTTTCAAAGTTTAATAGCATGTGATTTAATGAAATACCCACTCATATATTACCTGCTCACAGCTTTCCTTGTCACATAATCTTGTAGCTTCCTTATTTTCAGGTTTTTTTATCATTATAGAGTACTTTATTTGAAGTTCATCCTTCATATGAAAATGAGTGGTTTCTCTTCTTACATGTGGAATACTGCTTTAAAGTTCTGACTCCTCCCTTCTGTTGGTTGTCCATTAGACAGACAACAGCAGTATTTACTCAGTAGGCACACAACAGCACTATTAACTATTAGTCAGACAGTAGCACTGATTAATCATTAGATCAGGAGCAAAGATAGTTAAACATTAGCCAGTGAGTAGGCATGGCTAACTTCTGGAAAGGGAATGTCCCTTGTTACCCATTAGACAGGAAGTTGATATATGATGTTCACCTACTTCCCCTCAGGGCAACAGAAGACTCAGGATGTGCTTCGTCAAGGGAGTGAGAGACAATGAGCTCCAAACTGCAGTGTGTCAAACTAAACGATGGCCACTTCATTCCTGTCCTGAGCTTTGGCACCTGTAAACCCACAGCAAGGTTCTTGGTTAAATGATGAATGGAAAAATAGATTCAAAGTAGAATAGGGATAAAGCAAGGCCGAAGCAAAGAGAGAAGAAGGGAGTTGGGATGTTATTTCATGAAAAAGTGAATGGGCAACTTATACCCTTTAATTGTTAACTGTTGTCCCTCACTGTGAGAAACTCACATTATTCCTGTTTCACTGTGTACTTTCAGTTTTTCTCAGTAGTAAAAATTATCTATCAAAAAAAAAGCTGTTGGTAATGAAATGCAATTTCCCACACAAGTGAACTATAATTTATAAAATGAAAATTGATTATATGAATACAAAAAGTACTTTATAAATCATAGAGAGGAAACTACTTTTGCAATACACTTGGATAGTGGATAAATTAAACCTTTGTGAAAATCAATGGCATCCTATAATGCAAAGAAGAAATACCTAGACTCCATTATGAAAACATTATTTAAGAAATTGGGTAGAACTTAAGAAGAAAATAAAAATGGGCAAAATAATTTAATAATCTAACTGTAGGTTTTGTGGAACTTCTGATCTATGTTAATTCTAGAGATAAGCAGAGTCGGTAGATCTAACAGCAATGAACTTTACATGAGCATCATATGATGATGTTTTGCTACACAAGCAAGATGAGCAAGCCTCAAACAGTCTAGTGACACTGCAAATGAATGTGTGAAGGCTCATGTTTAAAAATGTTAGATTTTCTCTCAGAAACTGGACCAACAACCGAACAGCATATACCAGCTGATATGAGGCCCCCAATACATATACAGCACAGGACTTCTAGGTCAGGGTTCAGTCAGTGAAGAGGCACCTAACCCTCAAGAGACCCTAGGGAGTGGGGAAATCTGGTGGGGTAGGGGGTGGGGGTTGGGATGGGGAAAGGAGATATGGGAAGTGGACTGCGAGGGACATAAAATTTGGAGTATTAGAAAAAGATTAAATAGAACTAAAAAATATCAAAATGAAAATGTTAGATCTTAAAAGAACAATGGTTTTCAAATATTAGTGCAGGGATGAATATACAAATGAAAGATTCCAGTGACATGTATCACCTTACAGTTCCCATTACTAATAGGAACACTGTGACCAGTTCAACTCTTATAATGGACAACATTTAATTGGGCTGGCTTATTACTTCAGAGGTTTAGTCCATTATCATCATGGCAAGAAGCATGGTAGTGTCCAGGCAGGCATGAGCCAAAAGGAACTGAGAGTTCTACATCTTGTTTCCAAGGCAAAGGAGAAGATTGGCTTCAGGAAGCTGAAACAAGAGACTTAAATCCCACCCCCATAGTGACACACTTCCTACAAGTCCTTATTTACTAGAACAAGGTCATACCTCCTAATAGTTCCATTTTCCTGGCCAACCATATTCAAATCACCACTTTCACTTTTTGGCTCCATAGGCTTGTTCAAACACCCAAGTCTATGGGGACCATACTAAACCATTGCATAATGCAAAATACATTTTGTCCAACTTCAAACATCACCATACTATATAGCAGTCTCGATAACCTTAAAAGTCCAAAGGTCAAAGTCTCTTCTGAGATTCATTTAATCTTTTAACTGAAATCCAATATAAAGCAAAAAAATACTGGACCAAAGCAAGACAGAAAGTCAGCTGGGAAAATTCCAAACTTCATGTCTCAAAGTCTGATATCAAAGCATTTTTCAGATCTCCAACTCCTTTTATCCTTGTTGACTGCTTTTGGCCAATCTGGCATTGAGCACAAATTTCATTCTCCTGTGCTGGTTCTATTCCCTATTAGCAGCTTTTCCTTGGCAGGTATCTCAAGGCTCTAACATTTAGAACATCTTGTGGTCTCCAAGGCAGCTTAGATTTATACCTTCTTGATGCAGTATCTGTAATCCACACATGATCTTCTGGGCATTTCCAAATGGTTTGAGCTCCTTCTCAATCTCTGTACTCTGTAGCACTCTAGGCTCTAGTTGACTTCACCCCATGGCTACCACTGTTCTTGGTGATCATTATGTGGTACTGGTATCTCTAATTTGCTCAGGTCTTCCACTGCAACTAGGCTTCACCAATAGCTTCTCATAGGCTCCCTTCATGGTGCCAAGCCTTCAACTACAACTAAGGCTGGGCCTTCACCAATGACCTTCCCCGGCTTCACACAATGTCTAGTCTCAGCTGATCTCATTTGCTTCTTTTTGTCTTCAAAACCAATACCACCTGGATGACTCATTCACCTTACCAAGTCAAGCAACAGCACAAAGTACATACAACCCTTGCTATTTCATGATTGCAGTTTCTTTGTGATCTCAAAAGACACTTCTGAATATTTCATTTCAATGATCCTGGTCTCTTCTTAATACATTTAATTGGGGCTGGCTTACAGCTTCAGAGGTTCAGTCCATTTTCATCATGGCAAGAAGCAAGGCAGCATCAAATTAAGTATAGCATGGGAGCATCTGAGAGCTCTGCATCTTGTTCCAAAGACAAATAGGAGAATACTGGCTTCCAGACAAGTAGAACTAAGGACTTAAAGCCGATGCCCACAATGACACACTTCCTCCAACAAGGTCATAGCTACTTCAACAAGGCCATACCTCCTACTAGTGCCACTCCCTTGACCAAGCATATTCAATCCACCAAGTGTAGTAGCCGGTTAGAATTGGTGGTCATTAGTAATTCACATAGATTAAATATTCAGAAATATATATATATATATATATATATATAGAGAGAGAGAGAGATAGATAGATAGATAGATAGATAGATAGATAGATAGATAGATAGATAGATAGATAGATAGATAGATAGATAGATAGATAGATAGATAAAATCACTGGAATGGATATATATATATATCCATTTCAGTGATTTCACAGGATTAAAGGCAATACAACGTTATAGTTATTAGCTAATGTAAAGGCTATATCTGTGTTGCAAAATATCTTCAATTAAATAACTAAGAGGATAGACTGGACAGAGAATCGTAAAGGTAACAATACATGTTAGCTTGCAGCAAATTGCAGTGAGTACCTACATACATACACAGAGAGAAGGGAAGATGGGAGCGTCCAATGAAAGAACCCTACCAAATGGCCACTGAGGTCACCTAAACAGTCAGTAACTGAAATTTGATCTTTTGATTAGCAAGATAAATATTTTCCTATTATATTTAATCCAAAGTATCACATAAAATTGATTCAAACACAATTAATCTTGAATGAATTGATAATCAAATAAATCGATAAAAGATATCACATTCATCAAATTATTTTTAAAGTGCATTGTCATTACACTTTTACAGAGATAATTTGACTGATGATTCCTCATGTATGGGCTGTTAATAAACTCCTGGAAAAGCAAACAAAATTTAAAACCAAACTAGAGGAACATCTTTAAACAGAAAAGGATGGCATACAGCTTTTTCCACATGACTAAAGACAATGTAAAAATTACAAATTAGGCTAAATATTCATTTGTTGAACGATTGTATGAAAATGGAATTTTACCTTTTTGGTTATGCTCCAGCAACCTGACAATGTAAGAAGAAAATGATGAAAATCTGAGAAAATGAAAATAGTTTTGAATTTGATGATATGTCTGCTCAGTAATCCCTCAAGCTTCTTAAGTAATCCAAGCAAAGTTTTGAAGAAATAAAAAAAAAAACAGTCACAGATTACATGTTAATATAATATGGTCCATGGGAAATATTACTAGGTAAAAAATACAATAGCCAAAAAATACAATATGAGCCTTAGTTGACATGTTTATTAATTGTGAGAAATAAACCACCTTAACCTAAAACATTAAAAATATAGAGAATTTAGTAGCCAATGCATTGTGTAAGAAAGTTGGACATGAATTCTTAGGTGATAGCTAGGAGAAAAATAGTTTCAATATGTAATAAATTTTATAAAATAAAAAGGCAAAATAATATATAATTTATACATTAAGCCCTTCAAGTAGTAAAAACAATTAGTATAAATAAGTATTATAAAAACAAATTGACTGGCACTGATAAAAGAAAACTAATTTCTATTGTTTTGGGGGTTATTGTTTTGTTTCTTGATTTTTTGAGGCAGGCAGGGTTTCTTTGTGTAGCCTATGCAGTCCTGGAACTCATCCTATAGATCAGGTTCACCTCAAACTCACAAAGAGCTGTCTGCCTCTACCTTCTGAGTACTAGATTATAATCATTCGCTACCACTGTCTGCCATAGTATTGTTATTAAGAGAAAGAAATAATACTTTTCCATGGATGTCAGTATAACAATTTCATTAATGTAACAAACATGAGATTTAAAAAAGAAGTATGAACTAATTCCATACAAACTATCCTATAGACTATAAACCGCAAAAATAATAAATTTAGTAATGGTTCATTAAGGATAAATGATGTTTTGTTACAGAAATGGTTGTATTCTATTTCATAATGTATATCTGAATAGTTACAATTACTAGAGTTGCATTGCTAATGAAAATATTGTCCTTGTGATTTTAAAAAGAATGCAAGGATTGTATTAAGATATGATTATAGTTATCATGCTGGGTTGTGGTAGCATCTATAATCCCAGCGCTTGGGAGGCAGAGGCAGGGAACTACAAATAAATGTATTCATTTATGATTTTATAAGTAAGCCTATTAAATTATAAATGAACCTATGAGTTCAAGACTAACTTGATCTAGAGAGCAAGTTCCAGGACTAAACAGAGAAACTCTGTCTTGAAAAATCAATAAAAATAGTGAGACAGAGTATTATAAAATACAGCAACAACACAGGGGGAGCCTCACAAACTTAATGCACACAATTAAGTCCTCACAAATTATGAATAAGTTTCACAGCAGAAGTAAAAATGTGAAATACGAGAACTAATGCACACACTATATATAAATACATATAATATGTAATATTATATAATATGTAATATATAATTTAAATTACATAATGAATATTGTTTTTAAAAATTCCGTGAAAATTTTACTTGTTATTTGACATTATTTAAAATAATATTAACTAGTTAAAAAAAAACTTAAAATTAATATAAGGATGGTAGTTCTTCTGTAGTGGCTTGCTGTCTTTGTCTCTCCATACTGGGGTTCTTTCTGGCTACAAGAGGTGGCTACTTCAAGGTTCATATTGACAATTGCTAAGAGTCTCATCTAGAGTCAATGCACAGATTCCCTGAGGTCTCCACCCATTTCCAAGGTCTCTGGTTTGTCCTTTCCACCTGCCACAGATTTCCATTTCTCTCTCTACACCTGATTCCCCTGACCTCCCTATACCTGATTTTCCAGCCATATTACCTTCTCAGTCCCCTTTTCTGCTCAGTTCCCTCTCTCCCTCCAACTGCTGTTTCTATTTTATTTCTCCTTCTGAGTGACATTCAAACATGCTCCATTGGGCCCTCCTTGTTATTTGGAATCATTGAGTCTGTGGATTGTAGCATGGGTGTCCTGTACTTTATGGCTAGTATCCACTTATCAATAAGTATATAACATGCATGTTCTTTTGAGTCTGGGTTAACTCAGAAAGGATGAGATTTTCCTGTCCTGTCCATTCTATCCATTTGTCTGAAAATTTCATGATGTCCTTGTTTTTAATAGCTGAGTACAATTCCATTGTGTAAATCACTACTAATTCTGAAACATTTTCTTTATAGTATGTCTAGGTTACTGTGGACACGTGCCTGTGTTTGCCTGGGTGTGTATGTGTGCTTGTGTGGTAGCACAGGTGTGTGTGCATGTGTGTGTGCATGTAGATTTGTGTGTGTGTGTGTGTGTGTGTGTGTGTGTGTGTGAGTGTGTGTACACGTGCATGCACGTGCATTAATGTTAAATTCTGGGAACTTTTGGTACGTACAATACATTTATATTCTAACATGAGTTTTGACTTTAAATAAATAGTATTCATCAATTGTGATTTTTAAACAGCATAATTGTACAGTACCAGAATATTCATCTGCCAAATTGTATAGTCTAGACAGTTTTGTTTGGCTTCTCCAATACTTAGCGATTCACTTTTATAACATAAAAGCATAAACAGGCTGTTCCTAGTGTCTCTCATGTGGAAAATGCATTAAGGTGACACAGAGTGCAATGTTTTATTTCAATGTTAGTGCTAAACTAGGGTATTAAAAGGAAACATATTTTGTGTTGCTCTTCTTGAAAAAGAAAGGTTAGAGTTTTCTTAAAATTGATGTAAGTACATATGTATTTCAAATGCTGTGCTGTTGTTCAAAGACTGTCTTTGAACTCAAGCCTCTTAGGTAAACACAGGGAAGAGAAACACATGCTAGAGAAACACAACTTGAACATCATGTTTATAACTATGCATTTACGGTCTGTGTGGAGATGTCATTTCTCTTCCTTAGATATGACAGGTGTGCCTTCAGTGGAACATAAAAGAGTAAATAAGCAATCTTTATTATTTGTTGAATATAAAGTGGGAGTTACATACATTTATGAATAAATCTTTACCTATTTTATGTTTCCTGCTTCTTTATTTGAAGTAATAACTTTCAGTACTATTGTTCTGTCAAAATCATATCATAGTACATTTGATTTCTCAATCCAAAAAATATTCAGTCATGCAATTTTCTGTGATATTTTTTAAAAAAGATATTTGATGAATATTTTCATGAGGAGTTTTTAAATCAAAGACTTAATTCCTGTAAATGGTATTTATACATTTATGGATTTCAATATTGTATATGACATATTTATTTCTTTTATTCTTCTACATATTTAAATATAATCTTCTGAAGTATGTAAAAATCTTCAAGGGATAACTGGAGATGTCCACAGAAGCTCCATTGCTACAACCTATTTTTTGGTGTCACTTAACTGTCATCATTTTATTTAATGCTCAAGTATTATGTGGCATTACATATTAGCGACTCATGACTAATTCTCTGTGTTTCTGTTACCAAGAAATCTTGTTTCTGAAGCTATTTTCATTTTCTTACTTACTTTCTTGTTTTATTTTACATCATCTGGTTTTTCTGAGCCACTGTCTTCCTCAGCAATGCAAGCTGGTCACCTTTGACGCTCTTGCTTCAATCTGTGTTAGAATTACAATCTGATACAACTAGTTTCTGTATACCTGCAAAGTTTCTTCCACTAATCATTAATATTTTAGGCCCAAACCTTCTTTTCTCCTTCCCATTTAATAATCATATGCAATGAGTTCCCATAAAAACAGTTATATCTTTTACCAGAAAAATTTCTCATTATCTATTTTTTCCCCACTGCATAGGATACAGAAACAGGGTGTAATTTTCTATTTATCCCTTCAAGTGCTAGGACTGAAGTTCTATGCATTAACATGCTAATCGAATAAATGTCATAGGGAATCAAATGCTTACTGCTTGGTAGAAATATCTCTAAGGAGGATGGAAGTGTGTCTTGTTGGCAGAACATGAGATGACATTTGGAAGAGGGTAGAAACAGATGGTGGCTCTAGAACAAGCAGTTGATAACATTTCATTCTCCACATGAAGTCAGTGCTACTCAGCATGAAATCCCAAGGAGCATCAAGAAGAACTATTTGGTCAATCAACAATTTGTGGAAGACATAAAGCACAAGCAGACTCTCTTTCAGAATAGAAATCATGAAGCCCATAATTGAATTCACTTCATTGATGAAGTTAATCAGAAATAGAATGTTGAAATTAAAGAGAAAATGATGCATAGTTCATGGCACCAAATGAATAAACAAATTACCACCATCCTATAATTTTATATGAAGGGAAACTTTATAACTTGGTACTTACTTTATATACTTTGTAACTCATTATAAAGAAAAGTAGTGACATGGCTCATGTTCTTTTAAACTTCTTCAAAACAACAATTTTTGTATGTATAACACTGCTAGCAAGAACAAAATAAAATGTTTTATACAATATTTTCATTTTGAACAGGAAGAACTTTGTTGATAATAGTTTGTTTGAAAGAAGCATCTAATTACACTCAGTGATTATATGAATGGCCTAAGTGAATGCCTATGTGGGCAAAAGGTAATTTGACATTCTTGACATACTTTTTACTAAGATTTGCATGTAATGTATTCTCTGAATACACAATGAAAAAATTATATGCCAAAGCTAATTACATTCAAGTTGTTTACTTTTCTGGAAATATAAAATAATCATTTTAAGTTCTTTGGTGTTTCAGAAAACAGTTGTCCTCAATATGATTGCCGCTGATTTTAGAGTGTTATTAATAAGAATTAATCTAGTGGTTCTGAAACAGGAAAACTATTCTAAAATAAAATTCAGCATAATTATACTAACGTATTTTAATATCAACATGCTTATACTATCTAGTTATCCAAACTTGAAATAATATAATCCAGTGGCGTTCTTGTGATGCCAAGGACCAGCCTCAGCTCGGGGTGTGGTTCTGAGGAAGGGCTTTCTGGGAGCAAAAGAATGACGCAAAGTTGAATGGTGTGTCCAAGCTTTTGTCTGTTGTTCTGCTCGAAACAAGGTTCAAAATTGCACTCTCTCTCTCTCTCTCTCTCTCTCTCTCTCTCTCTCTCTCTCTCTCTCTCTCTCTCCCTGTTGTGCATGAGAATGACTTCTCTTGCTATTCTACACACCCTCTGGATAGCTCATCTCTTGTAAATCAAAGGTCCAGTCTTTAATTTACATATCATTTCAGTCATTACCAAAAGTTTCCTTTTGATTTTTCCATGAATCAGTATTCCATGACTCCAGCCCCTTGATTCTTAGAAAGAACTATCTAAAATACATACGTGTATTTTATATATATATATATATATATATATATATATTATATACATTATATACATATATATGTATATATATGTGTGTGTGTGTGTGTGTGTGTGTGTGTGTGTGTGTGTAGGTGTATAAATTTAACATTCCAAAAGAATTTAGATATCTTTCAGCCTTTTTAAAGATGATAAACTAGCTGGGTGAAACCCTGCCCTGAAATTACCATTTCTACAGTGCCTGGACCTGGTCCTAATTTCCCTCTATACCAGGCTGACCCTCAACTTGAGGATAGACTTGCTCCTGTATCTGCCTTCATCTTTCTGACAAGCTGGCTCACAGTAGAGTTGTTTCTGTTTTCTATGTCTACAAAGCCCTTCTTATGGTTCATATTCCATTCTTACATTCTGTGTAGATGAGAAATTATACATATTTTTTGAACTCATGTTTTCAGCATTATTTCATACAGTCTTAAGGGCAGTCCTGAAGGTCACAGAGTTCTACCAATTTGTATGACCTTAGGCACATCCTTAAATCCTGGGGGGGTGTGGGGGGGTTAAAGCATTATTCTTTTACAGATTTATTTATTTATTTATTTATTTATTTATTTATTTATTTATTTATTGTATTTGTAGATGTATATGTGGTGAGTATATGGGTGTCTGCTATGCATAGGCATACATAGGCCCAGAGAGGATAGAAGATGACTTTGGATGCTTTGGAACTAAAGATGAAAGTGACAGTAAGACCCATGGTGTGGGTAATGGGAGATGAACTTGGGCCCTTTGTAAGGACAGCAAGTTATCTTAACAGTTAATATATAAATTCTGTCCAGGTTGTTTTTATTTTTTAAATATCAAATATTTTAAACAATACCACTGTGCAAATTTTAACACCCACTACATATCTTCATTAAAGAAGGATTTTCATCCTGACTTTTTCTTGATTCCTTTACAACCTTTTTATACATATGTGACAATTTCCATGGAAAATGGTGTAAAATCTCCTAAATCATCAATGCATAATATGCTCTCTTAATCTTCATTAATGCTAGGGTTCAAATATTTAGTTGTCTTTGGTGGCCATAAATTACTCATCAATATCAGATTTGAAATAGATTTCAGATTACTTGTTCGTATATTATAGTCCTTAATCTAAAATAATAATTGAACTGAAGTATAAATATTATTATCATCTTAATTAATTCTGATTTGCACAGTCCAGTTTTTAAAACTTTAAATTCACACATTTTCTTCAGTACTGTATTTTTATATTGATTTATTTTTCTCTACCTTTATATTTTATCCTCATAAATTTTAAATATTGAACTGTATTATATGCTACTTTTTCCTCATATGTTTTTCCAACTTTTATACTATTTGAGAAAATAATTTATATTTATATTCCACTTATTTCCAATTAATTTTGAATTTGCCCCTTCTCTATTTTTAAACGTTGTTCATCTCTACTGCTCTTCATTCTTAAATAATATTTGATTTATACTGATTACTTTCAAATATGTTTCAAAAAGATATAAACATATTCTCTTTTGTCTTAGTTCATTTTTCTAAATAATTTGGTTTGTGTTGGATTTCCTTTTTCATGCTTTCTTTTACGCATTTTTTTCTTCCTTATATATTTGTTAGAAGTCAGTAAATATATTTAAATGAAAAATAATTATTTAATTTGATATATCTTGCTTATTTTGTTTTTGCAGGTGAACTGTTCTGTCTGAAGATATCCTTTCTAGTATAATAAGCCAATCTTCTCTCTAAGAAGAACATTTCATATCTCATTAAAAATAGGAACTTTTTAGTTTCTGTCATATTAGATATGTGTTGTAATCCAAATTTATTATTATATTGTTTTTAAAAGCCATCATACTAAGAGCAACCTACAGATTTGATGTAAGTCCCATCAAAATTACAATACAACCAATTACATACCTTGAAAAAACAACACTTTATATAGGAAAAACAAAACATAACATTATAAAACAACAACAATAGAGGATATCTAAAAATCTTGTACAAAAATGGTACATCTAGAGGTGCCATCTTCCCTGATTTCAAACTGTACTATAATGCAATAGCTATAAAAATCTCATGGTATTTGCATAAAAATGGACAGATTGATCAATGAAATTTCGTGAAAGATTAAGAAATAAGTGAAACACCTATGGACACTTGAATTTTGAAATATAAGCTGAAATAATACAATGGAAAAGAAAAAGGATCTTCAAGAAAAGGTAATGGTACAACTGGACATGTTAATGTGGAAGAATGCAAACAGGTCTATATCCATCACCCTGCAAAATCTCTAGTAAGTAGATCAACATAAAACCAGATATACTACACATGATAAAAGAGATGGTTGGGAATAACATTGGACTTATTGGCAAAGGAAAATATTTCCTGAGCAGAACTCCAATAGCTTAGGAACTAAAATCAACAAGTAATAAATGAGTCCTCATGAACCCAAACAGCTTCTGTAAGACAAAGGACACCCTTAAAAAGATAAAACAGCAGCCTACAGAATGGGAAAAAACCTTCACTGAGCCCATATTCAACAAGAGCTGATGCCCAAAATATATAAAGTACTCGAGAAACTAAATGTCAACAAACCAAGCAACCCATTTTAAAAATGGGATACAGATCTAACCAACTTCTCAACAGAAGAATCTCCAATGACCAAGAATAGCTTAAAAATATGTTCAACATCTTTCATGGTTAGGGAAATGTAAATCAAATTTACTTTGAGATTCCATCTTACATATGTCAGAATGTATCCAAAAATTTAGGTATCATGCTGCTGAGGGTGGGAAGGACTCCTCCATTGCTTGTGGGTTTACAAACTTGTACAGCCATTATCAAAATCAATTTGGAAGTTCCTCAGAAAATTGGGAATCAATCAAGACTCAGTTATACCACTCCTGGGTTTATACACAAAGGATGTTCCACTATACTACAAAGACACTTCAACTATGTTTGTAGAAACTATTTTTGTTTCTACAAAAACTAGGAACAACCTAGATGTCCCTCAACACACGCATGAACACACAAAGAACAGATGAAGAAAATGTGTTAAATTTACTCATTGGAATAATCTTACTCAACAATTAAAAGAAAATGACATCATGAAATTTGCAGGCAAATGAATGGAAATAGAAAAAAAATCATCCTAAATGAAGTAACCTAGACCCAGAAAGGCAAGCAGGGTATGTACTCCATTATGGGTGTTTAGTAGACCTAAAATAAAGGGTAACCACGTTACAATCCACAGAACCAATTAAGCCTAGTAAAAAAGAGGACCCAAAGGTTTAAGATAAAATAAACATTGTGGATAGACCAAGGGGTGTTGTGGGGGCACTGCAGAGGGAGTGAGTACTGAGAGACACAAAAAATCCTGGAGCATCTATACTGTGAGCTAGAAGCCTAGGGGAATGCAAACTCCAAGAAATTTCTGAGGGTGACTATAGCTAAGACTCATAGCAATGGTGGATATGGATCCTGAGTCTGCCATCTCCTGTAATCAGGCAAGACTTCCAATGGATGGAATGGGACACAAACCAAGCCTCAAAACCTTTGACCTGCCTACCTACCTACCGGACATGCAGGAATAAAAATGGAACAGAAGTTGAAGTGGTCAACCAGAGATTGTCGGCTTGAGACCTACCCCATAAGAAGGAGCTCACTGTGACCCTGGTAATGATACCCTGCTATACCAAACAGAAAGGAGCCTAGCATACTTTTCATCATAGAGAATTCACTCAGCAGCAGATGGAAACAGACACAGACACCCACACCAAACATTAGTCAGGGAGGGGGCTTGGGAAATTCTGTGGAAAAGATAGAGGAAGAATTTTAGGAGCCAGAGGGGTCAAGAACACCACAAGAAAACATAATGAACTAACCTCAGACCATAGGGCCACAGAGACTGAATTGCTACGCAGATAATATGCATGGTACTGACCTATGCCCTCTACAAATATTATTTGTGCTACTTGACTTTTATGTGAAACTCCTAACAGCAAGATCAGGTGCTATCTTTGATTCTGTTGCCTGCCTTTGGGACCCTTCCTTCCCTGTGGTGGGCTGCTATTTCCAGTCTCAATAGGAGAAGGTTTGCCTAGCCTATTTGCAACATGATATGCAAAGATTCATTGATATTTATGAGAATGGGGATCCTCCATTTTTCTGAGGGGAAAAGGAGGAAGAGTGAATGAATGGGGTAGGGGAGGGGAGGTGGAGAAGAACTGGAAGAAGAGGAGGAAGGGGAAACTGTGGTCTGAATATAAAGTGAATTAAATAGTTAATTAATTAATTAAAGTAAATATATTTGTACAATGAAAACCACCTTTACCACTACCAATAGCAACAACAAAGAATTCACATGAAGTCTTAGAGACAAGATCGTTTCAATAAAATATTGACAGTTCCAAGGAAAGTTGACAACTCATTGTAGTTACAGAAAGTTTCATAGGACTCTATGGCTAAATAAATTGCTGCAAGGAATTAGTAAATGTTGTGAGGTAATTTATGTTCCCCAGGTACAAGTCCTTATTTCTTGTCAGATCCAAAGTGGTTAATGCTAGATCTCTACAGATGTAAGCAACAATGAGCAGCCTTGCCAGTTTGTATTCATTCCTTGATTCATTTATATGTATGCAACATCCGTGGCTAAGAAAAGGAGGGTTTGTGAATTTGGGAGTGAGGGACAGTTGGGCATGAAGAGGTAGGAGGGAGAAGAAGGATAGGAAAATGATGTAAGTAGAATTTAATTAAATAAAAGAAGAAACAGAAAAGCAAGCTTAAAAGCTTTCCAACACTTCTTCTTTAATTTGAATCTTTTGACAATATCTGGCTTTATACCTTCACTTTGTAAGATGTTATTAAATATGTATCTTAGTTTGAACTTCAATTTGATTTCAATAACCACCTCTAAGCACAATGGAACAGGTCCAAGACATGAGTGATCATATGAATATTTATGAAAATTTATTCCAGTGGAGTATGAGATAAAATTTATCATCAGTGAGGCAATACAGATGACATAAAATGTAGGATATTAAAGTAGACAGATAGCAGAGTAAAATTCCTATGAGGTATGCTCAGGAGAAATGGTGCATTCAAAGGTATTGAACAAGATTTGGCCTTTTCTTAGTATAGTCTGAGGCATTATCAATTTTCAATTCCTAAAACATCACAAGATCTTTGCACATTATATTTCTCAAAATATTTTAATCTATAGTATTTAGAGTTTTTTAATTATATTAGACATATTAGTAAGTGTTGGTAAGAGGCATGACTTAATTTAAAATTAAAGCAATCTTATCAGACATAGACTCCACAGATGCCTATGTACTGCATGCTCACAAAATCGTGTCATGTTCTCCAATATTTTATAGACATGATGTCATTGTATATAAGCAAATGACAAGAATGAATATAGAAAGAATGTATAGGAGTGCTGTTTAAATGAAGAACACAGAAATGTTTATTCAGTATTCATTCTACTGAAGGTTAAACAAGTCATACAGATATTTATTTAGATTCTCTGAATTTATCTTCAACTATTGAGTTTCTATCCAGGAGACAGTCTCACATACCTATTATGAAATCTGATCCCTCAAAATTCAACATAAAATTGTAAATAAAAAAATAAGTTCACAGCATCAACTAGTCCAGGAGATTAAATTAACCCTTATTTTTCATTCAACAACAGGCGTGAACCACGTAGAAGTGGTTCCAATGGTCATTGTAGATGACCTAGGAAGGAAAATCAGAATGAGAAACAAAAGAAAGGTACAAAGATGAGAAGAGAGGAAGAAGAAATAAAAGAAATAAGGAGGATAGAAGGCAGATGAAAGGGACAATTGGATTTTAGCATATTTGAAAGTAAATTGTATCATTAGGTCTGTTCTGGTTTTGGAACCCAGAGGAAGAAATATATTCCTGATTCCATTCTCTTGTTTCAGAAGCTGACATGCATCCAGAAAAGGATGTAACTTACTAGAAGCCAAACTAAAGCTTTTGGTTTTGTTTTTTTTTTTTCTCCCTTGGAGACAATGGTGATAACTTTTTTCATCCCTCTTGGTGTTGGAGGTTTTAAACAACTTCCATTATTAATCTTAAGGACAGTGAGTCTCAAGATGTAGAGTGCACAAGTAATGTGCATAAAGCCCTAGGATCTGTCTATACCACCATATTTATCCAGTGTGGTGTCACAAGCCTTCATTCCCAGTGGAGGCAACAGGACTGGGAGCTCAACACCATCTTCTGCTCCACAGTAAGTTTTGAGACAAGATCATGTCTCAAAACAAAACAAAATATTAAGATAAGAAAAAGAAAGGTAGAAAGAAAGAATGTGAATTGTAAGGAAAGAGCAAGCCTAGGTGCATGTTGACTTAAGGACATAGAAACTCAAGTGAGTGAAAGAACAAATTCATCTGATGCAGGGAGGGTATGGACACAAATTCTAAAAAAAATGTAAATTACAGTTTCCCAATAACAAAGGATGATGAACACTGTTAAATTTATTTTAAGTAGGTTTATTTTTCTATTGAGAATTCTCTGTTATGATCACTTGTTCATAATTTTTTAATTTTCTTTTTTAAAATTGTATTTAATTGTTTTTTATGTCCTAGTCTACCCTCTGACTGTTCCCCATCCATAACTCCTCCCCACTTCCCTGACTCCACAAGAATGTCCTCAACCTCACCACCCACCCTACTAGACTTCCTCCTGATTCCCTGGAGCCTCTATTATCTTGAGGATTAGATTCATCTTCTCTGGATGAACCCAGACCAGTCAGTTCTCTGCTGTATATGTGTTGGGGGCCTCATATCAGCTGTTTTATGCTGCCTGGTTGGAGGTCCAGTGTCTGAAAGGTCTTGGGGATCCAGGTTAATTGAGACTGCTGGTCCTCCTACAGGGTTGCCCTCATCCTGAGCTTCTTCCGGCTTTCCCCTAATTCAACCACAGGGATCAGCAGCTTCTGTCCATTGGTCCGGTGCAAATATCTGCATCTGACTCTTTCAGCTGCTTGTTGGCTTCCTTTTTGTGAGAGCTCCATAGCCTCAGTAGTAGTGTCAGCCCTTGTGGCCTCCCCTTGAGCTAGATCCCATTTTGGGCCTGTTGCTGGACCTCCTTTTCCTCAGACTCTTTGCCATTTTTGTCTCTGCAGTTCTTTCAGACAGGAATAATTACAGGTCAGAGTTTTGACTGTTGGATGGCCACCCCATTCCTCTCTTGATGCCCCATCATTCTTCGGGAGGTGGCCTCTACAAGTTCCCTCTCCCCACTCTAGGGCATTTCATCTAAGGTCCCTCCCTTTGAGTCCTGAGAGTCTTTTACCTCCCAGGTTTCTGGTATATTCTGGAGGGTCTCCCCCACCTTCTACCTCATGAGATTGCCTGTTTCCATTCTTTCTTCTGGCCCTCAGGGCTTCAGTCCTTTTCCCCTACACAATACATGATCATGTTTCACATGTACCTCATGTTTCCCTTTCCCCACCCTGCCTCCTTTACCACCCAAGATTTTAAATGAAATATATGTTGTCGTTGTTGTTGTTGTTTTAAAGTTGTTCCCATACTCTACATATTAATCCATTGTGATATAATCAGCAAAGACTCTTTCCCATTTTGTGGGTTCCTTCATTCATTTGATTTTCTTCTTCACTGTACAAAGCTAAAAAATTTTATAATGTCCTCAGTATCAACTGTTGGCCTTAAATACTATGTAAAGGGTATTTCAGAAAGTTATTTCCTATACTTCTGTCTTATAAGATGCTACCTATGTTTTCTTCTGGCAGTTTTAGAATCTCATATTTCAAAATGTGGGTTTTTTAAATTTTTTATTATTTTCTATATTTTTTAATTACATTCCAAATGATTTCCCCTTTCCCGTTTCCTCCCTCCCTAAAAGTCCCATAAGCCACCTTCCCTCCCTCTGTTCCCCATTCAACCCCATCTCACTTCTCTGTCCTGGTATTCCCCTAAATCCACTCTTTCCAGGACCAGGGGTCTCTCTTTCCATCTTCTTGGACATCTATTGATATGTGAATTGCATCTTGGGTATTCCGAGATTCTGGGTTAATATCCCCTTATCAGTATCAGTGACTGCATACCATGTGTGTTCTTTTGAGATTGGGTTACCTCACTAAGGATGATATTTTCCAGTTCTGGCCATTTGCCTAGGAATTTCATGAATTCATTGTTTTTAAATGCAGAGTAGTATTCTATTGTGTGAATATACCACATCTTCTGAATCCATTCCTCCTTTGAAGGACATCTGGGTTCTTTCCAGCTTCTGGCTATTATAAATAAGGCTGCTATGAACATAGTGGAGCATGTGTCCTTATTGCATGCAGGGAAAGCCTCTGGGTATATGCCCAGGAGTGGTATAGCCGGATCCTCCAGGAGTGTCATGCCCAGTTTTCTGAGGAACCGCCAGACTGCTTTCCAGAGTGGTTGTACCAGCTTGCAATTCCACCAGCAGTGGAGGAGTGTTCCTCTTTCTGCACATCCTCGCCAACAACTGCTGTCTCCTACAAAAGGAGGCCAAAGGGATACAAATTGGAAAGGAAGACGTCAAACTATCACTATTTGCAGACATTATGATAGTATACTTAAACGACACAAAGAATTCCACCAGAGAGCTCCTACAGCTGATAAATAACTTCAGCAAAGTGGCCAGATATAAAATCAACTCAAGCAAATCAGTAGCCTTACTGTACTCAAAGGATATGCAGGTTGAGAAAGAAATAAGAGAAATGATACCCTTCACGATAACCACAAACAATATAAAGTATCTTGGTGTGACTCTAACCAAACAAGTGAAAGATCTGTATGACAAGAACTTCAAGTCTCTGAAGAATAATATTGAAGAAGACCTCAGAAGATGGAAAAATCTTCCATTCTCATGGATTGGCAGGATTAATATAGTAACTATGACCATCTTGCCAAAAGCAATATACATATTCAATGCAATCCCCATCAAAATCCCAACGCAATTCCTCGTAGAGTTAGAAAGAGCAAATCAAAAATTAATCTGGAATAACAGAAAACCCAAGATTGCTAAAACTATTCTCAAGAGTAATAGAATTTCTAGGGGAATCAGTATCCTGGACCTCAAGCTGTTCTACAGAGCAATAGTGTTAAAAACTGCAGGGTATTGGTATAGTGACAGGCATGTAGATCAATGGAAAAGAACTGAAGACCCAGAAAAGCATCCACACTCCTATGGTCACTTGATCTTTGACAAAGGAGCTAAAACCATCCAGTGGAAAAAAAGATAGCCTTTTCAACAAATGGTGCTGGTTCAACTGGAGGTCAACATGCAGAAGAATGCAAATTGTTCCATTCTTTTTTTTTTTTAAATTTTATTTTCTAAGTTTTTTTTATTTACATTCAAAATCATTTCCCCTTTCCTGTTTCCTCCCTCCCCGAAAGTCCCCTAAGCCTCCTTCCCTGCCTCTTTTCCCCATTCAACCCCCTCTCACTTCTCTGTCCTGGCGTTCCCCTACATCTAGTCTTTCCAATTGTTCCATTCTTATCTCCTTGCACTATGCTCAATTCCAAGTGAATCAAGGACCTCCACATAAAACCAGACACACTGAAACTAATAGAAAGGAAACTAGGGAAGAACCTTGAACATATGGGCTCAGGGGAGAATTTCCTGAACAGAACTCCAATAGCTTATGCTCTAAGATCAAGAATAGACAAATGGGACCTCACAAAATTGCAAAATTTCTGTAAGGCAAAGGACACTGTCAAAAGGACAAAGCAGCAACCAACAAACTGGGAAAAGATCTTTACCAACCCTACATCTGACAGAGGGCTAATATCCAATATATACAAAGCACTCAACAAATTGTGGTTTTTAATCCACTTGTATCTTTTTGTTTTGTTTTGAAAGTCTGAATAGCAATGATACAGGTTTAATTTCACTTCTCTATGAGGATGTTCAGTTTTGTCTACTATATTTGATGAAGATGCTGTAGGTTTGCTTGTGTGTTTTAGATGTATTGAATTCAAGCATTCGCAAAGGTCCTGCAGTGATACAGTTGTGTTTTAAAGAAAATAAATATTTTCAAGTTCTGACCATTTGCCTAGGAATTTCATGAATTCATTGTTTTTAATTGTAGAGTAGTATTCCATTGTGTAAATATACCACATCTTCTGAATCCATTCTTCCGTTGAGGGACATCTGGGTTCTTTACAGCTTCTGGCTATTATAAATAAGGCTGCTATGAACATAGTGGAGCATGTGTCCTTATTGCATGAAGGGAAAGCCTCTGGGTATATGCCCAGGAGTGGTATAGCCGGATCCTCAGGGAGTGTCATGCCCAGTTTTCTGAGGAACCGCCAGACTGCTTTCCAGATTGGTTGTACCAGCTTGCAATTCCACCAGCAGTGGAGGAGTGTTCCTCTTTCTGCACATCCTCGCCAACAACTGCTGCCTCCTGTGTTTTTGATCTTAGCCATTCTGACTGGTGTGAGATGGAATCTCCGGGTTGTTTTGATTTGCATTTCCCTAATGACTAAGGATGATGAACATCTCTTTAGATGCTTCTCAGCCATTAGATATTCTTCAGGTGAGTGAGGTAACCCAATCACAAAAGAACACACATGGTATAAAGTCACTGATAAGGGGATATTAACCCAGAATCTCAGAATACCCTAGACACATTTCACATATCAATAGATTTCTAAGAAGATGGAAGGAGAGACCACTGGTCCTGGAAAGACTAGATGTAGGGGAACGCCAGGACAGAGAAACGAGAGAGGGTTGAATGGGGAAAAGAGGGAGGGAAGGGGGCTTATTGGACTTTCTGGGAGGGAGGAAATGGGAAAGGGGAAATGATTTGGAATGTAAATAAAAAAAACTTAGAAAATAAAATTAAAAAAAAAGAAAATAAATAGATGCTCTGAAAGCAAACGATAGAAAGTAAGATATAAATATCTGAATTTATTTAATTGGCCAGAAAGTCACCAGTAGACATTATAGAGTATAACGTAAAAGTTCAAAAATATTTTTAAATTGACAAAATATTTCAGTCTATATTTACTTTTGTTTATTAGTGATTAAATTTATTGAATACATTTTCACCTAGGAGAAGAAATTTAACACAATGTATGAATTTTTTTTTTAATTTATCTTCTATATATTTTTTTATTTACATTCCCAATGATTTCCCCTTTCCCGGTTTCTCCCTCCTGGAAGGTCCCACAAGCCCTCTTCCCTCCCCCTGTTCCCCATTCAACCCCATCTTGCTTCTCTGTCCTGTTATTCCCCTACATCCAGTGTTTCCAGGACCAGGGGTCTCTCCTTCCATCTTCTTGGAAATCAATTGATATGTGAATTGTTTCTTGGGTATTCCGAGATTATGGGTTAATATCCCCTTATCAGTGACTGTATGCCATGTGTGTTCTTTTGAGATTGGGTTTCCTCACTAAGGATGATATTTTCCAATTCTGACCATTTGCCTAAGAATTTCGTGAGTTCATTGTTTTTAATTGCAGAGTAGTATTCCATTGTGTAAATATACCACATCTTCTGCATCCAAAGATACATTTTACTTTATTCATGTAATATTGTTTATTTTTAGATTTGTTTTAGTATATTTTTTGTTTTATTTTGATTATTTATTTATTCACTTTACATTCTGATCACATCTTCTTTCTCCATCTGGTCTTCCTAGCCCCTTCTGTCTTTTCTTCTCTCCTGAAACTCTGAAATCATCAACCAGGGGATCATCCTCCCTGAGACATACAATCACACAGGACTAAGCATATCCTTTCCCACTGAGGCCAGACAAAGTGGCTCACTTAGGGTAACAGGTTCCAGAAGCAGGCAACCAATGTAGGAACAGCCCCAGCCAGTTGTTTAGGGGACTTCCATGAAGACTGAGCTGCATGTCTGCTACATATGTGTTGGGGGGCCACGTTCCAGCCCATATATATTCCTTGGTTGGTGGTTCAGACTCTGGGTGCTCCCATGAGTCCAGGCTAGTTGATTCTATTGGTCTTTTTGTGGAGTTCTTATCTCTTCCATGTCCCTCATCCTTCTCCCAAGTTTCCCACAAGACTACCAGAGCCCTTTATGATATTTGTCTGTGGGTTTTCCCATCTATTTCAGTCATCTGCTGGGTGGAACCTCTTAAAGACAGTTACTCTAGGCTCCTGTCTGCAAGTATGTCAGTGTTTCAGGGGTGTGTTCTTGCCCATGGTCTCAAGTTTGGCTGGTCATTAGTTGGTATTGCCCTCAGTCTCTGCTCTATCTTTGTCTCTGCATGTCTTGTAGGCAGGAAAATTTTGGGACCGCTGTCCTTATCCCCCTAATGTGGTTCCTGCCTAGCTATAGGAGGTGGTTACTTCCTGTTTCATATTCCATAGTACTTGTAGTCTCAAGTAGAGTCACCTCTAGAGACTCTTGGGAGCCTCCACTATCCTACAATGCACTTGCCCCTGTCTGCCAGAGATTTACATTCAGACTCTTGGTCCTCTCTTATCATTTCTCCAACCACCTGATCTTTACCCCTACCTTCCTCTGCTAGTTCCCTTCCCTATCCCCACTCCCTCCTGGTCTTCTCCTTCCATCTGCCTCTGTTGATTATTTTATTTCTCCTTCTGTGTGACATTCAATCATTTTCTTGGGCATTCTTTGTTATTTAGCATCTTTTTGTCTGTGGATTGTAGGGTGGGTATCCTATACTTTATAGCTAATATCCAATTATTACTGAGTACATATCATGCATATCCTTATGGATGTGGGTTATTTCACACAGAATATTTTCTAGTTTCATCCACTTTTCTGAAAAATGTCATGATATCCCTGTTTATAATAACTGAGTAGTATTCCATTGTGGAAATGAACCACATATTCTTTATTCATTATTCAGTAAAGAGATATCTGGGTCGTTTCCATTTTCTGGTAATTATGAATAAAGCTCCTAATAACACAGTGGACCATGGATCCTTGTCGTATGATGGGGCATCTTTTCAGTGTATGCCTAGGAGTGGTATAGCTGAGTCCTGAGGTAGAACTATTCTCAATTTTCTGAGAAACAACCCTATTGATTTCCAGAGTAAAGTATCTGTAAGACAAGAAATTCAAGTCTCTGAAGAAAGAAATCAAAGAAAACCTAAGAAGATGGAAAGATCTTCCATGCTCATGGATCAGCAGGATTAACATAGTAGAAATGGTGATTTTGTTTGTTTGTTTTGGTATTGGTTTTTTGAGACAGGGTTTCTCTGTGTAGCCTTGGCTATCCTAGATCTGTCTCTGTAGACCAGGCTGGCCTTCATCTCAGAAATCCATATGCCTCTGCTTCCCAAGTGTTGTGATTAAGGGCCTGCACCACCACTACCCAGCAACAAATGGTGATCTTACCAAAAGTTATCTACAGATTGCAATCCCCATAAAAATTCCAGCTCAATTTTTCACAGAGATAGGAAGAGCACTTCTCAAATTTATCTGAATTAACAAAAACAACAACAACAATAAAACAGGATAGCAAAAACAATTCTCAACAATAAAACAACTTCAGGGGGAATCACCATCCCTCAATCTATACTACAAAGCAATAATGATAAAAGACAATATTGGTACAAAGACAGGCAGGTAGATCAATGGAATAGTATTCAAGACCCAGAAATGAACCCAACACCTATGGTCACTTGATCTTTAACAAAGAAGCCAAAACCGTCCAATGGATAAAAGACAGTATTTTCAACAAATAATCTTGGATCATCTGGTGGTTGGCATGTAGAAGAAGGCAAATTGATCCAGAATATTTCCTTGTAAAAAGCTCAAATCCAAGTGGATCAAGGACCTCCACTTAACACCAGATATGCTTAGGTTTGTCCCTTGACTAAAGCCACAGTCATCCACATATGATTAGAGATGACTGAACTCAATATTGTAAACAATAAAGGACTAGAAGTTAGACACTGGGGATATAAATTAGAGAGAAGATACAGTGTAATTGGAAGACTTAATGGAGGAATATGATTAAGATCCCTTGGATACTTAGGAAATGAAACAAGAATTCTGATATGTGAAACTTTTATTTGACCAAAACCAAGGACTAAACATAGAAGGTTGACGAATCTATTCATTCTTAAAACTTCAGAGTCTTTGTTTTACCACGATTTCATTCATCCGTATGTGATATATATCCTCCATTAATAGATTATTGAATAAACCTTACTTTGTACATGTAATGTTTACTAGAGCTATAAACACTATGTTGTATTAATTTTCAATGAAAATTTTGAGGCATTGGAATTCATTCTAATTTCTATATTCAGGCTCTCCTTACACAAATCTTATTGTAAACATGTTTTATTAGCCATTTTTCAAGCATCCACCTACTGAATGGTTACATCCGCTCACATCAGGATCACCTTGTTTAAACATGAAACATTTCTTTATAGTGATTATTTTTCATACATTTTATGAAATCTGCTGAAATAGGAAATATAAGCTTTATAAGTTATAAAAGTTATGTTTTTAATTTAATCCAATATATGCTTAAGGAAACATTTAGAAGTTTAGACATTAGTGTTAGACATACATCCAACTCTAGCTGACTAGATTGTCTTTATTTCTAAAAAAAGACAATGAGTGTTTGCTTTGGACTACTTTTAGGTATTATCATGCTAATTTAAATTTGATCCAATTCTTTTATTTTGGGTGGTAAAAGTCACTATCATATTATTGATTTAGATTTTAAAATTTTTACTCTTCCTTTAAGGTATTATTTAAAACTAATTACGTCTGTCACATATATTTAGGCTATAATTCCTCTAAAGGAGCATGGAGAATTTGCTACAGAACTTAAAGAGTGAAAGTATTTGCTCAGAACAATATTAGAAAATTATACACAGGGATTAATCAAATTGAACACTAATTACTGAGTGCTATTCAACAACACCCACAAGAATGAACAAAGAAGCAATAAGGTGCAGGAAAGAAATAAACACATCTCTTTTTGGCATGCAGTGAATTAGTACAAAATAAAAAAAGATTGAAACTGACTTCATATATGCTCTAAGCTTTGTGTAGTAACAAATTTCACTTTAAGGCTTTTGTCTGCATATGGATTTCCTTCAAATACGTAATGGTTGCTTGCTAAGATTTGGACCAGAACCATATAGAAAAGATCCGGACACATAAGATTCATGCCAGTGGCACTGTAGCACTCATTGAATTATCTAATACAGCATGGTATACCTAAGCACTATGCAAAGGTTGCTTCTTTCAAAACCTGGATAACATTCACAAGAACATAATTTTGATGGCTACTGTTGTAGCTATTGATGCTCCTAAATTTAGGGAATATATTTTCTTTCTCATACCTAATTTTTATATGCACTTATTATTTACTTTCAATAAATAATTATGCACTGTTCATATATTTATCAACTTTTTCTTTTGACCATCTTCTCATAACTTCCAAGATAGTACCATTAATTCATAGTGTTTGGTATCAGGCTTTGTGGTTTCTTCTGATGGCATCTAATGCTCTAAAACATTACAGAAAATCTCATGTTCTTGATGATTTTGAATAATTTAATAAATGCCATCTGCAACCACACTGTTCAAGATATTTATCATATCTGTCATACATTCTTCTGTCTTTATCTTCCATATTCATCACATTAACCAACTAAGATTAAACCCACCTTCACATTTTTCCCAGTTACTCATTATACTGTGAGTTACTTAAAGACACTCTGTCCAAGTTCTTGCCATCTTTTATATCAAATTTCACATCCTTCTACATAGTCCTCATATCATCCAGAAAGAAGACTTTTTCATGTTTGATATCATATAAAGCATAACACAAATCATGTATATTACTAACATTTTCAAGTAAATATTATAATACACACATACACAGAATATTTCCCAAACCATACAATGCATAGAATGCAAATGCACACATAAAATACTCAGGCATAGAAAGCACCCCTTACATTATTTGCATGCCTTTACCATTACCAGCCTCGCGGGTAACCATTATCATTCCCTTTAACACCATATGTCAGGGGTGATTGGATGTAGGTTTTATATAAATAGAGCTATTTGGGAAGTACTTATATAATTTGTGGTAAAACATATTAAGTTAGAATAATTCAGACTTACAGAGAAGTTATAATGATACCACATAACACTCTTTTCAGTTTCTCCAAGCTCTCCCTGATGACTATTTTGAATATTTGTGAAAAACAAGACATTAATGTAATATAACATTATTAACTAAACCACAAACATTCTGATTTCTTTAGTGTTTATGTGAATGTTCTTGTACTGTTCTAGATTGTAGTGTGAAACACTATATTGCATTCAGCTGCCACATGTATTTAGTCATTTAGTTTTCCCTTCCTTTTGCTGAAAAAAAAAACCATTAATTTTCTTACATAAATATCATATTTCATGCCCTCTCCACACACTACTCCCAGTTTCACCTAGATTCACTCACTCCTTTTGCCATTTATTACAAAACAATCAGGCCTCTATAAGATAATAATAAAATAAAACAAAAGGAATAAAAAGAAAAAAAAACTATGCACATCAATGCAACAAATCAGACAAAATGAAAAGAGCTTAGGAAAGGGCACAAGAAGCAGAGATCCAGTCATTCATAAACTCAGGAATCATATAGAAACACTAAACTGGAAGGCATAATTCATGTGCAAGGAACTGGTGAGTCTGACACTCATATGCTCTACACATGCAAACTACCTCAATCTCTGAATTCCTATGAGCCTTAGTCATGTTGATATACACAGCACTGTTTTCTGTTGTCCTCCTTATTCTTGGTGCCGTCCATTTTATACTCTGTCTGGCTTTTCTTATGCTGGAGACCCTGAATCCTGGAGGGGGGGGGATTTGATAGATGCCTTTTATGGCAGAATGTTCTTAGTTTTCTCACTCTCTGCATAAAACCCAAAGAACTTAATGAAAAAGTGGAATATAGAACTAAACAGAGAATTCAAAAGCAAGGAATCTCAAATGACTGAGAAGCACTTCCACCTTACACCAATCAGAATGGCTAAGATGAAAACCTCAGGTGACAGCAGATGCTGGCAAAGATGTGGAGAAAGAGGAACACTTCTCCATCGCTGGTGGAATTGCAAACTGATGCAGCCACTCTGGAAATCTAATTAGAGTTTCCTCAGAAATGGAAATAGATATACCTGAAGATCCAGCTGTACCACTCTTGGACATATTACCAAAACAAATGCCCCAGCATGCCACAGGGGCACATGATCCACTATGTTCATAGAGGCCTTGTTTGTGATAGTCTGAAGCTGAAAACAACCCAGACGTCCCATGACAGAAGAATGGATGCAGAAAATGTCAGAGAGTGGACCAGGAAGGTGATAAAATTTGTAATGCTACCCACCAATAGATAGAATCTGCTGAACCCTGTGATTGAATTAGGGGAAAGCTGGAAGAAGCTGAGAAGAAGTGCGACCGTATAGGGGGACCAGCAGTCTCAATTAATCTGGACCCCTGAGATTTCTCAGATACTAGAACACCAACCAGGCAGCATATACCAGCTGATATGAAGCCCTCAACACATATACAGCAGAGAACTACAAGGTCTGGGTTTAGTCAGAGAAGATGCACCTAACCCTCAAGAGACTGGAGACTCCAGGGTGTTTAGTGGTCTGATGGGGTGGGGATTGGGGGTTGGAGTGTGGGGACATCCTCATGAACAAAAAGGGGCTGGAAAGAGGTATGGGATGTGGAATAGTAGAAAGGTGGACCAGGAGGGGACTAAAATCTGTAGTTTGAAAGGAAGAGAGAGAGAAAGAGAGAGAGAGAGAGAGAGAGAGAGAGAGAGAGAGAGAGAGAGAGAGAGAGAGAGAGAGAGAGACAGAGACAGAGAGACAGAGAGACAGAGAGAGAAACAATCTGTTGGTGTCCTTGGAGTTTGTTCCCATCAGTTGCAGAAAGAAGCTTCTGTATGATGACTGAGCGAGGCACTGAGCCACTTCCCTGGCATGAGTAGAAATTATTCATTTATGTGAGACAACATTCATCAATATTTTACGTATGGTTCTAATATCTCTGTCATATTCCATTGTATGCAGATATCAAATTTCATTCCACATTTTTGTGCTATATATGTGGATAAACTGTTCAGTTTTTCCCAATTTTAGAATACTGACCTGTATGATTACCTGAGCTTTGATGTGTGCTGCCTTCCAAACATAAATATGATA
This sequence comes from Tokudaia tokunoshimensis, assembly GCA_036184795.1. Classification (NCBI taxonomy): domain Eukaryota; kingdom Metazoa; phylum Chordata; class Mammalia; order Rodentia; family Muridae; genus Tokudaia; species Tokudaia tokunoshimensis. The sequence continues at coordinate 34,257,685 of BTHU01000011.1, read as the reverse complement.
CCTTGCTTTTATCCCTTCACAGTTTTTCAGTGTTATTAAAGATTAAATTTGAATACCATCTAGCTTCTTCCATCCTACACAATTTATCTCCTGCTTTTTGGTGTGTGCCTATGCCACTAAAAGCTCTACTCATTGGGATATGTCTACATTTTAATTTATAAAGCATTAGATGCCCGTTTACATTTTGCTGAAATGTGTATTCTATTTTTCATAAGACTCACACAGGACTCCTTATCCTTTAAGGTGTCACAAAGTAAAGGTTTTTCCTGTATTATAGAAGGAAGATGTCAGTAATCTTTATCATTGCTTTCCTCAGAACATGGTCACACATCTTCAAATGTCAGCATGAATACACTTTTTCATATTTTGTTGTATTTTTACTTCTAGGCTATAAGCATCAGAAAACAGATATTATACCTCATTGGTTTTACAGTATATAAATCACATAATTAATGCTTTAATCAGATTAATTGCACTCCTGTATTGGTCATATACTCAGATGAACAGCTATCACTTTTTATTAAAAAGATATTTTTACTTCTCATTTTTAGACTTTATTAAACTTATTTAGACTATATTTTTATAATTTGTTATCATGTTTTTCTCTATCACCCCCCATGCTTTAATGCTATTAAACCAAATAATGGGCATTATTGTGTAGATGTGGTTATGATTGAGATGTATTTTTGAACATGAAAAACCATGACTGCAAATACAGTCAAGTATGTCCAAAGGCAAGTTTTCAAGTTATTACAGTAAAATATTATACAGCAACAATTGATTAACTATTATAAAATCACCTATCTCATTGGAGTAGATATTTAAAAGACATTTAAGCCTTAAGATTATTTGCAGTGGATATTAAAAATGGATTTTACCAATTGATTTTCTTATTCAGATTGTTATAATCTAATAAAATATTTAACTTGTCTAAATTTCATCTTTCAGTTGTGCCATTTTAAGACATGAAGAGCCTCCCAGAATATTTCTTTTTTGTTCATTTACCCAATTATTGAGGATATTGCCTGGGTGCAAGGGAAATTAAAGTAGATAAAGAAACAGAGCTTAAGACCATAATGTTGGCATGCTGTATAACGAATGATAAAATAAATTTTAATGCTTTGGTATATCTTCTATTTGTTCTTTTATTTTTCTAATACTGAATTTACCACTTCCCACTAAAACAAGCTTCCTTATCTCCCACTTCCATATTTATACATTTTTCTACAAAAGTCCTATTCAAAATCAGTTGTTCTTTGTTCCACGTTATCATTCATTCAGTCAGACAGGATAAGAAATTAGAAATGAGACATAAAGTTATCAATTCAAACCCACAGATATATTGTCTACATTATGGCCCCATCAAAGTAAAACTAAAACAAAATGCTGTTGTCCTAATATATCTGAAGCAAAGTTTTGCTAACATTATAGTCGTTTTACACTCTGCAATTTAAGGAGGAAACAGACATATCTTGCCTCACCTGGTGCTGGGATCAGAAATCCTACCATGCACTAGGGAATGGCTCTCATCCTCAGACTCCAGAACACAAAGCTCCAATATGCTCTAGTCCATGCTGCACACAGATGGGAATTTCCTTTCCAAGGAAAGATAGATGTGTGAGTTGTTATCTTGGGAAATTCATAAAGAGAAAAGATATTTTCTTTTTACTTCAAACTTAGAAACAACTGGAAAATGTTTATAACTGAAAAAGTCGACCTTCAGGCTAAGTCTTATGTATAAAAATGTTATCCTAAATGGTATCTACAGAAACAAGAGTCTCCCTCCACAAAAGAAAATACACACAAAAACAAAACAGTGTGATTGACTGGGACCAGTGCCTTGTAATAAAAAATGCCTCACAAAACTCAATTTTACATTTCCTGCTGCAAAGGATGAAATACATCCCACATGTTGTGGTCACACGTCTTAGTAATATGATAGAGTTTGCAATATAGTATTATTGACACTGATTTATTAATATTGATTTCTAAGCTGTAAAACATAGACAACGCTATTTTCTTTTGCTTTCTTTCCTTAGTGTATCAAAGTAAAAATGGTAAATTATAAATTGTGAGCTGTCTTGAGTTTTGATAAAATATCAACAGAATAGTTTTTCAATATTATGTTTCAACACTGCAATATAATTGCAATATAATTTTAATTGGCTTAAAAGTATGCGCTCTAATAAAATAGAATTATTTAGAGTAGAGTTACATTTAAAACAAATGAGCACTATATATAAAAGTACATGCTATTGAACACCAAATAATTTTTACCATATAAAATAAATTTGTTACTTTTAAAAGAAATATATAGATATAGCACAATCATATTAACAAAATTATTTTACCTATTACTCTATAATATTAAACAACCTTATATTTTACTTTGGAAAAATTAGTATTTTGTTAGGCAAAATGAGATTCAGTTAATTTTTATATGCATATTTTCGTAGTTAAAGAAAGTGTTTTGCTATGTGATCCTGTCTTTCCTATAACTTAAAGTTTTTCAGAGTCTCAGATTTGTAGCAATTCAAACTCTGATTCTCAAATTCTTGAATTATAGAGTTTTACCACAACATCAAATATTTTAGTATAAATTTGTGAAAAATAAAATCGTATCTCAGTTGCCACAATACTGAAAATACTGATATATATGCAATATTAAATGACACACAAATAAATTACCATCATATTTAGAGATTAGTAATTTAAAAATGAACAATAAAACATTAATTTGCGAGTTACTTAAAATCTGTTAGAAATAAAATATGTACATTGATTAAAAACCATCTAATTTCTTAATAAATGGTATTTTAATATCTTGGAAGCAAGGTTTATTTTAAATAGAAGCATGTTAGCTCTCTAACCATATAATTACAATTATTGTCTCTTTCTTTAAACAACCACCTTTAAGAAAATAATAGGAATGCCAACTTATAACTTGAACCAGAGTCTGAAATCTTTTGTAATTTAAACATTTATTGTGCATATTTACAATATTACTACATTGTATATGTTCATGTATATTCTTTACATTATTTATATTATTTGCAACATTGCAATTACATCAGCAAATATAAATATAGCTCAAATTCTAATCAAACTTAGTGTATCAGTATGTAATGAAATCCACAATTTAATTTTATATGAAGGTGAATTGAAGGATCTCATGTATGAATATGTCAGCAAAGAAGTCCTTATATTTTCTGCAAATCTTTCTTGTAACAAATTTTTCTAGACTGTGATAGAACTCAAACATATCTGGTGCTACACAGTCAATAAGATTGACTATGAAAATCTGTCACCAAGAAATTAATTGGATGCTGCATAGTTATTCATAGTTGTTCTACTTGTGTTATTAAGTCAACTGAAATTACTGGACCATAAAATGAACATTCTAGTTCTTTGGGCAGACTCATCTGAATGGAAATGATTATGCATTGGTCAATTTAGGGTTTCCAGGGATTGGCTACTCAGACAAGTGAAATGCTTCAACCCATCACAGCTCTGGTCGAGGGAATAATCTTCTATATATTTATTTTCTCTAATACGAAACTCAATAACTGAATGCCATTTAAGGATACAATATCTGTTCATTTCTGTGAATCAGTAATGCATGTTTTACTAGACAATACTTTGATAACTTTGGGATTATAGCATTTATAGAATATACCCACTGGAAAAAAGTAATAATGACAACATTCTCTGAAGAAAGTATTTTAAATACCCAAACAAAAACATTTTTATAGTTTGACAAGTTATTACTATGTGCCATCACCTACATAATCATTATTTTGCCTCTTTCTATAACTATCAATGAAAACCACCTTGGTTTGTATGTAATCAATACCTTTGTTATCTCTATTTTAGTTTTATTGTTACCCCCTACAAATTAGCTATGTTATTCAAAAAAGGTTATTAAGGAAGCTTGGTATAGCCTATTTTGAACAGATTCTTTCCCACATGTCTATTTTGGCAGAGATAAACATGAAAACTAAATATCTAAAATGTAAACCTTAAATCAGTATCCTGGCTATAGTTACATGTCAACTTGACCTAAGCTAGTGTCATTTGTGAGTTAGAAACGTGAACTAAGAAATGTCTCCTTAAGTCCAGGCTGCAGTCAAACCTCAGGGCATTTTCATAATTAGTGATTGATGCAGAGGGGTCCAGTCCATGTGGGTGGAGGTCATGTCAGGGCTGGTGATCTTGGGTTCCATAAAAAAATCAAGATGATCAAGATATGTAAGTAGCACTTCTCTATGGCTTCTGTATACACTTCTGCCTCCAATTTCCTGCCCTTGTTTTGAGAGTCTGTCCTTATTATTTTGATGAATAGAGATATGGAAGTGTAATCTAAATAAAACTTTTCCTCTCCAGGTTGTTTTTGATCATGGTGTTCAGCACAGCAATCATAGCCCTAACTAGGACAGTAAGTAAGGATTAGATGGGTTTCAAGTACTATGCACAGACACATAGCTAGATTCACTTACTTTTAATAGTTAAATGGTTTCAATCAGAATCTTCAAGAATAGTAGCTCAGAGTTTCATTATCAAACATGACTTATCTAGTCAGAGTTAATACTGAGATGCATAAATCCAAAATTCTCCTTAATACTTTAAATGCTATCATATTAACTCCTACCACTTTAGACTCTATTTTATACAAATACATTAATATATCAAAGATGTGTCAAGTTGGGTTACACATGTCTACAATCCCAGAACTCAGGAGGCCAAACCAAAACAAAAGTTCAAGGCTAGCCTCAGCTAAATAGTGAGTTAATGGCCAGCTTGACCTAAATGAGACTGTCTCAAAACAGATACAAAAGAATGTAAACTAGAAAATATTATATTCATCAGTGTAAGATAGAGTTCAAAAGTTTCTTCAATTTAAAATTTACATCTACTCTTCAAGTTAATATTACTAATTCTAGTGATTAATAAATATATTTGAAATCAATCTATTCCTTACCATCTTTATTGAAAATTCTACATATTTTTAAGGCACAATTTTGATTTCTAGCAGGAACTGGCATGAGTATTAAAAATACTGAAATAGGAGCATTTGTAAAATCTTAATATTTCTTTTTTTTTATTTTCTAAGTTTTTTTTTATTTACATTCCAAATCATTTCCCCTTTCCCGTTTCCTCCCTCCCCAAAAGTCCAATAAGCCCCCTTCCCTCCCTCTTTTCCCCATTCAACCCCCTCTCGTTACTCTGTCCTGGCGTTCCTCTACATCCAGTCTTTCCAGGACCAGGGGTCTCTCCTTCCATCTTCTTAGAAATCTATTGATATGTGAATTGTGTCTAGGGTATTCCGAGATTCTGGGTTAATATCCCCTTATCAGAGACTGCATACCATGTGTGTTCTTTTGTGATTTGGTTACCTCACTAAGGATGATATTTTCAAGTTCTGACCATTTGCCTAGGAAAATATTTTAAATATTTGACTTTCTTATTTGTCTTCATATTAATTATACTATATCATATCATATAAAGTACATTGGAAGATATGAAAAGAATGCTTATGAATAAATATAAAGTAAGTTTAAAATCATGTGAGAAAAAAACTTTGGTGAAGGAAAGCAACACAAGGACTAGTCTAAATCCACAATTGTCTTGACTCAGTAATTGCCTATCATTAAGACATTGGCGCTTTATCATTGAAGGCACCAAAGCTTGGAGGAAGCCAGCCCAAGATGCACACCAAATAAGCACTCAAAAATAAATAAGCAGTCTTTATTATAATCAGTAATTTATTTGATATCCTTTGACTCCTAACATTCAGAAATATATCATTTATAAAGTGCTGCAGACAGCATAAAATGACAGGGACTGCCTGTAATAAGCATGGATGGAAACAACTTAGAAGCCTGCTGCAGCTCCTTGTAAGAAAGGATGGTGTCTGAGACCATGAGAAGCAGGAAACATCCCTCCAGGGAACCTGCCCTCTGAAATAAGGGACTGTCTGCCGTAGACCAGGATGGAAACATCTCAGTAGCCCACAGCAGCTCTTTGTAAAAAACAGTTGTTCCCATTTCTCCTAACCTTAGCCCTGGACAACTGCTGTATAGTTTTCATTTGGGCATGACAGCTTTTCAGTTGGCCTTTGTGTACATAATTATTTGATTATATCTGACTTTCTTACTTCTTTCTCCTTCTAATATGAGAATTCTGTGAAACTTGATTTTCTTTGATCTGATGATTCTTAAACAATTAAAAATTGAGGCATGGGGGACAGCCCAGCTCAGTCCTAACAGCCCAAGTGCATGCTGTATGATCTCATCTTGGAAACAATGTAACAACTGCATAATGGTAGTTCTCAATTAATGCTTGACTTGTAAAAAAAACTTTTGAAAAAATTAGTGGAAAATAAATTAGAGCCAACATTGAGACCCCCAAAAATGAAAAAAAAATGATTAAAGTTATAAAATAAGTTTTATACAACATTTGAGAGAGGTTGCTAGACAAACAAGTATAAAATATATAAAGTCTTATACTAGTAAAACTATCTCAAAACACTGGGACTCTTAAGAGCGTCATTGTGTACAAAGTACACAAGCAGAAAGCTAGTGGAACTATTGAATTAAGGGTTAACTTGATTCTTTCTGGCCACTGCCTGGCAGCTTTGCCTATGTCATTTATCATTAGAGCTTCACAGGAAAATACAAATAGCTGACCTCAGAGCTCTAGGATCTAAAGTATAAGTCAAAATTTTTGGTTTAAATAATAATAATAAGTTTGTAATTATTATTATTTTGGCTACAGGCCATTTCTTTAATTTCTTTATCACCCTGTTTATCCTTTGAGTACAAGAAGGCTACTGATTTGTTTGAGTTAATTGTATATCAAGACACTTTGCTGAAGTTGTTTATCAGTTTTAGGAGTCCACTGGTAGAGTTTTTGGGCTCCCTTAATTATACTATCATATCATCTGCAAATAAAGATTGTTTGACTTCTTTCTATCCAATTTTTATACATTAGATCCCCTTTCGTTGTTTAATTACTCTAGCTAAAACTTCAAGTACTATATTGAGTAGATATGGAGAATGAGGGAATCCTTGTATATTCCCTGATTTTAGGGGTTTGCTTCAAATTTCTCGCCATTCAGTTTGTTGTTGGCTACTGATTTGCTGTATATTGCTTTTACTGTGTTTAGGTATGGGCATTGAATTCCTGATCTTTCCAAGACTTTTAACATGAAAGGATGATAAATTTTGTCAAATGATTTTCAGCATCTAATGAAATGACCATGGGTTTTTTTCTTTGAGTTTGTTTATGTAGTGGATTGCATTGATGGATTTCCATATATTGAAACATTCTTACATCCCTGGCATGAAACCTACTGGATCGTGGTGAATGATCATTTGATGTGTTCTTGGATCATTTGGCAAGAATTTTATTGAGAATTTTTGCATGGATATTCATAAGGAAATTGTTCTAAAGTTGTCTTTCTTTGTTGGATCTTTGTGTGGTTTTTTTATTAGCAAAATTGTGGCTTCATAGAACAAGTTGGGTAGTGTTCCTTCTGTTTCTCTTTGTGGAATAATTTGAAGAGTATTAGTGTTAGATCTTCTTTGATGGTCTGATAGAATTCTACACTAAAACCATCTGGACCTTGCTTTTTTTTTTTTGGTTGGGAGACTTTCAATGGCTGCTTCAATTTCTTTAGGGTTAATGAGACTGTTTAATGGTGTATCTGATCCTGATTTAACTTTGGTATTTGTTATCTGTCTAGAAAATTGTCCATTTCTTCGAGATTTTTCAGTTGTGTTGAGTATAGGCTTTTGTAGTAGGATCTGAAGATTTTTTTGAATTTGCTCAGTTTCTGTTGCTATATCTCCCTTTTCATTTTTGATTTTGTTAATTTGCATACTATCTCTGTGCCCTCTGATTTGTCTGCTAAAGGGTTTGTCTATCTTGTTGATTTTCTTATTCAACCAGTTCTTGATTTTGGTGATTCTTTGTATAGTTCTTTTTGTTTCTACTTGGTTGATTTCAGCCCTGATTTTGATGATTTCTCTGCCATTTACTTCTCTTCAGTGTATTAGCTTCATTCTGTTCTAGAGATTTCAGGTGCTCTGTCAAGCTGCTGGTGTAAGCTCTCTCCAGTTTCTTTTTGGAGGAACTCAGAGCTATGAGTTTTCCTCTTAGCCCTGCTTTTATTGTGTCTCATATATTTGTGTATGTTGTGCCTTCATTTTCATTAAATTTGAAAAGTCTTTGGCTTCTTTCCTTATTTCTTCCTTTATCAAAATTTTATTGAGTAGAACATTGTTCAGTTTCCATGTTTATGTGGGCTTTCTGTTGTTTTTGTTGCTACTGAAGACCAACTTTAATCCATAGTGTTCTTCTGATAGGAGGCAGAGGATTATTTCAATCTTCTTATGTCTCATGAGGTCTGTTTTGTGACCAATATATGGCCTGTTTTGGGGAAGGTACCATGAGGTGTTGAAAAGAAGGTATATCTTTTGATTTAGGAATGAAATGTTCTATAGATATCTATTAAATCCCTTTGTTCCATAACTTCTGTTAGTTTCACTGTGTCTTTGTTTAGTTTGTCTTTCCCTGATCTGTCCATTGATGAGAGTGGGATATTGAAATCACCCACAATTATTGTGTGAGGTGCAATGTGTGCTTTGAGCTTAAGTAAAGTTTGTTTTATTAATGTGGGTGCCTTGCATTTGGAGCATAGATGTTCAGAATTGAGAGTTCTTCTTGGTAGATTTTTTTCCTTTGATGAGTATGTAGTATCCTTCTTTGTTTTTTTGGTTTTTTTGTTTTATTTTTTTGTTTGTTTTTTGTTTTTTGGTTTTTGGTTTTTTTTTTTTTTTGAGGACTTTAGGTTGAAAGTCAATTTTATCCAATATTAGAAAGGCTACGCCAGCTTGTTTCCTGGGACCAATTTCTTGGGAAATTGTTTTCCAGCCTTTTACTCTGAGGTAGTGTTTGTCTTTAACACTGAAGTGCATTTCTTATATGTAGAAAAATGCTGGGTCCTGTTTACTTATCCAGTCTGTTAGTCTATGTTTTTCTATTGGGGAACTGACTCCATTGATATTAAGAGATATTAAGGAATAGTGGTTGTTGCTTCCTGTTATTTTTGATGTTATTTTTATGTTTGCATGGTTATCTTCTTTTGAGTTTGTTGAAAGAAGATTAATGTCTTGCTTTTTCTAGGGTGTAGTTGCCCTCCTTGTATTGGTGTTTTCCTTTGTAGGGTTGGAATTGTGGAAACATATTGTGTAAATTTGGTTTAATCATGGAATATCTTTGTTTCTCCAACTATGCTGATTGAAAGTTTGGCTGGTTATAGCAGTCTGGTCTGGCATTTGTGTTCTCTTAGAGTCTGTATGAGATCTTTCCAGGATTTTCTACCTTTCATGATCTCTTGTGAGAAGTCTGGTTTAATTCTGATAGGTCTGCCTTTATATGTTACTTGACCTTTTTCAATTACTGCTTTTAATAGTTTTTGTTTAGTGCATTTGGTATTTTGATTATAATGTGATGGAAGGAATTTCTGTTCTGGTCCATTCTATTTGGACCTCTGTAGGCTTCTTATATGTTCATGGGCATCTCTTTCTTTAAGTTAGAGAAGTTTTCTTCTATAATATTGTTGAAGATATTTACTGGCCTTTTAAGTTGTAAATCTTCACTCTCTTCTATACATATAATCCTTAAGTTTGATCTTCTCATTGTATCCTGCATTTCCTGGATGTTTTTTTTTTGCAAGTTTTTTGCATTTTGCATTTTCTTTGACAGTTGATTCATTGTTTTCTATGGTATCTTCAGCGCCTGAGATTCCTTCTTCTATCTTTTGTAGTCTATTGATGATGCTTGTATCTATGACCTCCCAATTTCTTTCCAAAGTTTTCTATCTCCAGAGTTGTTTCCCTTTGTGATTTCTTTATTGTTTCTACTTCCATTTTTTAGATACTTGATGTTTTTTTTTTTTTCATTCATTTGTTTGTTTGTGCTTTCCTGTAATCCTTTAAGAGATTTTTGTGTTTCCTCTTTAAGGGCTTCTACCTGTTGAACCATGTTCTCTTAATTTTCAATCCAAATCTTGCTTTGCAATGTGTTGGGGTATACAGAACTTGCTGTTGTGAGAGAACTAGGTTCAGATGGTGCCATGTTGCCTTGGTTTCTATTGGTAATATTCTTTTGCCATCTGGTTATCTCTAGTGCTAGCTGGTCTTTCTGTCTGTGACTGTGGCTTATCTGTCCTGCAAGCTTGTGTGTCAGTACTCCTGGGAGACCAGTTCTCTCTGGTAGGAATTTAGGTATGGAGAGCTGTGATACAGGGTCAGCTCAGGTCTGCAGACAGAAACCAGAAGTATCCTACCCCCAGTTGATCCTTGGTACCTATGACCTGATGGCTCTGGTCAGGTCCCTCTTGGGCCAGGAATTTGAATAGCAGTGGCAGTCTTACCTATGCACACAGGTATGTAGGCACTGATGCGAGACCAGCTCTCTTGTGGTAGTATTTGAGTATGTAGTTCTGTGGCCCAGGATCAGCTTTGGGTGCAGACTGAAAATGTAAGACTCCTGTCCCAGGCTGCTCCTGGGCTCTTGTGTCCTCAGGGTTTGGGCTGGTTCCTCTGAGCAGCAGGGGTGGTCCTACTTGTGCTCTCAGGCCTCTCTGTGCTCCTGGGTAGTCAGGTACCTCCCTGTGCCACCTGGATATGGCGCTCTGTGGCCGAACATAATTCTTAATTTGTTGTGAGATGTTATTTTTTAAATCTGATTTGGTAAAGATCTTTTTTTTTTCCTACTCATTTTTGGAGTGTCAATAAAAGACTGGTGCAAGAAAAAGATGAGAGAGCCAGTGAGCGGGCAATGTAGAGAGCTAGTAAAGAAATGAGAAAAACATGTAAAGTGTAAGGGAAGAGGAAATACGAAGAGTGAGAGAGAGACAATGTAAAGAGTGAAGAGAAAATGTGAAGTGTGTATTGTGAGTGTGTGCGTGTGTGTGTAAAAGGAGAGTACATGTGGTGTGTGTGCAATGTGTGTGAGAGTGAAAGAAGGAACACACAGAGTTGTATAAGAGTGTAGGAATTCAAAAAAAGAAAAGCACACAGAAGAAAAACAGCATGTCCAAGACAATACAGAGTTTGTACATCCTCAAGCTGCAAGTGATCGAGCAAAAAAGAAACAGAACAGAGAGAAGAGAGAGAAACTTTAAGCCTTAATACATTGCCTATCAGCTTATGCCCCCCCACCAAACAGTCTGTATATATTTATTATGTGCCTTCCAGATATCCTTGTTTCCAGTTGAGAACTCAGATCCTGTGTAGAGGCTAGACCCTGACAGTAAGTGATGCCAACTTGGGGCTCGAACTCACAACCCTGAGATATCTGATTTAAAGTTAGTATAAAATAGATTGCTCAGTATGTTTGTGTAGCTACTGCTCACCTGATAACCTGATTCTCAGCATCGGATCCCCTCTTCCCACTACTTTCACAACAACTGATTTTCTCGATTTGACTGGAATAAGATGAATAAGACAAGAGGAGATAAAAAGTCGAGAAATTTTTACTATATTAATCCTGCCAATCCATGAGCATGGCAGATTTTTCCATCTTCTGAGGTCTTCTTCAATTTCTTTCTTCAGAGACTTGAAGTTCTTGTCATACAGATCTTTCACTTGTTTGGTTAGAGTCACGTCAAGATACTTAATATAGTTTGTGGCTATCGTGAAGGGTATTATTTCTCTTACTTCTTTCTCAGCCTGCTTATCCTTTGAGTATAGGAAGGCTTCTGACTTGCTTGAGTTGATTTTATATCCGGCCACTTTGCTGAAGTCGTTTATCAGCTGTAGGAGTTCTCTGGTGGAGTTCTTTGGGTCGCTTATGTATACTATCATATCGTCTGCAAATAGTGATAGTTTGACTTCTTCCTTTCCAATTTGTATCCCTTTGACCTCCATTTGTTGTCTAATTGCTCTAGCTAGAACTTCAAGTACTATATTGAAAAGATATGGAGAGAGAGGGCAGCCTTGTCTAGTCCCTGATTTTAGTGGGATTGCTTCAAGTTTCTCTCCATTTAGATTGATGCTGGCTACCGGTTTGCTGTAAATTGCTTTTGCTATGTTTAGATATGGGCCTTGAATTCCTGATCTTTCCAAGACCTTTAGCATGAAAGGATGCTGAATTTTGTCAAATGCTTTCTCAGCATCTAATGAGATGACCATGTGGTTTTTTTCTTTGAGATTGTTTATGTAGTGGATTACATTGATGGATTTCCTTATATTGAACCATCCCTGCATCCCTGGGATGAAGCCTACTTGATCGTGGTGAATGATCGTTTTGATGTGTTCTTGGATTCGGTTGGCAAGAATTTTATTGAGTATTTTTGCATCGATATTCATAAGAGAGATTGGCCTGAGATTCTCTTTCTTTTTCGGATCTTTGTGTGCTTTTGGTATTAGTGTAACTGTGGCTTCATAGAACGAGTTGGGTACTGTTTCTTCTGTTTCTATTTTGTGGAACAGTTTGAAGAGTATTGGTGTTAGATCTTTTTTGAAGGTCTGATAGAATTCTGCACTAAAACCATCTGGACCTGTGCTTTTTTTGGTTGGAAGACTTCCAATGACAACTTCTATTTCTTCAGGGCTTATAGGACCGTTTAGATGGTCTATTTGATCCTGATTTAATTTTGGTACTTGGTATCTGTCAAGGAAATTGTCCATTTCCTCAAGATTTTCTAGTTGTGTTGAATACAGGTTTTTGTACTAGGATCTGATGATTTTTTGAATTTCCTCAGTTTCTGTTGTTATCTCTCCCTTTTCGTTTCTGATTTTATTAATTTGGATACTATCTCTGTGCCCTCTGGTTAGTCTGGCTAAGGGCTTATCTATCTTGTTGATTTTCTCAAAGAACCAACTCCTTGTTTTGTTGATTCTTTGTATGGTTTTATTTGTTTCTACTTGATTGATTTCAGCCCTGAGTTTGATGATTTCCTGCCTTCTACTCCTCTTTGGTGTATTTGCTTCTTTTTGTTCCAGGGCTTTCAGGTGTGCCATTAAGCTGTTAGTGTATGCTGTAAAAATGAGCATCTTACCAAAAGTAATACACAGATTCAATGCAATCCCCATCAAAATCCCAACTCAATTCTTCATAGAGTTAGAAAGAGCAATTCAAAAATTCATCTGGAATAACAGAAAACCCAGAATAGCTAAAACTATTCTCAAGAGTAAAAGAACCTCTGGGGGAATCAGTATCCCGGACCTCAAGCTGTACTACAGAGCAATAGTGTTAAAAACCGCATGGTATTGGTACAGTAACAGACATGTAGATCAATGGAACAGAATTGAAGACCCAGAAATGAATCCACACTCCTATGGTCACTTGATCTTTGACAAAGGAGCTAAAACCATCCAGTGGAAAAAAGATAGCCTTTTCAACAAATGGTGCTGGCTCAGCTGGAGGTCAACATGCAGAAGAATGCAAATTGACCCATTATTTTTTTTTTTTTTTTTTTTTTTTTTTCGAGACAGGGTTTCTCTGTGTAGCCCTGGCTGTCCTGGAACTCACTCTGTAGACCAGGCTGGCCTCGAACTCAGAAATCCGCCTGCCTCTGCCTCCCAAGTGCTGGGATTAAAGGCGTGCACCACCACCACCCAAATTGACCCATTCTTATCTCCTTGCACTAAGCTCAATTCTAAGTGGATCAAAGATCTCCACATAAAACCAGACACACTGAAACTAATAGAAGGGAAACTAGGGAAGAACCTTGAACATATGGGCACAGGGGAGAATTTCCTGAACAGATCTCCAATAGCTTATGCTCTAAGATCAAGAATAGACAAATGGGACCTCATTAAATTACAAAGTTTTTGCAAGGCAAAAGACACTGTCAAAAAGACAAATCGGCAACCAACTAACTGGGAAATGATCTTTACCAACCTTACATCCGACACAGGGATAATATCCAAGATATACAAAGAACTCAAGAAGTTAAACTCCAGAGAGGCAAGTAACCCTATTAAAAAATGGGGTACAGAGCTAAACAAAGAGTTCTCACCTGAAGAATATCTAATGGCTGAGAAGCACCTAAAGAGATGTTCATCATCCTTAGTCATTAGGGAAATGCAAATCAAAACAACCCTGAGATTCCATCTCACACCAGTCAGGATGGCTAAGATCAAAAACACAGGAGACAGCAGTTGTTGGCGAGGATGTGGAGAAAGAGGAACACTCCTCCACTGCTGGTGGAATTGCAGGCTGGTACAACCACTCTGGAAAGCAGTCTGGCGATTCCTCAGAAAACTGGGCATGACACTCCCGGAGGATCCGGCTATACCACTCCTGGGCATATACCCAGAGGCTTTACCTGCGTGCAATAAGGACACATGCTCCACTATGTTCATAGCAGCCTTATTTATAATAGCCAGAAGCTGGAAAGAACCCAGATGTCCCTCAACGGAGGAATGGATTCAGAAGATGTGGTATATCTACACAATGGAATACTACTCTGCAATTAAAAACAATGAATTCACGAAATTCCTAGGCAAATGGTCAGATCTTGAAAATATCATCCTTAGTGAGGTAACCCAATCACAAAAGAACACACATGGTATGCAGTCACTGATAAGGGGATATTGACCCAGAATCTTGGAATACCCTAGACACAATCCGCATATCAATAGATTTCTAAGAAGATGGAAGGAGAGACCCCTGGTCCTGGAAAGACTGGATGTAGGGGAACGCCAGGACAGAGTAAAGAGTGGGGGTTGAATGGAGAAAAGAAGGAAGGAATGGGGCTTATGGGACTTTCAGAGAGGGAGGAAACGTGAAAGGGGAAGTTATTTGGAATGTAAATTTAAAAAATAAAATAAAATAAAATAAAAAGTCGAGAAATAAAAGAGGGAAGATGTCAAAGTGTCTTTATATGAAGATGGCCTAAATATGAACCAAAAGTAACATAAATAAGCCAAATGAAACTACTAAAGCTAGCACTCATTTTTAGCAAATTATCAGCATTCTAAATTAACTAAGAAGCATCAGTGCTTTTCCTGTATGCCAATGAAAGCACAGTGAGTCCTACTCAGAGTAACAGAGACATTAATGATACCTTCCAAAACTGTTGGAATTATCCTCATAAACACATTGAGAAAACTGTGCAATGAAAACATTAAAATGATAAAAAAATGAAAAATATCAGATGGAAAATTTCCAGTGTTTATAGATTTATACATCAGTTCTGAGTTTATTAAAAGAGCTGCTTTACCAATAGAGATTTACTGATTCAATATAAACCCCTCAAAATTCTATCATAATTTTTGAAGAAATTAAAACAATAGCCACATCAACAATAACAAAAACTTACATCTTAAAGGAAACACTAAAAGCCCATAAAGAGCTACAATAATCATGAATAGTAAACACAATATTACAATGGTCTTTTTTATAATCATCTATAATCCACAGTGTCCATTTAGTGTTGCCCATGCAAATATGGATCTGAGACCAAATTCTGGAACATGGTCAGCTTACTAGACCTACATGGCTCAAAAAAGCTGACTTTCTCTTTCTTTTTTTTTTTTTTTTTTTTTTTTTTGGTTTTTCGAGACAGGGTTTCTCTGTGTAGTCCTGGCTGTCCTGGAACTCACTTTGTAGACCAGGCTGGCCTCGAACTCAGAAATCCTCCTGCCTCTGCCTCCCACGTGCTGGGATTAAAGGCGTGCGCCACCACCGCCCGGCTGACTTTCTCTCTCTTAACAACTGTCAACTCCAATATTTTCTCAGGTAAATTACAGACCTTATGTACCTCTTCCTTCTCTGTGTTGGAGTATTGGGTGGTTTAATCAGCATAGTTCTTGTATAGGAACCACCACTGATGTGATTTCATGAGAACCACAGACAATCATTTCCAGAAAATTTTGTTTCTTCACAGGGATCTCTGATTTCTGAGTCTTAAAGACTTCCTGTTCCTTCTTTCACAAGTATTCCTGAACTCCTGTTTAAAGTAAATACAGGGACAAAGTGTGGAGCAGAGACTCAAGAAAAGGCCATCCAGAGACTGTCTTACATTGGAATCCATCACACATGCAAACACCAAACCCAGACACTATTGCTGATGCCAAGAAGGACATGCTGACAGGAGTCTAATACAGATGTCTCCTGAGAGGCTCTGCAAGAGCCTGACAAGTACAGAGGTAGAACGTCACAGTCAACCATTGGACAAAGCACATGGACCCCAATGGAGGAGTTAGGGAAAAGCCTGAAAGAGCTGAAAGGGTCTTATATGGCATCAGTGGGAAGGGAGTCCCTTGGTCCTATGTAGGCTTGATGCCCCAGTGTAGAGGAATGCTAGGGCAGTGAGGTAGGAGTGGGTAGGTGGGTGGGGGAATTTCCCTCATACAAGCAGGTTTGTAGAGGGGGAACTGGGAAAGGGTATAATATTTTAAATACACATAAATAAATAAAATATCCAATTAAAAAAGAATACAAAAATAAAATTATTTACATGTGAAAAAAAAGATTGAACACACTACAGTCACTTACTCTTGCATTTTGACTAGCTGTAAGTCTATTAACTTCATCAGCTACCAAGAGATGATTCTTTGATGAGGGTTAAAAGTTTCTAAAAGGTTAAGTACTTAGAAGGTCATTCGGTATCATGTCTAACAAAATAACTACAGTAGAGTCTATTACATGCCCATTATTGTAAAGCGATTTCCTCTTTAAAACCTTCCATCTTGAAGGACAGATCATTGGTAAACTAGATAGGTAAAATAACAAACTATTTTAAGGTTTAAAATTAAAAGAAAATTGAAACAACAGGATGCTCTATGAGGAAGTGAACCATTTAGTTAACCATATAGGAAACCATTTAGTTAAGAACAGGAAGTAACAACTCAAAGTGCTTCAGGAAAATCCTCAAAGTGAACAGATTTAAACATCCCCTCTATTCCCAAGCATAAAGAATTAGGGAAGAATGCTAAGAGCCACAGTCAGGTAAGCAGAGCTGTCAGGAAAGAGAGAGAGAGACCAGCTGAGTTTTCTGGAAGAGGCTCCATCTAAGGAAACTTTCTATAATGAGAGTCTATAAGGAATTCATCTGCCAAGTTGCACAGTAGCTCCAGGTTTTCAGGGTTCCAGGTTTTGTGATTGTTGGGTTTGGCTTTTGTGATGCATCTGTCATTAAGTCATTTATGTGCCTTTCAGTAAATATTTCCATCTATATTTCTTTAAGTAACCCAAGTATAACTCATTGCTTCGTTACGTTTGTCCTTGAAGGTACCAATTCTTCGGTCTGTCACAGGTTCCCTATCAGGTACGAGAAGAGATTTCTTCAATATATCACCAGGAAAAATGTAACACAACACACTTCCATAGGTTCTTAGCTTGTTTTCCAGTAATGGGCATAGATTCTCCTTTGTGGAGAGAATCAAGAAAGAGGTTTTCTTTTTTTTTTTTCAATATCACATCAGTTTAAATTTTTTTTTTAATTTTACTTTATTTTCTAAGTTTTTTTTATTTACATTCAAAATCATTTCACCTTTCCCGTTTCCTCCCTCCCCAAAAGTCCCATAAGCCCCCTTCCCTCCCTCTTTTCTCCATTCAACCCCCTCTCGTTACTCTGTCCTGGCGTTCCCCTATATCCAGTCTTTCCAGGACCAGGGGTCTCTCCTTCCATCTTCTTAGAAATCTATTGATATGCAGATTGTGTCTAGGGTATTCCAAGATTCTGGGTCAATATCCCCTTATCAGTGACTGCATACCATGTGTGTTCTTTTGTGATTGGGTTACCTCACTAAGGATGATATTTTCAAGTTCTGACCATTTGCCTAGGAATTTCGTGAATTCATTGTTTTTAATTGCAGAGTAGTATTCCATTGTGTAGATATACCACATCTTCTGAATCCATTCCTCCGTTGAGGGACATCTGGGTTCTTTCCAGCTTCTGGCTATTATAAATAAGGCTGCTATGAACATAGTGGAGCATGTGTCCTTATTGCATTCAGGTAAAGTCTCTGGGTATATGCCCAGGAGTGGTATAGCCGGATCCTCCGGGAGTGTCATGCCCAGTTTTCTGAGGAACCGCCAGACTGCTTTCCAGAATGGTTGTACCAGCCTGCAATTCCACCAGCAGTGGAGGAGTGTTCCTCTTTCTCCACATCCTCGCCAACAACCTCTGGGGTAATCAGTATCCCGGACCTCAAGCTGTACTACAGAGCAATAGAGTTGAAAACTGCATGGTATTGGTACAGTAACAGACATGTAGATCAATGGAACAGAATTGAAGACCCAGAAATGAATCCACACTCCTATGGTCACTTGATCTTTGACAAAGGAGCTAAAACCATCCAGTGGAAAAAAGATAGCCTTTTCAACAAATGGTGCTGGCTCAGCTGGAGGTCAACATGCAGAAGAATGCAAATTGACCCATCCTTATCTCCTTGCACTAAGCTCAATTCTAACTGGATCAAAGATCTCCACATAAAACCAGACACACTGAAATTAATAGAACGGAAACTAGGGAAGAACCTTGAACATATGGGCACAGGGGAGAATTTCCTGAACAGAACTCCAATAGCTTATGCTCTAAGATCAAGAATAGACAAATGGGACCTCATTAAATTACAAAGTTTTTGCAAGGCAAAAGACACTGTCAAAAAGACGAAGCGGCAACCAACTAACTGGGAAATGATCTTTACCAACCTTACATCCGACAGAGGGCTAATATCCAAGATATACAAAGAACTCAAGAAGTTAAACTCCAGAGAGGCAAGTAACCCTATTAAAAAATGGGGTACAGAGCTACACAAAGAGTTCTCACCTGAAGAATATCTAATGGCTGAGAAGCACCTAAAGAGAGGTTCATCATCCTTAGTCATTAGGGAAATGCAAATCAAAACAACCCTGAGATTCCATCTCACACCAGTCAGGATGGCTAAGATCAAGAAAGAGGTTTTCAATCTGGTAATAAAGTTAATGGTAGGCACAAAATCATTATTATATTGAAATGATCTGCACAAAATAGTTATTGTCAACCATGCTGATTAAGTCAATAAAAGATTTTAGTATTTTTATGCACAGGCAAGAATGGATTTGTGTCTATGAAAACTTTCTTGTGTCCAGGATCAGAGGTACCTCATTTTCAAAGATTAAGCCACAATCACATCAGTATTCAGTTTGGGTGGGGGATACACTGGTGATGAATTTGAGGCCTAGCAACATCTTTTTACTTTGTAAAGCTCAGCAGCATTTTATACATGCTACAAAATATTTTGGACAATGGTCAAGGTCATTGACAGGCTCATAAGCATTGCCAAAAGAAATGAAGCTGATTGGAGATAGAGGGTTGAGAAGTGTACAGGTAAGCACAAAATAAAGTTAGTACAGGATAGCGTTACCTCATTCATTTCAACCTTAGTGGGTCTGACTTGACAGAATGGTCATTATTGTAGCTGTCACAGTTCACAGCTACTTTGCTAGGCTGGCATTAAAATTGTCATTATCTGGGCACAGCCACTAGAAACTTAGAACTGTAGGTAACTAGTATGACAGCCAGGAAATAGTTTTTTATATCTTTATGTAAAATTTATATTAGTGTTGGGTTTTTGTGTGTGAAAACTCTATGAATTATGATGTCAAGCATTGTGTTATATTTCTATATCATTAGACTTCAAAACAGAAGACCGCTTAAAGTTTTCTAAATCTATTGTCAAGAGTGAAAATTTTGGATAACTCTAGTAAAATCTCCAGTCTACTATCACTAACCCACAATGCCTAAGGAAATATATATTTTATCTTAGGCCCCAGAATTTGACAGATGATTGCTGTATATATAACAATGCATTGTGATAGAATGCCTGCTGTTTTTATCTATATTTGACCTTGAGAGATACTTTGTAAAAACCTTGGATAACATTGTCTAAAAATGTATATTAACAGGAGCAGTCTGCCAGACTTCAGGGAAAAATCATGGAAAGACAGAAAGGAAAAATACTGAGAACTACTCTGAACACAATATGCTTCATATTTAGAGAAAAATAATAAACGAAGAAAGTAGTAAAAATAAAAACCAATAAAATAAAAATGTCTCTTATGGAATTATTTTTATTTTATTGGTTGGTGCAAACCAAAAGGAATAAGCTGAAGCATAATTCCACATACTTAGATTGGGTATTGAAATGATTTTAAAGCAAAAGAGTACTTGAAACAATGGAGTTGATACAATTCTGTGAAAAAAACACAATGTTACCATGATTTTCTAGAATAAATTACTCTTTTCTTTATAAGGGCAGACACACGCTATTGCTTAATGCATGTGAGTACATTTATCATGGATGTTGTGAAATTTCTACTGCTAGGTTCATATATACAAGAAAATATAGCCTAAAGACATTTGAAACCCAGCTTTTGTGTCATATAAAATGTCATAGATTGAAGTAAACACTAGGTATAAATAAGGCAAACTTCATGAAATTTGCCAACTTCAGTTAATGATCATTGTCTCTTCTTTCTGTGTGCTGTATACAACTGTGTACATATTTACATAAATACTTAAAATCTGTTTGAAGGTTGCTGTGACAAAGATTTATAGTTTCACTTAGTTTTCTTTCTTCATTTAGCAATGAATGTTACTTAGCTGGCCCACGCTATTTTCTCTAATATTTGCCCATGTGCTTAGCGCACAGGAAAGTGTTTGTGGTTATTTTCTTTACCTGACTTAACTTTGAATCTATTTAAAGTAGAAAACAGCTAAGACATTATCATTCGTTGCCTAATTTGTACACAGTGCATTAATACATTCTCATGAATAAATAATAAAATGTGTTTGTCTACTAGATTGGTTTAGATATGACTTGAGAGATTCAGTGGGTTTTATAGTACTCCAACACTCTCTTGTGAGATGTCATGTGGCTGGAAAATGCCAATCCACAATCATGAGAACATTAGCACAGCTCTTACTGCTGTAGCTGACCATTGAAAACTTCTAGAAGGCAAGTATCTGACTACTATGAAACATCCTTTCCTGTAGCTCTAGAATAAAGAGGAAAAGATAAACCCTAGTATTTATTAACTTATTGCTTATGTTTTTGATTTTGAATTTAAAGAAAAGTTGCCCCTATATACCGAAAGCTATCCTAGTTATTATTTTTCATACTTTGTCATATTTGTTAAAATTTCTGGACAGATCCTACTGTATCACTTTTTACTCATATCGATGTCTAGGCTTTTCACTAGACACTTAATGTAACTTATCCATGAGGACCCTTTCACAGAATGTTCCTTGGAAGTGCTTATTTTTATTGCTTGATGATCACAGGCACCTGTGTCACTGAGAAACAATAATCATTTCAGTCTTCAGCTTTACCCACCATGTCTTGCACACATCAGAAACACACACATACGTTTCGAATTCACGTTAGCTTTTTTTACTTAGCAATATTAACAAAATATTGTTCCACATATTTAACAAAGCTTAGCTCATCTTTCATTGTTTCTCAGTCATAGTCTCTAGGGGCAATAGATGTTTTGCTCGTGAACTTCTTTATTACTCTTTTGAGTGGATACATGTACAGAACAATGTGCTTCCTCCTCTATCCTCCTGATAAGCATAACAGTGGTGCATACATTATCTGTAGATGTTAATCAACAAGTACAAAGCTAATATTTAATATTGAAGATGTACTTTGTTACTAACCTCTCATTTAATGGTTCTACCTTTCCTTATGCCATATCACATTTATTATATATATATATATATATATATATATATATGGTATTTGATATAATGCAGATATTCTAGTTAGACAATTTTTATGTATCTGAGCAAATATTTATATTAAAATTATTTAAGTCTAGTGAGATGGTTGAAGGAGTATACGCTTGATCCAAATTCTAAACACCTGAGTTTGATTCAAGAATCTAGATAAAGAAAATAACAGATTCTTTATACTTTTTTTCTGACTTCTACAAAGAAACTCCCATGTTCTTCAAACAAATAATTGAATAAATAAATATTTTTAAACATTTTTTATTTTTGATATTTGCATTAACTTTGTAACCTGTAAATTTTATTAAAACAGTCATTATTTATTAAGTGATGTTAAATTAAATTTATAGATTATTGTCATTTTGCTTAAAATTATATTTAGATGCCTATTCAGTAATATCATGTATACAAATATCTTTATTACAAGTTCATTATGTGTTCTTTTGTTTTATTTCTTTTTATTTATATTACCAGTAGAGTTTTTATTATGAATAGAAGCTTTTTTCATTGAATTTCATAGCTTATTATTGGTATACAAGAAAGATCGTATTGATTTTTGGTTTTTAAAATTGTTTCTGTTTTTTCTATAGCATTTTCATATTATAACTAATTGATTCCAATGTTTATTTCTGTGGACCCTCTGGTTAGAAAACTCTAAGCTTCTGAATATAATGAAGTGCTCCTGTTCACACACACAAGTACTTCAATGAACTCTATTGATGTAACCACAAAGGAAGAAAATGACTACACTCTGACAACAGCCTCTTTCAGAGAAAACAGCCTTTGCTCTGTTGTATCTTTCTGTGAAGTCTTAAGACCACAGGAACAATGAAATATCTCTTCCTGAATTTTCAGCAATTCATTTATCTCTTTCCTATTTGCATGATGATCTTCTTTCATCACACTTATTATCATTTAAATCTGTTTTCTTTGTCTCTTTGTACTTCTGTGAATCCATTTTCTAGCACCCCTATTCAACCAAATTCTTTCATTATGCCTATTCTGAATCAATTGCTCCAAATCAAATGGGTTTTCTTTCTTACCTTAGTTTTAGAAAATAAATAGACTTCTTGTTTTCATGGATCCTTAAATTTCACATTTCCAATGACACTATATGATATAAAAATTAGTTTTATCAAAGGAATCTGGCCTTAGTATATTTCTATGATTTAAATATGATCTCTTCATTAACTTACTACATACATTCAATGCTATAGTATTCCCCAATTTGCAGTGAAAAAACAACTGTCTGAATATGGGGAAGAGTATTTCTTCATATAGTACCATGAAATCTAAGATAATAAAGACCACACCTGATTAGCTACTCCTTTGTTAGCTACCGTACATGATGACCAGCTTGCCCAAGATCCAGGCATTCTGCTGTTCTTGCTGTTACTCTTAGGAACATGGGTATTAGATATGCATGCTATTGTAGCAGGCCTCACATGGGTTCTGTGGAGTTGACTTCATATTCTCATGCTTACATATAAAGAAAAGAACCCTCTGGGCCATCTCCTCAGCATGGCATAATCCTCTTAACAAAATTCATTTTGAATAGGTTTTATAAAACCTGATATATTAGTGAATTCCAAATTCCCTATCCATGTATTAATATAATATAAACACAAAATAGGATTCCTGACTTCCTAGCTGCAAAAAGAAAAAAATAATAAATGTATTGAATAATTTTACAACTAATACTAAAAATCTTCTAAATTATATCATGAGGAAATTAAATCATAGGAAATCATATTAATCAAGAAAGTGTAAAGATACCAATGCTTTAGGAATTAGGATTGGCCAGAGCTGTTTTCAGTCTTTTTTTTTCCTGTAATGACTCTTTCATTTAGGTAGCCAAGCTAAATAAATACTTTGTGCAAAGGATTCTGATTAAAATCTTTAAATCATTTCTGCTCCAACACACTTGATAGCTAGTTTTGCAATTTTGTCTGTCTTGGTTATGTTCCCAGCAGGTTATTAACAATTAATTAGCAATACTTCTCAAATGCTATCTGTGTTAGTCTTCTAATTGCAGGGCAGGAAAATAGAAGCTCCCATTGTAAACAAGTGGTAATCACAATCATTCTTTTTAGGTGAAGCAGAAGAATTTGCCTTAAGTTTATGTTGTTAAAACAAAACTGAATAACTTGTTTTTGCAAGAATCAGTCTGTTTATAATTTCTGTAGCAGATATTAGAAGCACTGATTTCTTTACAGCACCATTTTATTTTTACATTAGTTGTGCGCCAATCCTTAATGAGTGTATTTGTGTGTTTACATTCATATGTCTTTATGTACTTATATATTTTAATTCACTTAAGCATCATGTAAAGACACATTTAGATTATCAATATGGACTCCAACATTAGCATAAATTTGACATATCTAAATGTTTTATTGGTTTCTTTAGTTAAAAAAAAATCGATGCATTCCCATTTTCAAACTATGAAGTTAAAATGACAATCAATAAGCAATGTATATTTTAATACTTATTGCCTTCTGTACATCTTGCTATCTTGCTCTACAGACGCAGGATGGGGGTGGGATTTACTCAATGAGCCTTTTAATAGACATTATACTTAAAGCTGAAAGAGAGATTTTCATGGGAAAGCAGTTTAACAGAAATTAAGATAAGTTAACTGGATCCTCTTGACCATTGGTTTCTAAAATAGAGTTGAATAATTTGCCAAAGGATTCTCCATCAAGTATATCAAATTCCAGTTTAACCTAAAATAGCCTTAGCAAAGATACAAGATAGAGGAACCTCTGGACTATCTTCCCCCATCATAAAATTATATATATTCTATTTAAACCACAGAGAATTATTTGTACTGTATGAAACAACTATAAATGCTGACATGCACAAGTATTGGGATATTACGATTTAAAATAGATCCGACATTCCCTAGTTCATTCTTTGCTGATAGAAGATTGATCATAGTAGACTACATATTAACAGCAATATGGAATGTCACCTGGGTAACAATAAATGGCCAGAATTGTATCTGTTACACACAATGGCTCTGACAGAAGAACCATTTTCTCATTGCTTTTCAAAGTTTTACAAAGTATCACCTGGAACATAATTTAAAATCAAATTGTGTGCTTTATAAATTTTTCAAAAATTGTGAACTTAAATTACCCCATTTAGCATCAAGTCACTCAAGTGCTTGTGTATTTGTCCCTCATATTTTGTTGAGTGACCCAATACATTTGATGGTCTACTTGAAAAATAAAATAGTTTACTTTTTAAAATGCTCGTATGTAGAGGCAGGCAGATTTTTGTGTTTGAGGGTAGCCTGATCTACAGTGTG